>JACYFF010031958.1:45793059-46046830 GCA_017589665.1 Selenicereus undatus
TCTTTCGATTTAAAAGTAGTGTTTCCAAAATGAAACCTTTTGAAAACATATCACGTAGATCCTAGTTGTGTGCAGGCATTCTAGGAAAGACCGAACTTAGATTAGAATTTCGAGGTCGAAATTCTTTTAAGGGGGGAAGAGCGTAAGACCTGCTTTTTTTTTGTTTTCCGTTAAGCTAGTTATATTACCTTTTTACGTTATAAAATCGTTTTTTATTAACTATATGAGTTAAATGATTGTCGATGTGCTTTTGGGAGAAATAGTTTTATTAAAAAAGATTATTATTACTATCATTGACTTCAAAGTTAATTCGTGCTATTTGCGCCTTTAAATTATATCAATAGTTTAATTTAGCCGCTATTCGAGTCATATAGTCGTCTCCTGAATATGATTAGAATGCTATCTATTCGAATGTTTAGACTTGAGTCTAGATTGTACGCTAGTAATTTATTGGCTGAGAATTAGAGTTGACTAGCGATTGACCAAATCAAAAGAAAAAAAAAGAACATAAGGGGCCGAAGCCCCTTACTCGGGAAAAAAAAAGGCATGACAGGGGGAGGGGTTCTCAAACCCCAGCCCCGTAACCCACACACTAGGACTGAGAGGAGGAGAGAGAGGGGTGGTCGACGGACGGTGAGCTGGGGTTCGGGGACGACGGCAACGCACCGGCAAGTCAGGCACCGGCTAACCCCCCGACACCATGATAGAGAGAGAGAGATCGAGACTAACCGAGAGCGAGACGAGGAAGGTCGGGGCGGCGGTGGTCATGACAGCGCACAATTGACGCCGGCGCGACAGCCAGGCATCACTGGCGAGGTGTTTCCGGTGAAGGTCGAGTCCGGTGACCACTATAGTAGTAGCAGAAATGCATTCGAGCGGGTCAAAAACCTGGTTCAGGATAGGCTTATTCGAATTGGTGGTTAAGCTTCAAAATTTGGGACAAATTTCTTGGTTTTCAAGCATCCAATCGAGTCTAAAAGCCCTTCGGACGAGTCATAAGCTTGGAGTCCAGGTGGGTGTTTCTCACCTCGTAAGTATTAGTATTTTCGAAATCGTTTTAACCTTTAAGTTGCTTTGCATGAGCATTTAGGATTAGTCTGATCGAATAGAATTATGCATGTCCTGTTTCGGTGAAATTTAGCTTAAATCAATGCATGCTAAGTTTAGTTAGTTTATGCTTGAAAATAAATTTGAATCGATATATGTTAGTTTAGTTGATTAATACTCGAAAGTGGCTTAGAATCAATTCAAGTGAATTTAGTAACTTCATGCCTGAAAGTTTAGTTCGAAGTTAATTATGCATGTTTAGAATTGATTTGAATATATTAAGTTAAGTCATACCTCAAAAGTAGTTTCGAATTATCATGTTAGCATTCGAATCGAAATAGGGTAAGTTTAACCAATTCATGTTCGGTTATTAACTTCAAAATGAATTATAATTGTTTAGAATCGACGTACGTACGTTTCGTTAATTCATAATCGTTTAATAACTTCGAAATAAACTATAAATGCCTAGAATCGATATATGTATGCTTAGTTGATTCATGTTCGTTCAATAACTTCGAAGTAAGCATTAAATGCTTAGAATCGTTATGTTTATGTTTAGTTAAATCATGATCGTTCAATAATTTCGATATGATAAATGAATGCCTAGAACTGTAATGTGCTTAAGTGGCTTAAGAAGATACGATTAATGACTTCGAAGTAATAAACGAACGTTTAGAATCGTATTATGCTTAAATGGCTTAATTACGCTTGAAATGTAACTTCAAAACAATGAATGAACGCCATGAATCGCATTATGCTTATATGGCTTAAATATGCTTGGAAGTGGCATGTATAGTTGGTTGATTCTGCTTTAAAAATGACATAGGCATGATATGCTTAATTTCTAAACGTAAGCCATGAATGTAATCAAGCTTCATGCCTTGTTAGTTTACTACGGTTCATTAAGTGCCTATTTCAAGTTGATGCGATATAGATATATCTGTATATGTGTTTATATATGCTATAGCGCACCGCTGAATGAGGCTGCTTGCTCAGGTAAGTGCATAAACCCCATGACACGAATTTTTTTTGTAATCTAGCATGATAATGTGTTATGATTTATGAAATTGAAACCAAGACGGTAGTTGGATGGTTTGAGGAAGAACTATGAGTGATTCGAGGTTTTTGTGGTACGGTGCTTGTGAGGAGGGAGTTTGGGTTGTGAATTGACCGCAATCGTGCGGATTGCGAGGCCATGTGTGGCTCATTGTGTTGAATTGATTATGAAGTGCTTGAATGTGATATATGTGAAGCCCCCTTCCTTTCAATGTCTTCAAATTGCATTATGTGTATAAGGGTGAGTTTTTCAAGAAGGATTTCATGTTTTGAAATGATAGTAGCCATAACTATTAGTTCATAATGGCCTATTTTAATTAAATGCAAACAGTTTTGGGAGTGAACTCGCTTGAACGGCGGAATCCCTAAAGAGTTTTCAAAAGGTGTGAGTTATACGTTGAATGATTTTATTGTTTGAAATGCAAAGTTATAGCCGTTATGGCCGATGCGCTTTAAGTGGCTAAGATAATGTGCTTCGGACAATATGAAAAGAACGAAATAACGATGTTAACCTAGGAAAAGGTCCGAAAACCCTTGAGGCCCTGATGAGGGTTAATGTAATGGTCCGATATGTTATATGTAGCCATCCCGGGAGTAAGAGCTTAAGTGTGAGCGTTAGGTCTGACTATGGGGTTGAGAATAGATCTCACCCAATCATCACCTGTAATGATCTTATGCCAGATGTATTTTCCTAAAAAGTAAAGAAAAGCAATGGGCACTTTGCCAGTTTAAGTGTTTCAAAAGGAAACAAAGTCTTTATGGGCCCTAAGAGGCCAAATGGAATGAAGTATGAAAAGTTTATAAGGGTCAGAATGCGACCGATATGAAAGAATATGAGCCTCAAGAGGTGATGTATCTGCCGATGACCAAGCTAGGGTTCACTAGAATACAACTAACTTAGCAACCAAGGGAAGATAACATCAAGGGAAAAACAAGGGAAAGTGGTCACATTAAATGATGGTTGTGAGGAATCAAGTATGTGGAGGGAGAATGGTGCTTAGAATCAAGTGATTCTAAGTGGGAAAACAATGATCTTTAATGTGAATTTGATGTACAACCAAGGGTGGAAATGGACTCAAGCTACAAACTAGCAAAAACACAACACAAAAGATGAGAACTCACGGTTTTTGAGGGTGGCACGGTCGTGCCTAATGGCACGGGTAGGCCGTGCCAAATCCCTGCCCACTTTGCCTAGCATGTTCCATGGTTCACGGTTTGGGGTGTTTTTGTGTTTGGGTTCAAGCTAAGCCCAAAGGGAGTATTCTTAGCTTGAACTTAAGCATGGAGATGGACATGAACAAGGGTTATGGATGTGGAAGATGGAAAGGAGAATCAAAGTAAGAAATACTAACTTCAAAACAAAAGCTAGCAAATCACTTTAATCCTCTTAGGAAAGCCTTGAGTAATACAATCAAAGGATAGAACTAAACCTGAGATTTGGATACAGAAACACCACCAAATCGAAGTTTAGGGCCCTTAACTTAGATTAAGATACAGAAACACCACTTAATCCTTATTAAGACTCACTTGAACACCACCTTAATTGGCCTAATTAAGGATAAGCAAGCAAGAGTTTTGAAGAGAGAAAGCACCAAGCTCTCAAACTGATTTTGTCATTCAAATAAAGGTTGGTTGCTTTGCTATGGCTGTGTGGTACCTTAAATAGGCAGCCATCACCTTTCTAGCTAGCAAAATAAACACCTTACTACCTTTCTTCATGCTTAGGAAAGGTATTAACACTAATTACAAGCTATTACAACCTGAATTGTACTAAAGTAGATTACAAGTTAACTAAACTTAATCTAATACATTGAAATACAAATCTAAACTATGTCTAACCTATTAATACATCATTACACACTTTGCTTAGCCTTAATACATGCTGAGATTTCTTCACTCTCACCTCATTGGTCAGCCCAAAAGTAGAAAACCACTTTACGGCTAGCCAATGGGAAGCAAGCAACACATTGCCACCAATCAAGCTCTCATTGGACCATCTTTTGGCCATGCAACCAATCAATGAAGGCCTAGGGATGTGTGCCCAGCATAGAGGGGCGTGCCAAGCTGCATTTGAGTGAAGAACAATAGCTGGGAACTTAAGATACTTCAGCTTGTACTAAACCGAGTTTAGGGACAGTTTTGTCCGATTTTTGTAGCAATTTTTAAGCAAAGCAAAAGTGAGTATGATTGTTATTTTAATCATGGGGGGTTAACTTTAGGATGTCTGTAATCCCCCCCAACCAATAAATCAAGGTTAGGATGAGTTTAAATGGGTTAAATAAACTCAAACTTAAAACCGCGCATATTAGAACCTAATCTGACCAGTTTTGGAAAACTCCATGTTTCTTCATCCTCTTGTGTGCATTACTGGAATGTGATGCTTGGACCTGAAATTACACGTCTTGAGGACTCCAAAAATGTATGAATTCGTAACTTAAGCATTAGTATAGCTTAAGTTATGATTTAAACAAAACCGGGTTGTTTCTGGTTTGCTGGACAGTTTTGACACATCTTGGTAAATGGCTGATTTGAACGACCAAATGAACTCCAAATTGGATGAAACTTGTCTTGTTGGAAATATGACATCTTAAACTTGAAATCCATGCAAAAACATCAGGCATAAACCATTTGGATGCTTGTCGAATTCTGCTTGCAAAAGAGGGTCAGTGTTGGAATCTTCCCTTTTGTCCTGCAATGAAACAACTAAAACAAAACTTGGATGATTTAATCACCCTTTAGCCAGCATATTAACATAATCTAATTGATTTGATTTTTTCTAATCAAAGGGGATGGAGAGGTCTCCATCAAGAGGCTGAGAGAAGAGTTTTTGTGATGTTTTCAAAGAAAGGAAAGAAAGCTCTCTGTGCTAGTTCTATGCTTTTTGCAAAAATGAAAAGTGAATGAGTATGCTGATGAAAAAAAAAGTGATATGTGCATATTCCAAGTATGATTATGAAAAGAGATAACCTTATGTGCACATTTTATCAATGAGGTTTCACGCATAGTTTAAATGGAATGCAAGCGAGTTATGTTTAGGGATAAGAAAGATTCCTATGCCTAGCCTTCGATGCTTGCTTATGTGCTTAACTGCTAGTTAGTCAAGGAACTTAATCATTCAGGAGCTCAGAAATATGTTCGAGGGGTTAAAATGAAGATTATGTATAGTGATCCTTCCGGAAGGGTTTTATGAATGCCTAATATGATAGTAAAGCATGAATACGTGGTATGTGACTATTAAAGATATTACTGCCCCCAACGGTTTTGTTTTAAGGGGTTAGGGGACACTCACTTACCGTGTGGTTGCCCCTATAATACGATTTGCTCCTTGGGCCCCATAATGGAGTGAGAAGATGTACTCTAAGGTTGGTAGAGAGAGAGCTAGAAGCAGTTAACCATCCTTTTATTAAAAACAAAAAGATTCGAAATAGAAAAACTATTTTCCCCCTTTGAAACTCAAGATTTTGAGATGTTAATGGCATTTGACTATTGAACCAAGGTTATCTTACATCGAAGGATTTACTTTCCGTTACTGACGATGAGGTAGTTTAGATTCACTAATACGTGCCCTTATGTTTAGCAAACGTTGCTTGTGAATGTGTATGTGCTAAGATGTGTACGTCGATAGAATCTTTTGCAATGAGTTAGGAAAGGAGAGATTGGAAATTGTTTGCTATGATTGATAATCTTACTAAGTGGTACCTTGCAGTTGTGAATTTTGAATTGCTTATGTGAAATTAGTAGATACTTTCGCATGCATGCTTGAAAAACTATGTGCTAGCGGTAGGATGTGGTTAATATTGCGCAAGTGTACCTATTGTTCTCCTTCCTTGCCATTGTTGCATAAACCGTGCATTACTTGCTTTCTATTATATGGATTATGATTCATGAATGGGGTGATGATGCTTTGGCTCGAACGAACCCTAATGCACCTAGAAAGCGAAAGGGAGGAAGAACATAGTAGACTTTGGAATTGTACCTAGTAATGATCCCTACTAAGATAAGCGACCTACAGTGAGACTCATATGATCACCTATGGGACAGGTGTACTTCGTACGACCTCAACATATACCTATAAGGCCAATAAAACCGTTCTTACCCCTGCTAGTTGATTGATGACCAATTGTGTGTTTTATGAGTGAGTGGTATAGTAAATACACTCAATTGGAGTTACTTATCATGAACATTGCTCGTATAATAGCTAGATTGGCTAAGTGGTTTAACCTATGCAAACCATTGCTTGTACGATCTTTGAGTCATTACTTGCACTCCACAAGTTGTATTATCTCATTATATGGTTTGAAGAACTATATACAGATGCACTTAATGCATGATGTGGTGAGCTTGGGTGTCTATCTTCACCTTTGTTTACTTTTGTGCACTCCATGCTTGACTCGAGTTTGGTTTAGTTTCTCAATATACGGCATGACATGACCACTGACACGTTATTCTTGTCGTATCATCCTCTTCTCAAGTTGTTCTTATCGACATGTTATGCTAGTTCATGCTATTCATGATTCTTCAATTTTAGTGCTATGCTGTAGTCTCTATGAGATGTAAATGAAGGTTCGAGGGTTACACCAAGTCCCTTCATTGTCAATGTGATGAAATATGATGTTTTACTGCTTAGGTGCTATCTGACGCTTTTGTTGTTCTAATGTGTTGTAGGACTATTCATATTAACCACTGTGATCCCAAAGGTGACTCGAATTCATGTTTTAGAATGAGACTGCTAGTGTATGACCTTAAGATGTTATTTTCTCGATTGTCATGCCTTTAGATGCCCACTTATAGATGCATATGCATAGAATTAGTGCTTCTCTTGCGAACTAAGACTAGATTATCGGAAATCTTTGTTCATTCTTGAAAACAAGCTTGATATGGTGTTCCATGCCAACTTAGTTTCCCCTCTTCGATGCGATTTGCCCTCGGCGCCTAAATAGAGTGAGTAGACGCTTGCAGAGGATTGGCGAGGCGGAGACTGGAAACCATAAGCCATTTTCTTTCGATTTAAAAGTACTGTTTCCAAAATGAAACCTTTTGAAAACCTATCGCGTAGATCCTAGTTGTGTGCATGCATTCTAGGAAAGACCGAACTTCGATTAGAATTTCGAGGCCGAAATTCTTTTAAGGGGGAAAGAGTGCAAGACCTGTGTTTTTTTTGTTTTCCGTTACGCTAGTTGTATTACCTTTTTACGTTATAAAATCATATTTTTAGTAACTATATGAGTTAAATGATTATCGATGTGCTTTTGGGAGCAATAATTTTATTAAAAAGGATTATTATTACTATCATTGATTTCAAAGTTAATTCGTGCTATTTGCGCCTTTAAATTATATCGATAGTTTAATTTAGTTGCTATTCGAGTCATTTAGTCGTCTCCCGAATCTGATTAGAATGCTATCTATTCGAATGTTTAAACTTGAGTCTTGATTGCATGCTAGTAATTTATTGGCTGAGAACTAGTGTTGACTAGCCATTGACCAAATAAAAAAAAAAGAACATAAGGGGCCGAAGCCCCCTAATCAAAAAAACAAAAAAAAAGGCACGACAGGGGGAAGGTTTCTCAAACCCCAGCCCCGTAACCCACACCCTGGGACTGAGAGGAAGAGAGAGAGAATTGGCCGACGGACGACGAGCTGGGGGCCGGGGACACTGGGGGCGCACCGGCAAGTCTGGCGTCGACTAACCCCCCGACACCACGATAGAGAGAGAGAGCGAGACTAACCGAGAGCAAGAAGAGGAAGGCCGGGGCGGTGGTGGTCATGACAGTGCACAATCGACGCCGGCACGACATCCAGGCATCACCGGCGAGGTGTTTGCGGTGTAGGTCGAGTCCGGCGACCACTATAGTAGCAGCAAAAACGCAATTGAGGGGGTCAAAAACCGGGTTCAGGATAGGTTGGTTCGAATTGGTGGTTAAGCTTCAAAATTTCGGACACATTTCTGTGTTTTCAGGCATCCAGTCGAGCCTAAACGTCCTTAGGACGAGTCATAAGCTTGGAGTCCAGGTGGGTGTTTCTCACCTCCTAAGCATTAGTATTTTCGAAATCGTTTTCATCTTTAAGTTGCGTTGCATGTGAATTTAGGATTAGTCTGATCGAATGGAATTATGCATGTCCTGTTTCGGCTAAATTTAGCTTAAATCGATGCATGTTAAGTTTAGTTAGTTTATGCTTGAAAATAACTTCGAATCGATATATGTTAGTTTAGTTGATTATTACTCGAAAGTGGCTTAGAATCAATTCAAGTGAATTTAGTTAGTTCATGCCTGAAAGTTTAGTCGAAGTTAATATTATGCATGTTTAGAATCGATTCGAATATATTAAGTTAAGTCACACCTGAAAAGTAGTCTTCAATTATCATGTTAGCATTCGAATCGAAATAGGGTAAGTTTAACCAATTCATGTTCGGTTATTAACTTCAAAATGAATTATAATTGTTTAGAACCGACGTACGTACGTTTCGTTAATTCATAATCGTTTAATAAGTTCGAAATAAACTATAAATGCCTAGAATCGATATATGTTTCCTTAGTTGATTCACGTTCGTTTAATAACTTCGAAGCAAGGTTTAAATGGTTAGAATCGTTATATCTATGTTTAGTTAAATCATGATCGTTCAATAATTTCGATATGATAAACGAATGCCTAGAACTGTAATATGCTTAAGTGGCTTAGGAAGATACGATTAATGACTTCGAAGTAATAAACGAACGTTTAGAATCGTATTACGGTTAAATGGCTTAATTAGGGTTGAAATGTAACTTCGAAACAATGAATGAACGCCCTGAATTGGATTATGCTTCTAGGGCTTAAATATGCTTGGAAGTGGCACGTATAGTTGGTTGATTATGCTTTAAAAATGACATAGGTATGATATGCTTAATTTCTAACGTAAGCCATGAATGTAATCGTGCTTCATGCGTTGTTAGTTTATTACGGTTCATTAAGTGCCTATCTCAACTTGACGCGATATAGATATATCTATATATGTGTTTATATATACTATAACGCACCGCTGGATGAGGTTGCTTGCCCAGTTAAGTGCATAAACCCCATTGCACATCTTTTTTCTATAAGCTAGCATGATAATGTGTTATGATTTATGAAAGTGAAACCGAGATGGTAGTTTGATGGTAGAAGAACTATGAGTGGTTCGAAGAGGAACTATGAGTGGTTTGAGGTTTTTGTGGTACGGTTCTTGTGAGGAGGGAGTTCGGGTTGTGAATTGATCGCAATTTGTGGATTGCGAGGCCATGTGTGGCTCATTGTGTTGAATTGATTATGAAGTGCTTGAATGTGATATATGTGAACCCCCCTTCCTTTCAATGTCTTCAAATTGCATTATGTGTATAAGGGTGAGTTTTTCAAGAAGGATTTCATATTTTGAAATGATAGTAGCCATAACTATTAGTGCATGATGGCCTATTTTAATTGAATGCAAATAGTTTTGGGAGTGAACTCGCTTGAACGGGGGAATCCCAAAAGACTTTTAAAAAGGTGTGAGTTATACGTTGAATGATTCGTCTGTTTGAAATGCAAAGTTATGGCGGTTATGGCCGATATGCTTTAACTGGCTAAGATAATGTGCTTCGGACAATATGAAAAGAACGAAAGAACGATGTTAACCTAGGGGAAAGTCCGGAAACCCTATAGGCCCTGACGAGGATTAATGTGATGGTTCGATATGCCATATGCAGCAATCCTGGGAGTAAGAGTTTAAGTGTGAGCGTTAGGTTTCACTATGGGGTTGAGAATAGATCTCACCCAATCAGCACCTCTAATGATCTTATGCTAGATGTATTTTCCTAAAAAGTAAAGAAAAGCAATGGGGACTTTGCCATTTTAAGTGTTACAAATGGAAAGAAAGTCTTTATGGGCCCTAAGAGGCCAAATGGAATAAATTATGAAAAGTTTATAAAGGTCAGTATGCGACCGATATGAAAGAATATGAGCCTCAAGAGGCTAAGAGAAGAGTTTTTGTGATGTTTTCAAAGAAAGGAAAGAAAGCTTTCTGTGCTAGTTCTATGCTTTTCGTATCAATGAAATGTGAATGAGTATGCTGATGAAAATAAAAGTGATATGTGCATATTCCAAGTATGATTATGAAAAGAGATAACCTTATGTGCACATTTTATGAATGAGGTTTCATGCATAGTTTAAATGGAATGCAAGGAAGTCATGTTTTTGAATAAGAAAGATTCCTATGCCTAGCCTTCGATGCTTGCTTATGTGCTTAACTGCTTGTTAGTCAAGGTACTTAATCATTCAAGAGCCTAGAAATGTGTTCGAGGGGTTAAAATGAAGTTTATGTATAGTGATCCTTCCGTAAGGGTTTTATGAATGCCTAATATGATAGTAAAGTATGATTACGTGGTATGTGACTATTAAAGACATTACTGCCTGCAACGATTTTGTTTTAAGGGGGTCGGGGGACACTCACTGAGCGTGTGGTTGTTCATCCCACTAATCTTTCCCCTTTTCCCCAGGTTTTCATTATAACAGGAAGAAGTTGAGTCAGCTATGTCAAGATGGAACCTGTTCTTGCCTCCGAGGTGTCGTTTAGATCCATTTGAAGGGATCTCACGTGCTTAATGAAGTCATGTCATGTGTTCTTAGTTTGAAATGATTGTAAACAAGTATTCTAAGTTCATGTAAGCATATTGTTTATGAGTCGCTCTGTATGGCCATATGAGCCAACCATCCAGTTAGCTAGATGTCTTTTTGGTCAAAGTTAGTTATGTGTTTTGGGATGTAAACCCCATACTCCGGTTGTGTGAACCACTGAGTTGTATCTTTTACTTTTTTCTGTGTTAATTAACTATTCTGTTTGGTGTACTCCGAGCGGCTGGCTCGTCAAGTTATGAACTTCGGTGTGTGGCCGTTGAGCTATGTTTTATATGTTTACACTTCCGTTTATTTAAAGTGATTGATTGTAACGCGTTTAGCCTGGAAACGGTCAGTTTCAGGGGAAACTCTGTCCGTTTCGTTCCAGAATTTAAGTAAGAAGTTAGGAAAACGTAACGTTTCCGGCCCTAGGGGATGGGGGTGTTACATTGATGGTATCAGAGCATGGTCCCACGACCATAGGCCGCGACCTGAGTCTTGCATTCATGTAGTCCGATAGGAACACATTCGTAATGATGTGATACATGCCTGGCTTGTGTGCGAATGCAAGTTTTATGTGAATGCTAGCGCATTTCCCTAGTTAGACGCGACTTGAGTAAGTTGAATGATTGGAGAAGAGAACCATTTGCTAAGATATAGGCCAAATGACTCGTATTGTCGTGGATGAGTTAAGTGTTAGCTCAATCGAAGGTTGTTTCGTTTATATGCCTTGGTGATTTTAATTCAATGTTTAAAGAACACGCGATTTGAATTGAATAATTTGAAACCCTTAAGTCTAAGCTCATCTTTGTCCCAATAATACAATTTGCTCCCCAGGCCCCATAATGGTGTGAGTAGACGTACTCTAAGGTTGGTAGAGACAGAGAGCTAGAAGCACTTAACCATCCTTTTATTAAAAAGAAAAAGATTCGAAATAGAAAAGCTATTTTTCCTCCTTTGAAACTCAAGATTTTGTGATGTTAATGCCGTTTGACTATCGAACCAAGGTTACCTTACACCGAAGGATTTACTTTCTATTACTGACGATGAGGTAGTTTAGATTCACTAATACAGGCCCTTATGTTTAGCAAACATTGCTTGTAAATGTGTATGTGCTAAGATGTGTACGTCGATAGAATATTTCGCAACGAGTAAGGAAAGGAGAGATTGGAAATTGTTTGCTATGATTGGTAATCCTACTAAGTGGTACCTTGCAGTTGTGAATTTTGAATTGCTTAGGTGAAATTAGTAGATACTTTCGCATGCAACCTTGAAAACCTATGTGCTACTGGTAGGATGTGAAAAATATTACGTATGTGTACCTAATGCTCTCCTTCCTTGCCATTGTTGCCTAAACCGTGTATTACTTGCTTTCTATTACGTGGATTATGATTCATGAATGGGGTGATGATGTTTTGGCTCGAACGAACCCTAATACACCTAGAAAGCAAAGGGAGGAAGAACCTAGTAGACTTTGGAATTGTACCAAGTAATGATCCTTACTAAGATAAGCGACGTACAGTGAGACTCATATGATCACCTATAGGACAGGTGTACTTCGTAAGACCTCAACATATACCTATACGGCCAATAACACCGTTCTTACCCCTGCTAGTTGATTGATGACCAGTTGTGTGTTTTATGAGTGAATGGTATAGTAAATACACTTCATTTGAGTTACTTATGCTGAACTTTGCTCGCATAATGGCTAGATTGTTAAGTGGTTTAACCTATGCAAACCATTGCTTGTACGATCTCTGGGTCATTACCTGCACTCCACGAGTTCTATTATCTCATTATATGGTTTGAACAACTACATACAGATGCAGTTAATGCATGACGTGGTGACCTTGGGTGTCTATCTTCACCTTTGTTTACTTTTGTGCAATCCATGTTTAACTCGAGTTTGGTTTACATTCTCAATAAACGGCATGACATGACCACTGAGACGTTTACACCCACGTATTCTTGTCGTAGCATCCTCTTCTCAAGTTGTTCTTATCGACATGTTATGCTAGTTCATGCTATTCATGATTCTTCATTTTTAGGGCTCTGCTGTAGACTCTGTGTGATGTAAATGTGGATTCGAGGGTTACTCCAAGTCCCTTCATTGTCAATGTGATGAAATATGATATTTCACTGCTTAGGTGCTTTGTGACGCTTTTGTTGTTCTAACGTGTTATAGGACTCTTCATATTAACCACTGTGATCCCAAAGGTGACTCGAATTCATGTTTTAGAATGAGACTGCTAGTGTATGACCTTAAGATGTTATTGTCTCAATTGTCATGCCTTTAGATGCCCACTTATAGATGCATATGCGTAGAATTAGTGCTTGTCGTGCGAACTAAGTCTAGACTATCGGAAATCTTTGTTCATTCTTCAAAACAAGCTCGATATGGTGTTCCACGCCAACTTAGTTGCCCCTCTTCGATGCAATTTTCCCTCGACGCCTAAATAGAGTGAGTAGACGCTTGAAGAGGAGTGGCGAGGAGGAGATTGGAAACCATAAGCCATTTTCTTTCGATTTAAAAGTAGTGTTTCCGAAATGAAACCTTTTGAAAACCTATCTCGTAGATCCTAGTTGTGTGCATGCATTATAGGAAAGATCGAACTTAGATTAGAATTTCGAGGGCGAAATTCTTTTAAGGGGGGAAGAGTGTAAGACCCGCGTTTTTTTTGTTTTCCGTTAAGCTAAATGTATTACCTTTTTACGTTATAAAATCGTATTTTTAGTAACTATTTTAGTTAAACGATTATCGATGTGCTTTTGGGAGCAATAATTTTATTAAAAAGGATTATTATTGCTATCATTGAGTTCAAAGTTAATTCGCACTATTTGCGCCTTTAAATGATATTGATAGTTTAATTTAGTCGCTATTTGAGTCATTTAGTCGTCTCCCGAATCTAATTAGAATGCTATCTATTTGAATGTTTAGACTTAAGTCTAGACAGCACGCTAGAAATATATTGGCTGAGAACTAGAGTTGACTGGCCATTGAACAAATTAAAGAAAAAAAAAAGAACATAAGGCGTTGAAGCCCATTACTCGGAAAAACAAAAAAAAAGGCACGACAGGGGGAGGGGTTCTCAAACCCCAGCCCATTGACCCACACCCAGGGACTGAGAGGAGGAGAGAGAGAGGCGGCCGACGGACGGCGAGTTGGGGGTTGGGGACGGCGGTGGCGCACCGGCAAGTCAGGCACCGGCTAACCCCCCGACACCACGATAGAGAGAGAGAGAGCAAGACTAACCGAGAGCGAGAAGTGGAAGGTCGGGGCGGTGGAGGTCATGACAGCGCACAATCGACGCCCGCGCGACAGCCAGGCATCACCGGCGTGGTGTTTCCGGTGAAGGTCGAGTCCGACGACCACTATAGTAGCAACAGAAATGCAATCGGGCGGGTCAAAAACCGGGTTCGGGATAGGCTGATTCGAATTGGTGGTTAAGCTTCAAAATTTGGGACAAATTTATGGGTTTTCAAGCATCCAATCGAGCCTAAAAGCCCTTAGGGTGAGTCATAAGCTTGGAGTCCAGGTGGGTGTTTCTCACCTCCAAAGTATTAGTATTTTCGAAATCGTTTAAACCTTTAAGTTGCGTTGCATGTGAATTTAGGATTAGTCCGATCGAATGGAATTATGCATGTCCTGTTTCGGCTAAATTTAGCTTAAATCGATGCATGCTAAGTTCAATTAGTCTATGCTTGAAAATAACTTCGAATCGATATATGTTAGTTTATTTGATTAATACTCGAAAGTGGCTTAGAATCAATTCAAGTTAATTTAGTTAGTTCATGCCTGAAAGTTTAGTTTGAAGTTAATTGTGCATGTTTAGAATCGATTCGAACATAGTAAGTTAAGTCATAGCTGAAAAGTAGTTTCAAATTATCATGTTAGCATTCGAATTGAAATAGGGAAGTTTAACCAATTCATGTTCGGTTATTAACTTCGAAATGAATTATAATTGTTTAGAATCGACGTACATACGTTTCGTTAATTCATAATCGTTTAATAACTTCGAAATAAACTATAAATGCCTAGAATCGATATATGTATGCTTAGTTGATTCACGTTCGTTTAATAACTTCGAAGTAAGCTTTGAATACTTAGAATCGTTATATCTATGTTTAGTTAAATCATGATCGTTCAATAATTTCGATATGATAAACGAATGCCTAGAACCGTAATATGCTTAAGTGGCTTAAAAAGATTGGATTAATGATTTCGAAGTAATAAACGAACGTTTAGAATCGTATTGTGCTTAAATGGCTTAATTAGGCTTGAAATGTAACTTCAAAACAAGGAATGAACGCCTTGAATCGCATTATGCTTCTAGGGCTTAAATATGCTTGGAAGTGGCATGTATAGTTGGTTGATTATGCTTTAAAAATAACATAGGTATGATATGCTTAATTTCTAAACGTAAGACATGAATGTAATCGAGCTTCATGCCTTGTTAGTTTATTACGGTTCATTAAGTGCCTATTTCAAGTTGATGCGATATAGATATATCTGTATATGTGTTTATATATGCTATAACACACCGCTGAATGAGGCTGCTTGCTCAGGTAAGTGCATAAACCCCATTACACGTCTTTTTTTTGTAAGCTAGCATGATAATGTGTTATGATTTATGAAATTGAAACAGAGACGGTAGTTGGATGGTTTGAGGAAGAACTATGAGTGGTTTGAGGTTTTTGTGGCACGGTGCTTGTGAGGAGGGAGTTTGGGTTGTGAATTGACGGCAATCGTGCGGATTGCGAGGCCATGTGTGGCTCATTGTGTTGAATTGATTATGAAGTGCTTGAATGTGATATATGTGAACCCCCCTTCCTTTCAATGTGTTCAAATTCCATTTATGCATAACAGTGAGTTTTTCAAGAAGGATTTCATGTTTTGAAATGATAGTAGCCATAACTATTAGTGTATGATGGCCTATTTTAATTAAATGCAAACGGTTTTGGTAGTGAACTCGGTTGAACGGGGGAATCCCTAAAGATTTTTCAAGAGGTATGAGTTATACGTTGAATGATTTTACTATTTGAAACGCAACGTTATAGCCGTTATAGCCGATAAGCTTTAAGTGGCCAAGATAATGTGCTTCGGACAATATGAAAAGAACGAAAGAACGATGTTAACCTGGGGGAAGGTCCGAAAAACCTAGAGGCCCTGACGAGGGTTAATGTAATGGTCCAATATTTTATATGTAGCCATCCCGGGAGTAAGAGCTTAAGTGTGAGCGTTAGGTTTCACTATGGGGTTGAGAATAGATCTCACCGAATCAGCACCTGTAATGATCTTATGCCAGATGTATATTCGTAAAAAGTAAAGAAAAGCAATTGGCACTTTGCCATTTTAAGTGTTTCAAAAGGAAAGAAAGTCTTTTATGAAATGAAGTATGAAAAGTTTATAAGGGTCAGTATGCGACCGATATGAAAGAATGTGAGCCTCAAGAGGCTAAGGGAAGAGCTTTTATGAGCCTCAAGAGGCTAAATGAAATGTTTTGGAAGAAAAGAAAGAAAGCTTTCTGTGCTAGTTCTATGCTTTTCGTATAAATGAAATGTGAATGAGTATCCTGATGAAAATAAAAGTGATATGTGCATATTCCAAGTATGATTATGAAAAGAGAGAACCTTATGTGCACATTTTATCAATGAGGTTTCATGCATAGTTTAAATGGAATGCTACGAAGTTATGTTTATGAATAAGAAAGATTCCTATGCATAGCCTTCGATGCTTCCTTATGTGCTTAACTGCTTGTTAGTCAAGGAACTTAATCATTCAGGAGCCTAGAAATATGTTCGACGGGTTAAAAAGAAGTTTATGCATAGTGATCCTTCCGTAAGGGTTTTATGAATGCCTAATATGATAGTAAAGTATGAATACGTGGTACGTGACTATTAAAGATATTACTACCTGCAACAGTTTTGTTTTAAGGGGGTCGGGGGACACTCACTGAGCATGTGGTTTTCCCTAGAATATGATTTGCTCCTCGGGCTCTGTAATGGAGTGAGCAAACGTACTCTAAGGTTGGTAGAGAGAGAGCTAGAACCAGTTAACCATCATTTTATTAAAAACAAAAAGATTCGAAATAAAAAAGCTATTTTCCCCCCTTTGAAACTCAAGATTTTGAGATGTTGATGTCGTTTGACTATCGAACCAAGGTTATCTTACACCGAAGGATTTACTCTCCGTTACTGATGATGAAGTAGTTTAGATTCACTAATACGCGCCCTTATGTTTAGCAAACGTTACTTGTAAATGTGTATGTGCTAAGATGTGAAAGTCGATAGAATCTTTCGCAATGAGTTAGGAAAGGATAGATTGGAAATTGTTTGTTATGATTGATAATCATACTAAGTGGTACCTTGCGGTTGTGAATTTTGAATTGCTTAAGTGAAATTAGTAGATACTTTTGCATGCAAGCTTGAAAAACTATGTGCTAGCGGTAGGATGTGGATAAATATTGCATAAGTGTACCTAATGTTCTCCTTCCTTGCCGTTGTTGCATAAACCGTGTATTACTTGCTTTCTATTATATGGATTATGATTCATGAATAGGGTGACGATGTTTTGGCTCGAACGGACCCTAATGCACCTAGAAAGCAAAAGGGAGGAAGAACCTAGTAAACTATGGAATTGTACCTAGTAATGATCCATACTAAGATAAGCGACCTACAGTGAGACTCATATGATCACCTATGGGATAGGTGCACTTGGTAAGACCACAACATATACCTATAAGGCTAATAACACCATTCTTACCCATGCTAGTTGATTGATGACCAGTTGTGTGTTTTATGAGTGAATGGTATAGTAAATACACTTCATTTGAGTTACTTATGCTGAACTTTGCTCGCATAATGGCTAGATTGGTTAAGTGGTTTAACCTATGCAAACCATTGCTTGTACGATCTTTGAGTCATTACCTGCATTCCACGAGTTCTATTATCTCATTATATGGTTTGAACGACTACATACAGATGCAGTTAATGCATGACGTGGTGACCTTGGGTGTCTATCTTCACCTTTTTTTACTTTTGTGCAATCCATGCTTCACTCGAGTTTGGTTTACATTCTCAATAAACGGCATGACATGACCAATAACACGTTGTTTGCACCCACGTATTCTTGTCGTAGCATCCTCATCTTAAGTTGTTCTTATCGACATGTTATGCTAGTTCATGCCATTCATGATGCTTCTTTTTAGTGCTCTGCTGTAGACTCTGTGTGATGTAAATGTGGATTCGAGGGTTACTCCAAGTCCCTTCATTGTCAATGTGATGAAATATGATGTTTTACTCCTTAGGTGCTATGTGACGCTTTTGTTGTTCTAATGTGTTATAGGACTCTTCATATTAACCACTGTGATCCCAAAGGTGACTCGAATTCATTTTTTAGAATGAGACTGCTAGTTTATGACCTTAAGATGTTATTGTCTCGATTGTCATGCATAGAATTAGTGCTTGTCGTGCGAACTAAGTCTAGAATATTGGAAATCTTTGTTCATTCTTCAAAACAAGCTTGATATGGTGTTCCACGCCAACTTAGTTGCCCCTCTTCGATGCGATTTGCCCTCGGCACCTAAATAGAGTGAGCAGATGCTTGAAGAGGATTGGCGAGGAGGAGATCCTAGTTGTGTGCATGCATTCTAGGAAAGACCGAGCTTAGACTAGAATTTTGAGGCCGAAATTCTTTTAAGGGGGGGAAGAGTGTAAGGCCCACGTTTTTTTTTGTTTTTCGTTAAGCTAGCTGTATTACCTTTTTACGTAATAAAATCGTATTTTTAGTAAGTATATGAGTTAAATGATTATCGATGTGCTTTTAGGAGCAATAATTTTATTAAAAAGGATTATTATTGCTATCATTGATTTCAAAGTTAATCCGTGCTTTTTGCGCCTTTAAATTATATCGATAGTTTAATTTAGTTGCTATTCGAGTCATTTAGTCGTCTCCCGAATTTGATTAGAATGTTATCTATTCGAATGTTTAGACTTGAGTCTACATTGCACGGTAGTAATTTGTTGGCTGAGAACTAGAGTTGACTAGGCATTGACCAAATAATAATAAAAAAAGGAACATAAGGGGCTGAAGCCCCTTACTCAAAAAAACAAAAAAAATAGGCACGACAGGGGGAGGGGTTCTCAAACCCCAGCCCTATAACCCACCCCCTGGGACTAAGAGAATGAGAGAGAGAGGTGGCCGACGGACGGCCAGCTGGGGGTCAGGGACGACGGCGGCGCATCGGCAAGTCATGTGCCGGCTAAGCCCCCCCCCCCACCACGATAGAGAGAGAGAGCGAAACTAAACGAGAGCGAGAAGAGGAAGGTCGGGGCAGTGGTGGTCATGATAGCGCACAATCAATGCCAGCGCGACAGCAAGGCATCACCGGCGAGGTGTTTTCGGTGAAGGTGGAGTCCGGCGACCACTATAGTAGCAGCAGAAATGCAATCGAACGGGTTAAAAACCGGGTTCAGGATAGGCTGATTCGAATTGGTGGTTGAGCTTCAAAATTTTGAACAAATTTATGGGTTTTCAAGCATCCAATCGAGCCTAAAAGACCTTAGGACGAGTCATAAGCTTGGAGTCCAGGTGGGTGTTTCTCACCTCCTAAGTATTAGTATTTTCGAAATCGTTTTACCCTTTAAGGTGCGTTGCTTGTGAATTGAGGATTAGTCTGATCGAATGGAATTATGCAAGTCCTGTTTCGACTAAATTTAGCTTAAATCGATGCATGTTAAGTTTAGTTAGTTTATGCTTGAAAATAACTTCGAATCGATATATGTTAGTTTAGTTGATTAATACTCGAAAGTGGCTTAGAATCAATTCAAGTGAATTTGGTTAGTTCATGCCTGAAAGTTTAGTTCGAAGTTAATATTATGCATGTTTAGAATCGATTCGAATATATTAAGTTAAGTCATACCTGAAAAGTAGTTTCCAATTATCATGTTAGCATTCGAATCGAAATAGGGTAAGTTTAACCAATTCATGTTCGATTATTAACTTTGAAATGAATTATAATTGTTTACAATCGACGTACGTACATTTCGTTAATTCGAAATCATTTAATAACTTCGAAATAAACTATAAATGCCTAGGATCGATATATGTATGCCTAGTTTATTCACGTTCGTTTAATAGCTTCGAAGTAAGCTTGAACTACTTAGAATCGTTATATCTACATTTAGTTAAATCATGATCGTTCAATAATTTCAATCTGATAAACGAATGCCTAGAACTGTAATATGCTTAAGTGGCTTAAGTAGATTCGATTAATGACTTCGAAGTAATAAACGAACATTTAGAATCGTATTACGCCTAAATGGCTTAATTAGGCTTGAAATGTAACTTCGAAACAATGAATGAACGCCTTGAATCGCTTTATGCTTCTAGGGCATAAATATGCTTGGAAGTGGCATGTATAATTGGTTGATTATGCTTTAAAAATGACATAGGTATGATATGCATAATTTCTAAATGTCAGCCATGAATGTAATCGAGGTTCACGCCTTGTTAGTTTATTACGGTTCATTAAGTGCCTATCTCAAGTTGATGCAATATAGATATATATATCTATATGTGTTTATATATACTATAACGCACCGCTGGATGATGCTGCATGCCCAGGTAAGTGCAATACCCCATTACATTTTTTTATAAGCTAGCATGATAATGTGTTATGATCTATGAAATTGAAACCGAGACGGTAGTTGGATGGTTTGAGGAAGAACTATGAGTGGTTCGAGGTTTTTGTGGTACGGTGCTTGTGAGGAAGGAGTTTGGGTTGTGAATTGACCGCAATCGTGCCGATTGAGTGGCCATGTGTGGCTCATTGTGTTGAATTGATTATGAAGTGCTTGAATGTGATATATGTGAAACTCCCTTCCTTTCAATGTCTTCAAATTGATTTATGTGCATAAGGGTGAGTTTTTCAAGAAGGATTTAATTTTTTGAAATGATAGTAGCCGTAACTATTAGTTCATAATGGCCTATTTTAATTAAATGCAAACAGTTTTGGGAGTGAACTCGCTTGAACGGGGGAATCCCTAAAGAGTTTTGAAAACGTTTGAGTTATACGTTGAATGATTCTTCTGTTTGAAACGCAAAGTTATAGCCGTTATGGACGATACGCTTTAAGTGGCTAAGATAATGTGCTTCGGACAATATGAAAAGAACGAAAGAACGATGTTAACCTAGGGGAAGCTCCGGAAACCCTAGAGGCCCTTAAGAGGGTTAATGTAATAGTCCGATATGTTATGTGCAGCCATCCTGAGAGTAAGAGCTTAAGTGTGAGTGTTAGGGCTCACTATGGGGTTGAGAATAGATCTCACCAAATCAGCACCTGTAATGATCTTATGCCAGATGTTTTTTCCTAAAAAGTAAAGAAAAGCAATCGGCAGTTTGCCATTTTAAGTGTTTCAAAAAGAAAGAAAGACTTTATGGGCCCTAAGAGGCAAAACAGAATGAATTATGAAAAGTTTATAAGGGTCAGTATGCGACTGATACGAAAGAATATGAGCCTCAAGAGGCTAACAAAAGAGTTTTTGTGATGTTTTCAAAGAAAGGAAAGAAAGCTTTCTGTGCTAGTTCTATGCTTTTCGTATAAATGAAATGTGAATGAGTATGCTGATGAAAATCAAAGTGATAAGTGCATATTTCAAGTATGATTATGAAAAGAGATAACCTTATGTGCACATTTTATGAATGAGGTTTCATGCATAGTTTAAATGGAATGCAAGGGAGTTATGTTTATGAATAAGAAAGATTCCTATGCCTAGCCTTCGATTCTTGCTTAAGTGCTTAACTGCTTGTTAGTCAAGGAACTTAATCATTCAGGAGCCTAGAAACATGTTCGAGGGGTTAAAATGAAGTTTATGCATAGTGATCCTTACGTAAGGGTTTTATGAATGCCTAATATGATAGTAAAGTATTATTATGTGGTATGTGACTAAGAAAGATATTACTGCCTGCAACGGTTTTGTTTTAAGGGCGCCGGGGGACACTCACTGAGCGTGTGGTTCATATTCCCACTACTTTTTTCTCTTTTTCCCAGGTTTTCTTTATAACAGGAAGAAGTTGAGTCGGCTATGTCAAGATGGAACCTATTCTTGCTTGCCAGGTGTCGCTTAGATGCATTTGAAGGGATCTTACGTGCTTTATGAAGTCATGTCATGTGTTCTTAGTTTGAAATGATAGTAAACAAGTATTCTAAGTTCATGTATGCGTATTGTTTATGAGTCGCTCTGTATGGCCATATGAGCCCACCATCCAGTTAGCTAGATGTCTTTTTGGTCAATGTTAGTTATGTGTTTTGGGATGCAAAACCCATACTCCGGTTGTGTGAACCGTTGAGTTGTATCTTTTACTTTTTTCTGTATTAATTAACTATTCTATTTGATGTACTCCGAGCGGGTGGCTCGTCGAGTTATGAAATCCGGCGTGTGGCCGTTGAGCTATGTTTTATATGTTTACACTTCCGTTCATTTACAGGGACTTATTGTAAGGCGTTTACCCGGGAAACGGTCAGTTTCAGAGGAAACGTTGTCCGTTTCGTCCCAGAATTTAAGTAAGAAGTTAGGAAAACGTAACGTTTCCGGTCCTAGGGGATGGGGGTGTTACATTGATGGTATTAGAGCATGGTCCTGCGACCATAGGCCGCGACCTGAGTCTTACATTCATGTAGTCCGATAGGAACGCGTTCGTAATGATGTGATACATGCCTGGCTTGTGTGCAAATGTGAGTTTTACGTGAATGCTAGTGCATTTCCCTAGTTAGACGCGGCTTGAGTAAGTTGAATGGTTGCAGAAGAGAACCATTTGCTAAGATATAGGCCAAATGACTCGTATTGTCGTGGATGAGTTAAGTGTTAGCTCAATCGAAGGTTGTTTCGTTTATATGCCTTGGTGATTTTAATTCAATGTTTAAAGAACATGCGATTTGAATTGAATAATTTTAAACCCTTAAGTCTAAGCTCATCTTTGCCCCTATAATACGATTTGCTCCCCGGGCCCCATAACGGAGCTAGCAGACGTACTCTAAGGTTGGTAGAGAGAGAGCTAGAAGCTGTTAACCATCCTTTTATTAAAAACAAAAAGATTCGAAATAGAAAAGCTATTTTTCCCCCTTTGAAACTCAAGATTTTGAGATGTTAATGTCGTTTGACTATCGAACCAAGGTTATCTTACACCGAAGGATTTACTTTCCGTTACTAACGATGAGGTAGTTTAGATTCACTAATACGCGCCCTTATGTTTAGCAAACGGTGCTTGTAAATGTGTATGTGCTAGGATGTGTATGTCGATAGAATCTTTCGCAATGAGTTAGGAAAGGAGAGATTGGAAATTGTTTGCTATGATTGATAATCCTACTAAGTGGCACCTTGCGGTTCTTAATTTGGAATTGCCTAAGTGAAATTAGTAGATACTTTTGCATGCATGCTTGAAAAACTATGTGCTGGCGGTAGGATGTGGATAAATATTGCGTAAGTGTACCTAATGTTCTCCTTCCTTACCATTGTTGCTTAAACCGTGTATTACTTGCTTTCTATTATATGGATTATGATTCATGAATGGGGTGACGATGTTTTGGCTCGAACGAACCCTAATACACCTAGAAACCGAAAGGGAGGAAGAACCTAGTAGACTTTGGAATTGTACCTAGTAATGATCCCTACTAAGATAAGCGACCTACAGTGATACTCATATGATCACCAATGGGATAGGTGTACTTCGTAAGACCTCAACATATACCTATAAGGCCAATAACACCGCTCTTACCCCCACTAGTTCATTGATGACCAGTTGTGTGTTTTATGAGAGAATGGTATAGTAAATACACTTCATTGGAGTTACTTATCATGAACTTTGCTCGCATAATGGCTAGATTGGTTAAGTGGTTTAACCTATGCAAACCATTGCTTGTACGATCTCTGAGTCATTACTTGCACTCCACAAGTTCTATTATCTCATTATATGGTTTGAACAACTATATACAGATGCACTTAATGCATGATGTGGTGACCTTAGGTGTCTATCTTCACTTTTGTTTACTTTTGTGCAAACCATGCTTGACTCGAGTTTGATTTAGTTTCTCAGTATACGGCATGACATGACCACTGACACGTTGTTTGCACCCACGTATTCTAGTCGTAGCATCCTCTTCTCAAGTTGTTCTTATCGACATGTTATGCTAGTTCATGCCATTCATGATGCTTCTTTTTTAGTGCTCTATTGTAGACTCCGCGTGATGTAAATGTGGATTCGAGGGTTACTCCAAGTCCCTTCATTGTCAATGTGATGAAATATGATGTTTTACTCCTTAGGTGCTATGTGACGCTTTTGTTGTTCCAATGTGTTATAGGACTCTTCATATTAATCACTGCGATCCCAAAGGTGACTCGAATTCATGTTTTAGAATGAGACTGCTAATGTATGACCTTAAGTTGTTATTGTCTCGTTTGTGATGCCTTTAGATGCCCACTTATAGATGCAGATGCATAGAATTAGTGCTTGTCGTGCGAACTAAGTCTAGATTATCGGAAATCTTTGTTCATTCTTCAAAAGAAGCTCGATATGGTGTGCCACGCCAACTTAGTTGCCCCTCTTCGATGCGATTTGCCCTCGGCGTCTAAATAGAGTGAGTAGACGCTTGAAGAGGATTGGCGATGATTAGACTTGAAGCCATAAGCCATTTTCTTTCGATTTAAAAGTAGTGTTCCCAAAATGAAACCTTTTGAAAACCTATCGCGTAGATCCTAGGTGTGTACATGCATTCTAGGAAAGACCGAACTTAGATTAGAATTTCGAGACCAAAATTCTTTTAAGGGGGGAAGAGTGTAAGACCCGCATTTTTTTTTGTTTTCCGTTAAGCTAGCTGTATTACCTTTTTACGTTATAAAATCGCATTTTTAGTAACTATATGAGTTAATTGATTATCCATGTGCTTTTGGGAGCAATAATTTTATTAAAAGGGATTATTATTGCTATCATCGATTTCAAAGTTAATTTGTGCTATTTGCGCCTTTGAATTATATCGATAGTTTAATTTAGTCGCTATTCGAGCCATTTAGATGTCTCCCGAATCTGATTAGAATGCTATCTATTCGAATGTTTAGACTTGAGTCTAGATTGCACGCTAGTAATTTATTAGCTGAGAACTAGAGTTGACTAGCCCTTGACCAAATTAAAAAAAGAAAAACATAAGGGGCCGAAGCCCCTCACTCGGAAAAACAAAAAAATAGGCACGACAGGGGGAGGGGCTCAAACCCCAGCCCCGTAGCCAACACCCTGCGACTGAGACGAAGAGAGAGAGAGGTGGCCGACAGACGGCGAGCTGGGGGTCAGGGACGACGGCGGCCCACCGACAAGTCAGGCAGCGCGCCGGCTAACCCCCTGGCACCACGATGGAGAGAGAGAGCGAGACTAAATGAGAGCGAGAAGAGGAAGGTGGGGGCGGTGGTGGTCATGACAGCACACAATCGATGTCGGCGCGACAACCAGGCTTCACCAGCGAGGTGTTTCCAGTGGAGGTCGAGTCCGACGGCCGCTATAGTAGCAGCAGAAATGCAATCGAGCGGGTCAAAAACTGGGTTTAGGATAGGCTTATTCGAATTGGTGGTTAAGCTTCAAAATTTCGGACAAATTTCTGGGTTTTCAAGCATCCAATCAAGCCTAAAAGACCTTAGGACGAGTCATAAGCTTGGAGTGCAGGTGGGTGTTTCTCACCTCCTAAGTATTAGTATTTTCGAAATCGTTTTAACCTTTAAGTTGCGATGCATGTGAATTTAGGATTAGTCTGATCGAATGGAATTATGCATGTCCTGTTTCGGCTAAATTTAGCTTAAATCAATGCATGTTAAGTTTAGTTAGTTTATGCTTGAAAATAACTTTGAATCGATATATGTTAGTGTAGCTTAGAATCAATTCAAGTGAATTTAGTTAGTTCATGCCTGAAAGTTTAGTTCAAAGTTAATATTATGCATGTTTAGAATCGATCCAAATATATTAAGTTAAGTCATACCTGAAAAGTAGTTTCCAATTATCATGTTAGCATTCGAATCGAAATAGGGTAAGCTTAACCAATTCATGTTCGGTTATGAACTTCGAAATGAATTATAATTGTTTAGAGTCGATGTACGCACGTTTTGTTAATTCATTATCGTTCATTAACTTCGAAATAAACTATAAATGCCTAGAATCGATATATGTATGCTTAGTTGATTCACGTTCGTTTAATAACTTCGAAGTAAACTTTAAATGCTTAGAATTGTTATATCTATGTTTAGTTAAATCATGATCGTTCAACAATTTCGATATGATAAACGAATGCCTAGAACCATAATATGCTTAAGTGCCTTAAGAAGATTCGATTAATGACTTCGAAGTAATAAACGAACGTTTAGAATCGTATTATGCTTAAATGGCTTAATTAGGCTTGAAATGTAACTTCGACACAATGAATGAACGCCTTCAATCGCATTATGCTTCTAAGGCTTAAATACGCTTGGAAGTGGCATGTATAGTTGGTTGATTATGCTTTAAAAATGACATAGGTATGATCAGCTTAATCTCTAAATGTAAGCCATGAATGTAATCGAGCTTCATGCCTTCTTAGTTTATTACCGTTCATTAACTGCCTATCTCAACTTAAGGTCATATAGATATATCTGTATATGTGTTTATATATACTATAGCGCACCGCTGGATGAGGCTGCTTGCCCAGGTAAGTGCATAAACCCCATTACACACCGTTCTTTTATAAGCTAGCATGATACTGTGTTATGATTTATGAAATTGAAACCGAGATGGTAGTTGGATGATTTGAGGAAGAACTATGAGTGGTGCAAGGTTTTTGTGGTACGGTGCTTGTGAGGAGGGAGTTCGGGTTGTGAATTGACCGCAATCGTGTGGATTGCGAGGCCATGTGTGGCTCATTGTGTTCAATTGATTATGAAGTGCTTGAATGTGATCTATGCGAACCCCCCTTGCTTTCAATGTCTTCAAATTGCATTATGTGCATAAGGGTGAGTTCTTCGAGAAGGATTTCATTTTTTGAACTGATAGTAGCCATAACCATTAGTGCATGATGGCCTATTTTCATTAAATGCAAATAGTTTTGGGAGTGAACTCGCTTGAACGGGGGAATCCCTAAAGAGTTTTAAAAAGGTGTGAGTTATACGTTGAATGATTCTTCTATTTGAAACGCAAAGTTATAGCCGTTATGGCCGATACGCTTTAAGTGGCTAAGATAATGTGCTCCCGACAATATGAAAAGAACGAAAGCACGATGTTAACCTAGGGGAAGGTCCGGAAACCCTAGAGGGCCTAACGAGGGTTAATGTAGTGGTCTGATATGTTCTATGCAGCCATCCTGGGAGAAAGAGCTTAAGTATGAGCGTTACGTCTCACTATGGGGTTGAGAATAGATCTCACCCAATCAGCACATGTAATGACCTTATGCCAGATGTATTTTCCTAAAAAGTAAAGAAAAGCAATGGGCACTCTGCCATTTTAAGTGTTTGAAAAGGAAAGAAAGTCATTACGGGCCCTAAGAGGCCAAATGGAATGAAATATGAAAAGTTTATAAGGGTCAGTATCCGACCGATATGAAAGAATACGAGTCTCAAGAGGCTAAGAGAAGAGTTTTTGTGAGGTTTTCAAACAAAGGAAAGAAAGCTTTTTGTGCTAGTTCTATGCTTTTCGTATAAATGAAATGTGAATGAGTATGCTGATGAAAATAAAAGTGATATGTGCATATTCCAAGTATGATTATGAAAAGAGATAACCTTATGTACACATTTTATGAATGAGGTTTCATGCATAGTTTAAATAGAATGCAAGGAAGTTATGTTTATGAATAAGAAAGATTCCTATGCAGACCCTTCGATGCTTGCTTTGTGCTTAACTGCTTGTTAGTCAAGGAACTTAATCATTCAGGAGCCTAGAAATATGTTCGACGGGTTAAAATGAAGTTTATGTATAGTGATCCTTCCGTAAGGGTTCTATGAGTGCCTAATATGATAGTAAAGTATGATTGCATGGTATGTGACTGTTAAAGTTATTGCTGCCTGCAACGGTTTTGTTTTAAGGGGGTCGGGGAACACTCACTGAGCGCATGGTTGCTTATCCCACTACTTTGTCCCCTTTTCCCCACGATTTCTGTATAACAGGAAGAAGTTGAGTCAGCTATATCAAGATGGAACCTGTTCTTGCTTGCCGGGTGTTGTTCAGATCCATTTGAAGGGATCTTACATGCTTAATGAAGTCATGTCATGTGTTCTTAGTTTGAAATGATTGCAAACAAGTATTCGAAGTTCATGTAAGCATATTGTTTATGAGTTGCTCTGTATGGCCATATGAGCCAACCATCCAGTTAGCTAGATGTCTTTTTGGTCAAAGTTAGTTATGTGTTTTGGGATGTAAACGCCACACTCTGGTTGTGTGAACCGTTGAGTTGTATCTTTTACTTTTATCTGTATTAATTAACTATTCTGTTTGGTGTACTCCGAGTGGGTGGCTCGTCGAGTTATGAACTCCGGCGTGTGCCCGTTGAGCTATGTTTTATATGTTTACACTTCCGTTTATTTACAGGGACTTATTATAAGGAGTTTAGCCTGAAAACGGTCAGTTTCAGGGGAAACCCTGCCCGTTTTGTCCCAGAATTTAAGTGACGAGTTAGGAAAACGTAATGTTTCCAGCTGTAATGCCCCCAACCCTAAAGCCAGGATTGTTACCATTTTGTTCTTAAATCCTGGGGCAAAACGGACAGAGTTTCCCCTAAAACTTAACCATTTTCCCTGGCTCACAGCCTTACAATGAATCCCCTGCACTGAAAAACAATAAAAACTAACTCAACGGTCACCCGCCGGAGTTCACAGCTCTATGGGCCACCCTGAGCCACCATCTAAGTTGTCAGGGTTGTATTTGTCGCTGTTTATTTGGTTAACATTAAACTGCATTGGTTACAGTGCTCCGGGCGGCTGGCCCCTATAGCTGTGAACTCCGGCGGGTGGCCGTTGAGTTAGTTTTTATTGTTTTTCAGTGCAGGGGATTCATTGTAAGGCTGTAAGCCTGGGAAAATGCTCAACTTTTAGGGGAAACTCTGTCCGTTTTGCCCCAGGATTTAAGAACAAAATGGCAACACTCCTGGCTTTAAGCTTGGGGGCGTTACACCAGCCCTAGGGGCTGGGGGTGTTACAGTGATGGTATCAGAGCATGGTCCTGCGACCATAGGCCGCGGCCTGAGTCTTGCATTCATGTAGTCCGATAGGAACGCGTTCGTAATGATGTGATACATGCCTAGCTTGTGTGCAAATGTGAGTTTTATGTGAATGCTAGCGCGTTTCCCTAGTTAGATGCGGCTTGAGTAAGTTGAATGGTTGGAGAAGAGAACCATTTGCTAACATATAGGCCAAATTACTCGTATTGTCGTGGATGAGTTAAGTGTTAGCTCAATCGAAGGTTGTTTCGTTTATATGCCTTGGTGATTTTAATTCAATGTTTAAAGAACATGCGATTTGAATTGAATAGTTTTAAACCCTTAAGTCTAAGCTCATCTTTTCCCCTATAATACGATTTGCTCCTCGGGCCCCATAATGGAGTGAGTAGACGTACTCTAAGGTTGGTAGAGAGAGAGAGCTAGAAGCAGTTAACCATCCTCTTATTAAAAACAAAAAGATTCGAAATAGAAAAGCTATTTTTCCCCCTTTGAAACTCAAGATTTTGAGATGTTAATGTCGTTTGACTATCGAACCAAGGTTATCTTGCACTGAAGGATTTACTTTCCGTTACTGACGATGAGGTAGTTTAGATTCACTAATACGCGCCCTTATGTTTAGCAAATGCTGCTTGTAAATGTGTATGTGCTAGGATGTGTACGTCGATAGAATCTTTTGCAATGAGTTAGGAAAGGAGAGATTGGAAATTGTTTGCTATGATTGATAATCCTACTATGTCGTACGTTGCGGTTGTGAATTTGGAATTGCTTAAGTGAAAATAGTAGATACTTTTGCAAGCATGGTTGAAAAACTATGTGCTAGCGGTAGGATGTGGACAAATATTGCGTAAGTGTACCTAATGTTCTCCTTCCTTGCCATTGTTGCCTAAACCGTGTATTACTTGCCTTCTATTATATGGATTATGATTAATGAATGGGGTGACGATGTTTTCGCTCGAACGAACCCTTACACACCTAGAAAGCGAAAGGGAGGAAGAACCTAGTAGACTTTGGAATTGTACCTAGTAATGATCCCTACTAAGATAAGCGACCTACAGTGATACTCATATGATCACCTATGGGACAGGTGTACTTCGTAAGACCTCAACATATACCTATAAGGCCAATAACACCGTTCTTACCCCCGCTAGTTCATTAATGACAAGTTGTGTGTTTCATGAGTGAATGGTATAGTAAATACACTTCTTTGGAGTTACTTATCATGAACTTTGCTCGCATAATGGCTAGATTGGTTAAGTGGTTTAACCTATGCAATCCATTGCTTGTACGATCTCTGAGTCATTACTTGCACTCCACAAGTTCTATTATCGCATTATATGGTTTGAACAACTATATACAGATGCACTTAATGCATGATGTGGTGACCTTAGGTGTCTATCTTCACTTTTTTTTACTTTTGTGCAAACTATGCTTGACTCGAGTTTGATTTAGTTTCTCAGTATATGGCATGACATGACCACTGACACGTTGTTTGCACCCACGTATTCTTGTCGTAGCATCGTCTTCTCAAGTTGTTCTTATCGACATGTTATGCTAGTTCATGCTATTCATGATTCTTCATTTTTAGGGCTCTGTTGTAGACTTTATGTGATGTAAATGTGGATTCGAGGGTTACTCCAAGTCCCTTCATTGTCAATGTGATGAAATGTTGAGTTATTTTGATTAAGTTTTGATGATAACAAATCCAAGTGTAAAAATTTGTCCAAGTAATGTTGCTCCAAACACGATCTCCAAACAGGCCTAACTGGTGTTTTCTTTTGTGTATTAACTGGTTTGCTACATGAGAGAACAAGTCTTTAAAACAGGTTCTACTTGGTGGTTCTATATTAAGAACAACTGGATTGTAAAAGTATGTTGTTCCTGGACCCTAGCAAGATCAGCTCGATGTAAAGCATGTGGTTCCAAAACTCTAGCAATGCAAAGAACAACCCCAGCAAACAAGGTGGTCTTGGTGTTCACAGCAGCTTTACAAATCTTGGACAAGATGACTGGTTCAAAACAAGAAGTCTTGGGTATATAGGTTTTATTTATTTAGACTCTTGTTAATATGCCAATATTGAAAACATCATTTTAAACACCTCTTGAATCGGCAGTTGCGCTAAGCGCTTCAGAACACCAGTTGCGAACAACCCTGCAAACAGGGTGCCTAGGGTGTTTCTGAACTGAAACGGCTATGCCCGATTATTTTGGAAAAATTTATTTCGGCTGGCCAAAAGCTCTAAAATACTTTCTTAAAATCCCAGGATAGGATATTTTTGAGATACGAAATATTATGGGAGATTTGCCAAAATTGTTTTGCTAAAGATTTTCCAAAAACCAAAAGATCTTTATCACCTATATTATAGGAAGTGATTTATTCAAATTTCAAAGTTGAGATTTCTGGTTCCTTATTTGAAATTCCCCACGGCTATTTCAAACGAAGAGGATAAGTTTTTATCTTTTAGAAACAAATCCCTTTTATCTTGGAAATTTCTTATCCACTAGCCGTTTGGAAAACCCTTTGCTTGGAAATCTCCGTTGATGCCATACTTGGCAGATTCTCAGCAACTTCCTTGATTTTTTTACCATTGATCTTCTTGGTTAAAAAGCTTAGCTCTTCTCTCCAATTCGAAGTGAGATCGGATATTGAGAAAACACAGTGTGGTAAAAAGAAAAATTCTGAAAACCCGGTTTTTACTCAAAAGTGAGAAAAGATTTCTTGAGCTTGAATTCGCAAAGAAAAACCGTGACAAGTTGTGTTAATTTGAGTTTTCAAACCATTGGCATAATAGGATTTTCAGTGTACCTTACATCTGCTTAGTGAGAAGCACCCCCAGTAAGGTGTTTTCAACCCTGATCTTGGATCAGAAAAGTGAGTGAGTGGTCCTTAGTCGTGTGGACTTTGGACGTGTCCAATCTGGTGAGATTTGGACATGGTGTAACCGTTCTTAGGGAAGAAGGTTACGTGGTTACAAGTTGTAACAAGGTGTGTTACATTTGTAACGAGTTAAGCCCGGTTATAGTGAAGTGGTTAAAAGCCTACACGAGGTAGGTCGTGGTTTTTCACACCTCAGTTGGGCTAGAGGTGTTTTCCACGTAAAAATTGTGTGTGCTTTATTTCCGCATTTATCTTGGTGATTTTCGCACTTGCAATATCTGAAAACACCCCCTGCAAACAAGTCAACAGGGTGATCGTCATCTGAGAACAACCTCTGTCAGGGTGTTTGTTACTTATAACGCGAAAATCAGACACCACAATTCACCCCCCCTCTTGTGGAAGTATACTCATAAATTCAACATGAAATATGATATTTTACTGCTTAGGTGCTATGTGACGCTTTTGTTGTTCTAACGTGTTATAGGACTCTTCATGTTAACCACTGTGATCCCAAAGGTGACTCGAATTCATGTTTTAGAATGAGACTGCTAGTGTATGACCTTAAGATGTTATTGTCTCGATTGTCATGCCTTTAGATGCCCACTTATAGATGCATATGCATAGAATTAGTGCTTGTCGTGTGAACTAAGTCTAGATTATCGGAGACCTTTGTTCATTCTTCATAACAAGCTCGATATGGTGTTCCACGCCAACTCAGTTGCCCCTCTTTGATGCGATTTGCCCTCGGTGCCTAAATAGAGTGAGTAGACGCTTGAAGAGGATTGGCGAGGAGGAGACTGGAAACCATAAGCCATTTTCTTTCGATTTAAAAGAAGTGTTTCCAAAATGAAACCTTTTGAAAACCTATCGCGTAGATCCTAGTTGTGTGCATGCATTCTGGCAAAGACCGAACTTAGATTAGAATTTCGAGGCTGAAATTCCTTTAAGGGGGGGAAAAGTGTAAGACCAGTGTTTTTTTTGTTTTCCGTTAAGCTAGCTGTATTACCTTTTTAGGTTATAAAATCGTATTTTTAGTGACTATATGAGTTAAATGATTATCGAAGTGCTTTTGGGAGCTATAATTTTATTAAAACGGATTATTATGGCTATCATTGATTTCAAAGTTAATTCGTGCTATTTGCGCCCTTAAATTATATCGATAGTTTAATTTAGTCGCTATTGGAAGCATTTAGTCGTCTCCCGAATCTGATTAGAATGCTATCTATTCGAATGTTTAGACTTGAGTCTAGATTGCACGCTAGTAATTTGTTGGCTGAGAACTACAGTTGACTAGCAATTGACCAATTTTTTTTTAAAAAAAAGAACATAAGGGGCCGAAGCCCCTTACTGGGAAAAACAAAAAAAAAGGCACGACAGGGGGAGGGGCTCAAACCCCAGCCCCGTAACCCACACCCTGGGTTTGAGAGGACAAGAGAGAGAGGTTGCCGATGGACGGCGAGCTGGGGGCCGGGGACGACGGCGGTGCACTGGCAAGTCAGGCACCGGCTAACCCCCCGACCCCACGATAGAGAGAGAGAGCGAGACTAATCGAGAGCGAGAAGAGGAAGGTCAGGGCAGTGGTGGTCATGACAGCACACAATCAACCTCGCGCGCGACAGCCAGGTATCACCGGCGAGCTGTTTCCGGTGAAGGTTGAGTCCAGTGACCACTATAGTAGCAACAGAAATGCAATCGAGTGGGTCAAAAACCGGGTTCAGGATAGGCTTATTCGAATTGGCCATTAAGCTTCAAAATTTGGGACAAATTTATGGGTTTTCAAGCATCCAATCGAGCCTAAAAGCCCTTAGGACGAGTCATAAGCTTGGAGTCGAGGTGGGGTTTTCTCACCTCCTAAGTATTAGTATTGTTGAAATTGTTTTAACCTTTAAGTTGCGTTGCATGTGAATTTAGGATTAGTCTGATCGAATGGAATTATGCATGTCCTGTTTCGGCTAAATTTATCTTAAATCGATGCATGTTAAGTTTAGTTAGTTTATGCTTGAAAATAACTTCGAATCGATATATGTTAGTTTAGTTGATTAATACTCGAAAGTGGCTTAGAATCAATCCTAGTGAATTTAGTTAGTTCTTGCCTGAAAGTTTAGTTCGAAGTTAATTATGCATGTTTAGAATCGATTCGAATATATTAAGCTAAGTCATACCTGAAAAGTGGTTTTGAATTATCATGTTAGCATTTGAATCGAAATAGGGTAAGTTTAACCAATTTAAGTTCGGTTATTAACTTCGAAATGAATTATAATTGTTTAGAATCGACGTACGTATGTTTCGTTAATTCATAATTGTTTAATAACTTCGAAATAAACAATAAATGCCTAGAATCGATATATGTATGCTTAGTTGATTCACGTTCGTTTAATAACTTCGAAGTAAGCTTTAAATGCTTAGAATCATTATATCTATGTTTAGTTAAATCATGACCGTTCAATAATTTCGATATGATAAACGAATGCCTAGAACCGTAATATGCTTAAGTGGCTTAAGTAAATTCGATTAATGACTTCAAAGTAATAAACGAACGTTTAGAATCGTATTACGCTTAAATGGCTTAATTAGGCTTGAAATGTAACTTCAAAAAAATGAATGAACGCCTTGAATCACATTATGCTTCTAAGGCTTAAATATTCTTGGAAGTGGCATGTATAGTTGGTTGATTATGCTTTAAAAATGACATAGGTGTGATATGCTCAATTTCTACACGTAAGCCATGAATGTAATCGAGCTTTATGCCTTGTTAGCTTATTATGGTTCATTAAGTGCCTATCTCAACTTGACGCGATATAGATATATCCGTAGATGTGTTTATATATACTATAACGCACTGTTGGATGAGGCTGCTTGCCCAGGTAAGTGCATAAACCCCATTACACATCTTTTTTTTTATAAGCTAGCATGATAATGTGTTATGATTTATGAAATTGAAACCGAGATGGTAGTTGGGTGGTTTGAGGAAGAACTATGAGTGGTCCGAGGTTTTTGTGGTAAGGTGCTTGTGAGGAGGGAGTTCGGGTTGTGAATTGACCGCAATCGTGTGGATTGCGAGGCCATGTGTGGCTCATTGTGTTGAATTGATTATGAAGTGCTTGAATGTGATGTATGTGAACCCCCCTTCCTTTCAATGTCTTCAAATTGCATTATGTGCGTAAGGGTGAGTTTTTCAAGAATGATTTCACATTTTGAAATAATAGTAGCAATAATTATTAGTGCATAATGGCTTATTTTAATTAAATACAAATAGTTTTGGGAGTGAACTTGCGTGAACGGGGAAATCCCTAAAGAGTTTTAAAAAGGTGTGAGTTATACGTTGAATGATTCTTCTGTTTGAAACGCAAAGTTATAGCCGTTATGGCCGATACGCTTTAAGTGGCTAAGATAATGTGCTCTGGACAATATGAAAAGAACAAAAGAACGATGTTAACCTAGGGGAAGGTCCGGAAACCCTAGAGGCCCGGACGAGGGTTAATGTAATGGTCCGATATGTTATATGCAGCCATCTTGGGAGTAAGAGTTTAAGTGTGAGCATTAGGTCTCACTATATGGTTGAGAATAAATCTCACCCAATCAGCACCTGTAATGATCTTATGCCAGATGTATTTTCCTAAAAAGTAAAGAAAAGCAATGGGCACTTTGCCATTTTAAGTGTTCCAAAAGGAAAGAAACTCTTTATGGGCCCTAAGAGGCCAAATGGAATGAAGTATGAAAAGTTTGTAAGCGTCAGTATGCGACCGATATGAAAGAATATGAGCCTCAAGAGGCTAAGAGAAGTGTTTTTGTGATGTTTTCAAAGAAAGGAAAGAAAGCTTTCTATGCTAGTTCTATGCTTTTCGTATAAATGAAATGTGAATGAGTATGCTGATGAAAATAAAAGTGATATGTGCATATTCCAAGTATGATTATGAAAAGAGATAACCTTATGTGCAAATTTTGATGAATGAGGTTTCATGCATAGCTTAAATGGAATGTAAGGAAGTTATGTTTATGAATAACAAAGATTCCTATGCCTAGCCTTCGATGCTTGCTTATGTGCTTAACTGCTTGTTAGTCAAGGAACTTAATCATTCAAGAGTCTAGAAGTATGTTCGAAGGGTTAAAATGAAGTTTATGTACAGTGATCCTTCCGTAAGGGTTTTATGAATGCGTAATATGATAGTAAAGTATGATTACGTGTTATGTGACTATTAAAGATAATATTGTTTGCAACGGTTTTGTTTTAAGGGGGTCGGGGGACACTGACTAAGCGTGTGGTTGCGCATCCCATTACTCTTTCCGCTTTTCCCCAGGTTTTCTTTATAACAAGAAGAAGTTGTGTCAGTTATGTCAAGATGGAACCTGTTCTTGCTTGCCAGGTGTCGTTTAGATCTATTTGAAGGGATGTTACGTGCTTAATGAAGTCATGTCATGTGTTCTTAGTTTGAAATGATTGTAAACAAGTATTCTAAGTTCATGTAAGCATATTGTTTATGAGTCGCTCTGTATGGCCATATGAGCCAACCATCCAGTTAGCTAGATGTCTTTTTGGTCAAAGTTAGTTATGTGTTTTGGGATGTAAATCCCATACTCCGATTGTGTGAACCGTTGAGTTGTATCTTTTACTTTTTTCTGTATTAATTAACTATTCTGTTTGTTGTACTCCAAGAGGGTGGCTCGTCGAGTTATGAACTCCAGCGTGTGGCCGTTGAATTATGTTTTATATGTTTACACTTCCGTTTATTTGTAGGGAGTTATTATAAGGCGTTTAGCCAGGAAACGGTAAGTTTTAGGGGAAACTCTGTCTGTTTCATCCCAAAATTTAAGTAAGAAGTTAGGAAAACGTAACGTTTCCCGGCCTAGGTGCTGGGGGTGTGACATTAATGGTATCAGAGCATGGTCCTGTGACCATAGGCCGAGACCTGAGTCTTGCATTCATATAGTCCGATAGGAACGTGTTCGTAATGATGTGATACATGCCTGGCTTGTCTGCAAATGTGAGTTTTATATGAAAGCTAGCACGTTTCCCTAGTAAGACGCGACTTGAGTAAGTTGAATGGTTGTAGAAGAGAACCATTTGCTAAGATATAGGCCAAATGACTCGTATTGTCGTGGATGAGTTAAGTGTTAGCTCAATCGAAGGTTGTTTCGTTTATATGCCTTGATAATTTTAATTCAATGTTTAAAGAACATGCGATTTGAATTGAATAGTTTGAAACCCTTAATGGAGTGAGCAGACGATTTGCTCCCTGGGCCCCATAATGGAGTGAGCAGACGTATTCTAAGGTTGGTAGAGAGAGAGCTAGAAGCAGTTAACCATCCTTTTGTTAAAAACAAAAAGATTCGAAATAGAAAAGCTATTTTTCCCCCTTTGAAACTCAAGGTTTTGAGATGTTAATGTCGTTTGACTATCGAACCAAGGTTTTCTTAATCCGAAGGATTTAATTTCTGTTACTGACGATGAGGTAGTTTAGATTCACTAATACGCGCCCTTATTTTTAGCAAATGTTGCTTGTAAATGTGTATGTGCTAGGATGTGTACGTCGATAGAATCTTTCGCATTGAGTTATGAAACGAGAGATTGGAAATTATTTGCTATGATTGATAATCCTACTAAGTGGTACTTTGCGGTTGTGATTTTTGAATTGCTTAAGTGAAATTAGTAGATACTTTCGCATGCATGCTTGAAAAACTATGTGCTAGCGGTAGGATATAGATAAATATTGCGTTTGTGTACCTAATGTTCTCCTTCCTTGTCGTTGTTGCCTAAACCGTGTATTACTTGCTTTCTATTATATGGATTATGATTCATAAATGGGGTGACGATGTTTTGGCTCGAACGAACCCCAACACACCTACAAAGCGAAAGGGAGGAAGAACCTAGTAGACTTTGGAATTGTACCTAGTAATGATCCCTACTAAGATAAGTGACCTACAGTGAGACTCATATGATCACCTATGGGACTGGTGTACTTCGTAAGACCTCAACATATACCTATAAGGCCAATAACACAGTTCTTACCCCCGCTAGTTCATTAATGGCCACTTGTGCGTTTCATGAGTGAATGGTATAGTAAATAAACTTCATTGGAGTTACCTGTCACGAACTTTGCTGGCATAATGGCTAGATTGTTTAACTGGTTTAACCTATGCAAACCATTGCTTGTACGATCTCTGAGTCATTACTTGCACTCCACAAGTTCTATTTTCTCATTATATGGTTTGAACAACTATATGTAGATGCACTTAATGCATGATGTGGTGACCTTGGGTGTCTATCTTCACCTTTGTTTACTTTTGTGCAATCCATGCTTCACTCGAGTTTGGTTTACTTTCTCAATATACGGCATGACATGACCACTGACACATTATTTGCACCCACGTATTCTTGTCATAGCATCCTTTTCGCAAGTTGTTCTTATCGACATATTATGCTAGTTCATGCTATTCATGATTCTTCATTTTTAGTGCTCTGCTGTAGACTCTATGTGACGTAAATGTGGATTCGAGGGTTACTCCAAGTCCCTTCATTGTCAATGTGATGAAATATGATGTTTTACTGCATAGGTGCTATGTGACACTTTTGTTGTTCTAATGTGTTATAGGACTCTTCATATTAACCACTGTGATCCCAAAGGTGACTCGAATTCTTGTTTTAGAATGAGACTGTTAGTGTATGACCTTACGATGTTATTGTCTCGATTGTCATGCCTTTAGACGCCCACTTATAGATGCATATGCCTAGAATTAGTGGTTGTCGTGCGAACTAGGTCAAGATTATCGGAAATCTTTGTTCATTCTTCAAAACAAGCTCGATATGGTGTTCCACGCCAACTCAGTTGCCCCTCTTCGATCCGATTTGCCCTCGGCGCCTAAATAGAGTGAGTAGACGCTTGAAGAGGATTGGCGAGGAGGAGACTGGAAGCCATAAGCCATTTTCTTTCGATTTAAAAGTAGTGTTTCCAAAATGCAACCTTTTGAAAAACCTATCGCGTAGATCCTAGTTGTATGCATGCATTCTAGGAAAGACCGAACTTAGATTAGAATTTCGAGGAAGAAATTCTTTTAAGGGGGGAGGAGTGTGAGACCTGCGTTTTTTTTGTTTTCCCTTAAGCTAGCTGTATTACCTTTTTATGTTATAAAATCATATTTTTAGTAACTATATGAGTTAAATGATTATCGATGTGCTTTTGGGAGCAATAATTTTATTCAAAAGGATTATTATTGCTGTCATTGATTTCAAAGTTAATTGTGCCATTTGCGCCTTTAAATTATATAAATAGTTTAATTTAGTCGTTATTCGAGTCATTTAGTCGTCTCCCGAATCTGATTAGAATGTTATCTATTCGAATGTTTACACTTGAGACTAGATTGCACGATAGTAATTTATTGGCTGAGAACTAGAGTTGACTAGCCATTGACCAAATTAAAAAAAAATTAACATAGGGGGCCGACAGGGGGAGGGGTTCTCAAACCCCAGCCCGTAACCCACACCCTGGGACTGAGAGGACGAGAGAGAGAGGTGGCCGACGGACGGCGAGCTGGGGGCCGGGGACAACGGCGGCGCACCGGCAAGTCAGGCGCCGGCTAAGCCCCCAACATCACGACAGGGAGAGAGAGCAACACTAACCGAGAGTGACAAGAGGAAGGTCGGGGCGGTGGTGGTCATCATAGGGCACAATCGACACCGGCGCGACAGCCAGGCATCACCGGCGAGGTGTTTCCGGTGAAGGTCGAGTCTGGCGACCACAATAGTAGCAGCAGAACTGCAATCGAGCGGGTCAAAAACCGGGTTCAGGATAGGCTGATTTGAATTGGTGGTTAAGCTTCAAAATTTGGGACAAACTTCTGGTTTTCAACCATCGAATCGAGCCTAAAAGCCCTTAGGACGAGTCATAAGCTTGGAGTCCAGGTGGGTGTCTCTCACCTCCTAAGTATTAGTATTTTCGAAATCCTTTTAACCTTTAAGTTGTGTTGCATGTGAATGTAGGATTAGTCTGATCGAATGGAATTATGCATGTCCTGTTTCGGCTAAATTTAGCTTAAATCAATGCATGTTAAGTTTAGTTAGTTTATGATTGAAAATAACTTCGAATCGATACATGTTTGTTCAGTTGATTAATACTCGAAAGTGGCTTATAATCAATTCAAGTGAATTCAAAGTTAATTATGCATGTTTATAATTGATTACACTATTTTAAGTTAAGTCATACCTGAAAAGTAGTTTCGAATTATCATGTTAGGATTCGAATCGAAATAGGGTAAGTTTCACGAATTCATGTTCAGTTATTAACTTCGAAATGAATTATAATAGTTTAGAATCGACGTACGTACGTTTCGGTAATTCATAATGGTTTAATAAGTTCGATATAAACTATAAATGCCTAGAATCGATATATGTATGCTTAGTTGATTCACATTCGTTTAATAACTTCGAAGTAAGCTTTAAATGCTTAGAATCGTTATATCCATGTTTAGTTAAATCATGATCATTCAATAATTTTGATATGATAAACGAATGCCTAGAACCGTAATGTGCTTAAGTGGCTTAAGAAGATTCGATTAATGACTTCGAAGTAATAAACGAATGTTTAGAATCGTATTGTGCTTAAATGGCTTAATTAGGCTTGAAATGTAACTTCTAAACAATGAATGAACGCCTTGAATCGCATTATGCTTCTAGGGCTTAAATGTGCTTGGAAGTGGCATGTATAGTTGGTTGATTATGCTTAATTTCTAAACGTATGCCACGAATGTAATCGAGCTTCATGCCTTGTTAGTTTATTACGGTTCATTAAGGGCCTATTTCAAGTTGATGCGATATAGATATATCTGTATATGTTTTTATATATGCTATAATGCACCGCTGAATGAGGCTGCTTGCCCAGGTAAGTGCATAAACTCCATTACACGTCTTTTTTTTTTTTGTAAGCCATCAAGATAATGTGTTATGATTTATAAAATTGAAACTGAGATGGTAGTTAGACGGTTTGAGGAAGAACTATGAGTGGTTCGAGGTTTTTGTGGTACAGTGCTTGTGAGGAGGGAGTTCAGGTTGTGAATTGAGCGCAATCGTGTGGATTGCGAGGCCATGTGTGGCTCATTGTGTTGAATTGATTATGAAGTGCTTGAATGTGATATATGTGAACCCCCTTCCTTTCAATGTCTTCAAATTGCATTATGTGCATAAGGGTGAGTTTTTCAAGAAGGATTTCATCATTTGAAATGATAGTAGCCATAACTATTAGTGCATGATGGCCTATTTTAATTAAATGCAAATAGTTTTGGGAGTGAACTCGCTTGAACGGGGGAATATCTAAAGAGTTTTCAAAAGGTGTGAGTTATACGTTGAATGATTTTACTATTTGAAATGCAAAGTTATAGCCGTTATGGCCGATACGCTTTAAGTGCCTAAGATAATGTGCTTCGGATAATATGAAAAGAACGAAAGAACGATGTTAACCTAGGCGAAGGTCCGAAAACCCTAGATGCCTGGACGAGGGTCAATGTAATGGTCCGATATGTTATATGTAGCCATCCCGGGAGTAAGAGCTTAAGTGTGAGCGTTAGGTCTCACTATGGGGTTGAGAATAGATCTCAGCCAATCAGCACCTGTAATGATCTTATGCCAGATGTATTTTTCCAAAAAGTAAAGAAAAGCAATGGGCACTTTGCCATTTTAAGTGTTTCAAAAGGAAAGACAGTCTTTATGGGCCCTAAGAGGCCAAATGGAATGAAGTATGAAAAGTTTATAAGGGTCAGTATGCGACCGATATGAAAGAATATGAGTCTCAAGAGGCTAAGAGAAGAGTTTTTGTAATGTTTTTAAAGAAAAGAAAGAAAGCTTTCTATGCTAGTTCTATGCTTTTCGTATAAATGAAATGTGAATGAGTATGCTGATGAAATAAAAGTGATATGCGCATATTCCAAGCATGATTATGAAAAGAGATAACCTTATGTGCACATTTTGTGAATGTGGTTTCATGTATAGTTTAAATGGAATGCTAGGAAGTTATGTTTATGAATAAGAAAGTTTCCGATGCCTAGCCTTCGATGCTTGCTTATGTGCTTAACTGCTTGTTAGTCAAGGAACTTAATCATTCAGGAGCCTAGAAATATGTTCGAGGGGTTAAAATGAAGTTTATGTATAGTGATCCTTCCGTAAGGGGTTTATGAATGCCTAATATGATAGTAAAGTGTGATTACGTGGTATGTGACTATTAAAGATATTACTGCCTGCAACGGTTTTGTTTTAAGGGGGTCGGGGGACACTCACTGAGCGTGTGGTTGCTCATCCCACTACTCTTTCCCCTTTTCCCCAGGTTTTCTTTATAACAGGAAGAAGTTGAGTCAGATATGTTAAGATGGAACCTGTTCTTGCTTGCCAAGTTTCGTTTAGCTCCATTTGAAGGGATCTTACGTGCTTAATGAAGTCATGTCATGTGTTCTTAGTTTGAAATGATTGTAAACAAGTATTCAAAGTTCATGTAAGCATATTTTTTATGAGTCGCTTTGTATGGCCATTTGAGCCCACCATCCAGTTAGTTAGATATCTTTTTGGTCAAAGTTAGTTATGTGTTTTGGGATGTAAACCCCATACTCCGATTGTGTGAACCGTTGAGTTGTATCTTTTACTTTTTTCTGTATTAATTAACTATTTTATTTGGTGTACTCTGAGCGGGTGGCTCGTTGAATTATGAACACCGGCGTGTGGCCGTTGAGCTATGTTTTTTTTGTTTACACTTCCATTTATTTACAGGGACTTATTATAAGGCATTTGGCCTCGAAACGGTTAGTTTCAGGGGAAACTCTGTCCGTTTCGTCCCTGAATTTATGTAAGAAGTTAGGAAAACGTAATGTTTCGAGCCCTAGGGGCTGGGGGTGTTACATTGATGGTATCAGAGCATCGTCATGCGACCATAGGACGCTACCTGCGTCTTGCATTCATGTAGTCCGATAGGAACGCTTTCGTAATGATGTGATACATGCCTGGCTTGTGTGCGAATGTGATTTTTATGTGTATGCTAGCGTGTTTCCCTACTTAGACGCGGCTTGAGTAAGTTTAATGGTTGGAAAGAGAAGCATTTGCTAAGATATAGGCCAAATGACTCGTATTGTCGTGGATGAGTTAAGTGTTAGCTCAATCGAAAGTTATTTCGTTTATATGCCTTGGTGATTTTAATTCAATGTTTAAAGAGCATGCGATTTGAATTGAATAATTTAAAACCCTTACGTCTAAGCTCATCATTGCCCCTATAATACGATTTGCTCCTCGGGCACCATTATGGGGTGAGCAGACGTACTCTAAGGTTGGTAGAGAGAGAGCTAGAAGCAGTTAACCATCCTTTTATTAAAAATGAAAAGATTCGAAATAGAAAAGCTACTTTCCCCCCTTTGAAACTCAAGATTTTGAGATGTTAATGTCGTTTGACTATCGAACCAAGGTTATCTTACACCAAAGGATTTACTTTCCGTTACTGACGATGAGGTAGTTTAGATTCACTAATACACGCCCTTATGTTTACCAAACGTTGCTTGTAAATGTGTATGTGCTAAGATGTGTACATCGATAGAATCTTTCGCAATGAGTTAGGAAAGGAGAGATTGGAAAATGTTTGCTATGATTGATAATCCTACTAAGTGGTACCTTGCGGTTGTAAATTTTGAATTGCTTAAGTGAAATTAGTAGATACTTTCGCATGCATGCTTGAAAAACTATGTGCTAGTAGTAGGATGTGGATAAATACTGCGTAAGTGTACCCAATGTTCTCTTTCCTTGCCATTGTTGCCTAAACCGTGTATTACTTGCTTTCCATTATATGGATTATGATTCATGAATGGGGTGACGATGTTCTGGCTCGAACGAACCCTAATACACCTATAAAGCGAAAGGGATGAAGAACCTAATAGATTTTGGAATTCTACCTACTAATGATCCCTACTAAGATAAGCAAGCCACAGTGAGACTCATATGATCACCTATGGGACAGGTGTACTTCATAAGACCTCAACATATACCTATAAGGCCAATAACACTGTTCTTACCCCTGCTAGTTGATTGATGATCAGTTGTGTGTTTTATGAATCAATGGTATAGTAAATACACTTCACTGGAGTTACTTGTCATGAACTTTTCTCGCATAATGGTAGGATCGGTTAAGTGGTTTAACCTATGCAAACCATTGCTTGTACGATCTCTGAGTCATTACTTGCACTCCACAAGTTCTATTTTCTCATTATATGGTTTGAACAACTATATGTAGATGCACTTAATGCATGATGTGGTGACCTTGGGTGTCTATCTTCACCTTTGTTTACTTTTGTGCAATCCATGCTTCACTCGAGTTTGGTTTACTTTGTCAATATACGGTATGACATGACCACTGACACATTATCTGCACCCACGTATTCTTGTCATGGCATCCTCTTCGCAAGTTGTTCTTATCGACATGTTATGCTAGTTCATGCTATTCATGATTCTTCATTTTTAGTGCTCTGCTGTAGACTCTATGTGACGTAAATGTTGATTCGAGGGTTACTCCAAGTCCCTTCATTGTCAATGTGATGAAATATGACGTTTTACTGCATAGGTGCTATGTGACGCTTTTGTTGTTCTAATGTTTTATAGAACTCTTCAAATTAACCACTGTGATCCCAAAGGTGACTCGAATTCATGTTTTAGAATGAGACTGCTAGTGTATGACCTTAAGATGTTGTTGTCTCGATTGTCATGCCTTTAGATGCCCACTTATAGATGCATATGCATAGAATTAGTGCTTGTCATGCGAACTAAGTCTAGATTATCAAAAATCTTTGTTCATTCTTAAAAACAAGCTCGATATGGTGTTCCACGCCAACTCAATTGCCCCTTTTCGATGTGATTTGCCCTCGGCGCCTAAATTGAGTGAGTAAACGCTTGAAGAGGATTGGCGATGAGGAGACTGGAAATCATAACCCATTCTCTTTCGATTTAAAAGTAGTTTTTCAAAAATGAAACCTTTTGAAAACCTATCGCGTAGATCCTAGTTTTGTGCACGCATTCTAGGAAAGACCGAACTTAGATTAGAATTTTGAGGCTGGAATTCTTTTGAGGGGGGAAGAGTGTAAGACCCGCGTTTTTTTTTGTTTTCCCTTAAGCTAGTTGTATTACCTTTTTACATTATAAAATCGTATTTTTAGTAACTATATGAGTTAAATGATTATCGATATGCTTTTGGGAGCAATAATTTTATTAAAAAGGATTATTGTTGCTATAATTGATGTCAAAGTTCATTCGTGCTTTTTGCGCCTTTAAATTATATCGATAGTTTAATTTAGTCGGTATTCGAGTCATTTAGTCGTCTCCCGAATCTGATTAGAATGTTATCTATTCGAATGTTTAGACTTGAGTCTAGATTGAACGCTAGTAATTTATTGGGTAAGAACTAGAGTTGACTAGCCATTGACCAAATAAAAAAAAAAGAACATAAGGGGCCGAAGCCGCTTACTCGGAAAAACAAAAAAAAAGCACAACAGGGGGAGGGGTTTTCAAACCCCAACCTTGTAGCCCACACCCTGGGACTGAGAGGAAGAGGGAGAGGTGGCCGATGGACGGCGAGTTGGGGGTCGGGGACGACGGCGGCACACCGGCAAGTCAGGCACCGGCTAACCCCCCAACACCACAATACAGAGAGAGAGCGAGACTAACTGAGAGAGAGAAGAGGAAGGTCGGGGCGGTGGTGGTCATGACAGCGCATAATCGACGTCGGCACAACAGCCTGGCATCACCGGCGAGGTGTTTCCGGTGAAGGTCGAGTCCGGCGACCATTATAGTAGCAGCAGAAATGCAATCGAGTAGGTAAAAAACCGGGTTCAGGATAGGCTAATTTGAATTGGTGGTTAAGCTTCAAAATTTGGGACAAATTTCTGCGTTTTCAAGCATCCAATCGAGCCTAAAAGCCCTTAGGACAAGCCATGAGCTTGGAGTCCAAGTGGGTGTTTCTCACCTCCTACGTATTAGTATTTTCCAAATCGTTTTAACCGTTAAGTTGTGTTGCATGTGAATTTAGGATTAGTCTGATCGAATGGAATTATGCATGTCATGATTCAGCTAAATTTAGCTTAAATCGATGCATGTTAAGTTTAGTTAGTTTATGCTTGAAAATAACTTCGAATAGATATATGTTAGTTTAGTTGATTAATACTCGAAAGTGGCCTAGAATCAATTCAAGTTAATTTAGTTAGTTCATGCCTGAAAGTTTAGTTCAAAGTTTATTATGCATGTTTAGAATCGATTCAAATATATTAAGTTAAGTCATACCTGAAAAGTAGTTTCGAATTATCATGTTAGCATTCGAATCGAAATAGGGTAAGTTTAACGAATTCATGTTCGTTTATTAACTTCGAAATGAAGTATAATTGTTTAGAATCGACGTACGTACGTTTCGTTAATTCATAATCATTTAATAACTTCGAAATAAACTATAAATGCCTAGAATGGATATATGTATGCTTAGTTGATTCACGTTCGTTTAATAACTTCGAAGTAAGCTTTAAATGCTTAGAATCGTTATATCCATGTTTAGTTAAATCATGATCGTTCAATAATTTCGATGTGATAAACGAATGCCTAGAACCGTAATATGCTTAAGTGGCTTAAGAAGACTCGATTAATGACTTTGAAGTGATAAACGAACGTTTAGAATCGTATTATGCTTAAATGGCTTAATTAGGCTTGAAATGTAACTATAAAACATTGAATGAATGCCTTGAATCGCATTATGCCTCTAGGGCTTAAATATGCTTGGAAGTAGCATGTATTGTCGGTTGATTATGCTTTAAAAATGACATAGGTATGATATGGTTAATTTCTACACGTAAGCCATGAATGTAATCGAGTTTCATGCCTTGTTAGTTTATTGCGGTTCTTTAAATGCCTATTTCAAGTTGATGCGATATAGATATATCTGTATATGTGTTTATATATGCTATAACGCACTGCTGAATGAGGCTGCTTGCCCAGGTAAGTGCATAAACCCCATTATATGTCTTTTTTTTATAAGTTAGCATGATAATGTGTTATGATTTATGAAATTGAAACCGAGATGGTAGTTGGATGGTTTGAGGAAGAACTATGAGTGGTTCGAGCTTTTTGAGGTACGATGCTTGTGAGGAGGGAGTTCGGGTTGTGAATTGACCGCAATCGTGTGGATTGCGAGGCCATGTGTGGCTCATTGTGTTGAATTGATTATGAAGTGCTTGAATGTGATATATGTGAACCCCCCTTCCTTTCAATGTCTTCAAATTGCATTATGTGCATAAGGGTGAGTTTTTTAAGAAGGATTTCATGTTTTGAAAAGATAGTAGCCATAATTATTAGTGCATGATGGCCTATTTTAATTAAATGCAAATAGTTTTGGGAGTGAACTTGCTTGAACGAGGGAATACGTAAAGAGTTTTCAAAAGGTGTGAGTTATACGTTGAATGATTTTACTGTTTGAAATACAAAGTTATAGCCGTCGTGGCCGATACGCTTTAAGTGCCTAAGATAATGTGCTTCGGACAATATGAAAAGAACGAAAGAACGATGTTAACCTAGGCGAAGGTCCGAAAACCCTAGAGGCCCGGACGAGGGTTAATGTAATGGTCCGATATGTTATATGTAGCCATCCCAGGAGTAAGAGCTTAAGTGTGAGCGTTAGGTCTCACTATGGGGTTGAGAATTGATCTCACCCAATCAGCACCTGTAATGATCTTATGCCATATGTATTTTCCTTAAAAGTAAAGAAAAGCAATGGGCACTTTGCCATTTTAAGTGTTTCAAGAGGAAAGAAAGTCTTCATGGGCCCTAAGAGGCCAAATGGAATGAATTATGAAAAGTTTATAAGGGTCAGTATGCGACCGATATGAAAGAATATGAGCCTCAAGTGGCTAAGAGAAGAGTTTTTGTGATATTTTCAAAGAAAAGAAAGAAAGCTTTCTGTGCTAGTTCTATGCTTTTCGTATAAATGAAATGTTAATGAGTATGCTGATGAAAATAAAAGTGATATGTGCATATTTCAAGTATGATTATGAAAACAGATAACCTTAATGTGCACATTTTATGAATGAGGTTTCATGCATAGTTCAAATGGAATGCTAGGATGTTATGTTTATGAATAAGAAAGATTCCTATGCCTAGCCTTCGATGCTTGCTTATGAGCTTAACTGCTTGTTAGTAAAGAAACTTAATCATTCAGGAGCCTAGAAATATGTTCGAGGGGTTAAAATGAAGTTTATGTATAGTGATCCTTCCGTAAGGGTTTTATGATGTAACGCCTTGAAAATTTCAGTTACAAATTTTGATTACTATGTGAATACGTGTTTTATGTTTATGTATTTTAAGTGTTTTACTTCGATATATATATATATATATATATATATATATATATATATATATATATATATATCTGTGTGTGTGTGTGTGTGTGATTTAAGTTCAGATAATTATGTTTGGGAAATAAATTACTTGAGTTCGTGTTCTGCTAAGATTTTGGTTTTCAAAAAAAAAAGTCAAAGTCAACTTTTGACCGACTCAAGGTTGGTTTGACCGGGTCAAAGTTGGTTTGCTATTTTTATAAGGGGTGGGGGTTTGATTTTTCTTCAACACAAACACACACACACGGCAGAGGAGAGGGAAAGAGGAAAGAGAAAGAGAAGGAGGGGGAAAGGGAGCTTAACGTTTTGGTCTCGAAGCAAATTCAGGGTGAGTTTGGAAAAGATTAATTTGAGTTTTCTATTTGAAATTTGCAAGATTAATGTCGAGTTGAAGCTTTGAATATGAGGTTTTAGGGTTTAGTAGATTAGAATCCTAATTCAATTGTTAGAAACCCACCCTTAAAAGTTGTACGTTTATTTGTGATTTTTGAATTCTATGGATGTTGTGAATTGATGGACTTGTTATGAATTCGTCCAAATACATGCTAAAATATGGATTTCTCGATTGGTTACTTATATTTGGTTGAACAATATGGTAGAAAAGCAGGGTGGATTTTCGGATTTTGCTAATAACGTGCTACTGTCGGATTTTTTGGGAATTTTTGGCTGCTCGAAAAATTCTACAATTTTTACTGTCGGTTACCCAAGATACTAGGAAACCTCTGGTAACGTTTCATGAAGTTTAGATGTGTAGTTTATAAGTTATGAATTATTGACTGAAACTGCCCTATTATTGAGTGCAGAAATTCAGATTCTGTTTGAATTATTGTGAGCTAGTGGATTGGATAAAAATTATGATAGTTTTACTGTAAACTCTGAGGATGAAGGGAAAATTTCTGTAAATTTTCATGAATTTTGGGTGTGCATTTTAGAAGTTATGAATTTTCGATTGGGACTGCCCTGTTTTGGGATGCATGGTTTTCGGTTACTGTTTTAATTATTTTGAAGGATTTGTATGGAGAACAATTATCCAATTATTACTGTACTTTTCTCATGATATGTGGTGATTTATGATAAATATTTTTGAATTTTGGTGTTGTATGCTAAAAGTTATGAATTTTTGAGTTTAATTCGCAGACTTTTGATTCTTTTGGGTTGCCTGTTTGAATTTCTGGGAATGATGGGCCTGGAGAAAAATCATGAAATTTGTATGTTAGAATCTATATGTTATGTTTTAATTTTTTGCAAAGTTTGGCGAAGATTGGATGTGTATGTTGTGAGTTATGAATTTCTGAGTCAAAGTACCTTGTTTAGTGTAATTATGGATTATTTGTGTGTTTAATCCGTGCATTAGATATGAAAAGGTCATTGTTGAGCTTCCTGAGAATTTTGATTATGTGATGAAGTATTGGACACTTGTGAAAAGTAATTTGAATAAAATTATGCTTTGTTTCGATTATGTTTTTGTTCAAATTGTGGAATTGAATTTCTTTAAAAATAAAAAAATGTGATTATATGATTTCACTAAGTTATGTTTTTGGGGAAAGAGGTCCGTGTCTTGTCTGAGACTATTACAGAGCGTTCTAGAGCTATGGCCACAGAAGTAGTTGTCTTTGTGTTTGGAGCTGTGTGGATCGTTGGTTGGTACCTTGAGTGGGCAATGCTCGGTCCGCCAATTGACTCCTTAGTTTGTGTTATTTGGGAGCTATGTGGGTCCTTGGTTTTCCAGGTTGTTATTGTGACTCCTCAGTTTGTGATTTGAGGGCATCTGCGTACTTTAGAGCGTTGGGTCCCTGGTTGGCACCTTGAGTGGGCATCGCCCAGTCCACCAGGATGTGTTTGTGACCCTTGTGTTTGTGATAGTTCTTTATGTGAGTCATGAGTTGATTTCCCCTAAACTAAAAGTTTTGCATTCAGTTAAGAATATGTGATGTGTTGTGAAACTGGTTTTGGATTGAGTTTGGACTTTACTCATGATGTAGAAATCCTCTTGGATTTAAATTGGGCTTTGAATTTGGATTTGAAGGTTTATTCAAAACATCTATGAACTTGTGATTGATTTTAAGATACATATGTGTTTATGTGAACTTTTGTGATAAAGCTGATTTGATGTATATGCCAATTATGGTCATAGGCAGGACGTTAGGTTACATAGCACATTTTGCTTTCTTTGGGACTCTAGTGAGGACTATGAGCCTAATAGACATGATTGGTATGGGACAATCATGGTAAGTTTAGTGAATAAACTAACAGCAAGGTTTGTTTAGGGATTTAAGTGAAAACGGGAGACCTTGAATCGTACCTTGTATGGGACAAGTACGACTAAGCTACTCTAATTGCCCGTTCCATGACATAAATGTGTTGTGCGTATTTGTGAACATATTAGATATGGAAGGTATGAATTTATTTTAGTTCCTGAAGCATGTGAATGTTCTTATGTCACCTTGTACATGCCATACGATATGTTCCGTCCATATGTCATGAGTTGCCTGTACTGTGTGATTATGTATTAACCGGTTAATGTGCTAAGTGTAACAACGGGGAAGGTAAGGGTTATTCATTGAGCTCGAGGAGCTCATGACCTCACCATTTTTCAGGTTGTGAAGCAAAAAGGGATCGTAAGAGCATTAAGAAACCCAGCCAGTGTGAAACACTTTTCAAGAACTTAGTTGGAAATGTAGGCCTCACTGTGTGTTTATGCTATGATTAGGTTTATAAGTACAAATATGGATGTATATTTTGGGATGAGACATGTGTAAGAACATTTTGTATATGGTTTAAGTTTATATGCAGTGTATGTTTTAGAACTACCAGCCCGAGCTTTAGTTAGACTGTGATTAGAGATTGCGCTGCTATCAACAAGCTAATTAAGATCATAGAGCCTTGTCGCTGCTCCTAATTGGGCATCCACGGCGGTGACGTGCCCACCCCCCCTTCGGGCGTGGCGTTACATACGAATGCCTAACATGATAGTAAAGTATGATTACGTGGTATGTGACTATTAAAGATATTACTACCTGCAACGGTTTTGTTTTAAGGGGGTCAGGGGGCACTCACTGAGCGTGTGGTTGCTCATCCCACTACTCTTTCCCCTTTTCCCTAGGTTTTCTTTATAATAGGAAGAAGTTGAGTCAGCTATGTCAAGATGGAACCTGTTCTTGATTGCCAGGTGTCGTTTAGATCCATTTGAAGGGATGTTACGTACTTAATGAAGTCATGTCATGTGTTCTTAGTTTTAAATGACTGTAAACAAGTATTCTAAGTTAATGTAAGCATATTGTTTATGAGTCACTCTGTATGGCCATATGAGCCAACCATCCAGTTAGCTAGATGTCTTTTTGGTCAAAGTTAGTTATCTGTTTTGGGATGTAAACCTCATACTCCGATTGTGTGAACCGTTGAGTTGTATCTTTTACTTTTTTCTGTATTAATGAACTATTCTGTTTGGTGTACTCCGAGCGTGTGGCCGTTGAGCTATGTTTTATATGTTTACACTTCCGTTTATTTACAGTGACTTATTGTAAGGCGTTTAGCCTGGAAACGGTCAGTTTCAGGGGAAGCTCTGTCCGTTTCGTCCCGGAATTTAAGTAAGAAGTTAGGAAAATGTAACGTTTCCGGCCTTAGGGGCTGGGGGTGTTACATTGATGGTATCAGAGCATGGTCCTGTGAGCATAGGCCGCGACCTGAGTCTTACATTCATGTAGTTCGATAGGAACATGTTCGTAATGATGTGATACATGCCTGGCTTGTGTGCAAATGTGAGTTTTATGAGAATGCTAGCGCGTTCCCCAAGTTAGGTGTGGCTTGAGTAAGTTAAATAGTTGGAGAAGAGAACCACTTGCTAAGATATAGGCCAAATGACTCGAATTGTCGTGGATGAGTAAAGTGTTAGCTCAATCGAGGGTTGTTTCGTTTATATGTCTTGGTGATTTTAATTCAATGTTTAAAGAGCATGCGATTTGAATTGAATAATTTGAAACCCTTAAGTCTAAGTTCATCTTTGCCCCTATAGTAAAATTTGCTCCTCAGGCGCCATAATGGAGTGAGCAGACGTACTCTAAGGTTAGTAGAGAGAGAGCTAGAAGCAGTTAACCATCCTTTTATTAAAAAGAAAAAGATTTGAAATAGAAAAGCTATTCCCCCCCCCCTTTGAAACTCAAGATTTTGAGATGTTAATGCCATTTGAGTATCGAATCAAGGTTATCTTACATCGAAGGATTTACTTTCCGTTACTGGCGATGAGGTAGTTTAGATTCACTAATACGCGCCCTAATGTTTAGCAAACGTTGCTTGTAAATGTGTATGTGCTAAGATGTGTACGTCGATAGAATCGTTCGCAATGACTTAGGGAAGGAGAGATTGGAAATTGTTTGCTATGATTGATAATCCTACTAAGTGGTACCCTGCGGTTCTGAATTTTGAATTGCTTAAGTGAAATTAGTAGATACTTTCGCGTGCATGCTTGAAAAACTATGTGCTAGCGGTAGGATGTGGATAAATATTGCGTAAGTGTACCTAATGTTCTCCTTCCTTGCCATTGTTGCCTAAACCGTGTATTACTTGCTTTCTATTACATGGATTATGATTCATGAATGGGGTGACGATGTTTTGGCTCGAACGAACCATAGTACACCTAGAAAGCGAAAGGGAGGAAGAACCTAGTAGACTTTGGAATTGTACCTAGTAATGATCCCTACTAAGATAAGCGACCTGCAGTGAGACTCATATGATCACCTATGGGACAGGTGTACTTTGTAAGACCTCAACATATACCTAAAAGGCCAATAACATTGTTCTTACCCCTGCTAGTTGATTGATGACCAGTTGTGTGTTTTATGAGTGAATGGTATAGTAAATACACTTCGTTGGAGTTACTTATCATGAACTTTGCTCGCATAATGGCTAGATTGGTTAAGTGGTTTAACCTATGCAAACCATTGCTTGTACGATCTTTGAGTCATTACTTGCACTCCACAAGTTCTATTATCTCATTACATGGTTTGAACAACTATATACAGATGCACTTAATGCATGATGTTGTGACCTTGGTGTCTATCTTCACCTTTGTTTATTTTTGTGCAGTCCATGCTTGACTCGAGTTTGGTTTAGTTTCACAATATACAACATGACATGACCACTGACACGTTGTTTGCACCCACGTATTCTTGTCGTAGCATCCTCTTCTCAAGTTGTTCTTATCGACCTGTTATGCTACTTCATGCTGTTCATGATTTTTTCACTTTGAGTGCTCTGCTATAGACTCTATGTGATGTAAATATGGATTCGAGGGTTACTCCAAGTCCCTTCATTGTCAATGTGATGAAATATGATGTTTTACTGCTTAGGTGCTATGTGACGCTTTTGTTGTTCTAATGTGTTATAGGACTCTTCATATTAACCATTGTGATCACAAAGGTGACTCGAATTCATGTTTTAGAATGAGACTGGTAGTGTATGACCTTAAGATGTTATTGTCTCGATTGTGATGCCTTTAGATGCCCACTTATAGATGCATATGCATAGAATTAGTGCTTGTCGTGCGAACTAAGTCAAGATTATCGGAAATCTTTGTTTATTCTTCAAAACAAGCTCGATATGGTTTTCCACGCCAACTCAGTTGCCCCTCTTCGATGCGATTTGCCCTCGGTGCCTAACTAGAGTAAGTAGACGCTTGAAGAGGATTGGCGAGGGGGAGACTGGAAACCATAAGCCATTTTCTTTCGATTTAAAAGTAGTGTTTCCAAAATGAAACCTTTTGAAAACCTATCGCGTAGATCCTAGTTGTGTGCATGCATTCTAGGAAAGACCGAACTTAGATTAGAATTTCGAATACGAAATTCTTTTAAGGGGGGAAGAGTGTAAGACCCGCATTTTTTTTGTTTTCCGTTAAGCTAGTTGTATTACCTTTTTACGTTATAAAATCGTATTTTTAGTAACTATATGAGTTAAATAATTATCGATGTGCTTTTGGGAGCAATAATTTTATTAAAAAGGATTATTATTGCTATCATTGATTTCAAAGCTAATTCGTGCTATTTGCGCCTTTAAATTATACCGATAGTTTAATTTAGTCGTTATTCGAGTCATTTAGTTGTCTCCCGAATCTGATTAGAATGCTATCTATTCAAATGTTTAGACTTGAGTCTAGATTGCACGCTAGTAATTTTTGGCTGAGAACTAGAGTTGACTAGCCATTGACCAAATAAAAAAGAAAGAACATAAGGGGCCGAAGCCCCTTACTCGGAAAAACAAAAAAAAGCACGATAGGGGGACGGGTTCTCAAACCCCAGGCCCGTAACCCACACCCTAGGACTGAGAGGAGGAGAGAGAGAGGTGGATGACGGATGGCGAGCTGCAGGCTAGGGATGACGGTGGCGCTCCGGCAAGTCAGGCATCGGCTAACCCCCCGACACCACGACAGAGAGAGAGAGAGCGAGAAGAGGAAGGTCGGGGCAGTGGTGGTCATGACAGCGCACAATCGACGCCGGCGCGACAGCCACGCATCACCAGCGAGGTGTTTCCGGTGAAGGTCGAGTGCAGTGACCACTATAGTAGCAGCAGAAATGCAATCGAGCGTGTCAAAAACCGGGTTCAGGATAGGCTGAGTCGAATTGGTGGTTAAGCTTCAAAATTTGGGACAAACGTCTTGGTTTTCAAGCATCCAATCGAGCCTAGAAGCCCTTAGGATGAGTCATAAGCTTGGAGTCCAGGTGGGTGTTTCTCACCTCCTAAGTATTAGTATTTTAAAAACCGTTTTAACATTTAAATTACGTTGCATGTGAATTTAGGATTAGTCTGATCGAATGGAATTATGCATGTTCTGTTTCGGCTAAATTTAGCTTAAATCGATGCATGTTAAGTTTAGTTAGTTTATGCTTGAAAGTAACTTCGAATCGATATATGTTAGTTTAGTTGATTAATACTCGAAAGTGGCTTAGAATCAATTCAAGTGAATTTACTTAGTTCATGCTTGAATTTTTAGTTTGAATTTAATTATGCATGTTTAGAATCGATTCGAATATATTAAGTTAAGTCATACCTGAAAAGTAGTTTCGAATTATCATGTTAGCATTCGAATCGAAATAGGGTAAGTTTAACCAATTCATGTTCGGTTATTAACTTCGAAATGAATTATAATTGTTTAGAATCGATGTACGTACGTTTCGTTAATTCATAATCGTTTAATAACTTCGAAATAAACTATAAATGCCTAGAATCGATATATGTATGCTTACTTGATTCACGTTCGTTTAATAACTTCGAAGTAAGCTTTAAATGCTTAGAATCATTATATCTATGTTTAGTTAAATCATGATCGTTCAATAATTTCGATATGATAAACGAATGCCTAGAACCGTAATATGCTTAAGTGGTTTAAGTAGATTCGATTAATGACTTCGAAGTAATAAACGAACGTTTAGAATCGTATTACTCTTAAATGGCTTAATTAGGATTGAAATGTAACTTCGAAACAATGAATGAACGCCTTGAATCGCATTATGCTTCTAGGGCTTAAATATGCTTGAAAGTGGCATGTATAGTTGGTTGATTATGCTTTAAAAATGACATAGGTATGATATGCTTAATTTCTAAACGTAAGCCATGAATGTAATTGAGGTTCATGCCTTGTTAATTTATTACGGTTCATTAAGTGCATATTTCAAGTTGATGTGATATAGATATATCTATATATGTGTTTATATGCTATAACGCACCGCTGAATGAGGCTGCTTGCCCAGGTAAGTGCATAAACCACATTACACGTCTTTTTTTATAAGCTAGCATGATAATGTGTTATGATTTATGAATTTGAAACCGAGACGGTAGTTGGATGGTTTGAGGAAGAACTATGAGTGGTTCGAGGTTTTTGTGGTACGGTGCTTTTGAGGAGGGAGTTCGGGTTGTGAATTGACCGCAATCGTATGGACTGCGAGGCCATGTGTGGCTCATTGTGCTGAATTGATTTTGAAGTGCTTGAATGTGATATATGTGAACCCCCCTTCCTTTCAATGTCTTCAAATTCCATTATGTGCATAAGGGTGAGGTTTTCAAGAAGGATTTCATGTTTTGAAATGATAGTAGCCATAACTATTAGTGCATGATGGCTTATGTTGGGAAGTTCGTCCTTTGGGCAGGCCTTGTTTCAACAATCTCAAAAAGAAAGACAAATCCGAATCTGGCCTGATTTGCTTAATTGGGAAAATCTTCGATATCCAGGTTTGATACTGAACTTATCGAAAGAAAGCCAGCCTGAATTCGTTTATTCACCTCGGCTTCAATAAGATAGACCAGAAGGATAATTTTCAATGCGCAGAGAAGCTTACCGATCATTACTATATTGTCAATTGTATTACCAATAAGAATAGCATGACTGACGACACTGAATGGGATCCTCCTAGGATGTCGGCTGTTCAATTGTCAGCAGCTATAACTGCTTGTGCAAGGATTCATATGTACCCTTACATTTCCCGAGACGACTGTTACTACACCGATACCGACTCCGTGGTTCTTGGAAGCCCTCTTCCGGATGAAGCAATCTCTTAATTAAATGTAAATAGGTTTGGGAGTGAACTCGCTTGAACGGGGGAATCTCTAAAGAGTTTTAAAAAGGTGTGAGTTATACGTTGAATGATTCTTCTGTTTGAAATGCAAAGTTATAGCCGTTATGGCCGATACGCTTTAAGTGGCTAACATAATGTGGTTCGGACAATATGAAAATAACGAAAAAACGATGTTAACCTAGGGGAAGGTCTGGAAACCCTAAAGGCCCTGACGAGGGTTAATGTAATGGTCCGATATGTTATATTTAGCCATGCTGGGATTAAGAGCTTAAGTGTGAGCGTTAGGTCTCACTATGGGGTTGAGAATAGATCTCACCCAATCAGCACTTGTAATGATCTTATGCCAGATGTATTTTCCTAAAAAGTAAAGAAAAGCAATGGGCACTTTGCCATTTTAAGTGTTTCAAAAGGAAATAAAGTCTTTCTGGGCCCTAAGAGGCCAAATGGAATGAAGTATGAAAAGTTTATAAGGGTCAGTATGCGACCGATATGAAAGAATATGAGCCTCAAGAGGCTAAGAGAAGAGTTTTTATGACCCTCAAGAGGCTAAATGAAATATTCTCAAAGAAAAGAAAGAAAGCTTTCTGTGCTAGTTCTATGCTTTTCGTATAAATGAAATGTGAGTGAGTATGCTGATGAAAATAAAAGTGATATGTGCATATTCCAAGTATGATTATGAAAAGCGATAACCTTATGTGCACATTTTATGAATGAGGTTTCATGCATAGTTTAAATGGAATGCTAGGAAGTTATGTTTATGAATAAGAAAAACCGAGCACCAACCCCCGGATACTCGTCTGCTCTTCGCGTGTGACTCGACCTAGCCCAAACCCAAAACCCATGCTCGCGATTTTTGTCCAATTTTCACACGATTAGTGAGGGTTTGAGATAGAGATTCAATTTAAAGAAGGATAAAGGCTCGAAACTCACCATGCTTGTCAATTTCGTTCGAGTATCAGCCCTAGCCGTGTTGAATTCGGCCAAACCGTGCCTGATTTTCACTCAACCACCGCGTAAAGGTGGTTGCCAGACTCGACCTTCACCGGAAGCACCTCGCTTGGCCGTTGCGCCGGCGTCGAATGTGCGGTCACGACTACCACCGTCGCCAACAACCTCTCTCAACTCGCTCAGTCTCGCTCTCTCTCTCTCTCTGTCGTGGTGTGGGGGGTTAGCCGACGCCTGAATTGCCGGTGCGCCGCCGCCGTCCGTCGATCCCAGCTCACCGTCCGTCGTCACCCCCCTCCCTCTCTTCCTCTCTCGCCCGAGGTGTGGGTAACGGGGATGGGGGTTTGAAAACCCCTCCCCCTGTCGTGGTTTTTCCCAGAAGAGTAAGGGGCTTCGCCCCCTTATTAACCCTTTTCTTTTCCCTTTTTTTTTGTTTGGGTTTAAAAGCTCAGTCAACTAAAATCGTCAGTCGAATCTCGAACCTCTTATTCTAAACAATCGCTCATCGATCTTTCGTTCCCAAATACGTCTAGGTTCGATTAATAAACCCTAAACTAATTCTAAGGTTGAAAACCTAATCGTACTCGGGAGACGACTAAATGAATCGAATAACGACTAACTGAAATTATCGATATAATTTAAAGGCATAAATAGCACGAATTGACTTTGAAATCAATAATAGCGATAAAAATCCCTTTTTATAAAATTATAGTTTTCAAAAGCACATCGATAATCATTTAACTCATATAGTTACTAAAAATATGATTTTATAACTTGAAAAGGTATTATAGGCAACTTAACATAAAAATAACGAAGGCGGGTCTTACACTCTTCCCCCCTTAAAAGAATTTCGCCCTCGAAATCCTAAATCTAAGTTCTGTATTCCCTAGAATGCATGCACACAACTAAGGTCTACGCGATAGGTTTTCAAAAGGTTTCATTTTGGAAACACTACTTTTACATCGACAAAAAAAAAATGACTTATGGTTTCCAGTCTCCTCCTCGCCAATCCTCTTCAAGTGTCTACTCACTCTATTTAGGCGCCGAGGGAAAATCGCATTGAAGAGGGGCAAATGAGTTGGCATGGACAACCATATTGGAACATGAAACATAGATTTTCGATGGTCTAAGCTCAATTCGTATGACAAGCAATAATGCTAGACATAGGCATCTATAAGTGCGCATCTAAAGGCATGACAATCGGGACAATGACATATTAAGGTCATACGCTAGTAGTATCATACTAAAACATGAATTCAAGTCACTTTGAAATCACAATGATTAACATGGAGACTCTGATAACTCATTTAGAATAGCAAAATATCACATAGCACCACATAGTATCATTTAAGCATAGTAGCATCACATAGAATCATTTACGCATAATAGCATGACATAGTATTGCATAGTATCAGCAATTCAACATTCTCAAGTTTAGGAACTGGAGATAACATGAAACCGATCGATATGCATATAACAAGCAATTCACAAAATGAAAACATGTATGATAGACAATCCAGGTTCATATGAAAGCAATCATCTTAGTCAAGTTCATTCAAAGGCAGAAAATTATTGGATCATTCATAAATGGTTTCAATCTAAAACATGAACTCAACCACTTTCAGGGTCACATCGGTTAACCTTGAGACTGCTATAACACACTGGAGTAATAAGGTTGTCACATAGCATCACATAAAATCACTTTAGCACAATGACATCACATGGAATCAACAATTCAACATTTTCAGCCCAAGAGTTACATCCAACATGCATCAATCCATCACGTATATGTAATAAATAACATGAAAGAGCATAACAAATTCGACCATCATTAATCATGTAAGCATATAACTTAGGAGGTTACATAGCAAGAATATGGATCGATGAGCGGGAATAGATCCATACATGTTCACACATCAATCACAAGGTACATAGGACTTAATCATATAGGAGATGAGTAATCTCCGCTACGGTCACGCATATCCCAGCATACCATTGAATGATGCATACAAAGGTAAGTGTTTGAATGCAAAGGGTCGTAGCCGCGTAAGTATGTTATAGAATATGTGCACAGCCAACCATTTAACCACAACATAAAGGCTAAATGCCAAGTAACAATTAGCTAACTATAATTATATGAAGCGACAATTCACGTGGGTTGGACTATTTGGCCAAATTAGGGATACACCCAACAAGAATCTAGTCGACCATGCACCAGGTAGTTCATTTACTAAACCGTTCGCTCAGAAAACACATAACTGGTCAACAATCAACTAGCAAAGGTAAGAACAACGGTGTCATTGTTCTTACAGGTATGTGTGTATGCAGCTATTAGCTATGACATGGAATCATAGAATTCATGGAATGCAAATAACGTGTTAGAGGTCAAGTCATGTCCTTATTTACAAAACTTAAATAATTAACTAATCAAGCCACATGCCAAGCCAACTTAAGTCAAGCAAATACCAAGATATGCATTCACCAAGCACACAGGATACTTGATAATTGCGCATGATGACATGACCCTAAGTATTCTACCATGCCACTTCCTTAACCATGAGATATACTCTATACACGTGATTCATGCAGATATAGCTCTATTGTCATTCAATCACGCATTACATACATCGAGTTCAACCAGTCCAACTATAACACAAGAGAACAGTATTGATGGGCTGTAAGTGGTGATCCCAGAGTCATGGTGTGAAACTAACTACATAATCAAATGGCTCTAACTAATATAGTCACAGACTCACATGTTTAATCAAATTCAAGCCAAGCAATTACAATAAGTCACTTTGTTGGCATTTGACTACACCACATCGATGGCCTTATAGGTACGCATTAAGGTTTGGTGAGGTACGTCTATCCTACAGGTGATCGTAGGAATCCTACTGTTGATGTCACTCACCTTGGTAAGAATTGTTTACTACATACAATTCCAAAGTCTGTCAAGTTCTTTTCCCTCATGCTTTCTAGGTATATCAGGGTTCGTTCGGGCCAAAACATTGTCACCCCTTTCATGAATCATAATCCATATAATAGAAAGTAAGTAATACACGTTTTAGGCAACAATGGCAAAGAAGGGAATTAGTAGGTACACTTTACGCAATGATTAACGAGGTCTTACTATTAGCACATAGTCTTTCAAGCATGTTTACAAGTGCAGGCCTTAGTATACTTAGGAAATTCAGAATTTGAAAACGGAAGGTATCGATTAGTACGGTTACCAATTACAGCAATCATACATGGACTAACATTAATTAACATGAACTAGCATAATAATTAACTTGTACAAAATGAACTAACATGTGACTTGTATGGTAGCATAATAATTGTAGCAATCATACATTAGGGGCTATAGCATGTTAAAAACCAATTATAACACTCACACATGAACTAGCATGAACTAACATGTGACATAGAGTGTGTAAGCTAACATAAAGTGTATAATAAATGAAGTCAATTGTACATGAAAATGACATAAATAACCACATGCTAGTATAATCATAAGCATGAGTTGTACATGAACTAACACATTTTAAAAACATTGAAAAACATTGTTTCACTATTCAGGCTATTATACAAGTCAATTATCACTATATGTATAAACTAAAGTTATAGCAATCGATGTACTCAGAAACCTAAGTGAGTTCATTTAAAAACCTAAGTTGTATAGTACAATGGCATGTACTCGGAAACCTACGCTCGCTCATCATAGCTAAAGAATGTAAAATAAATCTTGGCGCAACAACAAAAAGATATAACATTTCGAAACTTCGGATTTCAAAGGTGAAAATAGCTTATCTGTTTTGAACTTCTTCTCTACCATCCTTTGAGTACGTCTGCTCACTCCATTATGGGGCCCGAGGAGCACATCGTACTTCAAGGGCAAAGATGAGCTTACAGAAAGACTTTTCAATGGTTCGAGTTTAAAACGACATACTTAAACTATCGACTGTCTTATTAGAGCGCACGAAAAGACATTTACCAATCAAAACATAGCTTAGCGCGCACAAGAACACGGAAATGGATTAGGCTCACAAACATTCAATTGGCTCATCCGGATCACCTAAAGTCAATCAATGAAGTCAATTGGCATGTTAGGAGCATATTCCACCAATGAAGTACTCACACCGTCACCTGAAGGTGTGGGGAGAGCTAATTCACTCCTATACTAGCGCATAACTCGCCACTTTCACTTAATCGACCTACTCGAGCCTCACATAAGTCAAGCATGGCCGCACTATAGAGCACACTTGCACATGAAGCAGGCATATGTCACATAACCACAAAGTGTTCCTAGGCTCCTATATGAGATGCAAGACTCAGGTCGCGGCCTATGGTCACAGGACCATGCTCTGATACCATCAATGTAACACCCCCAGCCCCTAGGGCCGAAAGCGTTACGTTTTCCTAACTTCTTACTTAAATTTTGGGACGAAACGGACATAACTTCCCCTGAAAACTGAACGTTCCCAGGCTAAACGCCTTACAATAAGTCCCTGTAAATCAACGGAAGCGCAAACATTTAAAACATAACTCAACGGCCACACGCCGGAGTTCATAACTCGACGAGCCACCCGCTCGGAGTACACCAAACATAATAGTTCATTAATACTAAAACAGTAAAAGATACAACTCAACGGTTCACACAACCGGAGTATGGGGTTTACATCCCAAAACATAACCAACTTCAAGCAAAAGACATCTAACTGACCAGATGGTTGGCTCATATGGCCACACAGAGCGACTCATAACCAATATGTATTAAATGAACTTATAATATTGTTTACAAACGTTTACAAACTAAAAAGGGCATTACATAACTCCTTAAAGACATAAATAGGCACTAATGACACCTTGCAAACAACAATCGATTCCCGCTTATTCAACTTCTTCCTGTTATAAAGAAAACCTGGGGGGAAAAGGGGAAAGAGTAGTGGGATGAGCAACCACACGCTTAGTGAGTGTCCCCTAACCCCCTTAAAACCAAAACCGTTGTAGGCAATAATATCTTTACTAATCACATATCACATAATCATACTTTAATATCATAATAGGCATTCACGAAGTTCTTATAGAAATATCACTATCCATGAGCTTCACTTTACCCACTTAACATAATTCTAGGTCCTTAAATGACCAACTTCTTAACTACAGGCAGTTAAGCACTTAGGCAAGCAATGAAGCTAAGCACATAACGTTCTTTCTCATAAACATAACTCATAATATCCACTTAATGAACAACTATAATAATAAGCTACATGTCACAGATTGTAAACACTTAAACATGATAGATTCTCAGTTTCATGATAGGTTCTCAGTTTCAACAAAGGTTGCATGTTAGGGACTTGCTTACATATCATGTGACTGTAAACAAACTTGGGATGCACTATCACCTATATGCTCAATATGTACTTTAAGAAGTCACCTCATGATATATCATGAAAACAACATGGCCACTTGCTTGCTTGAACACATGCTTCTAACTATAATGCTTATACACTCACTTTGAAGTCACATATTCTTTACAATCACATGCTTTGAAGCTTCAAGTATAGACACTGTCGTTTCTTTCTTTGCAAACATAACTCATTCATAAAGAATACTTAGAGCATACATATAGCACACATAGGAAACTTTCTTTCTTTTTACTGAAAACACTTCATTTAGCCATTGAGGCTCTTAAAACTCTTTTCTTTAATCTTGGTCGCATAATGACCCTTCAAACTTTCTTTCTGAAATATTTCAAAAGGCAAACTGCCAACTGCTTTTCTTATTTAATAAGAAACTACTTCTGGGCATAAGATCATGAAGTGCTGGTTGGGAGACATCTACACTCAATCCCCTAAGCTCTTACTCCCGGGATGGCAACTAACTTTTTGGACCTTAACCCTCGTCAGGGTCTCTAGGGACTACTCCCTAGGCTATATAGTGATTCCCCCGTTCAAGCAGGTTCACTCCCTATCTGATGTCCCTATGCACTTATCTTAGCCATTTAAACTGGTCATAACGACTACTAAGTTTGCTGCCTCTCACAGCGAAATCTTTTATCGTACAACTCACGCTTTTGTAAAACTCTTTAGGGATTCCCTTGTTCAAGCGAGTTCACTCCCAAAACTGTTTCCATTTACTTAAAATAGGCCATCATGCAATAATAGTTATGGCTACTATCATTTCAAAACATGAAATCTTTCTTTAAAAACTCACTCTTATGCACATAATGCAATCTAAGCATTTAAGCACATATATTACACATATCACATTTAAGCACTTCATATCAATCATATCAATTCAACACAATAAGCCACACATGGCCTCGCAATCCACACGATTGCGGTTAATTCACAACCCAGTCTCCCTCCTTACTTTCGCCGTACACACAAGACCTCAAACGCTCATGATGTTATCCTCAAACCATCCAACTACTAGCTCGTTTCATCGATTTATTCATCATAATATGCTATCATAAAGATTTATTAAAGAGGGTGAGGTTTAGGCTCTTACCTGTGTAAACAGCACCTTTCAGCCACATATAACCATATTCAGTCATCACTTGACAACACTTTACTAAGTAAATCAAACATGATTTAATCTGACACACATGATGTATTTTAAAGGAAACTTTCCTAAGCATGAATGTACTTTGAATGAAACTAAACATATCTCAATAACTTCAAGTTTAATTCGATTATAAGCATTAGTTAGTTTTAACTTGAATCGAAGCTAATCATGTTAAAACAACTTCGCAATTAATCCCTTTTCACATGATCGCTAATTGACTTAAGTCGGAGCTAAACACGTTCATATAACTTCAAAATCAATCCCTTTTCATGCATTAACTTAGTACTTGAATCAAAGCTAAACATGTTAAACTAACATCGTTTTTAATTCTTTTTATACATTAGCTAACTTTAATCGAATTCAAGCTAAACACGTTCTTATAACCTCAAAATTAATCCTTTTTCATGAATCGTTAATTACTCGAATCAAGGCTAAACATATCAAAACAACTTCGTTTTTAATTCTTTTTAAACCTTAACTTACTTTAGTCGAATTCAAGCTAACTACACCTTTATAACTCCAAATTAGTCTCTTTTCATACATGGTTTTCATTCAAGTCCAATTCACGCATGGTTCCCTTTACACGCACATAACTTGTATCGATTTACAAATTTAAGCATAAACTAACTGAATAGCTCGAATCTAAGCATGCACAACCCATTTCTTGACATTTTTAACGAATCTAACTAACCCTAACTTGACATGCAACGTCAATCTCCTGAAAACATTTTCGAAATTAATACTAATTTAGAAGGCAAGGAACACCCACCTCGATTCCATGCTAGAGACACACAATTAGCTTGAACTGAGGCCAAAAACCGAGCACCAACCCCCGGATACTCGTCTGCTCTTCGCGTGTGACTCGACCTAGCCCAAACCCAAAACCCATGCTCGCGATTTTTGTCCAATTTTCACACGATTAGTGAGGGTTTGAGATAGAGATTCAATTTAAAGAAGGATAAAGGCTCGAAACTCACCATGCTTGTGAATTTCGTTCGAGTATCAGCCCTAGCCGTGTTGAATTCGGCCAAACCGTGCCTGATTTTCACTCAACCACCGCGTAAAGGTGGTTGCCAGACTCGACCTTTACCGGAAGCACCTCGCTTTGCCGTTGCGCCGGCGTCGAATGTGTGGTCACGACTACCACCGTCGCCAACAACCTCTCTCAACTCGCTCAGTCTCGCTCTCTCTCTCTCTCTATCATGGTGTGGGGGGCTAGCCGACGCCGGAATTGCCGGTGCGCCGCCGCTGTCCATCGATCCCAGCTCACCGTCCGTCGTCACCCCCCTCTCTCTCTTCCTCTCTCGCCCGAGGTGTGGGTAACGGGGATGGGGGTTTGAAAACCCCTCCCCCTGTCGTGGTTTTTCCCAAAAGAGTAAGGGGCTTCGCCCCCTTATTAACCCTTTTCTTTTCCCTTTTTTTTTGTTTGGGTTTAAAAGCTCAGTCAACTAAAATTGTCAGTCCAATCTCGAACCTCTTATTCTAAACAATCGCTCATCGATCTTTCGTTCCCAAATACGTCTAGGTTCGATTAATAAACCCTAAACTAATTCTAAGGTTGAAAACCTAATCGTACTCGGGAAACGACTAAATGAATCGAATAACGACTAACTGAAATTATCGATATGATTTAAAGGCATAAATAGCACGAATTGACTTTGAAATCAATAATAGCGATAAAAATCCCTTTTTATAAAATTATAGTTTTCAAAAGCACATCGATAATCATTTAACTCATATAGTTACTAAAAATATGATTTTATAACATGAAAAGGTATTACAGGCAACTTAACATAAAAATAACGAAGGCGGGTCTTACATTCTACTACTGAGAAAGAGTTGCTAGCTGTAGTATTTGCACTTGATAAATTCCGTCCATACTTTTTGTGTTCTAAAGTGATTGTGTTTACTGATCATGCTGCATTAAAACATTTATTGGCTAAGAATGACACTAAGCCAAGACTCATTAGATGGATTTTGTTGCTCTAAGAGTTTGATATTGAAATAAAAGATAGGAAAGGTTCTGAAAATTCTGTTGCTGACCACTTATCTAGAATCTTTACTGAGCATACTGATGACTCAGTTGGCTTTTCTGACCACTTTCCTGATGAGCAACTATTTGCTATGTCAGGTGCTTATCTCCCTTGGTTTGCTCACATTATGAACTACCTTGTCACTAGGAAGATTCCCCCTCACTGGTTCAACCAAGAGAAAGATAGGTTCTTCTCACAGGTAAGACATTACTATTGGGAAGATCCTTATCTTTTCAAACATTTCCTTGACCAAGTGCTCTGTAGATGTGTCCCCGAGAGTGAAATCCTTCGTATTCTCACCTTTTGTCATTCTTATGCTTGTGTTGGTCACTTTGGAGGTCGTAGGACAACTGCTAAAGTCCTACAAAGTGGATTCTTTTGGCCCACTCTATTTAGAGATGCTCACCAATTCTGTCTTGCTTGTCAGCATTGTCAACGTACGGGTGCCCTGTCCCGTCGTGGTATGATGCCTCTTTCCCCTATTCTGATTGTTGAGATACTTGATGTGTAGGGCATTGGTTTCATGGGTCCCTTTCCCCAATCTTTTGGCTTTGTTTACATATTGGTTACTGTTGATTATTTATCAAAATGGGTGGAAGCGCAGGCTACTAGGACCAATGACCACAAGGTTGTGGTTAAGTTTGTGAAAGAGTGCATTTTCTGTTGGTATGGTACCCCTAGAGCTCTTATTAGTAATGGAGGTAGTCATTTTTGTCATCGATCTTTTGAGGCTTTGTTTAGAAAGTATTTTGTGACTCATAAAGTAGCTACTCCTTATCATCCTCAGACTAATGGTCAAGTTGAGGTGCCTAATCGTGAGATCAAGTCTATACTTGAGAAAACGGTTCGACCCGATAGGAAAGACTGGTCTTTGAGACTGCATAATGCTCTTTGGGCCTACCGTACTGCTTTTAAGACTCCCATTGGGATGCCTCCTTACCGGCTTCTTTTTGGTAAGGCTTGTCATTTGCTAGTTGAATTAGAACACCGTGCTTTTTAGGTTATTAAAGCTTTTAATTTTTATATGAAGCAAGCAGGTTCTAACCTTAGGCTTCAATTGAATGAATTAGATGAATTGCGTAATGAAGCCTATGAGAATGCTAAGATTTATAAAGCCAAAACCAAAACTTTTCATGATAAAACGATTTCTCGTAAATCTTTTGAACCTAATCAGAAGGTTTGGCTTTTTAACTCTAAGCTTAAGTTATTTCCTTGCAAGTTGAGATCTAGATGGGATGGTCCTTTTGTTGTCCAACAAGTGTTTCCCTCTACGGTGGCCCGAATTTGGGATCCCCAAGATGGTAGAGTTCTCATGGTTAATGGTCAACGTTTGAAACCTGTCGTGACTCATGATATTAACCCTGGTTTGATTGAATCCATCAACTTGGTCGACCCTGTCTATATGATTAGTGGGTAAGGCATTGTCTGGCAGAAGACATTAAACTTAGCGCTTATTGGGAGGAAACCCAATCTTTTTAGGTGATTTTGAGTCTTTTATTTTTATTTATTTATTATTATTATTTTTTTCTATCAAGGTGTGCTTGTGTTTTTAAGTGTGATTCTTCACTTGGTTTTTGGCTTTTGAGGTTGGTGATGGTTGTGAAGGTGTTTTGGGAGTGTAATTGCTTAGCTTACATGGAAACAACTTTCCTCATGCTATTAGGTTGTGTTTCTGTTTTCTCCATTTTCCTTTATCTTATTGTTTTCTGCATTGAGGACAATATGAGGTTCAGGTGTGGGGGGAAGGCGAAATGGTGCTGCCGGGGCAGCCGAATTGGGCCGAACTAGGGCCTTTGTTTCTTCTTTGTTTCTTTTCTTTTTTTCTTTGTCCAATTCTTTTGGGCTTGCTTTGCACTTGCGGTAGATTTGAGTAGAATTGATCATCTTCATCCAAATTGTTCTACTTTATTTTTTTACCTGACAATTTCATAAAATATGCATCATTTACTCATAAAAATATACTTCAAAGACTTAAAAGTAGGTAAAATGATAGAGAAAATTATATATAAAATATGAATTATCAACTCCCCCACACCAGAACTTTGCTAGTCCTCGAGCAAAGAACAACAACAATGCATACATTCATTCAACCATCAAGAAGAATAAGAATAAGAATAGGGAACAAAATCAAGTGATTCAACTACGAATGCCCACTCCGAATCACATGTATCAACTCACTACCAACCCACAACTCATTATCAAAGATTTCTAATTCCAACCAAGTCAATAGGCCAAGACTCAAGCAAATTAAGTACATAAGGAAACCATGTAGCAAATCATAAGCACGAAATTTCACCCCACATAACAAAAATCACAAGAGCATCTTTTAAAATCGAGCCCCAATGCCAAATGAAATTTTTTTGAGAAAGATTGAACTTGAAAATTTGTGGGTGAATTTGATTTTGGGAAGAGATTGAGTGTCCTAATTGTGCATGTCTTATGCCTCTTATGTGGATTTGATTAATGTGACCTATATTCACTAGAGATTATTTCTAGCTTTGACTAGTTGAAGGCAAAAATTTATGTTGTGCTAATGCCACTATGTAGTCGATTTTGAGTACGAGTTGTAACCCCATTTGCAATGTCGTGATGATTATTCGATACGCATTGAGTTCCCCATTGACTTTTCAATTCAAAAAAATTAAATAAATTAAATTAATTGAGTTCTGATTTCGGTACCAATGTTCAGGTCCTTTCTTAATCCATACTTTTAATTGCCTGAATATCTACTAAGTGCTTATCTAAGTGTTATCTTTATTCATATCTTTATCCACTAGAGAAAGTACATGAAATCAAGTAACTTCTGAAAACCCCCCTCCAAAAAAAAAGAAAAAAAAGGGCTCAAACTTTCAAAAAGAGAGGAAAAAGAGAAAAAATATTTGATTTGGCATTGGGGACTCGATTTTAAAAGATGCTCTTATGATTTTTGTTATGTAGGGTGAAATTTTCGTGCTTACGATTTGCTACATGTTTTCCTTATGTACTTAATTTGTTTGAGTCTTGGCATTTTGACTTGGTTGAAATTAGAAATCTTTGATAATGAGTTGTGGGTTGGTAGTGAATTGATACATGTGATTTGGAGTGGGCATTCATAGTTGAATCACTTGATTTTCTTCCTTATTCTTATTCTTATTCTTCTTGATGGTTGAATGAATGTATGCATTGTTTTTGTTCTTTGCTTGAGGACTAGCAAAGTTCTGGTGTGGGGGAGTTCATAATTCATATTTTATATATAATTTTCTGCTTCATTTTACCTACTTTTAAGTCTTTGAAATATATTTTTATAAGTAAATGATGCATATTTTATGAAATTGTCAGGTAAACAACTAAAGTAGAAGAATTTGGATGAAGATGAACAATTCTACTCAGATCTGCCGCAAGTGCAAAGCAAGCAAAAAAGAAAAGGGAAAAGAAAAAAGGAAAAGAAAGAAAGAAGAAACAAAGGTCCTAGTTCGGCCCAATTCGGTTGCCCCAGTAGTACCAGCTTGCCATTCCCCTCACTTCATCTCTCCCTCCGTCTGGGCCTCAGCTTAGCGGCCCATTAGACGCCTCCTCCTGCATGCTCTCCTCTTCACTCAGCAGCCCAATCCACTAATCTTCTCACAGTAGCCCATCAGCTCTACATCAACCAAGCCGCTCCATTTTCCAAGTGCTCCTATTTTCCCACAAGGATAATTGTTAACCTAGTCAAATGCCATTAATCAAAATTAATATTATACATATGACTAGCCATGACCATGCATGTAACATCCCAAATTAATTAGAATTGATTTTTATTAATTTTGGGGGTATCCTAAGGGGTTTGATTTTCACTATAAAAAGGGTTCAAGGTTGAGGGAAAAAGGATCCACAGTCACACTCATACATTCATCTATTCTCTTTCTCATTCTCCCATGTTCTGTCTTCTCTTTTTTTAGAGAGTTGAGAGAGTCTTTGTAAGACAAGATCATTTCGGTTGAGGGGTTAGGAAGAAAATAAGCTTTGTTAGCTATTTTTTCTCTTCTCATCTCATCTCATTTGTGAGTCAAATTTGAGAGTTTACACCAAGTTTTCATAATTTTGTGTAGTTGAGTACAAAGTTTGGACATAGGTTGTGAAATATACCAATTTCAATGGTGTTTTCCCTAACTATGGTCGGCTAAACTACTCATTTGTACGACTATGATGGATCCCTGGTAATAATATTCTTTTGCTAATTTCTTATGGGGTTATTTTTGTCTTTTTTGCACAATCTTGAGTTTATATTTGATCGTCATCTACCTGTGCATCTTAACACTAATGTTTAATCATGTTGATGACATGAGTTTAATTTGCTATCTCAAACGAATATTAGACCTTGTAGGCTAATGTGATGATTATGCAATTTGGGCTTAAAATTATAATTGCTTAAATTGAATAATTTACGCTAGAAATTAGATGAGTTATGTCTAAAAAAAATAATTCATGCTAAACTGCAAGATAAATTATCTCACTTTATAATTATAATAATCTTTTTAATTCATGGCCTAATGCTTGTAGCTTAGGTTGAACAACGGACAAATTGAATCCCCATTCGAATTAGTAAATCAATACTGGGATCAAAGGTGAAATCAAAAGCCTTAGAACTTTCTCCTATTTGATTTCTCTCCACTTTACTACTTATTTGCTCTTCATTTTGTTGGTCAATTTATATTCATAATCCAACTCTGAAATTAAATTATTCTTTATAATCGGAAAGGTAAATTTTAAAAATCGCTATTGTTCCTTGTGGGATCGACATCCTATACTTGCCAGTCTACAATTAACCTTGTGCACTTGCAAGTAAAAAGGGTTTTAAAACTATATATAAAATCCAGATCAGTCATGTGATATCCCTTGTTTTAAGTCGTGTTCCTCGTGTGTGTTGGCTTGGTTTCTTCTTTCCCTTGAGACATACATCATTGAGTCTCTTGGGGGTTCATTCGGTAGGCCGACTTGTTTGGGACGGTGGCCCCGAGAATGAGGTCTATCTTGTGTTGTATGGATCTTTTTGAAGGGAGGCCATGAGGAACCTCACTAGCCAAGGCGTGTTCAAAATATTTAAGGAGAGGGGAAAGCAAAGAATGGGAAGAATCCTTAGCTTCGGCCGGTTCTTGGCCAAGTAAAATCCAATCCTTGAAGTCCTCGTATTCATGGAGTTGGGAATGGAGTAGGTTGGTGAGAAAGACATCCATGCTAGGAGTGTCTTGAGGCCTTTTTTGTGAGGTGGATTTGAGAGGGGTAAGGGTGATCTTTTTGTGGTCTTTGGTAAATGTATATGTGTTCAACCGACCGTCATGCATCACACTTCTATCAAACACCCATTAACGTCCCAACAGGACATGACATACATCCATGGGCACAATATCACACCAAATCTCATCTTTATAGTTCTTGCCAATTGGAAAACCAAGTAAACAATGAAAAGAGATTTGCAAGCCTTTACCTTGATTGAGCCATTGTATGATGTAAGTGCTTAGGTGTAGAGAGACTGAAAGCTTGAACTTGTCCAATAGTGTATTGGAACCAACATTGGCACAACTTCCACCATCAGTAATAAGAGAGCAAACCTTCCCTTTCACAGTACGCCGGGTGTGGAAGATGTTCTTCCTTTGCTCCATGTCATGTCAGGAAGCAATACCACTCAAGGCTCTTCGTATCACAAGCATTTCTCCTTCATTGAGTCCCTCTTCAACTTCAAGAGCTTCGGTCCTGAGAAGCTCCTTTTCGTCCCCATCATTCCCATCATCTAACCCCTTATAAGAAGCTTGATATTCAACCAAAGTGACAATTCTTTTGTTGGGACACTCGGAAGCAAAGTGTCCAAGGCCTTGACAATGGAAACATCTCTTCTTGTATCCGGGCTTTGGAGGTTATTTTGAAGGGGATTTGGTGGAGGGGGTCTTGTGTTTCAGTTTGGAGTTGGTTTGGGAGGGAAGTATGAGGGCTTTTGGAAGGGGTAAGGACGGGGTTAGGGTTGGAGGCCACGTGCTTGCCCTTGACTCTCTTTTGTGGCTCCACTTTGTGAGCTAAGACACTAAGCTCATCTAAGGAAGTGTAAGGGTTTAGTTGAACAACATGAGCAACATCGTCATTCAACCCACTCAAGTATCCAATTAATGTTTGAGACTCATCCTCTTTCAAATCACATTTCATTAACAATTGCTCAAACTCTCTAGTGTATTCTTCTACACTCTTAGACCCTTGTTTGAGGTGGTGGAGTTTAAGGAAGTTGTCTTGCAAGTAATGGGGTGGTAAAAACTTGGGCTTATGTTTGGACATCATTTTCTCCCAAGTTCTTATCTTCCCTTTACCCTTCCTAACTCTCTTAGTCATAAAATTTGACCACCAAATGGAAGCATATTTTCTAAGCTTTAAAGCAACAAGCTTTACCTTTCTTTCATCGGGGATGTCCTTGAACTCAAAGACTCTTTTAATCATTTTTAGCCAATCCAAGAACAAGTCCCGATCAAGTTGACCTTTAAACTTGGGGATTTCCAATTTGAAGTCATTATAGCTTCGGTCTTGAGGCCTATGATGCCCCATTGATCTTGTTGCATACACACCCTCATCGTAGTCTTCAAGTGAGTTGCTTTCTTCTTCTTCGGAGTCATCTGAGTCTTGCTTACTTGCACTTGTAGAACTTCTCAAGTTCCTCCTCTTTTCGTGCATCATTTGACCAAGTTATGATTGAAGGTAATTAACATGGGTTTCTTACTCAGCCTTCTCTCTCAAAGTTTGCTCGGCCACTTGCTCGGGAGTGAGGGTTGAAGACATGATGGGCTTGCAGTGAGGAGTTGCTATTTTAGGACGAGGTTGGGGTGGCACGATAGTGTGGGGTGGCACGGAGTGGCCGTTCTGAGCTGTGGCAAAGGGTAGGGGAGTGCGGGGAGGTGGCACGATCATGCCAAGGCAGCACGAGGTGACCGTGCTGCCTTTCTATTTTGATATGGCTGGAATTTTGTGGGAAATGTGTTTGGGCTGTTTTAGTGGTTCTTGTGTTTGGGGATGTGTGTTGGGTGATGGAAGCTTAGCCAAGAGGGTAGCCTAACCTCTGATGCCACTTGATGTATTCAAGCTTCCCTAAGGCAAGGATTTGCAAAAGTGAATCATGAATGCATTTGAGTAGAAGGAAGAATGTAGAACCAAAGTAACCAAGAACCAAGATAGAATTCAAGTGGACTAGAAAGGGTGATTGAAGACCCACCTTCGTTTGCACACTTGGGCAATCTTCTTCCTTCAACTAAGTTACAAAAATGAATCACCTTCTTAGCTGAGGTAAGAAGACCTAGACACCCACTTGAGGTTGCCAACACTTAAGATATAACACTAGGAATTTTGAGAGAGAATGGAGAGAGTTTTCATAACTCAAAGTTCAAATTCATTCCAAAGTGTCTTGCTCACAACCTAAGGCATCCCTTATATAATGGGAGCCTCTAACAAGCTGAAACAAAGGGGAACAAAGGAGCCTTTCATGTCCAAAAGGCAAGAGGAGACCAAAAGGAAATGACAAAATCTGAAAAGTGCTTTATGCTTTTGTCAGCAACTTTTTAGTTTACAAGGGTCAACTTCAAACAGCTATATCTCCTAGGTTTCCCACTCAAATTGGGTGAAATAGACCTTGCTGGAAAGCTCAGGAAATCAGCTTTCACGTGCCTCAAGTTGCCAGCAATTTTGAGCTACCGTTTGGGAAATATGGGGCAGAAGTTCTAGCATATGCCGACTAGGACAGTTTCTGCAGCATATGAAAAAGGCTCCAATTGACTTATTGTCTGGAGACCTAACTTAGAAATATTTATGTTTGCTTGAAGATGACAAATTAAGGGTTCCAAAAAGTAGATTTACAGCCTCTTAAGTCCGCCTTAAGCTTGGGTAATTAGGCTTGTAAAACTGGGCCAAATTCTAGCCGAACTGGGCAGCATTTGCAATGCTTGGTTGATGACTTCTCGGACCATGGAATGAACCTATTTAACCTCCTTGGTGCTTGTAGAGTCCTTTAGTTTTGTGGGTTGGTCTTTAATTGGTTCCAAAGGATGGTCCCCATCACTAATTACCCCAGCTTAAGGTGGACTTAAGAGGCTACAAATCTACTTTTTGGAACCCTTAATATGTCAGCTTCAAGGACATGTAAAGGGTTCTAGGTAAGGTCTCTAGGCAATAAGTCAAGTGGAGCCTTTTTCTAGATGTTGTAGAAAATATCCTAATCTGCATATGTTGTACCTTTTGCCGAATATCTCCCAAACGGTAACTCCAAATTACTGGCAACTTAAGGCACATCAAATTTGACTTCCTAAGCTTTCCAGAAAGGTCTATTTTAGCCAATTTGAGTGAGAAACGTAGGAGACATAGCTTTTTGAAGTTGACCCTTGTAAACTGAAAAGGTGCTGACAAAAGCATAAAGCAGTTTTCAAATTTTATCATTGCTTTTTGGTCTCCTCTTGCTTTTTAAACGTGTAATGCTCCTTTGTTCCCCTTTGTTTCTGCTTGTTAGAGGCTCCCATTATATAGAGGAGGCCTTAGGTTGTAAGCAAGACACTTTGGAATGAATTTGAACTTTGAGTTGTGAAAACTCTCTTCATTCTCTCTCAAAATCCCTAGTGTTATATCTTGAGTGTTTGGTAACCTCAAGTGGGTCTCTAGGTCTTCTTAACTAAACTAAGAAGGTGATTCATTTCTATAACTTAGTTGAAGAAGAAGATTGGCCAAGTGTGCAAACCAAGGTGGGTCTTCAATCACCCTTACTAGTCCACTTGAATTCTATCTTGGTTTTTTGTTACTTTGGTTCTACATTATTCCTTCTACCCAAATGCATTCTTGATTCACATTTGCAAATCCTTGCCTTAGTGAAGCTTCAATACATCTGAGAAGGTCTAAACACTTAGTTCATTAACCTTATGAAAGTACTAGGTGCATTTAGAAGACCAAAAGGCATTACCAATAATTCATAAAGTCCTCCTTCAGTCTTGAAAGCTGTTTTCCATTCATCACCTTTTCTAATTCTGATTCGGAAGTAACCACTTCGAAGATCAATCTTAGAGAACACCTTAGAGACATACAACTCATCTAGCATATCTTCAAGCCTAGGTATTGGATACCTATAGTTGATGGCGATCTTGTTAATGGCCCTGCTATCAACACACATTCTCATTCCACCATCCTTCTTAGGCACCAAAAGTGTTGGAACTGCACATGGGCTTAAGGACTCACAGATAAAGCCTTTACCCCACAATTCTTCAACTTGTCTTTGAATCTCCACGGTGTCTTTAGGATTCATCCTGTATGCTGGTTTGTTTGATAGAATGGAACCTGGAATAAGATCAATGTGATGTTGGATGTCCCTGTTAGGAGGCAAACCCATAGGTATCTCCTCAGGAAACAGGTGACAAAAGTTTTTAATGAGTGTTCTTGCAATGGGGGGAGTGGGCATCAAACTTTATGGTTCGTCTTGCATGCTTGGTATCCACTCTTTAAAGGCCTTAAACTCATGTTGAGAAGCCTATAGGATGGGCTCACTCACGGGCAATAAACAATCAACTTGATTGGGCCTTTTTTGTGGCTGAATTTCGTGGAGTTTGGATGGGGTTAACGGGGCCATGGTGATCTTCTTACCATCCTTTGTAAAGGAGTAATTGTTTAGGTAACCATTGTGGATAACCTTTTGGTCATACAACCATGGCCTTCTAATGTATGTATCAAGTATAGGAAGAACTCTAGCTAAAACCCACCAAGCTCATGACTTAAACACTTGAAACAAAACGACACAAGGATGCCACGGTCGTGCCTTAGGACACGGTATGGCCGTGCTGAAGTTCTGCCGGGCACGGCTGAATTTGACAAGTTTCACATTTTGTGCTAGGCTTTGTGTTTGTGTTGGAAGCTAGACCAAAGGGGGTAGCCTTAGCTTTAGTTAAGCAATATAATGGATGTATGAAAGGGTTGTGAATGAATGGAAGTGAAAAAGAATCAAAGTTAGGATTCACTAACTCAAAATTAAGCTAGCAAACTCACTTTCCTCTCTTGAAACCATGTAGATGAAAATGAAAATGGATAGAACTAAACTCAATGTTTGGATACAGAATCACCACCAAACACAAGCTTAGGGTCCCTAATTTTTTTTATTAAGATACAGAATCACCACTTAAACAAAGCTTAGGACTTACTTGACCACCACCTTAATCGACCAAATTAAGGATAAGCAAGTGAAGTATTTTAAGAGAGAACGCTAGAAGCTCTTAAACTGAAATTTCATTCAAAGGTAAGTTATTAAACCAACACAAGGTCGTGTGCTCCTTCTGTTACATGCATATAACCAAGCTAGCAAGCAAACACACACCTAGAGCTTTCCTTACTAGGAAGGAAAGGTGTTAATCAAGCTAATGCATACAGTTAGAGCTAACCGTGCACAAAACAAGCTTAAAACTAATCTAAATACATCCAAAGCATTAAGAAAAGCAAGACTAATGTTTATTACATTGTAATTAAGTCATACTTAAGCTTAAACAATTGGAATGCTAGCTGAAATGTGATTGGCCAGCCGTAAAGCATAGTCTTGTTTTTGGCTACCCAATGGGATGCAAGGGACATATGAATTTGCAACTTGCTTCCTATTGGCCATTCTTCAAAAGGTTGCAACCCATGATTGAAGCTTACGGACGTGTGCCATGCCTTGAAGAGTGTGCACAGTAGTTGAAGTTCAGTTACCCACGGTTTGGAAGCAAAATAAACTGGGTTGTTTGAACCGGGTTCACGCTTGTTTTAGCTCGGTTTTCTGACTTGGTTTAGGCTTAGCAAAACTAAGTATGATATGGGTTTCAGTCCATGGGGGGAAAACTTTGGGATGTGTATCCCCCCCAAAGAAATCAAGGTTATAGCATGTTTAAGTAACCTAATTTAACTTAAACATTTAACCGCGCATTTTGGAGCCAAAACTGACCAGTTTGACAAAAGGCCTTGATCTCCTATCCTCTTGTGGGTATGATTGAAAACTAATGCTCGGACCTAAAAGTAGACACCATGAGGATTCAAAAAATGTAAAAATTCAAGACTTAAGCCACAATGTAGCTTAAGTTATGAAGTGAACAAAACCGGGTAAAATCTGATCCTTCAACCCAATTACATGTCCTTGGCTCTCTTAAACAATCTGAGCCAATGCTTGAACTTTGGAGCTTGGAATGGTCCATGTAAGACTTTTTTGACCTTTTTCCTTGTCTATGGTGGTGGGGACTCCATCTCCTTCCTGATAGCACATGACATGCTTCCATTGTAATCACATCACACCATAACTCATCTTGATAGTTCTTTCCAACAGAGAAAGAAATCAAGCACCGAGAGTTAACTTGAGTTCCCTTGCTTTGATTTAGCAATTGGATGTTGTATGGATGTGGATGAGTCAATGTTTGTAGCCGTAGTTTCTCAATCATGCTTAGAGAAGCTACATTTGCATAACTCCCTCCATCAATGATCAAAGAGCATACCTTTCTGTGCACGGTACAACGTGTATGGAATATGTTTTCTGTTGGATCATCTTTAACTCCTCTTTGTGTGCTTAGAACTCTTCTTAAAACTAAGAGCTCACCTTCATCAACCTCTTTAACAACTTCATCTTGAGTTTCCTCAAGTTCTGATTCACTTTCAACCACAGTTTCTTCTGCCTCAAAATCCTCCTTCACGGCTGCCCAATTAGCCAAAGTGATTACCTTTCTTTTTAGACATTCCAAAGCAATGTGGTCAAGCCCTTGACATTTAAAACACCTTTGATTGCTCATTGGGTTAGGATTAGGCCTGTTTTGAGGTGCTTGGTTTATTTGTGGTGTTGGGTTCTTTGTGGAAAGGAAAGGGATGGATTTTGTGGCTTACGAATAGGATTGGAACTCCCCTTGTTCAAAGGCTGGTTCCAGTTCAAAGGTAGTGTGTTTTGAGGTTTAAAGGGTGGTCTTGCCTTCTTTTGCTGCTTTGTGGAGAAATCTTTTTTAACAAGGGGAGGATGATGGAGATCCCACCATGCCCTTGATTTAAAAGAAGCAAATCAACTAGGTAATTTCATTTTGCTGCTTAAAGGAAGAATAAATCATCCAAATTTTGTTTAAGTATTAAAACCGCAGGTCATGGGTTTAATTCCAACAACTAGCCCGTTTTTGTGTGCTTAATTACTTATGCCTCCTTAAGGTTTAAGTCTAATATTTTGCAATGGAGTTGAATTTTGAGAAGTCATCTTTCCAGAAAATCAACTTTCATCCCATTTGGACTTCATTTACCCTATCAAAATAGCCAATAAAACCAAGATACACAAACTGTCAGTTTGACTAGAATATACCCGATTTTTGTTAAGTGATTTGATAAGCTTAATGGTGGTTTAAGTCTTTGATTTTTACCTTTTTGCAATCCCCAAGATGTCTACTTTCAAGTCCAAGCATTGGATTCCAATCATACCCAAAAGACCCAAAAAGATCAAGTCATTTTGTCAAACCTGCCAGTTTTGGTCAAAAACTGCATGGTCAAATATTTTAGTAAAGTTAACCTACTTAAACATGGTTTAACCTTGATTTCTTTGTTAGGGGGGGGGGGTTGGGTAGACATCCAAAGGTTTCCACCCCATGGCTAAAAACAAGAGCATGCATACTTTTGCTAAAGTAAAACTTGGTTGCAAAACCGGCCAGAAACTGCCCTAAACCCGGTTTAAGAGCACGGTTAAACTTTACCTTCTCCAAAGGGCTTCCTCCCTTCCAATGCGGAGTGGCACATGTCCTAAGGCTCTCTAGAAGGCCAATGATAAGCTGCAAAAAGAGTTGCTCTTGTAAAGAACATCCAATAGCAAGCCAAGGCAGTAAAAGATGTTCTTAAAGCTCATTGGTTAGCCGAAAAGGAGAATTCACTTTACGGCTAGCCAATCTCCTTCCTTTGCTATATAAGTCAATTGTATTAGGACTAAGTAAGCATGGTTATGTTGTAAACATCATTTATTAGCTTTATTTAATGTTTTGAATGTAATTTGATTAAGTTTAAACAAGGTTAGCACACGGTTAGCACTAACTATGTAGATTAGCTTAAGTTAATACCTTTCCTCACTAGGCGGGTAAGGTCTAGGTGTGTGCTTGCTTAGTTTGCTGCTTGCTTGAATTGTATTCAAGCATTATGCATGCCCCTTTTAAAGGATATCATACTTTGAATCAAAATTAGAATGAGAGCATTTGTGCTTTCGTGCTTAGGCACTTTCAAACACTAAACTTGCTTATCCTTAACTAGGTCGATTAAGGTGGTGTTCAAGTGTAGTCTTAAACTTGACTAAGTGGTGTTTCTATATCTTCATCATAGTTTGCGGGCCCTAAACTTTAGTTTGGTGCTATTTCTGCATCCAAACATTGAGTTCAACTCTATCATTCTACCTTGATTATCCTCACGGTTTTAGTTTACTTTGCTAGCCTTCAGTTTACAAGCCATGTATATTCTGATTTCTTGCATAAGTATTCGTTTAATCCTTTGAAGATACGTCATGTTCTTTCTCCTTTTCTCATTTAGAATCCTTGATTCTAAATCCCATCCCCTACCTTACGTTGCTGCTGCCTCACAACCAGCCTCAAACGTACCACTTTCATAGGTTTTTTTTTTATTGTATTCTCTCTTGGTTTTAAGCTTTCACTCCTAATTTGAGTTTGAGCTTGGACCCTTGGGACATACTTCAACTTTGGTATCAGAGCTTGGCTTCTCCTAGGCCTGGTATGTCCCCCACACTTCCAAAAGCCACCTAAACAGATCCCCAAACACAAACCACAAAACCGACTATTTTCAACCGTGCCAGGCAGAACATTAGCACACCCACCCCGTGCTCCTAAGCACAACCGTGCCACCCTAGTCCGCGGTGATTCATTTGCTTTAAGCCACCTACTTCAAGCATGAGTGCTATAAGCATGACATTGGAAGAAAGATTTGAAGATTTGATGAAGCATAATGAGTTTCTATCTAGAAAGATTCAAGAAGATGCACTAATGAATCAAGAAACTCAAGCTGAAAATGAGTACCTCCAAAAATAGCTTGGTGCATATTTGATGCAAAAGCAACAAGCCAATGAAGAACCACTCCAATCTAATTCCGAAAGACAGGAACAAGTGTTTAGCCATACTCTTGAGTCATCTAGTGAAGATGAAGCATTGAGAATGACTAGCCAAATCCTACGGAATCAAGCTAACTCCAACAATTTCAAAGTCGAAGTTCCAGAATTTGAAGGCAAGCTTGATCCTGAAGATATTTTAGATTGGTTTCACACTGTTGAAGGATTTTTTGAGCACAAGGACATCCTAGAAGATAAAAAGGTGAAGTTGATTTCTTTAAGGCCTCGCAAGTATGCTTCTCTTTGGTGGACTATTTTTTTGCCTAAAGAGTAAGAAAAAGGAAGTCCAAAATCAAAACTTGGGAGAAGATGAAATCTAAGCTTAAAGCTCGGTTTCTTCCTCTTACCTATGTTCCAGATTGTTACTCTCAACTCCACCACTTGAACCAAGGTAACTTGAGTGTAGAAGAATACACTCATAAATTTGAAAAGGTTGTAATCAAGTGTGATTTACATGAACCAAAAGAAAAAACAATTGTTAGATACTTGGGAGATCTTGATCCTATGTATGCTAGTATTGTTCATTTGCAAGCTTACACTTCTTTTAATGAGGTACGTGTGTTAGCTCACAAGGTGGAGCAGCAAAAGAAGAACAAACAGCTCCCAAGACATGAAAATCCAAAGCCCTCACCACATGACCAAACCGTGAATAAGGGGGCTTCCTCTTACACCCCTAAGCCCACGACACCTATTTCCCCTACTCCACGAAAAGCCCAAACTCCACAAAAGGATTTACCCCCACAACCACGCAAAAACCCCTTCCTAAAGGTGTTCAAAGATGTTTTAAGTGCCTAGGCTTCGGCCACTTAGCATCAGATTGTACAAACTGAATATTTTTTACTCTAGCCGAATGGAAGGCAATAGAAGAGGTTGCATCAGATGAGGAAATTGAAGAGCATTATGGGGATGATCTTGAATAGATAGTGGTCATGGCAGATGAAGGAGAAATGCTTACTTTAAACACCAACCATCCACGAAGAAGCAAAGAGCATCTCAGCCTTCTTATCACTTTTCGTGATCCACCAAACCTTTCCCCCACTCCACCCACGCCCAAAGCACTCAATCCAAATTTTTGTCAATTCATTTCAGAACCATTACTAAAAGCTCCTAATTCTGAATTGAGAGCATTTGAAGAAGTGGCTCAAACCATGTTTAAGGAGTCCCCTATGTGCAACACTGAAATCAACAAGGGGAATGAGAAGAAAAGAGTGTCTAAGTTCAAAGGAGACTTATTTGAATGGCAGATTCAATTTCAGCCAAACAAAGAATCAAGAAGAGAAGGTAATTACCTAAATTGATTTGTGGACAAATCTTTTTTAACAATGCGAGGATGATGGAGATCCCTCCATGCCCTTGATTTAAAAGAAGCAAATCAACTAGGTAATTTCATTTTGCTACTTAAAGGATGAAAAAATCATCCAAATTTTGTTTAAGTATTGTAACTATAGCTCACGGGTTTAATTCCAACAGCTAGCCCATTTATGTGTGCTTAATTACTTAGGTCTTCTTGAGGTTTAATGAAGTATATTTCCAAGGGTGTCTATTTCATTCTTTCAACTCAACCTCATGGGAGGTAAGCTCTCTGAAAATTCATTCTTGGCAAGTTTCTCATTCGGTTCCACTTTTTGAGTTTCATGACAAAAGACACTTTATGGAGTTTTATTTGAACTTCAAAGTGCCTTATCCAAAGGAGTATGATGGGGACCATCTTCATAACCCATCCAACCTTTCCCCCTCTATCCCACAAGGGCCTAGAATCATCAAGGAAGTCCAAGATGTGCAAGCAACAGTCCGAAACATCATGAGCAACATAAATGGCATGCTGCCTAGTTTGGTCAGAATTTGGCCCGGTTTTGCAAGCCTAATTACCTAAGCTTAAGGCGAACTTAAAGGGCTTAAAAATTACTTTTTGGAACACTTAATATGTTATCTTCAAGGAAATATAAAGAGTTCTGGGTTAAGTATCTAGGAAATAAGTCAATGGGAGCCTTTTTCTAGAAGCTGCAGAAACTATCCTAGTCTGCATGTGTTGCCCCTATTACCCTATATCTCCCAAACGACTACTCCAAATGGCGTGCAACTTGAGGCTCATGAAACCTGACCTCCATAGGTTTCCAGCAAGACCTATTTCACCCAATTTGAGTGACAAACCTAGGAATTATATATGTTTGAAGTTGACCCTTGTGCACTGAAAAGTTACTGACCAAAAGCAAAAAGCACTTTTCAGCTTTTGTCCTTTGCTTTTATGTCTCCCCTTGCTTTTAGACGTGTAAGACCTTGTTGTTCCCCTTTCTTACAACTTGTTAAAGGTTCCCCTCTATATAAGGGACACCTTGGGTTGTCAACAAGCAACTTGATGCATACATTTGAGCTTTGAGTTGTGAAAACTCTCTCCATCTCTGTTCAAAATTCTTAGTGTTATATCTTGGGTGTTTGGCAACCTCAAGAGCGTCTCTAGGTCTTCTTAACTCAGCCAAGAAGGTGATTCATTTCTGTAACTTAGTTGAAGAAAGAAGATTGCCCAAGTGTGCTAACCAAGGTGGGTTTTCAATCACACTTGCCAGTCCACTTGTTCTATCTTAGTTCTTGATTCCATTTTTCATCCTTGTACCCAAATGCATTCTGGATTCACTTTTGCAAATCCTTGACTTAGTGAAGCTTGAATACATCAATTGGTATCAGAGCTAGGCTACCCTCTTGGCTAAGTTTCCATCACCCAAACATATCCCCAAACACAAGAACCAGAAAAATAGCCCAAACACTTTCCCACAAACTCCCAACCGTGCCAAACTAGAAACTTCTCACAACCACCCTGTGCCACCCCCTAGCACTCGCCCACCTATTTCAGCACACTAGCATCGCCACCCTGTGCCACCGTGCAGAACTGTGCTCCTTGCTTCCAGCCCCGACACACCACACTTCCTACTCTGCTACAACCATGTTACTACCCTTAGCCTACATACATCCCTAAACTCAAAACATTCCTTCCACAAAAGAACCCTTAAGCACTCATCCATCGTGATTTCTTTTGAAAACTTAAGGAAAGAGACTGCTTTGATTGCAAAAGAGTTGGCCAACCTTGAAACTCCAAAGTGTTGTGGCCAAAAGGAAAAACTCCCTCACTGGATTTCCAAGGTGGAGCAAGTCTTCACTCGCCATAACCTTCAAAAGCACGAGAAGTTTAAGGTGGCTGTTAAGAAGCTCCGAGGCTATGCACTTGAATGGTGGGAAAAGTACAAGTATAAGAGGAAGAAGAGAGGGAAAAGTAAGACTAGAACATGGGAGAAGTTGAGAGGTAAACTAAAGTATGCTTTTGCTCTAACCTCTTACTTACGCAAGCATCTTTTTCTTCCCTTTGAGGGAAATGGCTTTAATTCCTCTTCTAAAGACATTCCTTTCAACAAGGGGAGTCCCATGAGTGCTTGTATCTCTAATTCTACTTCCTTCCTTTGTTTAGAGAAACCTACCCCCAACGAAGATGAAAAGTTCCTTGGCGAGGAAATTTGAAGCCTAATTGACCTACCTCTTATTTTTGATGATTGTGGTGATGATGAGACCTTTGAGCTTGAGGGACAAGAAGACCATTCATGTCCTTCGCCGCTTGTGCTGGTAAGCAAGTAGCATCTGTTATGACAATGTCATTATTTAATTATCCCCACAATCAGAACCTCAAATAGCCAAACTCATCACCATGGGGAGACAAATGGGAAACACAAGTGAGGAACAACCACGAGGGAAGGAGAAAAACAAGGAGGGAAACACTATGAAGGTGCTAAAATTGCTTTCATGGGTGCTTCGTTTGAGAACAACCACTTAGTTAGGGTTTGTCCTAAGAAGGGAAAGCAAGTACTCATTGTGGCCTACCTCCAAAATTTTGAGCTTAAAAATGAAGAACTCCAAGTATTCGATTCGGAGCAATGTGCGGTTGTTGTTGGAATTCAGAAACTCTTGTGTCAAGAAGAATGCCCTCATTTACAACAAGAATTGAGGACAATTCTTTTTCGAAGAAAGAGGGTTTGATGTACATTTTCAAGGGTGTCTGTTTCATTCTTTCAACTCAACCTCGTAGGAGGTAAGCTCCATGCAAATTCATGCATGGCAAGGTTCTCAGTTGGTTCCACTTTTTGAGTTTCATGATAAAAGAAACTTTATAGAGTTTTATTTGAACTTTAAATTGCCTTATCCAAAGGAGTATGATGGGGACCATCTTCATAACCCTTCCAACCTTTCTCCCTCCATCCCACAAGGGCCCAGCATCATCAAGGAAGTCCAAGAAGTGCAAGCAACGGTCCGAAACATGATGAACAACACAAATGACATGCTACCCAGTTTTGTCAGAATTTGGCCCAGTTTTGTAAGCCTAATTACCCAATCTTAAGATGGACTTAAAGGGCTGCAAAATTACTTTTGGAACTCTTAGTATGTCAGCTTCAAGGACATATGAAGAGTTCTAGGTTAGGTATCTAGGAAACAAGTCAATGAGAGTCTTTTTCCAAAAGTTACAGAAACTGTCGTAGTCTGCATGTGCTACACATTTTGCCCCATATCTCCTAAACGGATATTCCAAATGACGTCCAACTTGAGGCCCGTAAAAGATGACTTCCATAGATTTCCAGCAAAACCTATTTCACCCAATTTGAGTGACAAACCTATGAGTTATATCTGTTTGAAGTTGACCCTTGTGCACCAAAATGTTGCCGACAAAAAGCAAAAAGCACTTTTCGGCTTTTGTCTTTTGCTTTTTTTGTCTCCCCATGCTTTTGGACCTGTAAGACCTTGTTGTTCCCCTTTCTAGCATGTTGTTAAAGGTTCCTCGCTATATAAGGGAGGCCTTATGTTGTCAAGAAGCAACTTGATGAATACATTTGAGCATTGACTTGTGAAAACTCTCTCCATTTCTCTTCAAAATTCCTACTGTTAGATCTTGGGTGTTTGGGAACCTCAAGTGGGTCTCCAGGTCTTCTTAAATCAACTAAGAAGGTCATTCATTTGTGTAACTTAGTTGAAGAAAGAAGATTGCCCAAGTGTGCAAACCAAGGTGGGTTTTCAATCACCCTTGCTAGTCTACTTGTTCTATCTTGGTTCTTGATTCCATTTTTCATCCTTTTACCCTAATGCATTCCTAAATCACTTTTGCAAATCGTTGCTTTAGCTAAGCTTGAATACATCATTTAAGTCCAATATTTTGCATTGAGGTTGAAGTTCAAGAAGTCCACTTTCCAGAAGATCATGTTTCGCCCCATTTGGACTTCATTTACCCTATCAAATTGGCCAATAAAGCCAAGATACACAAACTACCAGTTCGACCAGAATATACTCGATTTTGGTTAAGTGATTTGATGAGCTTAATGGTGGTTTAAGTCTTATATTTTTACCTTTTTGGATAACCCAAGATGTCTACTTTCAAGTCCAAGCATTGAATTCCATTCATACCCAAAGGAACCAAAGAGGACAAGTCATTTTGTCAAACCAGTCAGTTTTGGTCCAAAACTGCACGGTTAAATGTTTTAGTGGAGTTAACCTACTTAAACATGGTTTAACCTTGATTTCTTTGTTGGGGTGGTTTGTAGAAATCATAAGGTTTCCACCCCATTGCTAAAAACAAGAGCATGCATACTTTTGCTAAGGTAAAATTTGGTTACAAAACTGGCCAGAAACTGCCCTAAACTCGGTTTAAGAGCACGGTTAAACATTAGCTTCTCCAAAGGGTTTCCTTCCTTCCAATGCTTAGTGGTGCATGTCCCAAGGATCTGTAGGAGGCCAATGATCAGCTCCAAAAGAGTTGCTCTTCAAAAGAATGTCCAATGGCAAGCAAAGGCATCAAAAGATGTTCTTAAAGCTCAATGGTTAGCCGAAAAGTAGAATTCACTTTACGACAGGCCAATGTCCTTCCTTTGCTAGATAAGCCAATTGTATTAGGACTAAGTAAGCATGGTTATGTTCTAAACATCATTTATTAGCTTTATTTAATGTTTTGAATGTAATTTGATTAAGTTAAAACAAGGTTAGCACACGGTTAGCACTAACCGTGTAGATTAGCTTTGGTTAATACCTTTCCTCACTAGGAGGGTAAGGTCTGGGCGTGTACTTGCTTAGCTTGCTGCTTGCTTCACTTGTATTTAAGCATTATGCACACCCCTTATAAAGGATATCAGACTTTGAAACAAAATCGGATTGAGAGCATTTGTGCTTTCGTGCTTAGGCACATTCAAACACTAAACTTACTTATCCTTGACTAGGCCGGTTAAGGTGGTGTTTAAGTGTAGTCTTAAACTTAACTAAGTGGTGTTTCTATATCTTAATCATAGTTTAAGGGCCCTAAACTTTAGTTTGGTGGTGTTTCTGTATCCAAACATTGAGTTTAGCTCTATCATTTTACCTTGATTATCCTCACGAGTTGAGTTTACTTTGCTAGCCTTCAGTTTGCAAGCCATGTATATTCTGATTTGTAGCTTAAGTATTCGTTTAATCCTTTGAAGATACTTCAAGTTTTTTTCCTTTTCTCATTTAGAATCCTTGATTCTAAATCCCATCCCCTACCTCACGTTGCTGTTGTCGCATAATGAGCCTCAAACGTACCACTTTCTTTGGTTTTTCATTGATTATATTCTCCCTTGGTTTTAAGCCTTCACTCCTAATTTCAATTTTAGCTTGGACCCTTGGGACATACTTCAACTTTGGTATCAGAGGTTGGCTTCTCCTAGGCTTGGTACGTCCCCTACACTTCCAAAAGCCACCCAAACAAATCCCCTAACACAAACCACAAAACCGGCTATTTTCAGCCGTGCTAGCAGAACATTAGCACGGCCACCCCGTGCTCCTAAGCACGATCGTGTCACCCTAGTCCATGTTGATTCACTTGCTTTATGCCACCTACTATGGCAGGTCAAGAGCCAATTGAAGACCCTCAACCAGACACAGTGAAGGACTTGGAATTTAGTCACCAACAAAGCTTCTTCTGTGAGGCAATGCATTTCAGTTTGGAAGGAACCTTGGGAAGAACCTTACTTTGCTAGACACCCTGGCATAATTGCTAGCCAAACCAAGTCTTTTGAGGCTCATACAGCAGCCTTAGTTTCAGTTCAGTCAATAAAATCCACCTATTTGTGCTTGCTTCCAAGAACTCAGTAATGCCAACAGGATTCCTTCCCCTTTGCATTAGTACCGTAACTCAATTATCAACTCACATTCAACTCATAAATGATAAAGGTTACTTGAATTTTGCCATGGAATTATTTCTGTTAACAGTAGTTCAGCAGCAGGTCAGCAGCAGTTTCTAACAAGAATTTCTGACTTGGCAGTCCATTTTGGTCAATCTAAGGGCTTGGGGACGTGTCTAAATATTTATCCAATAAGGTCCTAAAGTGGCAGAGTTCGCTCCCTCAGCTTCAGCTTTTAACCACCCTCACATTGCAAGAAATCCCCTTTGTCCACTGGATTTCAATGTGTTTGTACCTGTTGGGAGGCTTGGCTAAGCTCGATGTAATCTGCAGCAAATCACACCTTAAGGCCGTCATTAGCAAGTACTTTGAAGCTCTTAAGGGTTGACACCTCAGTAATGGAGATAAGCAAGAGTTTAGGTGTCAAACATCCAACCAGCTACTAAATTAAGCTAGTGTTTTTCAATTTTGATTTTTTGTTTTAAGCTGCAATCAATTGTAACCATTGATCTTTTGATTATGGCCAAGTATATGTTGAATGAAAACTCCTTTTGCTAGTTTAAAGCAAATTCTCTCTCTAATCTCTCTAACTTTAGCCTATTAAGGTGGTGTCTGAGAGTGGTTCTTTATCGTGTTCTCCTGGTGCTACTTCTTAAAGGGGACTGGTGGTGAATCTTTGCAGTTCTGGTTGGTGCAATTAGTTCCTTTATGCCAATCCATATCTTCCTTGCTGAGTTGCTAGCTATTGATTCATTCCAGTTTGCAGTTCAGCATACATAAACTTGTATCACAACCGAACTTGATTCTTGGGGAGTTACTTTTGTTATCCTTTGTTGTTTTCTTCCCTTAGCTTGTTCACTGGTTTTCCAAAACACAAGAAAACCCTGTCAGACAAAACACAATCCCAGCCATAATGAACGTAGCTCCTCAAATAGCCACAACATTTTGATTTTCTCACCCAGCACCATGGCAGAAGGGGAACACACTTGTTCCTCACCATAGCAACCTGTGATAGTTCCTAAAGGTCCCTCTCTAGAACAGGCTCATGAGCTTAGGAGAGATAGAGCTATTCTGGTAATGCAGGAAAACATCAGAACACGTACAACTCAGATTTAGCAGCTTATGAATCGGCCTAGGGGAAGAGAAAGGGGACCCCCTTAGTACCCTCCTGGAGGTTCTAATTCCCCTCCTGACTCTCAATACGGCTGTGAATCTTGCAGTAGAGATGCTCGGCCAGGGCGAAGGATAATGCACAGGGATGACCTTAGGAACCTCAGAATAGAGGCCCCTGAGTTTGATGGAAGTTTAAAACCTGAACATTACTTGGAATAGGTTCAGGCTGGTGAAACAATCATACAAACCAAGGGATACTTTGGAGAAAAGGCTTTCAAGCTTGCTGTTTTGAAGCTAAAACAGTATGCTTCACTGTGGTATGAGAACCTGAAAAGAACTAGGGCATTGGAAGGTAAGCCTAAGGTTAAAACTGAAAAAGCACATGGACAAGAGATTCATGCCAGCCACCTACAAGTAAGAACTGTACCTGAAAGTCACTTCCTTACACCAAGGGAGTATGAAGGTTGAAGAATATATCAGGGAGTTTGAGCAGTTCTAGATCAGATGTGCCTTGAGGGAAGAATTTGAACAAACCATTGCCAGGTTTCTCAAAGGCTTAAACTCTGCTATCTTGGAGAGGGTTGAACTGCAGGCTTTTTGAACATTTGAAGATGCCTGCAAGCTGGATGTTAAGGTAGAAAAACAGCTAAAATCTAGAAGACCCTACTCTACTCCCCCTCCTAAACCTGTTGTGCCAGTAAGACCTTTCAATTCCTACAAGCCAGACCCTACCCCTAAAGATGACAAGGGAAAGGGAAAGGAGGTTGCTAGAGAGCTTCCTAAAAGACAGAATAAACACTTCTAGTGCCATAGCTATGGCCATTTTCAGGCAGATTGCCCCAATAGAATGGTAGTCACAATCAGAGAGATAGAAGAGCTAGATCACATACAGGTAGAAGAGGATGAAGACAAAGATTCTACTAAAGGAGGCGAAACCTCTTACCTGCCACCTGAAGAAGGTGAGATGCTCATGATGAGAAAGGTCCTTCATGCAACTGAAACCACCCCTTATGCTATCCAAAGAGAGCAGACATTCCACTCCAGCTGCAAGGTAGCCAAGAAGACCTATAACCTGATTATGGATGGGGGTAGCTGCACCAATGTGGCTTCCACTGAGATGGTCAGCAAACTGAACCTGGCCACCATCAGCCACCCTAGACCCTATAGCTTGTAGTGGCTCAAAAAGGGAAATGACGTAACAGTTTCCAAACAAACCTTGGTTCCTTTTTCAATATGGGAATATCAGGATGAGGTTCCATGTGATGTCTTGGAAATGGATGGTTGCAATTTACTCTGAGGCAAACCCTGGCAATTTGATAGAGATGTCATTCATTTGGACCAATCCAACACTTATTCCTTCAAACTCAGAAGCAGATGGACGATATTGACCCCTTTACCCCCCAACCAAACACAAAAACCTAAAACTGGGATGGTTACACATAAAGAGTGTGCCTTACATGTCAATGGGGGAAGAGTGAAAAGGGCTATCACTACGGGCAAGCCTAGTTTTGCTGTACTGATGCTGGGGTCTGCCCCCAATTCAGCTACAATAGGCTTGCATCCTTCTATTTAGCCTTTGATAGAGCAGTTTCAGGATGCTTTTCCCCTAGACCTGCCTCCTGGCCTCCCTCGTAAGAGGGGTATAGAACACCAAATTGACTTACTCCCTGGAGCCCCCTTGCCTAACAAGCCTGCCCATATATGCAATCCTAGTGAGACCAAGGAACTACAATGGTAAGTTCAGGAACTGATGATATGGGTTATGTGATGAAAAGCATGAGCCCATGTTCAGTCCCAGCATTGCTAGTGCCAAAGAAGGATGGTGCCCAGAGGATGTGCATAGACAACAGGGCCATTAACAACATTACAATCAAGTAAAGGTACCCTATTCCTAGACTTGATGATATGTTGGAAGAACTACATGGTTCTAGTATCTTCTCCAAGATAGATTTAAGGAGTGGCTATCATCAGACCAGGATGAGAGAGGGGGATCAATGGAAAGTTGCTTTTAAGGCAAAGCAAGGGCTTTATGAATGGCTTGTCATGCCATTTGGATTGTCTAATGCACCTAGCACCTTCATGAGATTGATGAATGAAGTGCTTAGGCCCTATATAGGTCTGTTTGTGGTTGTGTACTTTGATGACATACTTGTCTACGGCAAGATTGAGATTGATCACATTCAGCACATGCAGCAGGTCTTCAACACCCTTAGAAGCCAGAAGTTGTATGCAAAATTGGAAAAGTGTGAGTTTTTAGTGCCAAAGGTTATTTTCCTTGGTTATGTGGTGTCCTATGATGGGATTCAGGTGGATGAAGCCAAGATTGAGGCCATTAAATCCTTGCTAGTACCTAACTCAATCACTGTAGTCAGAAGCTTCAAAGGATTAGCTTCCATTTATAGGAGGTTTATCAAGGACTTCAGTACAGTCATGGCTCCCCTTACTGAGTGCATGAAGAAGGGCAATTTTTCCTGGCTAGCACCAGCACAGACGGCCTTTGAGGTCATTAAGAGGAGGTTATGTGAAGCACCAATGCTGGCGTTGCCCAATTTTGAAGAGCTATTTGAAGTGGAGTGTGATGCCAGTGGGGTGGGCATTGGAGCTATTCTTACACAGCTCAAGAAGCCTCTGGCCTACTTTAGTGAGAAACTCAGTGGCCCAAAACTCAACTACTAAACCTATGACAAAGAGTTCTATGCCATAATTAGAGCCTTGAGTCACTGGAGTCACTACCTGAAGCCTAAGGCTTTTGTCTTGCATTCGGATCATCAAGCATTGAGATATCGTAATGGTCAACCTAAACTCAATGTCAGGCATGCCAAGTGGGTAAAGTTCCTACACACTTTCAATTTTTCCACCAAGCATAAGAAGGGAACTGAAAATGTGGTGGCAAATGCACTCTCAAGGAGATATGTCTTGATCTCTGTCCTGGGCACAAAGCTACTGGGATTGCAGTCTATTCAGGCCTATTACCTTGAAGACTCGGCTTTCTAGGGGCTGGTCAGCAACACTCCAACTTATGGGCCTTGTGTGATGCATGATGGGTTTCTGTTCAAGGGAAACAAGTTGTGCTTCCGTGCATGTCCATTAAGGGAACTACTAGTAAGATAGGCCCATGGGGGATCACTTACTGGGCACTTTGGGATGAACAAGACCTTGGACATTCTGAGAGAGCACTTTCATTGGCCCAAGATGGGAGAAGATGTGCACAGGGTATTGTCCAGGTGCTCCATTTGCCACAAAGCCAAGAGTCAGTTCCATCAGGGTCTTTACACACCCCTTTCTGTCCCATTAAGACCTTGGGAGGATGTGAGTATGGACTTTGTTGTTGCTTTACCTAGGAAATAGAGGAGAAAGGATTCAGTCATGGCAGTGGTAGACAGGTTCGCAAAGGTGGCACATTTTGTGGCCTGTCACAAGGCTGATGATGCTTCCCATGTTGCTGATTTGTATCTTAAAGAAATCATCATACTGCATAGAATCCCCAAAACCATTGTAAGTGAGAGGGACACTGAGTTTTTGTCTCATTTTTGGAGGAGCTTATGGCATATGTTGGGTACCAAGCTGCTATATAGTACAACCTGCCATCCTCAATCTGATGGCCAAGCTGAGGTCACCAACAGAACCCTGTCCACCATTCTGAGAACCATACTCTAGAAGAAATTGAAGGAATGCGATGTCAAACTGCCTTATGCTAAGTTTGCCTACAACAGAATACTTGTGAGGGCTACTAGTTGTTCACCTTTTGAGGCACTATATGGGATTAACCCCCTGACACCTATTGATCTTATCTCTCTACCTACTTACTGTAAGGTTAGTTTTGAGGCTGAAAAGAGGGGCAACGAAATGAAGAGGCTCTATAAAGAGATTAGGGCACATATTGAGAAGGCCAATGAAGCCTACAAAGCTAAGGCCAACCAGCACAGGAAAGGTATGGAGTTTCAACCTGGAGACGTTGTCTAGTTGCACCTTAGAAAGGAGAGGTTACCCACCAGAAGAAAAAGCAAGTTGATGGTTAGGCCTTTTAATGTTCTGGCAAGGATGGCAGCCAATGCATACAAACTAGAACTCCCAAGGGACAAGGCTGTTTCAGCCACCTTCAATGTGGGTGATCTAAGTCCTTACATAGAGGATGAAATAGATTTTGGGGATTTGAGGGCAAATCCTCTCAAAGGAGGGGAGGATGATGCAGGTCAAGAGCCAATTCAAGACCCTTAACTAGACATAGTCAAGGACTTGTATTTCAGTCACCAACAAAGCCTGCTCTGTGGGGCAATGCGGTTCAGATTGGAAGCAACCTTGGGAAGATCTTTGCTTTGTTGGACACCCTAGCATCGCTGCCAGCGAAACCAAGTTTTTTTAGGCTCATACAGCAGCTTTAGTTTTAGTTCAGTCAATAAAATCCACCTGTAGTCAGCATGTTCAGGGTTATTTGTGCTTGCTTCTGGATGTATGCTGAACTGCAAACTAGAATGAATCAACAACTAATAACTCAACATGGAAGATATGGACTGGCATAAAGGAATTAATTCCACCAACCAGAACTGCAGAGATTCACCACCAATCCCCTTAAAGCAGTAGCACCAGGAAAATAAGATAAAGAACCACTCTCAGACACCACCTTAACAGGCTAGAGTTAGAGAGATTTGAGAGAGAATTTCCTTTAAACCAGCAAATGGAGTTTTCATTCAACATAATCTAAGTGTTACAGTAAAGAACAAGCCTTATATACTTGGCCATAATGAAAAGATCAACGGTTACAATTGATTGCAGCTTAAAATAGAAAAACCGAACCTGAAAAACACTAGCTTAATGCACTAGCTGGCTGGATGTTTGACACCTAAACCCTTGCTTATCTCCATTACCAAGGTGTCAACCCTTAAGAGGTTCAAATTACTTGCTAATGAGCCTTGAGGTGTGATTTTCTGCTAATTACATCAAGCTTACCCAAGCCTGCCAGCAGGTACAAAAACACTGAAATCTAGTGGACAAGGGGAATTTTAGGCATTCAGATGCTGCTCAAAAGCTGAGGTTGAGAGAGCTAAATCTACAAATTTAGGACCTTGTTGGATAAATATTTAGACACATCCCCAAGCCCTTAGATTGACTAAAATGGACTGCTAAATTAGAGGACTAAAATCCTCTCAGAAATTACTGCTGCTGCTAATAAGAAAATTTCCATGGCAAAATTCAAGTAACCCTCATCATTTAGTAGCTGAATGTAAGCTGAATAACGAGTTAGGGTACTGGTGCGAAAGGGAGGGAATCCTATTGGCAAGATTGAGTTACTGGAAGCAACCACAAATACCGTGAACATGCTGACTGCGGGTGGATTTTATTGACTGAACTAAAACTAAGGCTGCAATATGAGCCTCAAAAGACTTGGTTTGGCTAGCAGTGATGCTAGGGTGTCCAGCAAAGCAAAGATCTACCGAAGGTTGCTTGCAAACTGAACTACATTGCCTCACAGAACAGGATTTGTTGGTGACTGAATTGCAAGTCCTTTACTATTTCTGGTTGAGGGTCTTGAATTGCCTCTTGATATGCATTACTTCCAGTAACTCAGTCATGCCAATAGGATTCCTTCCCCTTTTCATCAACACCCTAACTCATTTATCAGCTCATATTCAACTCCTAAATGATAAAGGTTACTGGAATTTTGCCATGGAATTATTTCTGTTAATAGTAGTTCAGTAGCAGGTCAGCCGCAGTTTCTGAGAAGAATTTATTCCTCTGACTTGGCAGTCCATTTTGGTCAATCTAAGGGCTTGGGGTCGCGTCTAAATATTTATCCAGTAAGGTCCTAAAGTGGCAGAGTTATCTCCCCTCAGCTTCAACTTTTAACCAGCCTCAGATTGCAAGAAATCCCCTTTGTCCACTGGATTTCAGTGTGTTTGTACCTGTTAGAAGGCTTGGCTAAGCTCGATGTAATCAGCAGAAAATCACACCTGAAGGCCATCATTAGCAGGTACTTTGAAGCTCTTAAGGGTTGACACCTCGGTAATGGAGACAACTAAGGGTTTAGGTGTCAAACATCCAGCCAGCTGCTGAATTAAGCAGATGTTTTTTAGTTTTGATTTTTGTTTTAAGCTGCAATCAATTGTAAACATTGATATTTTGATTATGGCCAAGTATATAGGGCTTGTTCTTTACTATAACACTTAGATTATGGTGAATGACAACTGCTTTTGCTAGTTTAAAGCAAATTCTCTCTCTAATCTCTCTAACTTTAGCTTTTTAAGGTGGTGTTTGAGAGTGGTTCTTTATCCTGTTCTCCTGATGTCTTTGCTTTAAGAAGATTGGTGGTAAATCTTTACAGTTTTTGTTGGTGGAATTAGTTTATTTGTGCCAGGCAATATCTTCCATGTTGAGTTGCTAGCTGTTGATTCTTTCGAGATTACAATTCAGCATACATCACCTACTTCAAGCATGAGTGCTGTAAGCATGACCTTCAAAGAAAGATTTGAATCTATGATGAAGCACAATGAGTTTCTATCTAGAAAGATTCAAGAGGATGCACAAAAGAATCAAGAAACTCAAGCTCAAAATGAGTACCTCCAAGAACAGCTTGGTGTATATTTGACGCAAAAGAAACAAGCCAATGAAGAACCATTCCGATCTAATTCCGAAAGATGAGAACAAGTGTTTATCCATACTCTTGATTCATCTAGTGAAGATGAACCATTGAGAATGACTAGCCAAACCCTATAGTTTCAAGCTAACTCCAACGATTTCAAAGTGGAAGTTCTAGAATTTGAAGGCAAGCTTGATCCTGAAGATTTTTTTGATTGGTTACGCACAGTTGAAACAGTTTTTGAGTACAAGGACATCCTAGCAGACAAGAAGGTGAAGTTGATTGCTTTACGACTTCGTAGGTATGCTTCTCCTTGGTGGACTAATTTTTGTGCCAAAAGAGTGAGAAAAAGGAAGTGCAAAATCAGAACTTGGGAGAAGATGAAATCTAAGCTTAAAGCTCGGTTTCTTCCTCCTACCTATGTTCAAGATTGTTACTCTCAACTCCACCACTCGAACCAAGGTAACTTGAGTGTAGAAGAATACACTCGAGAACTTGAAAAGCTTGCAATCAAGTGTGATTTGCATGAACCAGAAGAACAAACGATTGTTAGATACTTGGGAGGTCTTGATCCTAGGTATGATAATGTTATTGAGTTGTAAGCTTACAGTTCTTTTGATGAGGTATGTGTGCTAGCTCACAAGGTCGAGCAGCAAAAGAAGAACAAACAGCTCCCAGACATGATAATCCAAAGCCCTCACCCCATGACCAAACTGTGAACAAGGGGAGTTCCTCTTACACCCCTAACCCCACGACACCCATTTCCCCTACTCCACAAAAAGCCAAACTCCATAAAAGGACTTACCCCCACAACCCACACAAAAGCCACTTCCTAAAGGTGTTTAAAGATGTTTTAAGTGCCAAGGCTTTGGCCACTTAGCATCACATTGTACAAACCGAATATATGTTACTCTAGCAGAATGGAACGGAGTAGAGGAGGTTGAATCGTAGGAGGAAATTGAAGAGCATGACGTAGATGATCCTGAGGAGATAGTGGTCGAGGCAGATGAAAGAGAAATGCTCACTTTAAACACCATCCATCCACCAAGAAGCAAGGAGCATCTCGGCCTTCTTATCACTTTTCATGGTCCACCAAACCTTTTCCCTACTCCACCCACACCTAAAGCACTCAAACCAAATTTCTATCAATTCATTTCAGAACCATTACTAAAAGCTCCTAATTCTGAATTAAGAGCATTTGAAGAAGTGGCTCAAAGCATGTTTAAGGAGTCCCCTATGTGCAACACTCAAATCAGCAAGGGGAATGAGAAGAAACGAGTGTCCAAGTTCAAAGGAGACTTATTTGAATGGCAGATTCTATTTCAGCCAAACAATGAATCAAGAAGAGGAGGTAATTACCTAAATTGATTTGTGGACAAATCTTTTTTAACAAGGGAAGGATGATGGAGATCCCTCCCTGCCCTTGATTTAAAAGAAGCAAATCAACTAGGTAATTTCATTTTGCTACTTAAAGGATGAACAAATCATCCAATTTTGTTTAAGTATTGAAACTGCAACTCACTGGTTTAATTCCAGGAGCTAGCCCATTTATGTGTGCTTAATTACTTAGGCCTCCTTGAGGTTTAAGTCTAATATTTTGCATTGCGGTTGAAGTTCAAGAAGTCATCTTTCCAGGCAATCAAGTTTCATCCCATTTGGACTTCATTTACCCTATCAAATTAGCCAATAAAACTAAGATATACAAACTGCCAGTTCGACCAGAATATACCCGGTTTTGGTTAAGTGATTTGATAAGATTAGTGGTGGTTTAAGTCTTGGCTTTTTAGCTTTTTGAAATCCCCAAGATGTCTACTTTGGGGGCCATGCATTGAATTCCAATCATACCTAAAGGAACCAAAGAGATCAAGTCATTTTGTCAAACTTGCCAGTTTTGGTCCAAAACTGCACGGTTGAATGTTTTAGTAGAGTTAACCTACATAAACATGGTTTAACCTTGATTTCTTTGTTGGGGGAGGGTTGTAGACATCCTAAGGTTTGCACCCCACGGTGTATGTCTCAAGGGAAGAAAGAACCAAAGCCAACACACATCAACAACACGACTCAAAACAACAGATATCACACGTTGAAAGGGAGGCAAGGTCATGCTTGTGGGCATGAGGTGGCCGTGCCACTTTGCTAGTTGGTGAAGCCGAGTTTTCTCACTTTGGACGGTTGAGTTTGGCTTTGTGTGTGTGATAGAAGCTAAACCAAAGGGGTTAGTCTTATCTTTGGTTAAGAATGAGCATGGATGTAAGAAAGGCTTATGAATGGATGAAAGTGAAAGACATTCAAAGTTATGAATTACTAACTCAAAATTAAAGCTAGTAAACTCACCTTGCTTCTCTTTGAAACCGTGTGCATGAAACAAGAATTGGATAGTTCTAAACCCAATGCTTGGATTCAAAATCACCACCAAACATAAGTTCAGGGTTCCTAATCTTTAGTTAAGATACAGAAACACCACTTAACAAAGGTTAGGACCTATTTGATCACCACCTTAATCGACCAAATAAAGGATAAGCAAGCGAGGTATTTAAGGTAAGAAAGCTAAAAGCTCTAAAACTGATTTTCATTCAAAGAAAGGTTGTTTCACTAGCTATGGCCATGTGGTTCTCTTATTTAACTAGCAAAATAGCTAAGCCAGCAAGTACACACACGCACGCACACCTCTAGCTTTCCTCACTACCTAGGAAAGGTATTAAGCAACTAATACAACCGATTTGAGCTAATTGATTACAAAGCTTACTTAAACTAATCTAAATACATCCAAAGCATAAAGTAAAGTAATACTAATGCTTATTATACATTAATACACTCATAATTAAGCTTAAAACAACTAGAATGCTTGCTGAATTCTCATTGGATAGCCGAAAAGTGGTACTTGCTTTTTGTCTAGCCATTAGCACGCAAGAGACACAAAGTCTGCAGCTTGCTCCTTATTGGTTGACCTCACCAAGGTTGAAGCCCATCATTGGATGTTTTAGGACGTGTGCCAAGCCTAGGGAAGTGTGCCAATCAGCTTTGCAAGTGATAAAACCACGACTGAAGCTAGAAAGATCCGGTTTGAGTGAACCGGGTTCATGCACAGTTTTGGCCAGTTCTTAGGACTAGGTTTAAGCTTATAAAAAGTGAGTATGATTTGCATTTCAGGCCGTGGGGGGTAAATTTTGGATGTGTATAAACCCCCCCTCAAGAAATCAAGTTATAGCATGCTTTAGTATGGTAATTTGCCTTAAACATGAAACCGTGCAGATTGGAGCCAATCTGACCAGTTTGACAAAATGCCTTGATGTCCCATCCTCTTGTGGGTATGTGTAACAGCCCCAGCCCCTAGGGCCGAAAGTGTTACGTTTTCCTAACTTCTTACTTAAATTATGGGATGAAACGGACAGCACTTCCCCTGAAAACTGAACGTTCCCAGGCTAAACGCCTTACAATAAGTCCCTGTAAATCAACGGAAGCGTAAACATTTAAAACCTAACTCAACGGCCACACGCCGGAGTTCATAACTCGACGAGCCACCCGCTCGGAGTACACCAAACATAATAGGTCATTAATACAGAAACAGTAAAAGATACAACTCAACGGTTCACACAACCGGAGTATGGGGTTTACATCCCAAAACATAACTAATTTCAACCGAAAGACATTTAACTGACCGGATGGTTGGCTCATATGGCCATACAGAACGACTCATAACCAATATGCATTACATGAACTTAGAATACTGGTTACAAATGATTACAAACTAAAAAGGGCTTTACATGACTCCTTAAAGACATAAATAGGCACAAATGACACCTTACAAGCAATAATCGATTCCAGCTGACTCAACTTCTTCCTGTCGTAAAGAAAACCTGGGGGGAAAGGGGAAAGAGTAGGGGGATGAGCAACCACACGCTCAGTGAGTGTCCCCCAACCCCCTTAAAACCAAAACCGCTGCAGGCAATAGTATCTTTATTAATCACGTATCACGTATTCATGCTATAATATTATAATAGGCATTCACGAAGTTCTTATAGAACTATCACTAGCCATAAGCTTCACTTTAACCACTTAACGCATTTTCTAGGTCCTTAAATGACCAAACTTCTTGACTACAGGTAGTTAAACACTTAGACAAGTAATGAAGCTAAGCACATAACGTTCTTTCTCATAGACATAACTCACATATTCACTTAATGAACATTTAGGTCACACTATGGCTATAATTATAAGCTACATGTCACAGATTGTAAACACTTAAACATGATAGGTTCTTAGATTCATGACAGGCTCTTATCTTCAATGAATGTGGCATGCTAGAGACTTACTTACATGTCATGTGACTCTAAACATAACATGGGATGCACTATCACCTATGTGTTGAATATGTACTTCAGGGAGTCACCACATGATCATCATGAAAACAAACATGGCCACATGCTTACTTGAGAACACATACTTCTAATCTATAAGGCTTGTAAACTTTGGAATCGTATATTCTTTACATTTACATGCTTTGAAGTTCCAGGTGTTCGTTTCTTTCTTTGCAAACATAACTCATTCATATAGAGCATGCATATGTCACACATAAGAAAATTTCTTTGAACATTTGAAAGCATTTCGAAACCTTGAGCTTCTCAATCCTTTGAAAAGGTTCACCTTTCGTACTCATCGTAAAACGACCCTTGTAAGCATTTCATTCACATATCATTCAAGCATAGAGCATGCTAAGAAAACTTTCTTTCCTTTCTTTGAAAACGTTTCATTTAGCCTCTTAAGGCTCATAAAAACTCTTCTTTTAGCCTCTTGACGCTCATATTCTTTCATATCGGTCGCGTACTGACCCTTATAACTTTTCTCATTTCATTCAATTGGCCTCTTCGGGCCCGTGAAGCATTCTTTTCCTTAAAACCTTAAAACATATAGAATGGCAAAAGCCAAATGCTTTACTTATCTTAGTAGGAAAATACTTCTGGCATAAGATCATTACAGGGTGCTGATCGGGTGAGAACTATTCTCAACCCCATAGTGAGACCTAACGCTCACGCTTAAGCTCTTACTCCCGGGATGGCTACATATAACATATCGGACCATTACATCAGCCCTCGTCAGGGCCTCTAGGGTTTATCCGGACTTATCCCCTAGGTTAACATCGTTCATATCATATCATATTTTCCACAGCACATTATCTTAGCCACTTAAAGCGTATCGGCCATAACGGCTATAACTTTGCGTTCTAAATCGTAAAATCATTCAACGTGTAACTCACGCCTTTATAAAATTCTTTAGGGATTCCCCCGTTCAAGCGAGTTCACTCCCACAACTATTTTCATTTAAATAAAACATGCCATCATGCATTAATAGGTATGGTTACTCTCATATCAAAGCATGAAATCTTCCTTTAAAAACCCACTCTTATGTACATAATGCAATCTAAGCATTTAAGCACATATATCACATTTAAACACTTCATATTAGTCATATCAATTCAACACAATAAGCCACACATGGCCTCGCAATCCACACGATTGTGGTTAATTCACAACCCAGTCTCCCTTCTCACTTTCACCGTACCACAAGACCTCAAACGCTCATAGTGTTGTCCTCAAACCATCCAACTACTAGCTCGTTAGATCCATTTATTAATCACAATATATCATCATATTGGCTTATATAAAAGAGAGTGAGGTTTAAGCTCTTACCTGAGCAAACAACACCTTTCAGCCACATAAAACCATATTTAGTCGTCAGTCGACAACACTTTACTAAGTAAATCAAACTTGATTTAATTCTAACATAGACAATGCGCTTTGAAGGAAACATTCCTAAGCATGAACGTACTTTGAATGAAGCTAAGCACATCTCAATAACTTCAAGTTTCATTCAATTATAGCTTAACTCGAATCGAAGCTAAGCATACTAGACCAACTTCGTTTTTAACCCTTTTTATGCATTAGTTAGCTTTAGTCACATTCAAGCTAACCATGTTCTCATAACTTCAAAATGAATCCTTTTTCATGAATCGCTAATTACTCGAGTCAAGGCTAAACATATCAAAACAGCTTCGTTTTTAATCCTTTTTATACATTAGTTAACTTTGGTCACATTCAAGCTAACCATGTTCTCATAACTTCAAAATGAATCCTTTTTCATGAATCGCTAATTACTCGAATCAAGGCTAAACATATCAAAACATCTTCGTTTTTAACTCCTTTTATACATTAGTTAACTTTAGTCACATTCAAGCTAACCATGTTCTCGCAACTTCAAAATGAATCCTTTTTCATGAATCGCTAATTACTCGAATCAAGGCTAAACATATCAAAACAACTTCGTTTTTAACCCCTTTTATACATTAACTTACTCTAATCAAATTCAAGCTAACTACGTCTTTATAACTTCAAATTAATCTCTTTTCATGCATGGTTTTCATTCAAGACCAATTCACGCATGGTTCCCTTTATACGCACATAACTTGCATCGATTTACAATCTCAGGCATAAATTAACCGAATAGTTCGAATCTAATCATGCACAGCCCATTTCTTGACATATCTAATGAATCTAACAAACCCTAACTTGACATGCAACATCAATCTGCTGAAAACACTTTCGAAATTAATACTAATTTAGGAGGCAAGGAACACCCACCTCGGTCCTAGCTTAGAGCACACAAATTAGCTGGAATTGAAGCAAATTCGAACACCAATTGCTCAGAGTCTCCTATATCCTTCGCGCAATTCACGACCTAGCCCAAATCCAAAACCCTAGCTCGCGATTTTGTCCAATTTTCACACGATTAGTGATGGTTTGAGATAGAGATTCAATTTAAAGAAGGCTAAACGGTCGAAACTCACCATGCAAGTGAATTTTGTTCGAGCATCGGTTCTACCCGCGTTGAATTCGGCCAAACCGTGGCTGATTTGGGTTGAATTCGACCAGTCGACTGATGGGGGAGGTTGATTTTGGGTGATTGGTCGGTTCCGGCATGTGGGTGGTGCTTCGAGGCCACCCGAAGTGCCGCTGACCGGCTCTGTTCGCGGCGAGGAGAGGGGGTGGTGGTCGCGCGCAGGGGACCGCCGTGGTCCCTTCCTGGCTCGCCGGCGATGCCCGTGGCGGTGGTGGCTGGCGGTTCTGCGTGAGGAGGAGGGAGAAGTGGGGAGGTAGAGGAGAGAGAGCAGCGTGACATAGAGAGAGAGTGAGGGGATGTCGAGGGAGAGGGTCGCACGGGCATGAAGGAAGAAGAAAAGGGGTAGGGCGATTTTACCAAAATGCCCCTCCTTTCTATCTGTCTTTTATTTTTGTTCCAGGCTACTTAGGAATCGGTACTGCTAGCTCAGTTTGTACCCCGAACTCTAACTGTTCTAATGTTGACAATCTAATCGTATTCAGGAAACGACTAAATAAATCGAATAACAACTAAGTTAAACTATCGATATAATTTAAAGGTGCAAATAGCACGAATTAACTTTGAAATCAATAATAGAAATAATAATAGTCCTTTTTTTAATAAAATTACAACTCCCAAAAGCAAATCGATAATCATTTAACTCGTATAGTTACTAAAAATACGATTTTATAATATAAAAAGGTAATACAAGCAACTTAATATAAAAATAACGAAAGCGGGTCTTACAGTATGATTGAAAACTAATGCTTTGACCTGAAAGTCGATATCTTGGGAATTCCAAAAATGCAAAAATTCATGACTTAAAACACAATGTAGCTTAAGTTATGAGGTAAACAAAACTCGGTAAAATCTGGTTCTTTAACCCGTGTGCACATCCTTGACTCTCTTTGACAATGTGAGTCAATGCTTCAACTTTAGAGCTTGTATTGGACCTTATAGGACTTGTTGGACCTTCTTCCTTGTCTATGGTGGTGGGGACTCCATCATCCTCACCTTGTTGAGAAGATTTGATCCTAAAATCAGCAAGGTAATCATCATCCTGGTAAGCTTTCAAATCAGCTACATTGAATGTTGTTGAAACTCCATAGTCACCTAGCAAATCAACCTTGTTAGCATTGTCATTAATACGTTCAAGTACCTCAAAGGGACCATTAGCTTGTGGCATAAACTTGTTCTTCCTTTTGGATGAAAATCTCTCCTTCCCAAGGTGAATCCACACGAGGTCTCCAGGTTGAAAAACCACTTTCTTCTTATGCTTGTTGGCTTGAGCTTGATATGCTTCATTAGTCTTCTCAATCTTGCACCTTACCAACTCATGAACCTTCTTGATTTGTTCTACCCTTGCTGCTGCTTCTGCATTTGGCTTTTGATCAAAGGACCGTGGTATGAGATCAAGCGGACTAAGGGGATCAATTCCATAGACCACCTTGGATGGAGAAAGACCAATAGCCTTGCTTCGTGTCCTGTTGTAAGCAAACCTTGCATGGGGTAAAAGCAAATCCCAAGCCTTGGCATGAGGTTTAATCAAAGCTCATATGAGTGTTCCTAAGGTTCGATTAGTAACCTCAGTTTGTCCATCAGTTTGTGGATGACAGGTAGTACTATACTTCAGCTTAGTACCTAACTTCTTCCACAACGTAATCCAAAAATGACTCAAAAACTTGGTATCCCTATTGGAAACAATAGACCTAAGAATACCATGTAATCTTGTCACTTCTTTGAAATACAGTTCAGCAATATGTGTAGCATCATAAGCATTGTTGCATGGAATAAAATGAGACATCTTAAAAAACCGATCAACAACAACAAAGATAGAATAAATGTTCCTTTGGGTTTTAGGAATTCCAACAATGAAGTCCATACTTACATTTACCTATGGTGAAGTGGCAATAAGCAATGGAGTGTGTAAGCCTTGAGGTAGTGAATGACTTTAGGCAACTTGGCATGTTCCACACCTCTTGAGTATGTCCTGTACATCTCTTTCCATAGCTGGCCAATAATAATGCTCCCTTAGCATGGTGATAGTCTTGTTCTCTCCATAATGTCCATCTAAAGATCCTCCATGAACTTCTCTGATTCAAAGTTCTCTTGTGCTGCACTTTGGTACACATAATCGAGTACCCTTGAAAAGAAATCCTTCCTGGATAAGAAAATCTCCTTCGGGTGTTTAAAACATTCAGCATATAATGCCCTAAAGTCTTTATCATTGTCATGTAAAACCTTTAGATGCTCAAAACCAAGTACACAAGGATCTAACTGATATAATAAGAGATACCTCTGAGATAGAGCATCTGCACCTTGATTGAGTTTACCTCACTTGTGCTTGATAGTGAGGTGATATGATTGCATGAACTCAACCCACTTGGCATGCCTTGTGTTTAACTTATGACGCCCTTGTGTATACTTCAAATGCTTTATGTTCAGAATGTAAGATAAACTCACTAGCAATAAGGTGATGACTCCAATGCTCTAAACATCTTACAATAGCATAAAACTCTTTATCATAAGTGGAGTACTTTCTTCTTGAATCACATAACTTCTCACTAAAGAAGGCTAGAGGTTTACCTTCTTGAGTAAGAACTCCACCAATACCTACACCAAAGGTATCACATTCTACTTCAATGATCTTACTAAAGCATGGCAAGGATAGAAGCAGTGCTTAAGTAAGCTTTGCTTTGATATCTTCAAAGGCAGATTGTGCTTTTGGTGTCCATACAAATGATGTACCTTTGATAACTTCAGTCATAGGAGCCATAATAGTGCTAAAGCCACGAATAAATCTCTTGTAAAAAGAATCTAAACCATAGGAAGCTCGAACATCATGTATACTCTTAGGTATATGCCAAGACCGAATGGCTTCTGCGTTGCTTTCATCCACCTTTGCACCATCTTTAGTCACAATATAACCAAGAAAGGTAACTTCAGGAGTAAGGAAAGCACACTTATTAAGGTTACCAAATAACTTCTCACGTTCTAAGACAAGCATAACTTGAGTTACGTGATCTTGATGTTCATGCTTATTCTTAGAATACACCAAAATATCATCAAAGTAAACTACCACAAAGTTTCAAATATAAGGTCTAAACACTTGGTTCATTAACCTCATGAAAGTAGTAGGTGCATTAGAAAGACCAAAAGGCATTACCAACCATTCATAGAGTCCTGGTTTTGTCTTGAAAGCAGTCTTCCATTCATCACCTTCTCTTATTCAGATTTGGTAGTACCCACTTCGAAGATCGATGTTTGAAAACACTTTAGTGCCATACAAGTCATCTAGCATATCTTCAAGTGTTGTTATGGGGTACCTGTACTTGATAATAATCATGTTAAGGGCCCTGCTATCAGCACGCATTCTCATTCTACCATCTTTCTTTGGCACAAAAAGAGCTAGAATGGCACATGGACTCAAAGACTCTTGAGTCAATCCTTTTGCCTGCAATTCTGCAACTTGTCTTTGAATTTCATTAGTGTCCTTTGGATTCATCGTATATGCTGGCTTGTTTGGTAGGATGGAACCAGGAATAAGATCAATGGGGTGAGTGGGCATCAAATTTTCTGGTTCTTCTTGGATACTTAGTATCCACTCTCTGAAGGCTTCAGACTCATGTTGAGAAGCCTTCAAAATAGACTCACTCACGGTTAATAAGCACTCATTTCGTGGGGGCTTATTTCGTGGGTGTATTTCATGGAGTTAGGATGGGGATAAAGCGGCTAGGGTGATTTTCTTGTCATCCTTGGTAAATGAATAAGTGTTTAGATAACCATTATGCATAACTCTACGGTCGTGCAACCGTGGTCTTCCTAAAAGCATATGACATGCATCCCCAGGAATAACATCACACCATAACTCGTTTTGATACTTCATACTAATGGAAAAAGAGATTAAACAACAAGAGTTCATCTGAATTCCCTTGCTTTTATTTAGCCAAGAGATGTTATAAGGATGTGGATGAGTCATTGTTTGCAACCCTAGTTTCTCAATTACGCTTAGAGAAACTAAATTAGCACAACTTCCTCCATCAATTATCAAAGAGCATATCTTCCCTTGGGTAGTACACCAAGTATGAAATATGCTCTCTCTTTGTTCATCTTTAAGTCCCTTTTGTTTGCTTAGAACTCTTCTCAAAACTAAGAGCTCACCTTCATTAGCTTCTTCAACAACTTCATCTTGAGTTTCTTCAAGTTTTAACTCACTCTTAACCTCATTTTCTTCCTCTTCAAAATCCTCCTTCACTGCAGCCCATTCAACCAATGTAATAACTTTTCTATTTGGACGCTCCGAAGCAATGTCACCAAGCCCTTGACACTTAAAACACCTTCTATTGCTCATGGGATTGGGGTTACGTCTAACTGGTGGTGCTGGAGCCTTTTGTGGAGCTGAGGTTCTTTGTGCATTAGAGGGAAAGGGATTTTGTGGTCTAGGATTAAGATTGGAACTCTCCTTGTTAAAAGGTTGGTTCCAAATGAATGGCCTTGTGTTTTGAGGTTTTTAGGGTTGTTTGGCCTTCTTTTGTTGTTCCACTTTGTGAGCTAATGCACAAACATCATCAAATGAAGCATAGGCTTGTAATTCCACCACATTAGAATACCTAGGATCAAGACCTCCTAAGCATCTAACCATGGCTTGTTCTTTAGGTTCTTAAATGTCACATTTAATCATCAATCTCTAAAACTCACGCGTGTACTCCTCAACATTCATGCTACCTTGAGTAAGATTATGAAATTAAGAATAAAAATCTTGGACATAAGTAGGTGGGAGAAACCGTGCCTTAAGCTGAGTTTTCATCTTTTCCTAAGTTTGGATTCTTGCTTTTCTTTCTCTAAGCCCCTTAGCATTCAAGTTTGTCCACCACAAAGATGCACACTTTCAGAGTCTTAAAGCCCCTAACTTATCCTTCTTATTATCATTAGGTACATCTTTATACTGAAAGACTCTTTCAACAGTATGTAACCAATAAATAAACTCATCAGGATCAACCTTACCTTCAAATTCAAGAACTTCAACTCTGAAATCATTGGTGTTAGCTTGAAGTCGTGGCCCTCCTCTAGCCAATCTAGGCATCCCTTCTTCACTTGATGAATCAACATCATGGCTATGGACTTGCTCATGTGCTCTAGGTTCAGATAGAAGAGTTTCCTCATTCAACTTATGCTTTTGCTTCAAAAATGAACCCAATTGCTTTCGTAAGTAGTCATTTTGTGCTTGAGCTTCTTGGTTTCTTTGTGAGTCTTCTCGAATTTTGCTAGCCAAGAGCTCGTTTTGCTTCATCAAAGCTTCAAACCTTTATTCAAAAGACATGCTTGTTGAAGTCATGTTTGAATAAGGTTGCTTAAACAAAGCGGAAAACTGAATTTGGGTATAAGGGAATGAATGAATGATTTGTGAAAGTGGAATGGTAGGCTAGGCTAAGGTGAAACCTTTGCTCTGTTACCAAATATGATGCATGTCTCAAGGGAAGGGAGAACCCATGCCAACACACATCAAGAACACGACTCAAAACAAGAGATATCACACATTCAAGGGGAGGCACAGTCGTGCTTATGGGCATGGGGTGGTCATGCCACTTTGCTGGTTGGTGAAGCCGAGTTTTCTCACTTTGCAAGGTTGAGTTTGGCTTTGCTTTTATGGTAGAAGCTATACCAAAGGGGTCAGTCTTAACTTTGGTTAAGCACGGGAATGGATGTAAGAAAGGCTTATGAATGGATGAAAGTGAAAGAGATTGAAAGATATGAATTACTAACTCAAAATTAAAGTTAGTAAACTCACTTTGCTTCTCTTTGAAACTGTGTGCATGAAATAAGAATTGGATAGCCCTAAACTCAATGCTTGGATACAGAATCACCACCAAACATAAGTTTAGGGTCCCTAATCTTTAGTTGAGATACAAAATCACCACTTAACAAAGGTTAGGACTTACTTGATCACCACCTTAATCGACCAGATTAAGGATAAGCAAGTGAAGTATTTGAGGGAAGAAAGCTAAAAGCTCTCAAACTGATTTTCATTCAAAGAAAGGTTGTTTCACTAGGTATGGTCCTGTGGTTCTCTTATGTAACCAGCAAAATAGCTAAGCTAGCAAGCACACACACACGCGCACACACCTCTAGCTTTCCTTACTAGCAAGGAAAGGTATTCAGCAACTAACACAACCGGTTTGAGCTAATTGATTACAAAGCTTGCTTAAACTTATGTAAATAAATCCAAAGCATAAAGTAAAGTAATATTAATTCTTATTATACATTAATCTATTCATAATTAAGCTTAAAACAACCAGAATGCTTGCTGAATTCTCATTGGATAGTCGAAAAGTGGTACTTGCTTTTTGTCTAGCCAATAGCATGCAAGAGAAACAAAGTTTGCAGCTTGCTCCTTATTGGTCGGCCTTACCAAGGTTACAGCCCATCATTGGATGCTTTGGGACGTGTGCCAAGGCTAAGGAAGTGTGCCAATCAGCTTTACAAGCGATAAAACCATGGATGAAGCTAGAGAGAATCGGTTTGAGTGAACCAGGTTCACACACAATTTTGGCTGGTTTTTAGGACTAGGTTTAAGCTTATCACAAGTGAGTATGATTTGGTTTTCAGGCCTTGGGGGGTAAATTTAGGATGTGTATACCCCCCCAAAAGAAATTGAGGTTATAGCTTGTTTAAGTACGGTAATTTGGCTTAAACATCAAAACCGTGCAGAATAGAGCCCAATCTGATCGATTGGACAAAATGCCTTGACCTCCCATCCTCTTGTGGGTATGATTGAGAACTAATGCTTGGAATTGAAAGTAGACATCGTGCAGATTCCAAAAACGCAAAAAATCAAGACTAAGCAACAACGTAACTTAAGTTATGAGGTAAACAAAACCGGGTAAAATTTGGTTCTTTAACCCGTGTGCACATCCTTGACTCTCTTTGACAATGTGAGTCAATGCTTCAACTTTAGAGCTTGTATTGGACCTTGTAAGACTTGTTGGACCTTCTTCCTTGTTTATGGTGGTGGAGAATCCATCACCCCATGGTTGTAGACAAGATCATGCATACTTTTGCTAAGGTAAAACTTTGTTGAAAAACCGTCCAAAAACTACCCTAAATCTGGTTTAAGAGCACGATTAAATTTTACCTTCTCCAAAGGGTTTCCTCATTTCCAATCCTGAGTGGCACATGTCCCAAGGCTCTCTAGAATGCGAATAATCAGCTGTAAAAAGAGCTACTCTTGAAAAGAACATCCAATGGCAAGCAAAGGCAGTAAAAGATGTTCTTGAACCTCATTGGTTAGCCGAAAAGAAGAATTCACTTTACGTCTGGCCAATCTCCTTCCTTTGCTAGATAAGCTGATTGTATTAGGACTAAATAAGCATGGTTATGTTGTAAACATCTTGTGCTAGCTTTATTTAATGTTTTGAATGTAATTTAATTAAGTTCAAACAAGGTTAGCACACGGTTAGCACTAACCATGTAGATTAGCTTAAGTTAATACCTTTCCTCATTAGGAGGGTAAGGTCTAGGTGTGTGCTTGCTTATTTTACTACTTGCTTGAATTGTATTTAAGCATTATGCTCACCCCTTCGGTTTGCAAGCCATTTATATTTTGATTTCTAGCTTAAGTATTTGTTTAATCCTTTCAAGATACTTCAAGTTCTTTTTGCTTTACTCATTTAGAATCCTTGATTCTAAATCCCATCCCCTACCTCAAGTTACTGCTGCCTCACAACCAGCCTCAAATGTACCAGTTTCTTTGGTTTTTCGTTGATTGTATTCTCTCTTGGTTTTAAGCTTTCAGTCCTAATTTGAGTTTTCGCTTGGACCCTTGGGACATACTTCAACATTGGTATCAGAGCTTGGCTTCTCCTAGGCCTGGTACGTCCCCCACACTGCCAGACGCCACCCAAACACATCCCCAAACACAAACCACAAAACCAACTATTTTCCACTGTGCCATGTAGAACATTAGCACGACCACCCCGTGCTCCTAAGCGTGACCGTGTGATGGAGATCCCTCCATTCCCTTGCTTTAATAGGAAGAAAATCAATTAGGTAATCTCAGTGTGCTACTCAAGGGATGAATGAATCATATAAATTTTGTTTAAGTATTGAAACTACAGGGCATGGGTTAATTCCAGCAGCTAACCCGTTTTTATGTGCTTAATTACTCAAGCCTCGTTAAGGTTTAAGTCTAATATTTTTCGTTAGGATTGAAGTTGAGGAAGTCAACTTTACACCAAAACAAGTTTCATCCCATTTGGACTTCATTTACCCATTCAAATTGGCAAATAAACCCAAGGTGTCCAAACTGCCCAGTAGGACCAGAATATACACGGTTTTGTTCACCTCATAACTTAAGCTATATTGTGGCGTAAGTCTTGAGTTTTTACATTTTTGGAATCCTCATGATGTCTACTTTCAGTTCCAGGAATTAGTTTTCAATCGTACCCACAAGAGGATCGGAGATTATGGCCTTTGGTCAAACCAGTCAGATTGGGCTCCAATCTACGCGGTTAAGTGTTTAAGCCAAATTACCTTACTTAAACATGTTATAACGTTGATTTCTGGGGGGGGGGGGGGTTATACACATCCCAAAGTTACCCCCCATTGCCTGAAAACCAAATCATACTCACTTTTGATAAGCTTAAACCCAATGCAAAAAACCGTACAAAACTAGTTTGAACCCAATTTGTTTGCTCCAAAACGGTGAGGTTTCTCACTTGCAGCTAGTGTGGCACACCTTTCAAGGCTTTGCACACGTCCCTAAGTATCAATAAGGGGCTACAAACCTTTGTAATAACGACCAATGAGGAGAAAGTAGCAAAAGCGTTTTCTCTTGCATGCTATTGGCTAGACAAAAAGGAAGCTTCACTTTACGGTCGGCCAATGGGATTCTAGCTAGCTACTTAGCATGTTTAAGCTTAAGTATGAGTTGATTAATGTGTAATAAACAATAGTATTGCTTTAGTTTATGCTTTGGATGTATTTAGAATATCTTAAGCAAGCTTTGTATTCAATTAGCTCTAAGCCGGTTGTGTTAGCTTAATTAACACCTTTCCTTCTGATGTATAATTACGTCAACAAGATGCAACTCACAAGAACACTCAAGAGTAGACTTGGATTGAAGGTGATGGAAAACCGAAAGCAAGATGAGAAATAAGAGCTTGGATAATCAAGTGATCTTTCAAGGGATAATCCTAAGAGCCAACCTTGGAGAACACTTTGGAAATCTCTTTAGATCAACTAGTTACTCAATTGAATCAGCTTCTAGTTGACATAAAGAGACCTAAAGACCCAGCCACTTGAGTTGCCAAGCTCAAGATATGACACTAGGAGTTTCAATGGAGAGAGTGTTCAACTCACAAAGTTCATATTTTCAAAAGTGCTTACAAGATGAGGGCCAAGGCTGGTTTTGTTCTCCTTTAGCCGATTTCCCCTCTACTATGTAGCAAAAACTAAGTTGGTACATGTGGGGAAGGGTAAAATACATCCCATTGGTCACTTACTAGGTTAACACATCACTTACTTGCTTAATCTACCTCATTAGGGCTTACGATGTGTCCCAAAAGAGGTGTCAAGCTTGCAAAGGTCCTAGAATGCAGCAAAAAGAGTCACTTCAGCAAGTGGGTAAAGCTAAACCCAAGGAAGAAGCCCCTTTGTACCAATTACAAGGGTGTTTTTCTTGTCCTTTTGGCTGGATAAAACCAACACAAGGGGTTGTGATGGAATCCCCACCACGATAGACAAGGAAGAAGGTCCAACAAGTCTTACAAGGTCCAATACAAGCTCCAAAGTTCAAGCATTGACTCACATTTTCATAGAGAGTCAAGGATGTGCACACGGGTTAAAGAACTAGATTTTACCCAGTTTTGTTCACCTTATAACCTAAGCTACATTGTGGCTTAAGTCTTGAATTTTTACATTTTTGGAATCCTCATGATGTCTACTTTCAGGTCCAAGCATTAGTTTTCATTCATACCCACAAGAGGATGGGAGATCAAGGCCTTTTGTCAAACTGGTCAGATTGGGCTCCATTTTGCATGGTTTAATGTTTAAGCCAAATTACCCTGCTTAAACAAGCTATAACATTGATTTCTTTTTGGGGGGCGGTTATACACATCACAAAGTTACCCCCCATGGCTTGAAAACCAAATCATGCTTAGTTTTCATAAGCTTAAACCTAGTCCTAAAAATCGGCTAAGACTGTGCTTCAACTCGGTTTACTCGAACCCAGTTCTTTCTTACTTCAGCTGTGTTTTATCTCTTGTAAAGTTGATCGACACACTTCCTTAGGCTTGGAAAATGTCCCAAAACATCCAATGATGGGCTGCAGCCTTGGTTAGGGCGACCAATAAGGAGCAAGCTTCAAATTTTGTGTCCCTTGCATACTATTGGCTAGACAAAAAGCATGCATCACTTTTCCGTTGTCCAGTGGGACATCAACAAGCATTCGGAGTTTTTAGTCTTTAATTATGAGTAGATTAACATATAATAAGCATTAGTATGGTATTACTTTATGCTTTGGATGTATTTAGATTAGTTTAAGGAAGCTTTGTATTCAATTAGCTCTAACCGGTTGTATTAGCTTAATTAAGACCATTCCTAGCTAGTAAGGAAAGGCTGAGGTGTGTGTTTGTGTGTGTGTGTGTGTGTGTGCTTGCTATCTTGGCTGTTTTGCTGGCAACATAAGAGAACTACATGGCCATAGCTAGCTACACAACTCCTTTGAATGAAATTTCAGTTTTGAGAGCTTTTAGCTTTCTTCCCTCAAATACTTCACTTGCTTATACTTAATTTGGTTGATTAAGGTGGTGATCAAATAAGCCCTAACCATTATTAAGTGGTGTTTATGTATCTTAACTAAAGATTAAGGACCCTAAACTTATGTTTGCTGGTGATTCTGTATCCAAGCATTGAGTTTAGAACTATCCAATTCTTGTTTCATTCAGACGGTTTCAAGAGAAGTAAAGTGAGTTTACTAGCTTTCATTTAGAGTTAGTGATTCTTACTTTGAATCTCTTTCATTTTCATTCATTCACAAGCTTTCTTACATCCATTCCCATGCTTAAACAAAGCTAAGACTACCCCCTTTGGCCTAGCTTCGATCACAAACACAAAGCCAAACTTAACGGTGCGAAGTGAGAAAACTCGGCTTCACCCACAAGCAAAGTGGCACGGCCACCCCATGCCACTAAGCACGACCATGCCTCCCTTGGACATGTGATATCTCTTGTTTGCAGTCGTGTTCTTCATGTGTGTTGGTTCGGTTCTTCCTCCCTTGAGACATACATCATGCTTCGTATCAGAGCAAAGGTTTCACCTTGGCCTAGCTTACCCTTCCACTTCCACAAGTCATTCACTTATTCCCCTTCTACACAAATTCAATTTTCCTCGTTTAAGCAACCTTATTCAAGCATGACTTCAACAAGCATGTCCTTGGAAGAATGGTTTGAAGCTTTGATGAAGCAAAACGAGTTCTTGGTTAGCAAGATTTGAGAGGACTCAAAAAGAAACCAAGAAGCTCAAGCACAAAATGAGTACTTAAGAAAGCAAGTGGGTTCATTCTTGAAGCAAAAGCAAAAGTTGAATGAAGAAACTCTTCAATGTGAACCTAGAGCATGTGAACAAGTTTATAGCCATGATGTTGATTCCTCAAGTGAAGAAGAAATGCATTGATTGGCTAGTGGACGGTTTCAAGCTAACACCAGTGATTTCGGAGTTGAAGTTCCTGAATTTGAAGGTAAGCTTGATCCTGAGGAGTTTATTGATTGGTTAAGTACTGTTGAAAGACTCTTTGAGTATAAAGATATACCTGATGATAAGAAGGTCAAGTTAGTGGCTTTAAGACTCAGAATGTATGCGTCTTTATGGTGGACAAACTTGAATGCTAAGAGGCTTAGAGAAAGACAAGCAAGAATCCAAACTTGGGAAAACATGAAAACTAAGCTTAATGCACGGTTTCTCCCACCTTCTTACTTCCAAGATTATTATTCTAAATTTCATAATCTCACTCAAGGTAGCATGAATGTTGACGAATACACATGTGAGTTTGAGAAATTGATGATTAAATGCGACATTCAAGAGCCTGAAGAACAAACCATAGTTAGATACTGTGGAGGTCTTGATCCTAGGTACTCTAATGTGGTGGAATCGCAATCCTATGCTTCATTTGTTGATGTTTGTGTCTTAGCTCACAAAGTGGAACAAGAAAAGACGGCCAAATAGCCCCAAAAACCCCAAAGCACAAGGCCTTTCATTCGGAACCAACTTTTTAACAGGGGGAGTTCCAATCCTACTCCTAGACAACAAAATCCCTTTCCCTGTAATCCACAAAGAACCCCAGCTCCACAAAAGGGTCCAGCACACCCAATTGAACCTAACCCCAATCCAATGAGCACTAGAAGTCGTTTGAAATTTCAAGGGCTCGATCACATTACTTCAGAGTGTCCAAATAGAAAGGTTATTACTTTCGCTGAATGGGCAACCGTGAGAGAAGACTTTGAGGAGGAAGAAAATAAGGTTGAAAGTGAGTTATAACTTAAAGAAACTCAACATGAAGTTATTGAAGAAGCTGATGAAGGTTAGCTCTTAGTTTTGAGAAGAGTTCTAAGCAATCAAATGGGAGTTAAAGATGAACAAAGAGAGAACATATTTCATACTCGATGTACTACCCAAGGGAAGATATGCTCCTTGATCATTGATGGAGGAAGTTGTGCTAATGTAGTTTCTGTAGGCATGATTGAGAAACTAGGGCTGCAAACAATGACTCGTCCACATCCTTACAACATCCACTGGCTAAATCAAAGCAAGGGAATTTAGGTGAACTCTCGTTGTTTAATCTCTTTTTCCATCAGAAAGAACTATCAAGATGAGTTATGGTGAGATGTTATTCCCATGGATGCATGTCATATGCTTTTAGGGAGACCATGGTTGTATGACAATAGAGTTATGCATAATGGTTACCTAAACACTTATTCATTTACCAAAGATGGCACGAAAGTCACGCTAGCCCCTTTATCCCCATCCAAACGCCATGAAATACACCAACAAAATAAGCCCGCAAGAAATGAATGCTTATTGACCATGGGTGAGTCTATTTTGAAGGCTTCTCAACATGAGTTTAAAGCCTTTCAAGAGTGGATACTAAGCATCCATGAAGAACTAAAAAATTTGATGCCCACTCACCCCGTTACAAGAACACTCATTGAAAAATTCTGTCATTTGTTTCCTGAGGAAATCCCCACGGGTTTGCCCCCAAAGAGAGATATTCAACACCACATTGATCTTGTTGACGGTTCCATCTTACAAAACAAGCCATCATATATGATGAATCCAAAGGACACTAATGAAATTCAAAGACAAGTTGCAGAATTACAAGAGAAAGGATTGATTCGAGAGTCTTTGAGTTCATGTGCCGTTCCAGCTCTTTTGGTGCCAAAGAAAGATGGTGGAATGAGAATGTGTGTTGATAGCAGGGCCATTAACAAGATTACTATCAAGTACAGGTACCCCATAGCAAGACTTGAAGATATGCTAGATGAGTTGTATGGCGCTAAAGTATTTTCAAAGATCGATCTTCGAAGTGGGTACTACCAAATCAGAATAAGAGAAGGTGATGAATGGATGACTGCTCTCAAGGCAAAACCAAGACTCTATGAATGGTTGGTAATGCCTTTTGGTCTTTCTAATGCACCTAGTACTTTCATGAGGTTAATGAACCAATTGTTTAGACCTTATATTTGAAAGTTTGTGGTAGTTTACTTTGATGATATTTTGGTGTATTCTAAGAATGAGCATGAACATCAAGATCACCTAACTCAAGTTATGCTTGTCTTAGAACGTGATAAGTTATTTGGTAACCTTAAGAAGTGTGCTTTCCTTACTCCTGAAGTTACCTTTCTTGGTTATATTGTGACTAAAGATGGTGTAAAGGTGGATGAAAGCAACGCAGAAGCCATTCGGTCTTGGCATATACCTAAGAGTATACATGATGTTCGAGCTTCCTATGGTTTAGCTTCTTTTTACAAGAGATTTATTCGTGGCTTTAGCACTATTATGGCTCCAATGACTGAAGTTATCAAAAGTACATCATTTGTATGGACACCAAAAGCACAATCTGCCTTTGAAGATATCAAAGAAAAGCTTACTCAAGCACCGTTCCTATCCATGCCATGCTTTAGCAAGATCTTTGTAGTTCAATGTGATGCCTCCGGTGTAGGTATTAGTGGACTTCTTACTCAAGAAGGTAAACCTCAAGCCTTTTTAAGTGAGAAGTTATGTGATTCAAGAAGAAAGTACTCCACTTATGATAAAGAGTTTTATGCTATTGTGAGATGTTTAGAGCATTAGAGTCATTATCTTATTGCTAGTGAGTTTATCTTGCATTCTGACCATGAAGCATTGAAGTATATACAACGTCAACATAATTTAAACTCAAGGCATGCCAAATGGGTCGATTTTATGCAATCATATCACTTCACTGTCAAGCACAAGTCATGTAAACTCAATCAAGGTGCAGATGCTCTATATCGAAGGCATCTCTTATTATTTTAATTTGATGCTTGTGTACTTGGTTTTGAGCATATAAAGGTTTTATATGACAATGATGAAGACTTTCGGGCATTATATGCTGAATGTTCTAAACATCCCAAAGGAGATTTTCTTATCCATGAGGGATTTCTTTTTAAGGGTACTGGACTATGTGTACCAAAGTGTTGCACAAGAGAACTGTTAATCTGAGAAGTTCATGGAGGATCTTTAGCTGGACATTATGGAGAGAACAAGACTGTCACCATGCTAAGGGAGCATTATTATTGGCTAGCTATGGAAAGAGATGTACAGGACATACTCAATAGGTGTGCAACATGTCAAATTGCCAAAAGCCATTCACTACCTCAAGGCTTATACACTCCATTGCCTATTCCCACTTCACCATGGGTTGATGTAAGTATGGACTTCATTCTTGGACTTGCTAACACCTAAAGGAACAAGGATTCTATATTTGTTGTGGTTGATTGGTTTTCTAAGATGTCTCATTTCATTCCATGCAACAAGACTAATGATGCTACACATATTGCTGAATTGTATTTCAAAGAAGTGACAAGATTACATGGTATTCCCAGGTCTATTGTTTTTGATAGGGATATCAAATTTTTGAGTCATTTTTGGATTACATTGTGGAAGAAGTTAGGTACTAGGCTGAAGTATAGTACAACTTGTCATCCACAAACTGATGGACAAACTGAGGTTACTAATCAGACCTTAGGAACAATCCTAAGAGCTGTGATTAAACCTCATGCAAAGGCTTGGGATTTGCTTTTACCCCATGCAGAGTTTGCTTACAACAGGACACAAAGCAGGGCTACTGGTCTTTCTCCACTCAAGTTGGTCTATGGAATTGATCCCCTTCGTCCACTTGATCTCACAGCACAGTCCTTTGATCAAAATCCATATGCGGATGCAAAAGCAAGGGTAGAACAAATCAACAAGGTTCATCAGTTCGTAAGGAGCAAGATTGAGAAGACTAATGAAGCATATCAAGCTCAAGCCACCAAGCATAGGAAGAAAGCGGTTTTTCAACTGGAGACCTCATATGGATTCACCTTAGGATGGAAAGATTTCAATCCAAAAGGAAGAACAAGGTTATGCCACGAGCTGACGGTCCTTTTGAGGTACTTGAACGTATTAATGACAATGCTTATAAGGTTGATTTTGCAGGTGACTATGGAGTTTTAGCCACATTCAATGTAGCTAATTTGCAAGCATACCTAGATGATCATTACCTTGTTGATTTGAGGATCAAATCTTCTCAACAAGGGTAGGATGATGGAATCCAAACACCATAAACAGGGAAGAAGGTCCAACAAGTCTTACAAGATCCAATACAAGCTCCAAAGTTCAAGCATTGACTCACATTGTTAGAGAGAGTCAAGGATGTGCACATGGGTTAAAGAGCCAGATTTTACCCAGTTTTGTTCACCTCATAACTTAAGCTACATTGTGGCTTAAGTCTTGAATTTTTGTGTTTTTTGAATCTTCATAATTTCTACTTTCAGGTCCAAGCATTAGTTTCGAATGATACCCACAATAGGATGGGAGATCAAGGCCTTCTGTCAAACTGGTCAGATGATGCTCCATTCTGCACGGTTTAATGTTTAAACCAAATTACCCTACATAAGCATGCCATAACTTTGATTTCTTGGGGGGGGATGGTTTATACACATCCCAAAGTTACACCCCATGGCCTAAAAACCAAATCATACTCACGTTTGATAAGCTTAAACCTAGTATTAAAAACCAGCTAAAACCGTGCTTGAACCCGGTTTACTGGAACCCGGTTCTTTCTTACCTCAACTGTGTTTTATCTCTTGCAAAGCCCACTGCCACACTTCCCTAGTCTTCGCACACGTCTCAAAACATCCAATGATGGGTTGCAACCTTGGTAAGGGTCACCAATAAGGAGCAAGCTGCAAATTTTGTGTCTCTTGCATACGATTGGCTACACAAAAAGGTAGCATCACTTTTCGGTTGTCCAGTGGGAATTCGGCAAGCAGTCTTAATGTTTAAGCTTTAACTATGAGTATATTAACGTATAATAAGCATTGGTATTGTTTTACATTATGCTTTGGATGTATTCAGATTAGTTTAAGCAAGCTTTGTAATCAATTAGCTCTAACCAGTTGTATTAGCTTAATTAACACCTATCCTAGCCAGTAAGGAAAGCCAGAGGTGTGTGTGTGTGCATGTGCGCTTGCTAGCTTGACTATTTTGCTGGTAGCATAAGAGAACGACACGACCACAGCTAGCTACACAACTCCTTTGAATGAAATTTCAGTTTTGAGAGCTTTCACCTTTCTTCCCTCAAATACTTCACTTGCATATCCTTAATTTGGTTGATTAAGGTGGTGATCAAGTAAGTCCTAACCTTTGTTAAGCGGTGTTTCTGTATCTTAACTAAAGATTAGGGACCTTAAACTTATGTTTGTTGGTGATTCTGTATAGATGCATTGAGTTTAGAACTATCCAATTATTGTTTCATTCACACGGTTTCAAGACAAGTAAAGTGAGTTTACTGGCTTTTATTTAGAGTTAGTTATTCTTACATTGAATCTCTTTTATTTTCATTCATTCAGAAGCTTTCTAACATCCATTCCCATGCTTAACCAAAGCTAAGACTATCCCCTTTGGCCTAGCTTCCATGACAAACACAAAGCCAAACTCAACAATGCAAAGTTAGAAAACTCGGCTTCACCTACAAGCAAAGTGGCATAGCTACCCCATACCACTAAGCACGATCGTGCCTCCCTTGAACGTGTGATATCTCATGTTTGAAGTCGTGTTCTTGATGTGTGTTGGCTTGGCTTCTTCTTTCCCATGAGACATACATCAAGGGCTTTGGTTGGGATTTGAACTCATGACTTGATAAATATTTATGTCCCCTTTCATGTCCTCGAATTTCAGAAAGCATGGCCTTAAGTTGGTGGTCCAAACCTCCCTTCATTTCAGACTGTGATGGAACAATGCCTACGCTGCAGCATTGGACTAATCTTGTTGTTTGACGAATCAAATGACCTCTAAACACTTTGCAACTTGTTTTATTGGCTTCCTGACATCTTAAGCTTAAAGAGAGGGGCCAAAGCAGTCAATCATCCCGTCACGTTCAAGTCCCACATTCTGTCCGATTGCTCGAAGGTGTTTTTGACCAATGGATAGATGTTCTTGACTTCCTTGGAGATTTAGTGGATGTGTAGGCTAGCTGGTTGCTCATTCAAAGCATGGCCTTGATGGTCCCCATTACTGGAGGATGTTCTTAACTTCCTTGGAGCTTGAATGAATTTGTAGGCCAGCTGGTTGCTTATTCAAAGCTTGGTCTTGATGGTCCCCACATTCTGTCCGATTACTCCAAGGTGTTTTTGACCAATGCATGGATTTTCTTGACTTACTTGGAGCTTGAATGGATGTGTAGGCTAGCTGGTTGCTCATTCAAAGCTTGGTCTTGACGGCCCCCATCATTCTCCCCGGCTTGATTGGAGTTTGACCTCAAACTCGGTATGTCCTCATGTTCATCATAGTATGGGCTTAAGTCAGCTACATTGAAGGTGGTGGACACCCCATACTCAACAGGAAGATCTAACTTGTATGCATTTGGACCAATCTTGTCAAGGATTTTAAATGGTCCTTCCGACTTTGGCATTAACTTGGACTTGCGCTTGCTTAGGAACCTTTCTTTCCTCAAATGAATCCACACCAGGTCCCCGGGCTGAAAATGAGCCCATCTTCTCTTCTTATTAGCATAGGACTTGGCTTGCTCGTTTGACGTTTCAATCCTCTCCCTCACCTTGGCATGAAGTTCCTGAATGACTTTTGCTCTTTTCTCGGCTTCCCAACTAAACTTAGTGGGATTAGATATAGGAACAGGATCAAGGGGAGTCCGTGGGTTGTTCCAATACACTACTTGGAAGGGTGAGAGACCTGTGGCCTTGCTTGGGGTTCGATTGAAGGCAAATTCCACATGGCAAAGTAATTCATCCCAACCTTTAATGTTCCGTTTCACCAAGAGTCGGAGTACGGTGCCCAAAATACAGTTTGTGACCTCGGTTTGGCCGTCCGTTTTGGGGGTGGCAAGAGGTGTTGAATTTGAGAAGAGTGCCAAGCCTCCTCCAAAAGGTGAGCCAAAATTGACTTATGAATTTTGTGCCACGATCGGACACCATACTCCATGGAATGCCATGTAGCCATACAATCTCCATGAATTAAAGATTAGCCACTTGTGAAGCATCAAATGTAGTGTGACACACCACAAAGTGAGCCATCTTTGAGAATCTATCCACTACCACCATGATAGAGTCATTATGCGTTTGAGTCCTTGGCAATCCCATCATAAAATCCAAGCTAACATCCTCCCAAGGCCCTTGAGGAACTGGCAAGGGGGCGTAGAGGCCTTGATGTCGAATGTGATCCTTCGCAAGTTGGCAAGTGGAGCATCTTTTTATGAGATGCTCTACATCCCTTGACATCCTTGGCCAAAAGTAATGTTCCTTGGGCGTGGAACATGTCTTCTCAACTCCAAAATGGACAACTAGAGCTCCTCCATGAAGCTCTTGAATCAAAAGCTCCCTAAACCCACATTTTTGGATGCATAGCTGATTTCCTTTGAAAAGGAAACCATTCTCCATATGAAAGGACCTCTGGGCATGACTAGAACAACTTTCAAGGATAACCTTGAAATCCTCATCTTCAGTGTACATGTCCTTGATACACTCAAATCCAAGTACCTTGGAGTCCACAGTAGAGAGCGATAGGTACCTCCTAGAAAGTGCATCGACTCCTTTGGTCGTTTAGCCGGCTTTGTATTGGATCACGAAATAGAAAGATTGCATGAACTCCACCCAGTTAGCATGTCGTGGATTGAGTTTATGTTAACCTTGAATGAACTTCAAAGCTTGGTGATCCGTGTGGAGTATGAACTCACCACCCACAAAATAATGCCGCCAATGGTCTAATGCCCTCACAATGGCATAGAACTCCTTGTCATATGTAGAATACTTCCTCTTGGCATCATTTAGCTTTTCACTAAAGTAAGCAATGGGCCTCTTTTCTTGTGATAGCACGACCCCTATCCCAACTCTGGAAGCATCGCACTGCACTTCAAAGAACTTGGAATAGAACGGGGGCACTAGTTTGCCCTTCTTTGATCTCCTCAAAAGCAAGTTGAGCTTGTTCACTCCATTCAAAGTGCTTGGCTTTAAGGACCTCAGTCATGGGTGCCATGATTGAGCTAAAATTGCTCACAAATCTCTTTTAGAAGGACGCCAAGCCATGGAAACTTCGGACTTGTTGGATGGACATAGGGGTAGGCCACTCATGGAAGGCCTTGATTTTCTCTTCATCCACTTGAATGCCTTCGGCCGAAACAATGTAACACAAAAACTTCACTTGAGAAGAGAAGAAATGGCACTTCTCTAAGATGCCATAATGTTGTTCTCTAGCCAAGACCGTCAAGACCTCATATAAATGCTTGGATTGCTCCTCCTCTCCACGGCTATACACCAAGATGTCATCAAAGTATACAACGACATATTTCCTAATGAATGGCTTAAGAACTTAGTTCGTAATCCTCATGAATGTGCTGGGTGCATTTGTTAAAACAAAGGTCATAACAAGCCACTCATAAAGACCACCCTTGATTTTGAAAGCCATCTTCCATTCATCTCCCTCGTAGATGCGGAATTGGTAATAACCACTTCTAAGATCAATCTTAGAGAAGATAGTGGCCCCATGAAGCTCATCAAGAAGATCCTCCAACCTTGGAATAGGATAACGATACTTAATGGAGATCTTCTTGATAGTACTACTATCCACACACATTCTCATGGATCCATCCTTTTTTGGAGCAAGCAAAGCCGAAATGGAACAAGGGCTAAGACTCTCACAGATGAGGCCCTTCGATAAGAGCTCACCCACTTGTCTTTGAAATTTTTGTGTCTCCTGGGGATTCATGCGATAGGCTGGCTTGTTTGGGAGTGTGGCCCTGGGAATGGGGTCAATTTTATGTTGGATTGATCTTTGGGGGGGTAGGCTGTGGGGTATCTCTTGTGCAAAGGCATGGCAAAAGGCTTTTATGAGGGGGGTAAGCAAAGGATAGGAAAATTCCCTTACTTCGGTCGGTTCTTCACCTAAAAGAATCGACTACTTGAAGGCATCAAACTCATGGAGTTGTGAGTGGAGTAAGGTAGTGAGAAAGACATCCAACTTGGGATTGTCTTGAGGCTTCTTTTTTAGCCTAGGCTTAAGGGGGGTAAGGGTGATTTTCTTGTGATCTTTGGTGAAGGTGTAAGTATTCATTCGGCCATCATGCATAACACTCCTATCAAAAAGCCATTGCCGGCCCAAAAGGACATGACAAGTGTCCATGGGCACAATGTCACAGGAAACTTCATCTTTGTAGTTGTTCCCAATGGACAAAGAAAGTAGACACCAAGTTGTGATTGGCAAACCCTTACCTTAATTGAGCCATTGAATTGTGTAAGGACTTGTTTGTGGTGTGACTGAAATTTTCAGCTTGTCCACCATGGTTTTGGAGGCCACACTAGCACAACTTCCTCCATCAACAATGTGAGAGCATACTTTCCCACTCACGGTGCATCTGGTGTGGAAAATATTCTCCCTTTGTTCCATGTCTTCTTGAGAGGCAATTCCACTCAAGGCTCTCCTAATCACTAATAATTCTCCTTCATCCGGCCCTTCTTCGACTTCTTCCAAGGTTTCAGTCATGTACAATCCTTTCTCTTCTTCTTCGCTCTCCTCTTCAGCTTCTAGCTCCTCTAGGGAAGCTTGATAGTCGGCCAAAGAGACCATTCTTTTGTTTGGACATTAGGAAGCATAATGCCCAAGGCCTTGACAATGAAAACATCGAACCTTGCTAGGGGGTTTTTGTGGGGGTTTTGAGGGTGTTAGTGGGGTTGTGGTTTAAGGGGGCTTCAGGGTTGAGATTGGGAAAGGCTTTTGAGGGTGTATGGGGGTTTTTGAAAGCCATACGACCGTGGGGTAGGCTTAGGAATGGGGTTCTTGCCTTTGAGTTTCTTTTGCATTTCAACCTTTTGAGCTAAAGCACTTAACTAGTCAAGGGAGGTGTATGGGTGTAACTCAACAACATTGGAAATTTGTTCATTAAGGCCACTCAAATAACGAACCAAGGTTTCAGAATCATCCTCCTTCAAATCACACTTCAAAAGGAGTTGTTCAAAGTCCCTAGTGTACTCCTCTACACTCTTTGAACTTTGTTTGAGATGATGGAGTTTAAGGAAATTATCTTTAAGATAATGTGGGGGTAAGAATTTTGCCTTAAGTTTGGATTTCATTTGCTCCTAAGTCTTAATCTTACTTTTCCCCTTCCTCACTCTCTTGGTCACAACATTAGACGACCAAATTGAAGCATACTTTCTAAGTTTTAAGGCAACTAGCTTTACCTTTTTGCTTTCCGGAATATCCTTGTAGTCGAAGACTCTTTCAACCATTTGCAACCAATCAAGGAATATGTTCGAGTCAAGTTGGCCCTAAAACTCGGGAATGTCAACTTTGAAGTCACCAAAGTTTCGTTGTCTTTGCCCTTGATGTCGCCTAGCCCTCCGTTCATACTCTTCTTCACTTGAGTTGCTAACCAGGTTGCTTCCCTCGGAGTCATCCAAGTTATGATGCTTGCTTGAGCTTCTAGAGCACTATAAGCTTCTCCTTTTCTCTTCCATGCATTGGACAAGTTGGTTTTGCACATACTTGAGTTGAGCCTAAAGTTTGGCCATCTCCTTAGGGGCTTGTTCTGCCACTTGTTCGGGGGTGAGGCTAGAAGACATAGTGATGGCTTTAAACTGAGGAATGATTGATGTAGGACGGGGAAGGGGTGGCATGGTCGTGTGTATGGGCACGGTGTGTCCGTGCTGATGTGCTGAAATAGGAAGAGGCATGTTGGGTGGTGGCACGGTGGCGTTGGGTAGCCACGGTGGTGCCGGGCGACTTTTCTCATTGGGCACTGCCGGAATTTTGTGGTGAATGTGTTTGGGTTGTTTTGTGAGTTTTGTGTTTGGGATGATGGAAGCTTGGCAAAGAGGATAGCCTAATGTAAGTGGTTTTTGAGGGGGTGGAAAAATAAACTAATGAAAAGAAAAAACCTCAAGCACATGATTGTCAATGGTAATACTTTGAGGGTCGATCCAGAGGGACGACGTTGAAATTATGGTCATTTAAAACAAAACGGTTAAACTAATTAATTACACTAAGCTAAGCAACATCAATGAAAATAACTAAACCAAACTAAAACAACTAAATCAAACTTGAGCATTCATTCAACCAAAACAAAATTAACTTATTAAACCAATCTTCAGAATGAGTAACTGAGTAATCTTCAACATCAATCAACATTCAGTAGCTAACTAAACCAATACCAAGACCAGTCAACTAAACTCAGACTGAGTTGAGCAACATTCAGCAACATCATCAAACATTAAGTTACTAAAATCAATCCATACCAAGCTGAACAGAAACATCAAAACAGAACACAAACAAGCAGCAACATGAATAAACGGATTGAAATAGAATGCAAAGAAAATAGCATGAATGAATTGACCAGAATCGAAATAGCAGGGATAACCCGACTACATCAGAACAGAGAAACAATAGTAAGATTGACAGAAGCAAATCAAAGTATAACCAGAACCGAAAACAACAGTAGGGGAGGGGCTGCAAACCTAGCTCATTCAGCATTCTTTAGCCACCAAAGGGGGTACCAGAACAAGCACAGACACAGTGTAGATTCACCTTGAGGAACGCGAACAGAAAGCGAATAATGGGAGGGGGAAACTGGATGAAATTCAGCAAAATAACATTCGATTTCTGCAAAATGAAACCAAAAGCATTAATTACAACTAGGAGACTTCGAAATTGTAGTGAATTCAAACCCTAAACCGAATTAAAGCCTAAATTCGAACGAAAACTAAAACGAAATTAAACCTAGCCCTAAAACTTAAATTAAAACTAAACTAGCGCTATATTACTAACCATAAATTACCTAAGATTACCTCCTAATTTACCTAACCTCCTCCTCAATGGCGTCGCCTCCATTTTATACCCAAACTCGCTTCGTTCTCAACCCTTGATTTCACAACTTGCGTGGACGGTGGGTGAAGGTGGTGTGCTGGTGCTCGGTGGTTGAGGATGCTGAGTTGTGAGGCTGTGGTGTCCTGGCAGTTCGAAGAGAGAGAACGAGATGGGGTGGAGAGAGATGGGGAGGATAAGAATGGCGATGATGGTGAGGATGAGGGTTCTGGGTCTGGGTTTCAGGGAAACAGAAAACGCGAGGAGAGAGAGAGTGAAGGGGACGAAGGGGAGGGGGTATTATGTTGAACCGAGTCACGTGCGAGGCACATGGCTGGTAGAGGGTTGGACCAGGTTTTTTAATTTTATTTTTCTTTTGCTTTGCACCGAGTCATGGCTATTTTGGGCTGGTTCAACTCAGTTCTTGGGCTGGTTCAACTCCATTTAGCCTGGTTCTTGAATTTTTGACATTTTCTTCTCCATTTTTGGCCATTTTTTCACATTTATTAAAAATCTGCAAAGTAAAATAAAATCAGTTAAAAACCTTAAAAACTCGATAAAAACGAGCACAAACCAGATGTAAAAGTACCTTAAAAATAGCGCTTTTTTTATTCGAACAAATACTCTCGCACTAAGATTTTGCTCGTTGTCGAGTAAAACAAACTAAACTAACTAAAAGAAAATATAAAACAAGAGAAGAAAATGCTAACTCACTGTCGTAGAAATCACGATTGCATTTAGCGTATGCAACAAGTTCTTTAAACCCCTTGGACTCCCAAGTGGACGAGTGAGGTGTTGTGAGGGTTTTAAAGTGGAATACCCACAAAATTATTTCATAAATAAAAGAAAATCTTTTTGGATTTTTTCAAAACTGATATGTACAGAACTTGGGAAAAATATGCACAAATTCTAATCAGCTAAATCACCCATGTACTCAATTATTAACCTGTATATACATAGAACGCACTTGAAAGCCCTCTTCCTCATAAATGACATCAAGTCACTAATTTTTCACCCCATTGAACATCCAAATTTTGAATCCATCCCGGTGCTCGTCTGCAAGTGTATCACAATCCACAAGACTTAGGTTTACCAGAATTAGACTCAATCCCACTTAGTAGACACAACTACATTATTATCGTACTAACTTTGGAAGCAAGCTTTCCCAGTAGCAATATTGGCTCGAAGGGTAACACCCAGTAGCACGTGTCTCAAAGGGTAACGCCAAGTAGCGCATGCCTCAAAGGGATACTTGTCATCCCAAATTTTATTCTTTTTCTTTCTTTATTCATAATACAATTTTTTTTCAATTTTTTTCCAAAGTAATCATGCCACAAGTTAGTGGGAGAATCATTTATGGAAACCTAAGACTTAAAGATAATGATGAATGAATAAACAAGGACTGGATTACACAACCCATAATGAACAAGTGGAGTTAGAATTAGAACTTAGAATATCACATTCGAGGTTGGAGACTTATCATGCACATCCTATTTATATACAAGCTAATAACCAAAGTACGGGGGATTCAAACTAATCAGAAAAAGTACACACATCCCCAAAAACAGCGAAATTCTTCAAAAATTTTGAAAAATGGCACCTCACCCCCACACCAAAACTTCACAATGTCCTCATTATGGGAATTAAGGCGCTAAAAAGCAAGCTCATAGGCTATACAACTGTAAATCCTAAAATATATACAACTAGGACACAAGGAAAATAAAAAAAACCAAATTAAAAATGAAAATCAAAACTAAAATCAAAACTAAAATCAAAGAAACACACATATTCACAAAAACAAATCCAAAACAAAAAGCAAGAACCTACTAAATTGCAACCTAAACCAAAAGAAATTTAAAACAGAATAAAAGAAGGAAAAAAAAACTGAAACAAAAATGAAATTACTAAGCAAAAATGAAATGAAAGGAAAAACTAAAACATGCTAGGCTAAAGAAACAAAATGAAACATAAGAAAAAACCCTAGATATCCACAATTAACAAGTATTTACAAAATCCTAATATATACAACTAGGTATGAAAAGGAAGAAAAGAAATGAAAAAGAAAATAAAGGTGGAACGATCATACCAGGTTGGATACTGATTGTACCCAAACTATGAAGCCTATGGAGCATCAGCCACTCCATATTAAGCTGAAAAACTGCTACGCAAATAAAAACTCGTTAAAGCACGCAATAGCTTATCAAACACAGAAGCCCAACTCTCAATAGTATAGCAACTATGAAAAGCACTGAGTTGGAACCAAATTGAGTACATCCATATAACCAAGAGAGCATAGCTAAGGGCCCGTTTCAACTTATCAAACAATGGGGCCCAATCAGGAAGGAAATGAACATACTCAAAATGAGCCAGTGGTGAGGTCATTGGCCTAGAAACTAGATTAGGATGAATGAACTGTCTAGGCAAAGCAAAGGGTCCTAAATCCACAAGTCCTTTGAGGTCAATATGTGCAAGAGTCTGGTCTAAATCGAATGTCTCAGTGGCAATGTTCTCAGACCCAACAAATCCAGGCTTGCAGTAATCAAAAAGGATGTCAGTTTGAATAGGATTAACAGAAAATGATTCATACTCAACACTAGAATCCTTACTCAAACTCATATTGACATCAAACTCACAAAAAGATTCATATTCTATATGCAGAATATTATCGTCTGATTTGAAGAGAAGGTCAGGCATGATGGAATCAAAAGAGAATGTTTCATATTCAACACGGTAGTCCACATCACGACCTTCAGTAACATCAAGCTCACATGAAAAAGATTCATATTCTGCACAAAGAATATCATCATCAAAGTCAAAAATAGTGAGTTCAAATGTCTCATCATGAAACTCCCGTGAAACATGTATTGAATCATCCAAATCATGAAGCTCACCTTCAGGTGTGATGCTTATTTCTAACTCACTATCAAGGTCAGATTGTTCATGAGTGATGCCCTTAGGTGTGCCAGGTCTGTTAATAGAGACGTAAGGAGGTCATTCTGTTGTTCTAAACTAGGCGGAAACATGTTTTCATTCAAATCAGACCTAGTAGAATAAGAAGGTTCAGAATCCTCGTAAAGACTAATATCAGGTTTAGGAGATCCAAAACTAGAATCAATCTCACTAGAAGTCTCCTTATTCTGGTTAAAACATTGAGAATATTCAGTAATTCTCAATTTCATGGTCTCTAGCGATCAGTCATATCATTAAGTTTCTTTTCAAAACTTGTACATGTAGCATCAACATAATCACGATAAGGACAAGTATAAGCATCATGATCAGGAGATTCACAATAGTCACACGACACAGGAGGCATGTAAAAGTTACATGAGTCATAGGAATTCATAAAGTAATTTGAAGGGTAAAAATTAGCATGACAATCATACTCTCCATGAGTTGGGTATCTAAAAGACTCATTAGCTTGTTGAAACGCATAGGTTTCCCAAGCTAATTTTTCAAAGAAATCCCAAACATCATTTTGAGTTTTGGATAATAATTCTATTAAACCTCCAGGAAAAAAGGATTCAATATAACTCCTTGACTCAACATTTAGAACCTCAATAATGACCTCACAAGTTTCCCATTTTGCAAAATTATGGTTCAGTTGAGCACAATAATTATTAAGCCCTGAAAAATAATTCCAAAAAGGTTCGCGCTCAAATTGCGGGAAATTGAAAACTGGCATTTTGAAAATTTAAAGTTTTTGAAAAAAATTACAATTTTTTGGGATTTTCAATTTTTCAATTTTTTTGGTTTTTTTAATTTTCTAATGTTTTGGATTTTCAAGTTTTTCAAATGTTTTTGGATTTTTGGGTTTTTTTTTTAAAAAAAAGACCAAAATCTCATGCTGTCATCCCCGGCAACAGTGCAAAAATTGTAAGTGGTTTTTGAGGGGGTGGGAAAATAAACTAAAGAAAAGAAAAAATCTCAAGCACATGATTGTCAGTCGTAGTACTTTAAGGGTCGATCCACAGGGACGATGTTGAAATTATGGTCATTTAAAACAAAACGGTTAAACTAATTAATTACACTAAGTTAAGCAACATCAATGAAAATAACTAAACCAAACTAAAACAACTAAATCAAACTTGAGCATTCATTCAACAAAATTGAAATTAACATATTAAACCAATCTTCAAAATCAGTAACTAACTAATGTTCAACATCACTCAACATTTAGTAGCTAACTAAACCAATACGAAGACCAGTCAACTAAACTCAGACTGAGTTAACCAACATTCAGCAGCATAATCAAACATTACGTTACTAAAATCAATCCACACCAAGCTCAACAGAAACATCAACACAGAACACAAACAAGCAGCAGCATGAATAAACAGATTGAAACAGAACGCAAAGAAAACAGCATGAATGAGTGGACCAGAATCGCAATAGCAGGGATAACCCGACTACATCAGAACAGAGAAACAATAGTAAGATTGACAGAACCAAATCGAAGTATAACCAGAACCGAAAACAACAGTAGGGGAGGGGTCGCAAGCCTAGCTCATTCAGCATTCTTTAGCCACCAAAGGGGGTACCAGAACCAGCCCAGACACAGTGTAGATTCACCGTGAGGAACCCGAACAAAAAGCAAATCAGGGGATTGGGAAACCGGATGAAATTCAGCAAAATCACATTCGATTTTTGCAAAATCAAATCAAAAGCGTTAATTGCAACTAGGAGACTTCGAAATTGCAGTGAATTCAAACCCTAAACCGAATTAAAGCCTAAATTCAAATGAAAACTAAAATGGAATTAAACCTAACCCTAAAACTGAAATTAAACCTAAATTACCCCTAAATTACTAACCCTAAATTAACTAAGATTACCTCCTAATTTACCTAACCTCCTCCTCAATGGCGTCGCCTCCATTTATACCCGAACTCGCTTCATTCTCGACCCTTGATTCCACAACTTGCGTGGACGGTGGATGAAGGTAGTGTGCTGGTGCTTGGTGGTTGAGGATGCTGAGTTGTGATGGTGCGGTGTCCTGGCAGTTCGAAGAGAGAGAAAGAGATGGGGTAGAGAGAGATGGGGAGGATAAGAATGGCGATGATGGCGAGGATAAGGGTTCTGGGTCTGGGTTTCGGGGAAACAGAAAACGCGAGGAGAGAGAGAGTGAAGGGAACGAAGGGGAGGGGGTATTTCGCTGAACCGGGTAACGCGCGAGCCACATGGCGGCTGTAGAGGCTTGGACCTGATTTTTTTATTTTATTTTCCTTTTGCTTTGGACTAGTTCATGGCAATTTTGGGCCGGTTCAACTCAATTTTTGGGCCGGTTCAACTCTATTTAGCATGGTTCTTCAATTTTCGACATTTTCTTCACCATTTTTGTCCATTTTTTCGCATTTATTAAAAATTTGCAAAATAAAATAAAATCAGTTCAAAACCTTAAAAATACGATAAAAACGAGCACAAACCAGGTGTAAAGGTACCTTAAAAATAGCACATTTTTGGTTCGAACACCTAAGCTTTGATGCCAATTTGATGTATAATTACGTCAACAAGATGCAACTCACAAGAACGCTCAAGAGTAGACTCAGATTGAAGGTGATGGAAAACCGAAAGTAAGATGAGAAACAAGAGCTTAGATAATCAAGTGACCTTTCAAGGGACAATCTTGAGAGCCACCCTTGGAGAACACTTGGGAAATCTCTTTAGATCAACTAGTTACTAAATTGAATCACCTTCTAGTTGACATAAAGAGGCCTAGAGACCCACTTGAGTTGCCAAGCTCAAGATATAACACTAGGAGTTTCAATGGAGAGAGTTTTCAACTCACAAAGTTCATATATTCAAAAGTGCTTACAAAATGAGGGCCAAGGTTGGTTTTGTTCTCCTTCAGCCGAGTTCTGCTCTACTATGCAGCAAAAACTAAGTTAGTACATGTGGGGAAGAGTAAAATACATCCCATCGGTCACTTACTAGGTTAACACATCACTTACTAGCTCAATCTACATCATTAGGGCTCATGATGCATCCCAAATGAGGTGTCAAGCTTAAAAAGGTCCTACAATGTAGCAAAAAGAGTCACTTCAACAAGTGGGCAAAGCTAAACCCAAGGAAGAAGCCCCTTTGTATTAGCTATTGAGTAACTGGGTACAAGGGTGTTTTTCTTATCCTTTTGGTTGGATAAAACCAACACAAGGGGGGCTTTTGATGGGATTTGAACCCATGACTTGATAAATATTTATGTTCCCTTTCATGTCCTCAAATTTCGAAGAGCATGGCCATAAGTTGATGGTCCAAACTTGATGGCGACCATTCAACCAAACCTTCTATAACCCTTCCCAATGATCCAACACCTATTAGGGAGTCCAACAAGGCTAAGGAAGTTCATGCCATGGTAAAAAACCAGTTGTATGAAGAAGAGGATAGACTGTCCAGATCATACCAAAATTGGCCCGATTTTGTTTCTCTATCAGACCAAGTTACAGAAGGGGAAATTTCTTGCACGCACCACCCCCTTAAAGCTTGAGATCTTAGATTTCCAAGAAGACTTTTTTCAAAGCATTTGGAGTTCATTTGGTCACCCAACCAAGCCAAAAACCGAAGACAGTCCACTGCAGGGCGCAATCCAGTATAGTCTGAAAGAAGGGCCCGTTTGGTTGACGTACTTAGCTCGAACTTTTGTCAATCTTTAGGACATGAAAAAGAATCTAAATATTTATCAAATCATGGCCCTAAAGTTGAGCTAAGGGACCAGCTTGTGTTGCATTTATCTGGCCAAAGTAGGGAAGAAACTCCTTTACCCGATTTTTGGGTATGACTGGCTACCACCTTGCGTTGTGGTTGTACCACTTGCACTACTTGCAGGTTGAAGGCCCTAAACTATAGCACTTAGAGTATTTAGATGCTTGACACCTCAATTTGGAGATTATTAAGCTAGTGAGGTGTCAAGGTTAGGCTAAATCTCTTGTTTTATCAACTTGAATGTTAGATCTTAGAGTATACTTCCACAAGAGGGGGGTGAATTGCGGTGTCTGATTTTCGCGTTATAAGTAACAAACACCCTGACAGAGGTTGTTCTCCGATGACGAACACCCTGTTGACTTGTTTGCAAGGGGTGTTTTCAGATATTGTAAATACGAAAATCACCGAGACAAATGCAGAATTAAAGCACACACAATTTTTACGTGGAAAACACCTCTAGCCCAACTGAGGTGTGAAAAACCACGACCTACCTCGTGTAGGATTTAACCACTTCACTAAACCAGGCTTAACACGTTACAAATGTAACACACCTTGTTACAACTTGCAACCACGTAATCTCCTTCTCAAGGCAGATTACACCACGTCCAAATCTCACCAGATTGGACACGTCCAAAGTCCACACGACTTAGGACAACTCACTCACTTTTCTGATTCAAGATCAGGGTTACAAACACCTTACAGGGGGTGCTCCTGACTAAGCAGATGTAAGGTACAATGAAGTTCCTATTATGCCAATATATTGAAAGCTTGCTTTAAACACAACTTGAACTGGTTTTTCTTTTCTCAAGTGAAGCTCAGAAATTCTTTTCACTAGAAAAACCTCTTTTGAAATTTGCCTTTTGGGAATGTTGTGTTTCAAGATTTCTTTTTGCTTTCTTCTCACTATAGCTCAGTATGTGTCTCAGTGTCTATGTTTTCGTGAAAACTGAGCTGTTTTTAACCACAAATTCCAACGGTCAAAAACCAAGGAGAGGAAAGGAAATCATCTAATTTTGGAAGGTGATTTTTCAAGAGAAAAACAAAACTCCCAACGGCTAGTGATAAAACATTTTCCAAAGACTAAGGGATTTGTTATCTTAAGAGATAACCTTTATCTCCTTATAGCCGTGTGTAAGCTTTAAGCAAGGCAATCAGAAATTTTTAGCAATTTAAAAACTTTATCACATCTGAAGATATGGGCAGAGAAAATCTTTCGATTTTGGCAAATCTCCCAAAATCTATTTTCCCAAATCTCCCATAATATATTCAAGAAATATATTTTCCAGAAGAATAACATTTGAAAATATTCTGGAGATTTTGGTCAACCGAAATAATAATTTCAAGGATAATCGGGTATGGCCACTTCAGGTCAGAAATACCCTAGGCACCCTGTTTGCAGGGTTGTTCGCAGTCTAGTGTTCTGAAGCACTTAGTGCAAATACCGATTCAAGAGATGTTTAAAAAGCTTTTTCAATATTGGCATATTAACAAGAGTCTAAATAAATAAAGCAGATGTTTAAAAAGCTTTTTCAATATTGGCATATTAACAATAGTCTAAATAAATAAAGCCTATATACCCAAGACTTCTTGTTTTGAATCTTGTCCAAGATCCGTAGAGCTGCTGTGAACATCAAGGCTACCTTGTTTGCTGGGGTTGTTCTTTGCATCGCTAGAGAAGCTGCTGGGAAAATCAAGGCTACCTTGTTTGTTGGAGTTGTTCTTTGCATTGCTAGAAGAGCTGCTGGGAACATCAAGGCTACCTTGTTTGTTGGAGTTTGTTCTTTGCATTGCTAGAAGAGCTGCTGTGAACATGCCTTACATCCAACTGTGAGATGGCGTTCTTGACTAAATGTAGAATCACCCAAAAACCTGTTTTAGATGCTTGTTCTCACATGCAGCAAACCGGTTAATACAGTAAAGATTACAAACACCAGTTAGGCCTGTTTGCAGATCATGTTTGGAGCAACACTACTTGGACACATTTTTACACTTGGATTTGTTATCATCAAAACTTGAATATAAAAACTCAACATTTAACTTGTAAGATACCTTAGGCCATGTCATTTAGTCACAACTTCAGCTTGTAAATAGCCCTTGGCCGAGCGCAACAGAGGTTTGGGGCCATAAATACCCCCTCTCTTCCATTTGCAAGGGTCTTTTGTCAAATTGAATACAAAACTTCAGCTTTATCTCTATCAGATTCCTAGTTCTATATTTTAAGTTTGGCAACTTAAGCGATGTCTAGGTCTCTTTATCTGAATTAGGTGGTGATTCTGTATCCTAATTGATCTAAGGAGATTGCCCTAGTGTTCAATAAGAGTGGCTCTATTGGATTATCTCTTGAAGGCACTTGTGTTATCCTCTTCCTCTTCTTCTCATTATCACTTCCTAATCTCCTCACATCTACTCTCTTGGCAAGTGCAAGGTGAGATACATCAATTGGTATCCGAGCCTTGGCTACCCTCCAGATCTTGCTCCCATCCTCAAACACACTCCTAAACACTAAGCCACAAATCACCCTTAACTAGGTCTCCATTTTCTCCCTTGCACATTCCCTACTGTGCCACGGAAAGAACCTCAACACGAGTACCCCGTGCAATACGACACAACCGTGCCTCCTCCCCAGCGCACCTACTCGATTCCAGCAGCCTAGCATGGCAAGACCATGCCACCTAGCATGACCGTGCTCATTGCTCTAAGACCCGAAAGACCATACCTGCTACTCTATTACAACCATGTCTTCAAGCCTTACCCTGGAACAAGTTGCAGAGACCGTTCTTAAGGAGAAGGCTGAATTGGAGGCCAAGGTCAAGTACCTCCAAGCTCAACTTGGCCAACTGCTACAAGAGAAGATAAGGAGTTTGAGGAACTTTAGAAGCCCCACAGAACAAGGACCTCGGATTGATCTCGAGGGATTAGAAAGCTACCCCCATGAGTCTTCTAGTGAAGAAGGTGAAGGAGGAAGACCATTTTGACCTAGTGGAGGCGGCAATCTTGACTTCAAGCTTGACATTCCCGTATTTGAATGCCATCTAAACGTGGATTTGTTTCTAGATTGGCTTCGGACGGTCGAGAGAGTCTTCGACTACAAAGACATCCCGGATGAGAAAAAGACAAAGCTTGTAGCCCAAAAGACAAAGCTTGTAGCCCTTAAGCTCCGCAAATAAGCTTCAATTTGGTGGGCTAACTTAGTGACCAAGAGGGCAAGGAAGGGAAAGGGAAAAATCCGTACTTGGGCACAAATGAGGGACGAACTAAAGGCCAAATTCTTACCCACCCACTACCTCCATGATAACTACCTCAAATTTCATAACCTCAAATAAGGAACCACGAGTGTGGAAGAGTATACTAGAACAACTCCTCTTGAAATGTGATTTGAAGGAAGATAAAACCCAAACTCTTGTGAGGTATTTGAGTGGTTTGGATGATCAAATTACCCATGTTCTTGAGCTATATCCTTACTCCTCTCTTGATAAGCTTAGTTCCCTTGCATACAAAGTTAAACACCACCAAAAAGCCAAAGGGAAAGGAATTGTGTCCAAACCTCCTACTCGATCTTGCCTTTTTCAAAGACCCCCAAACACAACTCCTATACCGCAAGCTCCACCACCTTCATGGCGAACTCCCCCAAATGCCCAAAACACACCTCAAAGAAACCTGCCCAAACAGGAGGATAGAAGAAGATGTTTTTGGTGCCAAGGACTAGGGCACATTGCATCTGAATGCCTAAACAAGAGGATTGTTACTTTTGGCTGAATTTCAAGCTTCCTTTGAGGAGCTTGAGGGAGAGGACGAAGTGGAGAAAGAGCTAGACTTGAATGGGTCTCTGGTGAAGGTTGAAGAAGGTCTGGATGAATGAGAACTTTTGGTCATTCGAAGGGCCTTAGGTGGCCTAGCTTCCCAAGATGAGCTTGAACAAAGAGAGTCCATCTTCCATACAAGATGCACCATAGGAGGCAAGGTTTGCTCCCTTATTGGGGGAGTTATGCAAATGTGGCATCACAATCCATGGTGGATAAGCTTAAGCTCTCGGTGACGCCCCCCAAAGGCATTCACCAACCAATGGCTTAATCAAAGCAAAGGTTTGCAAATCTCTTCCTGATGTCTCTTATCTTTAAGCATTGGGAAGCCTTACAAGGATGAGATTTAGTGTGATATTGTGCCAATGGATGCTTGCCATGTCTTATTGGATCGACCTTGGCTCTTTCTTAGGAGGTTCATGCATGATGGCTGTATGAATACTTATACCTTCACAAAGAACCACAAGAAGATCACCCTCACTCCACTCAAATCGTCCACCCCCTCCAAGCCTAAAGAAAACCCACAAATGGATATCTTTCTTACTGCCCTCCTAAAGTCCCAAATGCATGAGTATGAACCATACAAAGAATGGATCTTGGTAGGCCAAGAACTGGCCTTAGCCACGGCCTCCAGCCATCCCATGCTCACCCCCCTCCTACACACCTTCCAGCATGTTTTCCCTCAAGAAATACCCCATGGTTTGGCCTCCTTCTACAAGAGATTTGTGAAGGACTTTAGCTCCATTGTCTCTCTCATGACGGAGGTTCTCAAGGGAAAGACCTTTGAGTCGAATGAACAAGCCCACTCGGCATTTGAAGAAATCAAGAGGAGGCTTACAAGTGCTCCCATCCTAGCACTACTTAGCTTCTCCAAGGTCTTTGAGGTTGAGTGTGAAGCCTCCGGAGTGGGCATAGGGGTTGTTTTGTCTCAAGAGAAGCGGGCCATTGCATTCTTTAGTGAGAGATTGAATGAAACAAAGAGGAAGTACTCCACATATGACAAAGAGTTCTATGCAATAGTCCGGGCTTTGGAACATTGGAGACACTACCTAGTGGGGGCTGAATTCATCCTACATTCGGACCATGAGGCCCTCAAGTTCATTCAATGGCAACATAAGCTCAATCCCCGCCATACCAAGTGGGTTGAGTACCTCCAAGCTTTCAACTTCATGATACATCACAAAGCTGGCAAGTTAAACAAGGGAGCGGATGCCCTTTCAAGGAGATACTTTCTCCTTTCGGTCCTAGAATCCAAGGTACTTGGGTTTGAGATTGTCAAAGGGATGTACATCAATGATGAGGACTTCATGAAGATCCATGTCAAGTGTGCTAACCACCCCCACGACCTATTCCACATCCTAGAGGGGTTCCTCTTCAAGGCGTCATGGCTTTGCATACCCAACTGTGGGTTTAGGGAGTTGCTAATCCAACAGCTTTATAGTAGTGCTCTATCCGATCATTTTCGGGTAGAGAAGACTTGCTCAATGCTCAAAGGAGCATTACCATTGGCCGAAGATGGCCAAGGATGTGGAACACTTCATCAAGAAGTGCTCAATTTGTCATATGGCTAAGAGCCATGTACTTCCCCAAGGCCTTTACTCCCCTTCGCCAGTGCCCTTGGCTCTATGGGAAGATATTAGTTTTGACTTCATCACGGGCTTGCCACGGACTCAAAGAAGCAAGGATTCCATCATGGTGGTGGTGGTTCGTTTCTCTAAAATGGCCCACTTTCTCCCTTGTCACACCACCCATTATGCCTCCCACATAGCCAATCTCTACTTCAAGGAGATTGTGAGACTTCATGGCATTCTAAGGAGCATGGTTTCGGATAGGGACATTAAGTTCCTTAGTCATTTTTGGCTGACTCTTCGGAGAAATATGGGGACACACCTCAAGTTTAGCACCACTTGTCACCCCCAAACCGATGGCAAAACTGAGGTGACTAACCGGACTTTGGGGACCTTGCTTAGGGTACTTGTGAAGAAGAAAATCAAGGCTTGGGATGAACTCCTACCTCATGTAGAGTTTGCTTTCAACCGTGCCCCAATTAAAGCCAGCCACCTCTCCTTATTTCATGTGGTCTATGGGTATAATCCAAGAACTCCCTTGGACCTCATGCCCATTCCACACCTAGCAAGTTTAGTTCGGAGGCCGAGAAACGAGCCAAAGAAATCAAAGACCTTCATGCTCAAGTTCGGGAGAGGATTGAGAAGTCCAATAGAAAAGCCATGCATCAGGCCAATTCCAACAGGGGGACTTGGTGTGGATTCATAAAAGGAAAGAAAGGTTCCCAAGCAAGTGCAAGTCCAAAATCATGCCGAGATCGGATGGCCTGTTTAAGACATTAGAGAAGGTCGGACCTAATGCCAACAAGGTCGACTTACCTGCTCAGTATGGGGTCTCCGCCACCTTCAATGTGGCTGATCTTAGCCCATACTTTGACTAAAATGTAGAAATCCCAAGTTTGAGGTCAAACTCCAACTCAATCGGAGAGGATGATAGGGGCCATCCAACCAAACCTTCCATAACTCTTCCCATTGATCTACCCCCTCTTATGGAGTCCAAGAAGGTCAAGGAAGTTCATTCCATGGTTAGAAACCACTTGAACAAAGAAGAGGATGGATTGTCCAGTTTATACCGAAATTAGTCGAATTTTTTTCTCTATCAGAGCAAGTTACAGAAGGAGAAATTTCCTGCACGCACCACCCCCTTAAAGCTTCAGATCTTAGCTTTCCAACAAAACCTTTTGCAAAGCATTTGGAGTTCATTTGGTCACCCAACCAAGCCAAAAACCGAAGATAGTGCACTGGAGGGTGCAATCCAGCACAGTCCGACAGAAGGGCCCGTTTAGTAGACGTAGTTAGCTCCAACTTTTGTCAAAATTTAGGGCATGAAAAAGCATATAAATATTTATCAAATCATGGCCCTAAAGTTGAGCTAAGGGACCAGCTTGTGTTGCTTTTATCCAGTTAAAGTAGGGAAGAAATTCCTTTACGCGGTTTTTGGGTATAACCGACTGCCATCTTGTGTTTTGGGTGTACTGCTTGTACTAGTTGCAAGTTCAAGGCCCTAAGGTGCTTTACTTAGAGTATTTAGATGTTTGACACCTCAATTTGCAGATTATTAAGATAGTGAGGTGTAAAGGTTAGGCTAAATCTCTTATTTTATCAACTTGTACTTGGAAGATAGCTTTGGCCATGTCATTTAGTCACAACTTTAGCTTGTAAGCAGCCCTTGGCCAAGCGCAAGAGAGGTTTGGGGCTATAAGTGCCCCCCTCTTCCATTTGTAAGGGACTTTTGTCAAATTGAATACAAAACTTCAGCTTTGTCTCTCTCAAATTCCTAGCTCTATATCTTAAGTTTGGCAATTTAAGTGGTGTCTAGGTCTCTTTATCTGAATTTGGTGGTGATTCTGTATCCTAATTGATCTAAGGAGATTGCCCTCGTGTTCAACAAGAGTGGCTCCATTGGATTATCTCTTCAAGGCACTTGTGTTATCCTCTTCCTCTTCTTCTCATTCTCACTTCCTAATCTCCCTCACATCTACTATCTTGGCAAGTGCAAGGTTAGATACATCAAAACCTCCCTTCATTTCAGACTGTCCTAGATTAGCGCCTAGCCTGTAGCATTGGAATGATCTTGTTGTTTGGCTAACCAAATGACCTCCAAACTGTTTGCAGCTTGTTTTGTTGGATTCCTAACATCTTAAACTTATAGAGAGGGGGCAAGGCAGTCAATCATCCCCTCACCTTTAAGTCCCAAAAGGTGCACAAAACCGGCCAATTTTTGATCAAATCTGACCACATTCTGTCCGATTGCTCTAATTTGTTTTTACCAATGCATGGATGTTCTTGACTTCCTTGGGGCTTGAATGGATGTGTAGGCTAGCTGGTTGCTCGTTCAAAGCTTGGTCTTGATAGTCCCCATCACCTTCCTAATAAGGAAAGCTCTAAGGTGTGTAGGTACTTGGTTGTGTGCTTACTTGCTGGTACTATAAGGGTCAATGGTCCCTTGAAGTTTCATAACCAATTTTTGAATGAAAATCTGTTTTGAGAGCTTGTAGTCTTTGTCCCTCAAATACTTCACTTGCTTATCCTTAATTTGGTCGATTAAGGTGGTGATCAAGTAAGTCATAAGCTTTGTTAAGTGGTGTTTCTGTATCTTAACTGAAGATTAGGGATCCTAAACTTGTGTTCGGTGGTGTTTTTGTATCCAAATATCGAGTTTAGTTCTATCCAATTCAGTGTTCATGCTCAAGGATTCAAAGAGAGTAAAGGTGGGTTTGCTGGATTAATTTTAAGTTAGTTAATCATAACTTCTATTCTCTTTCCATTTCGTACATTCATAACCTTTTACACATCCATTTCCATGGTTAACCAAAGCTAAGGCTATCCCTTTTGGCCTAGCTTCCATCACAAACACAAAGCCAAACTGAAACCGTGAAACTTGACAAAATCGGTTTCAGTCAGCAGCATTTTGGCACGGCCACCCCGTGCTTCATAGCACGACCGTGCCTCCCCTTGCCGTGTTGGTTTCACTTGCTTGCTTCGTGTAGTTGGTGGGTTTCTTGGTTTCTTCCTTTCCTTGAGACATACATCAAGAAACATCAAGTTCCTTTTTGTTTCTCATTTAGAAACCCTTGATTATAAATTCCATTCCTACCTCACGTGTTTGTTGCCTCACAACCAGCATATTACGTGCCACTTTCCTTGGTTCTCCCTTGATTGTGTTCTCTCTTGGTTTTAAGCTTTTAGTCTTAAATTGAGTTTTAGCGTGAACCCTCGGCGGATACATCATATTTGGTATCAGAGCAAAGGTTTCACCTTGCCCTAGTATACCCTTCCACTTCCTTAATTCAATCATCCGTTCCTACTTTGTTTAAGCCACCTACTTCAAACATGAGTACTACAAACATAACCTTGGAAGAGAGGTGTGAAGCTTTGATGAAGCAGAATGAGTTTCTATCTAGAAATATTCAAGATGATGCACAAAACTATCAAGAAACTCAAGCTCAAAATAAGTACCTCCAAAAATAGCTTGATGCATATTTGAAGCAAAAGCAACAAGCCAGTAAAGAACCACCCCAATCTGATTCCCAAGGGAAAGAACACGTGTTTAGCCATACTCTTGATTCATCTTGTTAGTATGAACCATTGAGAATGACTAACCAAATTCCATGGTTTCAAGCTAATTCCAACGATTTCGAAGTTGAAATTCTTGAATTTGAAGCCAAGCTTGATCCTGAAGATCTTTTGGCTTGGTTACACACAGTTGAAAGAGTTTTTGAGTACAATGACATCCCAGAAGAGAAGAAGGTAAAGCTAATTACTTTAAGGCTTTGTAAGTATGCTTCTCTTTGGTGGACTAACTTGTGTGTGGAAAGAGTAAGAGAAAGGAAGTTCAAAATCAGAACTTGGTAGAAGATGAAATCTAAGCTTAAAGCTCGATTTCTTCCTCCTACCTATGTTCAAGATTGCTACTCTCAATTTCATCACTTGAACCAAGGTAACTTGAGTGTAGAAGAATACACTCGTGAATTTGAAAAGCTTATGTTTAAGTGTGATATTCAAGAACCACAAGAACAAACAATTGTTAGATACTTGGGAGGTCTTGATCTTAGGCACGCTAATATTGTTGATTTGCAAGCTTACAGTTCTTTTCATGAGGTATGTGTGCTAGCTCACAAGGTGGAGCAGCAAAAGGAGGATAAACAGCTCCCAAGACATGAAAATCCAAAGCCATCACCATATGAACAAACCTTGAACAAGGGGAGTTCCTCCTACATCCCTAAGCCCACAACACCCATTCCCCTCACTCCACAAAAGAACCTATCCCGACAACCCACACAAAGACCCCTTCCTAAAGGAGTTCAAAGATTTTAAGTGCCAAGGCTTTGACCACTTAGCATCAGAGTGTACAGACATAAGATATGTTACTCTAGCTGAATGGAAGGCAATAGAGGAGGTTGAATCACATAATGAAAATGAAAAACATGATGGGGATGACTTTGGGGAGATAGTGATTGAGGGCGATGAAGGAGACATGCTCACTTTAAATACCAACCATCCACTAAGAAGCAAGGAGCATCTCAACCTTCTTATCACTTTTCATGAACCACAAACCTTTTCCCCCACTTCACCCAAACCTAAAAAACTCAACCCAAATTTCTATCAATCAATTTCATAACCATTACTAAAAGCTCCTAATTCTGATTTAAGTGCATTTGAAGAAGTGGTTTGAAGCATGTTCAACGAGTCCCTGATGTGCAACATTCAAATCAGCAAGGGGCATCAAAAGAAAAGAGCCTCTAAGTTGAAAGGGTCACTTACAAGGTGATTGGCACACTCTTCTGGGCTTGGCACATGTCCCTAGGCACCAACTGATGGGCTGCAACCTTGGCAAGGTCAACCAATGAAGAGCAAGTAGCAAAACAAGTGTCTAGTGCATTTGATTGGCTAGACAAAAAGCAAGTTTCACTTTTCGGCTGACCAATGGGATTCTAGCTAGCTATCCAACATGTTTAAGCTTAAGTATGAGTACATTAATGTGTAATAAACATTAGTATTGCTTTACTTTATGCTTTGGATGTATTTAGATTTGTTTAAGCATGCTCTGTACTTAACTAGCTCTAAACCGGATGTATTAGTGTAATTAATCCCTTTCCTTTCTAGTAAGGAAAGCTCTAGGTATGTGTTAGCTTGCTTGCAAGGCTTATATAAAGCATGCACACAGCCCTCCCCTTTAGACAATCCAACTTTGAATAAAAATCAGAATTGAGAGCTTTGCTCTTATTTCCTCTCAAATACTGAACTTGCTTATCCTTAACTAAGCCGGTCAAGGTGGTGTTCAAGTGTAGTCTTAAACTTCATTAAGTGGTGTTTCTGTATCTTAATCATAGTTTAAGGGCCCTAAACTTGTGTTTGGTGGTGTTTCTATATCCAAACATTGAGTTTAGTTATATCCAATTCAGTATTCATCGTCAAGGATTCAAAGAGATTGAAGGAGGGTTTGCTAGCTTAATTTTGAGTTAGTAAGTCATAACTTTGATTCTCTTTCCATTCCATATATTCATAACCTTTCATACATCCATTTCCATGGTTGACCAAGGCTAAGGCTATCCCTTTTGGTTTAGCTTCCATGATGGAGTCCTACCTAGCCATGACCTTGTTCATGATGTACCGAGTCTAAAACGTCCAAGAACAAGGTCCCAAGTTCAAAGGATGGCTCACATTTTGCAAGAAACTCAAATAGTCAAAACCAGGTTGCTTGGCCAAAAAATGCCCGATTTTGCTCATCTCATCTCTTGAGATACATTGTGGCTTAAGTCTAATATTTTTACATTTTTCGAATCCTTACCATGTCTACTTTCATGTCCAAGCATTCATTTCCAATCATGCACACAAGAAGGTGGAAGATCAAGGTGTTTTGTCTAACCGGCCAATTTTGGCTCAAAACTACGCGGTTGAATGTTTAGGTGGAAGTACCCCACTTAAATGTGGTTTAACGTTGATTTCTTTATAGGGGAGTTTGTACACACCCTAAGGTTTCCCCTTTGGCCTGAAAACCAAATCATACTCACTTTTACTTAGCTTAATTCAGGTTTGAAAAACGCGTAAAATCTTCCTATGAACCCGATTAAAGGAGCACGGTTCATTTACTTCCATCCGTGGGTTTACTCCTCTTCAACTAGAGTGGCACACAATCTAATGCATGGAACACGTCCCTAAGCTATAATCATTGGCTATAACGCTAGGAAGAATAGCTAATAGGAACTCCTTGTTCCTTTGGGTTTTAGGAAGTCCAAGAATGAAGTCCAAACTTACATCAACCCATGGTGAAGTGGGAATAGGCAATAGAGTGCATAAGACTTAAGGTAGTGAATGGCTTTTGGCAATTTGACATGTTCCACACCTCTTGAGTATCTCCTATACATCTCTTTCCATAGCTGCCCAATAATAATGCTCCCTTAGCATGGTGACAGTCTTGTTCTCTCCATAATGTCAAGCTAAAGATCCTCTAAGAACTTCTCTGATTAAAAGTTCTGTTGTGCTACACTTTGGTACACATAGCCGAGTACACGTGAAAAGAAATCCCTTATGGATAACAAAATCTCCTTTGTGGTGTTTAGATTAATCAACATATAATTCCCCAAAGTCTTCATCAGTGTTATATAAAACCTTTAGATGGTCAAAACTAAGTACACAAGCATCTAACTGAAATAATAAGAGACACCTCTGATATAGAGCATCTGCACCTTGATTGAGTTTACCTAACTTGTGCTTGATAGTGAAGTGATATGATTGCATAAACTCAACCCACTTCGCATGCCTTGAGTTTAATTTATGCTGCCCTTGTATATACTTCAATGCTTCATGGTCAGAATGTATGATAAACTCACTAGCAATAAGATGATGACTCCAATGCTCTAAACATCTCACAATGGCATAAAACTCTTTATCATAAGCAGAGTACTTTCTTCTAGAATCACATAATTTCACACTAAAGAAGGCTAGAGGTTTACCTTCTTGAGGAAGAACTCCACCAATACCTACACCAGAGGCATCACATTTAACTTCAAAGATCTTACTAAAGCATGGCGAGGATAGGACTGGTGCTTATGTAAGCTTTGCTTTGATATCTTCAAAGGCAGATTATGCGTTTCGTGTCCATCAAAATGATATACCTTTGATAAATTAAGTCATAGGAGCCATAATAGTGGTAAAGCCACGAATAAATCTGCTATAGAAAGAAGCTAAACCATGGAAAGCTCTAACTTCATGTGTACTGTTAGGTATAGGCCAAGACCGAATGGCTTCTACCTTGCTTTCATCCTCCTTTATACCATGTTCAGTCACAATATAACCAAGAAAGGTAACTTCAAGAGTAAAGAAATCACATTTCTTAAGGTTACCAAAATAACTTGTCACGTTCTAGGACAAGCACAACTTCAGTTAGGTGATCTTGATGCTCGTGCTCATTCTTAGAATACACCAAAATATCATCAAAGTAGACCACCACAAACTTTCCTTATGGAGTCCTACCTAGCCATAACCTTGTCCATGATGTACCAAATCCAGAACGTCCATGATCAAGGTCCGAAGTTCAAAGGATGGCTTTCATTTTGCAAGAAACTCAAACAGTCACAACTGGGTTGCTTGGCCAGAGAATGCCCAGTTTTGTTCATCTCATTACTTGAGCTACACTGTGTCTTAAGTATAATATTTTTACATTTTTGGAATCCTTACCATGTCTAATTTCATGTCCAAGCATTCATTTCCAATCATGCGCACAAGAAGGTGGAAGATCAAGGTGTTTTGTCTAACCGGCCAGTTTTGGTTTAAAACTGCACGGTTGAATGTTTAGGTGGAATTACCCCACTTAAACGTGGTTTTACCTTGATTACCTTATAGGGGGGTTTGGACACACCGTAAGGTTTCCCCCGATGGCCTGAAAACAAAATCATGCTCACTTTTACTTAGCATAATTCAGGTTTGAAAATCGGGTAAAATCTGCCTGTGAACCCGGTTTAAAGGAGCACGGTTCATTTACCTCCATCAATGGGTTTACTCCTCTTTAGCTAGAGTGGCACACAATCCAATGCGTGGAAAACGTCCCTAAGCTATAATCATTGGTTGCAACCATGGGAAGAATGGCCAAGAGGAAGCAAGCTGCAAGTGAAGTTGTCTCACGACTCTCATTGGTCAGCCGAAAAGGGGAAGCAACTTTACGGCTGAAGCACATGCTCTTGACTTGAATTCTTGCTGATTAAGCTTAAGAATAAGCTAATTAAGTTGTAATGACATTTTTTTTGCTTTCCATCTTGATTTGGATGTACTTAGATTAGTCTTAAGTTTGGTTTATACCCGGTTAGTCATAACAGTGGAGTTTAGGCTAATCTAATACCTTTTCTCCCTAGGAGGGTGAGGTAAGGTGTATGCTTGCTTGCTAGTGAGCTTACTAGGTGTGTAACATAAGAGGCTCTCGGACATTGTTGAACCTCACTTCAGATTTTGAATGAAAAAAACCGTGGAGAGCATTTGAAGTTTTCTTTAAAAAACACTTCAGTTGCTTATCCTTAACTAAGCCGGTTAAGGTGGTGTCCAAGTGAGTCCTAACTTTGATTAAGTGGTGATTTTGTATGTTAATCAAGCTTAGGGGCCCTAAACTTTGTTTTGGTGGTGTTTTTGTATCCAAAATCAAAGATTAGCTCTATCCAAACTAATGGGGACCATCCAACCAAACATTCCATAACCCTTTCCAATGATCCACCCCCTATTAGGGAGTCCAAGAAGATCAAGGAAATTCATGCCATGATCTGAATCCACTTCAACAAAGAAGAGGATGCACTATCCAGTTTGTACCAAAATTGACCCGGTTTTATTTTTCTGTTGGAGAAAATTATAGAAGGGGAAATTTCCTGTACATACCACCCGTTAAAGCTTGAGATCTTAGATTTCCAACAAGACCTTTCGCAAAGCATTTGGAGTGCATTTGGTCAGCCAACCAAGCAAAAAACCGAAGACAGTGCACTGCATGGTGCAATCCAGCACAGTCCGAAAGAAGGGTCCGTTTATTTGACCTACATAGCTCCAGCTTTTGTCAAACTTTAGGGCATGAAAAGGCATCTAAAAATTTATCAAATCATGGCCCTAAAGTTGAGCTAAGGGACCAGCTTGTGTTGCTTTTATCCAGCCAAAGTAGGGAAGAAATTCCTTTACCCCGGTTTTTGGGTATAATCGACTGCCACCTTAGGTTTTGGTGTGCAACTTGTACTACTTGCAGGTTCAAGGCCCTAAGCTACTGTAATTATAGTATTTAGATGCTTGACACTGTAATTTAGAGATTATTAAGCTAATCAGGTGTCAAGGTTAGGTTAAATCTCTTATTATATCTAGTGGTACTTGTAAGCTAGCTTAGGCCTAGTCATTTAGTCACAAATCAGCTTGTACAATAGCTCCTTGGTCGAGTGTAAGGGAAGGAGGGTCTATAAATACCTCATCTGTTCCATTTACAAGGGTCTCTTATGAAATTGAATATGAAACTTGAGCTTTGTCTCTCTGAAATTCTTAGTTCTATATCTTAAGTTCGGCAACTTAAGTGGTGTCCAGGTCTTTTTATCTCAATTAGGTGGTGATTCTATATCCTAATTGATCTAAGGAGATTGCCCTAGTGTTCAACAAGAGTGCTTCCATTGGATTATCTCATGAAGGCAATTGTGTTATCCTCTTCTTCTTCTTCTCATTCTCACTTCCTAATCTCTCTCACTTCTACTCTCTTGGCAAGTGCAAGGTGAGACACATCAATTGGTGTTAGAGCCTTGGCTACCCTCCTTATCTTGCTTCCCGCCTCAAATACATTCCCAAACACTAAGCCACAAGTCAACCTTACCCATATCTCCATTTTCTCCCTTGCACATTCCCCACCGTGCCACGGACAGAACCTCAGCAAGGGTACACCGTGCCATACGACACGACCATGCCTCCTCCCCCAGCACACGAACTTGGTTTCACTAGCCTAGCACGACCAGACTGTGCCCCCTAGCACGACTGTGCTCATTCCTCACAGATCTGAAACACCATACCTCCTACTCTATTACAACCATGTCTTCAAGCCTGACCCCAGAACAAGTTACGAAGACCGTTCTTAAGGAGAAGGATGAATTGGAGGGCAAGGTCAAGTACCTCCAAAGTTAACTTCGGCAACTCCTAGAAGAGAAGAGAAGGAGTTTGAGGAACTCTAGAAGGCCCACAGAACAAGGTCCTCGGATTGATCTCGAGGAAGAAGAAAGCTACCCCCATGAGTCTTCTAGTGAAGAAGGTGAAGGAGGAAGACCATTTCGACCTAGTGGAGGCAGCAATCTTGACTTCAAGGTTGACATTCCCGAGTTTGAAGGCCATCTAGACCCGGATTTGTGTCTAGATTGGCTTCGGTCAGTTGAGAGAGTCTTGAAGCACAAAGACATGCAGCATCAGGAAAAGGTAGATCTTGTCGCCCCTACGCTTTGCAAATATGCTTCAATTTGGTGGGCTAAGTTAGTGACCAAGAGGGCAAGGAAGGGAAAGAGAAAAATCCATACTTAGGAGCAAATGAGGGACAAACTAAAGGGCAACTTCCCACCCACCCACTACCTCCATGATAACTAGCTCAAATTTCATAACCTCAAACGAGGAACCAAGAGTGTGGAAGAATATACTAGGGAGTTTGAATAACTCCGCTTGAAATGTGATTTGAAGGAAGATGAAACCGAAACTCTTGTGAGGTATTTGAGTGGTTTGGATGGTCAAATTGTCCATGTTATTTAGCTACATCCTTACTCCTCTCTTGATGAGCTTTGTTCCCTTGCATACAAAGTTGAGCAACACCAAATGGACAAAGGGAAAAGAATTGTGTCCAAACCTCCTACTCGGTCTTACCCTTTTCAAAGACCCCCAAAACACAACTCCTAGACCACAAGCTCCACCACCTCCACGGCCAAATCCCCCAAACACCCAAAACACCTCAAAGAAACCCACCTAAACTGGAAGATAGAAGAAGATGTTTTCGGTGCTAAGGAGTAGGGCACATTGCATCCAAATGCCCAAACAAGAGGATTGTTACTTTGGCTTAATTTCAAGCTTCCTTTGAGGAGCTTGAGGGAGAGGACGAAGGGGAGAAAGAGCTAGACTTGAATGAGTCTCTAGAGGAGGTGGAAGAAGGTCCAAATGAAGGGGAACTTTTGGTCATTCGAAGGGCCTTAAGTGGCCAAGCTTGCCAAGATGAACTTGAGCAAAGAGAGTCCATCTTCTATACAAGGTGCACCGTACGTGGGACGGTTTACTCCCTTATCATTAATGGGGGTAATTGGGCAAATGTCGTCTCAGAATCCATGGTGGACAAGATCAAGCTCTCGGTAACCCCCCACCCAAAGCCATACACCATCCAATGGCTTAATCAAAGCAAAGGTTTGTAAATCTCTTCCCGGTGTCTCTTATCTTTAAGTATTGGGAGAACTTACAAAGATGAGATTTGCTGTGATATTATGCCAATGGATGTTTGCCATGTCTTGTTGGGACGACCTTTGCTCTTTGATAGGAGGGTCATGCATGATGGCCATATCAATACCTATACCTTCACAAAGAACCACAAGAAGATCACCCTCACTCCACTCAAATTGTCCACCCCCTCCAAACCCAAAGAAAACCCACAAATAGATATCTTTCTCACCGCCCTCCTAAAGTCCCAAATGCATGAGTATGAACCATACAAAGAATGGATTTTGCTGGACCAAGAACTGGCCTTAGCCATTGCCTCAAGCCATCCCATGCTCACCCCCCTCCTACACACCTTCCAACATGTTTTCGCTCAAGATATACCCCACGGTTTGCCTCCCAAAAGATCCATCCAACACAAGATTGACCTTTTTCCTGGTTCGACCCTCTCAAACAAAACCGGCCTATAGGATGAACCCCCCAAAAAACTCAGGAAGTCCAACGCCAAGTTGATGACCTCCTAGCCAAGGGGCTAATCCGTGAGAGCCTAAGCCCGTGTGTCGTCCTAGCTCTACTTGTGCCTAAGAAAGATGGGAGCATGAGAATGTGTGTTGATAGTAGGGTCATCAACAAGATCACCATCAGGTACCAGTATCCCATTCCAAGGTTGGAGGATTCACTTAATGAGCTTCATGGAGCCACTATCTTCTCCAAAATTTATCTTAAAAGTGGCTACTACCAAATTCGGGTCTTTGAAGGGAATGAATGGAAGATGACTTTCAAAACCAAGGGCGACCTTTATGAGTGGTTGGTCATGCCATTTGGCTTAACTAATGCACGTAGCACCTTCCTGAGGCTTATGAATGAGGTGCTTAGGCTGGTCATAGGCAAGTTTGTTGTTGTGTATTTTGATGATATCCTTGTGTATAACCGAGATGAACAAGAGCATGCCGACCACCTCCACCAAATCTTCAGTATCTTGGCTCCAGAAGAGCTCTATGGTATCCTTAAGAAGTGTCACTTCTTCACACCCCAGGTCATCTTCTTGGGTTATGTAGTTTCGGCTCAAGGCATCCACGTTGATGAAGAGAAGGCCAAGGCTATCCGTGAGGGGCCTACTCCCTGCTCCATACATTAAGTCCGAAGCTTCCATGGTTTGGCCTCCTTTTATAGGAGATTTGTGAAGGACTTTAGCTCCATTGTCTCTCCCATGATCGAGGTTCTAAAGGGCAAGACCTTTGAGTGGAATGAAAAAGCCCACTCAATATTTGAAGAAATCAAGAGGAGGCTTACAAGTGCTCCCATCCTAGCACTACCTAGCTTCTCCAAGGCCTTTGAGGTGGAGTTTGATGCCTCAGGAGTAGGCATAGGGGCTGTTCTGTCTCAAGAGAAGTGACCCATTGCATTCTTTAGTGAGAAATTGAATGAAGCAAAGACGAAGTACTCGACATACGACAAGGATTTCTATGTAATAGTCCGGGCTTTGGAAGATTGGAGACACTACCTAGTGGGCGCCGAATTCTTCCTACATTCGGATCTTGAGGCCCTCAAGTTCATTAAAGGGAACATAAGCTCAATCCCTGCCATGCCAAGTGGGTTGAGTACCTCTAAACTTTCAACTTCATGATACATCACAAAGCCGGCAAGTTGAACAAGGGAGCGGATGCCCTTTTAAGGAGATACTTTCTGGTTTCGGTCCTAGAATCCGACGTACTTGGTGTAACACCCCTAGCCCCTATGGGCGAAAGCGTTACGTTTTCTTAACTTTCTACTTAGATTATGGGATGAAACTGACAGAGTTTCCCCTTAAAACTGACCGTTTCTAGGCTAAACGTCTTACAATAAGTCCCTGTAAATATACGAAATCGTAAATATATAAAACATAGCTCAACGGCCACACGCCGGAGTTCATAACTCGACGAGCCACTGGCTCAGAGTACACCAAACAGAATAGTTCATTAATACAGAAAAAGTAAAAGATGGAACTCAATGGTTCACACAACGGGAGTATGGGGTTTACATCCCAAAACACATAACTAACTTTGACCAAAAAGACATCTAGCTAATTGGATGGTTGGCTCATGTGGCCATACAGAGCGACCCATGAACAATATGCATTACATGAACTTAGAATACTTGTTTACAATCATTTCAAACTAAGAACACATGGCATGACTTCATTAAGCACGTAAGATCCCTTCAAATGGATCTAAACGACACCTGGCAAGCAAGAACAGGTTCCATCTTGACATAGCTTACTCAACTTCCTCCTGTTATAATGAAAACCTAGGGAAAAGGGAGAAGAGTAGTGGGATGAGCAACCATACGCTCAGTGAGTGTCCCCCAACCCCCTTAAAACCAAAACCGTTGCAGGCAATAATATCTTTAGTAGTCACATATCACGTATCCATAATTTGATATCATATTAAGCATTCATAGAATTCCTATGAAAACATTACTAATCATAAACCTGACTTTAAGCACTCAACATAATATTAGGGAACATATCATAGGACATAGGTTCAAGAACATGAACATCGGACTACCCATGACTTATGCATTCAATAGGCATGTATGAATGTCATTGCATAATTCACTAACATGTCACAATTTCTAATGAAGTCATAATAATGTCACATCACTTAAGGTTATCAGCTTATGCATGAAACATGCTCATAAGGCCATCTTTTTCGTAATAGTGTCTTACTTAGCATCTCATTCACATTTCATTTATAAGAAAAGCACAGAACATGCAAGGAAAACTTTCTTTCCTTTCTTTGAAAACATTTCATTTAGCCTCTTGAGGCTCATAAAAACTCTTCTCTTAGCCTCTTGAGGCTCATTTTCTTTCATGTCGGTCGTATACTGACCCTTATAAACTTTTCAAATTGCATAAAGACTTTCTTTCCTTTTGAAACACTTAAAATGGCAAAGTGCCCATTGCTTTTCTTTTCTTGGTAGGAAAATACTTCTGGCGTAAGATCATTACAAGCTGCTGATTGGGTGGGAACTATTCTCGAGCCCATAGTGAGACCTAACACTCACACTTAAGCTCATACTCTCGAGATGGCTACATAACATATCAAACCATTCCGTTAACCCTAGTTAGGGCCTCTAGGGTTTCCGAACCTTCCCCTAGGATAAGATTGTTCTTTCGTTCTTTTCATGTTGTTCGAAGCACATTATCTTAGCCACTTAAAGCGTATCGACCATAACGGCTATAACTTTGCGTTTCAAACAGTAAAATCATTCAACGTATAACGCATACCTTTTTAAAACTCTTTAGGGATTCTCCCGTTCAAGCGAGTTTACTCCCAAAACTGTTTTCATTTAATTAAAATAGGCCATCATGCACTGATAGTTATGGCTACTATCAATTCAAAACATGAAATCATTCTTTGAAAAACTCACCCTTGTGCACATAATGCAATTTGAGGACATCGAAGGGAAAGGGGTTCACATATATCACATTGAAGCACTTCATAATCAATTCAACACAATGAGCCACACATGGCCTGGCAATCCGCATGATTGCGGTCAATTCGCAACCCAGTCTCCCTCCTCACTTGCAGCATACCACAAGACCTCGAACGCTCATAATGTTGTCCTCAAACCATCCAACTACCAGCTCGATTCATCAATTTATTAATCACAATATATTATCATATTGGCTGATATAAAAGAGAGTGAGGTTTAGGCTCTTACCTGAGCAAACAACACCATTCAGCCACATATAACCACATTTATTTGTAACCGACAACACTTTATTCAGTGAATCAAACATTCCAAACATATACGATGCATTTCGAAGTACGTTTCCTAAGCATGAATGCACTAAAAAGGGTTCAAATGAAAGCTAGCATATCCCAATAGTTTCGAATTTAATACATTTACAAGCATTAGCTAGTTTAACTCGAATCGAAGCTAAACACGTTTAAACAACTTCGAAATTAATTCTTTTTCACATGTTAGCTAATTAACTTGAATCGAAGCTAAACACGTTTAAACAACTTCGAAATTAATTCTTTTTCACATGTTAGCTAATTAACTTAAATCGAAGCTAAACACGTTTATATAACTTGAATTTTAATTCTTCTTGATGCATTAACTCATTACTTGAATCGAGGCTAAAAATGTTAAACTAACTTCGTTTTTAACTCTTTTTATACATTAGCTAACTTTAATCGAATTCAAGTCAACCACGTGCAAAAAATTTTAATTAGTCTCACGCACTTGCATTAACTAAATATGCTAAATATACTACACATGATTCTAGACAAGCATAACTTACTTCGAACCAGCTTTCAGGCATGAACTAACTAAACTAACATGCATCGATTCAAGACACTTTCGAGTATTAATCAACTAAACTAACATTTAATGATTCAAAGTCGTTTTCAAGCATGAACAAACCAAACTTAACATGCATCGCAACTTAAAGCTTAAAACCATTTCGAAACTACTAATACTTAGGAGGTGAGAAACACCCACCTCGATTCCAAGATAGAGGATTCGCGAATCGGGCTTATTTGGAGTAGGAATCGAGCATCTAAGGGCGTAGAACCTCTTCATTGCTCGTGATGCCTTGACCGAATAAGACCCCAAACCCCAGTTCGCAATTTTTGTCCAATTTTCACACGATTTGTGAGGGTTTGAGATATAGATTCAATTTAAATAAGCATAAAGGCTCGAAACTCACCATGCCTGTGAATTTTGTTCGAGCATCAACTCTACCTGCGCTGAATTCAGCCAAACCATGGCTAATTTTCACTCAACCATCGTGGAGAGGTGGTCGCTGGCGCCTGGGCTCACCCGTCCACGGTGACGGTCGTGGTGGCGTGGGGTTGAGGGCTTCGAAACCCTCGCCTTTGCACCGAGCACCTCGTTCTAACTGTCACTCGATCCCTCTCTGTCTCTCTCTTCGCCGGTCAACGGCCGTGGCTGGCTGCGCACCGCAACACCGGCACCGTCACCCCCTCCTTCTCCATCCATCGCTCCACCTCTCTCTCTCTCTCTCTTGGTTGCTGGTGGTTCGCGTGGGGGTCGAGTAGAGAACCCCTCCCTTTGCGTGTTTTCTTTGTTGAAGAAAGGGGTCTTGCCCCCCCCCCTTTTTGATCCTTTTTCTTTTTTTTTGTAGGTCTTAAGCTAATCTATAATTGGTGTGGCTAATCTAATTCATATCCCGAACTCTACACCCGAATCGTTAATACGACCTTCTATCAACTATTCATTCCCAAATACGTCTAGGTTCTATTCAATAAACCACAAACTAATTCTAAGGTTGAAAAACCTAATCGTACTCGGGAAACGACTAAATAAATCGAATAACGACTAAATTAAACCATCGATATAATTTAAAGGTGCAAATAACATCAATTAACTTTGAAATCAATACTAGTAATAATAATCCTTTTTAATAAAATTATTGTTCCCAAAAGCACATCGATAATAATTTAACTCATACAATTACTAAAAATACGATTTTATAACGTAAAAAGGTAATACAGTTAGCTTAACAGAAAACACAAAAACGCGGGTCTTACACTCTCCCGCCCTTAAAAGAATTTCTCCCTCGAAATTCTAAATCTAAGTTCGGTCTTTGCTAGAATGCATGGACACAACTAGGATCTACACGATAGGTTTTCAAAAGATTTCATTTTGGAAACACAACTTTTAAATCGAAAGAAAATCGCTTATGGTTTCCAATCTCCTCCTCGCCAATCCTCTTCAGGCGTCTACTCACTCTATTTAGGCGCCGAGGGCAAATCGCATTGAAGAGGGGCAATTGAGTTGGCGTGGAAAACCATATCGAGTTTATTTTGAAGAATGGACAAAGATTTTCGAGAATCTAGACTCAGTTAGCATGGCAAGCAGTAATTCTATGCATATGCATCTATAAGTGGGCATCTAAAGGCATGACAATCGAGACAATGACATCTGAAGGTCGTACACTAGCAGTCTCATTCTAAACATGAACTCACGTCACCTTTGGGATCACAGTGGTTAACATAAAGACTCCTATAATACATTAGACCAACAAAAGCGTCACATAGCACAACATAGTATCAGTTAAGCATAATAGCATCGCATAGTATGGCATAGTATTAAGAATTCAGTGTTCTTAAGCCTAAGAGTTAGTTATAACATGAATCCGACTAGGGTACATATGGCAAGTAATTCACAAAATGAGTGCATGTATGATTGACATTCCTTATGCTTTTATGTCGATTTAAGGTTAAATCATTTACGAGAATGCTATCACACTACATCAAGGTAGCAAACACATCAAATTATGCCATACTGGTAATAAAAGATCGAATTCACATTGACTTCATGCAGGGTTTACAACAGAGCACTAAAAATTGGGAATCACGACTAACATGAACTAGCATAATCATGTTGATAAAAACAACTTGGAGAAGGAAATGCTGAGGCAGGAATGTAAGTCGATGATTTTGATGGTGGGGAGTATTTCCCTTGGGTTTTTACTTGGGGCTGATCGTCTCTGAAGTCATAGATTCATACAAATGAATGGTTATGCTCCTAGACCAATCCTGGGTCTGTGGCTTACAGGCCTACATGCTTCCCCTACGCTATTCTGATCAAACATATAAGAGCAAGGAGACATGAATTCAAGTCACTAGGGTCGCCTTACCATGCTTCAATATGTGTGTAGGCGGTTATTCAGCTATTACATGGAATCAAAGAACCTACTGAATGCATGCAACAGTCAGAGGTCATGCCATGTCATGAATCACAAAACTTAGATAATTGCAACAATCAAGTCACATAGCAATTCGACTCAAGTCAAGCTGATTCACTAGCATACAAAATCGAAGCATTTCAAAACTGAGTCACCTAACTAGGGGGTTTTCATTTCATAGCAAGGCAATAGAGGCATCACACAACATTAATTAGCGTCGTAAGGAATCCTTAAAACTTCCAGATTCACGGGGTCGTCACACATATAGAACACCTAGAATTGTATGTGCACGTACAATCCTTCTTTGCAACCTATGGTCAATGGCTTGCCCTAAATACCGTTGAATTTAGGAATAATTTAGTGTCCAACTGCCAGGGTTGTTTGAGTATGGTTGCCATTACTGGTTGTATAGGTACGCGTTGAGGTCTTATGCGGTACACCCATTCCACAGGTGATCATAAGAGTCTCACCGTAGGTCGCTTGCCTTAGTAGGGATCATTTACTATGTATAATTCCAAAGTCTGCCAGATTCTTTCTCCCTTATGCTTTCTAGGTATATCAGGGTCCGTTCGGGTCGAAACATTGTCATCCCATTCACAAATAACAATCCATATAATAAAAAGAGCAAGTAATGCGTGGTTTAGTCAATAATGGCAAAGAAGGAGAACGATAGGTACACTTATGCAATGTTCAACAAGCTCCTACCACTAGCACATAGTCTTTCAAGCATGCATACAAAGGTAGCCTCTAATATACTTAGGGAATTCGGCATTCAGAAGAAAAGAGGGAAGATATCACTTAGTAGGATTACCAATTATAGCAACCGATCTCGACACGTATGGTATAATTGCATGTACTTGGAAACCTAAGCCCGCTCGTCATAGCTAAAGAATGTAAAGTACATCTTAACGCGACAACGAAAGGATATTAACATTTCGAAGCTTCAGATTTGAAAGGTCAAAATAGCTTGTCTGTTTTGAACTTCTTCTCTACCATCCTTTGAGTACGTCTGCTCACTGCATTATGGGGCCCGAGGAGCAAATCGTACTTCAGAGTCAAATACGAGCTTACAGAAAGACTTTTAATGGTTCGAGTTTAAAACGACATGCTTAAACTATCGACCGTCTTATTAGAGTGCACGAAAAAGACATTTACCATTCAAAACATAACTTAGTGCACACAAGAACACGAAAATGAATTAGGCTCACATACATCCGATTGGCTCATCCGGATCACCTAAAAGTCAATCAATGAAGTCAATTGGCATGTTAGGAGCATATTGCACCAATGAAGTACTCACAACGTCACCTAAAGGTGTGGGGAGAGCTATTTGACTCCTATACTAAATACAACTCGCCACTTTCACTTAATCGACCTACTCGAGCCTCACATAAGTCAGAGATGGTCATACTACAAAGCACACTTGCAGACGAAGCAGGCATATGTCACATAACCTAAAGGTGTTCCTAGGCACCTATATGAGATGCAAGACTGAGGTCGTGGCCTATGGTCGCAGAACCATGGTCTGATACCATCAATGTAACACCCCTAGCCCCTAGGGCTGAAAGCTTTTCGTTTTCTTAACTTTCTACTTAGATTATGGGACGAAACGGACAGAGTTTCCCCTGAAAACTGACCCTTTCTAGGCTAAACGCCTTACAATAAGTCCCTGTAAATCAACGGAAGTGTAACCATATAAAACATAGCTCAACGGCCACACGTCGGAGTTCATAACTCGACGAGCCACCCGCTCGGAGTACACCAAACAGAATAGTTCGTTAATATAGAAAAAGTAAAAGATAAAACTCAACGGTTCACACAACCGGAGTATGGGGTTTACATCCCAAAACACATAACTAACTTTGACCAAAAAGACATCTAGCTAACTGGATGGTTAGCTCATATGGCCATACAGAGCGACCCGTGAACAATATGCATTACATGAACCTATAATACTTGTTTACAATCATTTCCAATTAAGAACACATGGTATGACTTCATTGAGCACGTAAGATCCCTTCAAATGGATCTAAATGACACCTGGCAAGTAAGAACAGGTTCCGTCTTGACATAACTGACTCAACTTCTTCCTGTTATAAGGAAAACCTGCGGAAAAGGGGGAAGAGTAGTGGGATGACCAACCACACGCTTAGTGAGTGTCCCCCAACCCCCTTAAAACCAAAACCATTGCAGGCAATAATATATTTACTAGTCACATATCACGTATCCATACTTTAATATCATATTCGGCATTCATAGAATTCCTATGAAAACATTACTAATCATAAACTTGACTTTAAGCACTCAACATAATATTAGGCAACGTATCATAGGACATAGGTTCAAGAACATGAACATCGGACAAGCCATGACTTATGCATTCAATAAGCACGTATGAATGTCATTGTATAATTCACTAACATGTCACAATTTCTAATGAAGTCATAATAATGTCACATAACTTAAGCTTATCAGGTTATGCATGAAACATGCTCATAAGGCCTTCTTTTTCATAATTGTGTCTAACTTAGCATCTCATTCACATTTCATTTATAAGAAAAGCATAGAACACGGAAGGAAAACTTTCTTTCCTTTCTTTGAAAATGTTTCATTTAGCCTTTTGAGCCTCATAAAAACTCTTCTCTTAGCCTCTTGAGGCTCATATTATTTCATATCGGTCGCATACTGACCCTTACAAACTTTTCATACTGCACAAAGACTTTCTTTCCTTTTGAAACACTTAAAATGGCAAAGTGCCCATTGCTTTTCTTATCATGGTAGGAAAATACTTCTGGCGTAAGATCATTACAGGGTGCTGATTGGGTGAGAACAATTCTCGACCCAATAGCGAGACCTAATGCTCACACTTAAGCTCTTACTCCCGGGATGGCTACATAACATATCAGACCATTACATTAAACCTCGTCGGGGCCTCTAGGGTTTCCGAAACTTCCCCTAAGATAACATTGTTCTTTTGTTCTTTTCATATTGTCCGAAGCACATCATCTTAGCCACTTAAAGCATATCGGCCATAACTGCTATAACTTTGCATTTCAAACAGTAAAATCATTCAACGTATAACTCACACCTTTTTAAAACTTTTTAGGGATTCCCCCATTTAAGCGAGTTCAATCCCAAAATTGTTTTCATTTAATTAAAATAGGCCATCATGCACTAAAAGTTATGGCTACTATCATTTCAAAACATGAAATCCTTCTTTGAAAAACTCACCCTTGTGCACATAATGCAATTTGAGGACATCGAAGGGAAAGGGGTTCACATATATGACATTGAAGCACTTCATAATCAATTCAATACAATGAGCCACACATGGCCTGGCAATCCACAGGATTGCGGTCAATTCGCAACCCAGTCTCCCTCCTCACTTGCAGCACACCACAAGACCTCGAACGCTCATAATGTTGTCCTCAAACCATCCAACTACCAGCTCGATTCATCAATTTATTAATCACAATATATTATCATATTGGCTTATATAAAAGAGAGTGAGGTTTAGGCTCTTACCTGAGCAAACAGCACCATTCAGCCACATATAACCACATTTATTTGTAATCGACAACACTTTATTCAGTGAATCAAACATTCTAAACATATACGATGCATTTCGAAGTATGTTTCCTAAGCATGAACGCACTAAAAATGGTTCAAATGAAAGCTCACATATCCCAGTAGTTTCAAATTTAATACATTTATAAGCATTAGCTAGTTTAACTCGAATCGAAGCTAAGCACGTTTAAACAACTTCGAAATTAATTCTTTTTCACATGTTAGCTAATTAACTTGAATGGAAGCTAAACACGTTTATATAACTTCGATTTTAATTCTTCTTCATGCATTAACTCATTACTTGAATCGAGGCTAAACTTGTTAAACTAACTTCGTTTTTAATTCTCTTTACACATTAGCTAACTTTAATCGAATTTAGGCCAACCACGTGCAACAAATTTTAATTAGTCTCGTGCACTTGCATTAACTAAATATGCTAAATATACTACACATGATTCTAGACAAGCATAACTTACTTCGAACCAGCTTTCAAGCATGAACTAACTAAACTAACATGTATCGATTCAAGACACTTTCGAGTATTAATCAACTAAACTAACATTTAACGATTCAAAGTCATTTTCAGGCATAAACAAACTAAACTTAGCATGCATCGCAACTTAAAGCTTAAAACGATTTCGAAACTACTTATACTTAGGAGGTGAGAAACACCCACCTCGATTCCAAGCTAGAGGATTCGCGAATTGGACTTATTCGGAGTAGGAATCGAGCATCTAAGGGACTAGAACCTCCTCACTGCTCGTGATGCCTTGACCGAATCAAACCTCAAAGCCTAGTTCGCGATTTTTATCCAATTTTCACACGATTAGTGAGGGTTTGGGATATAGATTCAATTTAAAGAAGCGTAAAGGCTCGAAACTCACCATGCCTATGAATTTTGTTCGAGCATCAGCTCTACCTGCGCTGAATTCGGCCAAACCGTGGCTGATTTTCACTCAACCATCGCGCAGAGGTGGTCGCCGGCGCCTGGGCTCATCCGTCCACGGTGACGGTCGTGGTGGCGTGGGGTTGAGGGCTTCGAAACCCTCACCTTTGGACCGAGCACCTTGTTCTGATTGTCACTTGATCCCTCCCTCTCTCTCTCTTCGCCGGTCAACGATCGTGGCAGGCTGCGCACCGCAACACCGGCTCCGTCACCCCCTCCTTCTCCGTCCATCGCTCAGCCTCTCTCTCTCTCTCTGTCGGTTGCTGGTGGTTCGCGTGGGGGTCGAGTAGAGAAGCCCCCCTTTGCGTGTTCTCTTTGCTGATGAAAGGGGTTTCGCGCCCCCTTTTTATCCTTTTCCTTTTTTTTGTGGGTCTTCAGCTAATCTATAATTGGTGTCGCTAATCTAATTCATATCCCGAACTCCACACCCGAATCGTTAATACGACCTTCTATCGACTATTCGATCCCAAATACGTCTAGGTTCGATTCAACAAACCACAAATTTATTCTAAGGCTGCGAACCTAATTGTACTCGGGAAACGACTAAATAAATCGAACAACGATTAAATTAAACTATCCATATAATTTAAAGGTTCAAAGAATATGAATTAACTTTGAAATCATTATTATTAATAATAATCCTTTTTAATAAAATTACTGCTCCCAAAAGCACATCGATAATACTTTAACTCATACAGTTACTAAAAATACAATTTTATAACCTGAAAAGGTAATACAGTTAGCTTAACAGAAAACACAAAAACATGGGTCTTACACTTGGGTTTCAGATTGTAAAAGGGACGTACATTAATGATGAGGACTTCAAGGTGATCCATGTCAAGTGTGCTAACCACCGCCACGGCCTCTTCCACCTCCTAGAGGGGTTCCTCTTCAAGGGGTGATGACTTTGCATACCCAAGTGTGGGTTTAGGGAGTTGCTAATCTAAGAGCTTCATGGTGGTGCTCTATCCGTTCACTTTGGGGTAGAGAGGACTTGCTCAATGCTTAAGGAGCATCACTATTGGCGAAAAATGGCCAAGGATGTGGAACACTTCATCAAGAGGTGCTCAATTTGTCACATGGCTAAGAGCCATGTACTTCCCCAAGGCCTTTAGTCCCCTTTGCCTGTGCCCTTTGCTCTATGGGAAGATATTAGTTTGGACTTCATCACAGGCTTGCCATGAACTCAAAGAAGCAAGGATTCCATCATGGTGGCAGTGGATCATTTCTCCAAAATGGCCCACTTTGTCCCTTGTCACACCACCCATGATGCCTCCCACATAGCCAATCTTTACTTCAAGGAGATTGTGAGACTTCATGGCATCCCAAGGAGCATGGTTTCGGATAGGGACACTAAGTTCTATAGTCATTTTTAGCTCACTCTTTGGAGAAACATGGGGACACACCCCAAGTTTATAACTACTTGTCACCCCCAAACCGATGGCCAAATCGAGGTGACTAACTAGAATTTGGGGACCTTGCCTAGGGTGCTTGTGAAGAAGAACATCAAGGGTTAGGATGAACTCCTACCTCATGCGGAGTTTGCTTTCAACCGTGCCCAAGTAAAGCCACCGACCTCTCCCTTTTTCAAGTGGTCTATGGGTACAATCCAAAAACTCGCTTGGAGCTCACACCCATTACCACTCCAAGCAAGTTTAGTTAGGAGGCCGAGAAACCAGCCAAAGAAATCAAAGACCTTCATGCTCAAGTTCAGGAGAGGATTGAGAAGTCCAATACCCAAGCCATGCATCAAGCCAACAAGCACAAAAGGGAGGCCTATTTCCAACCGGGGTAGTTGGTGTGGATTCACATGAGGAAAGAAAGGTTCCCAAGCAAGCGCAAGTTTAAAATCATGTCGAGATCGGATTGCCTCTTTCATATATTATAGAAGGTCAAACCTAATGCCTACAAGGTCGAATTACCTGGTGAGTATGGGGTCTCCGCAAGCTTTAATGTGGCTGATCTTAGCGCATGCTTTTAGGAAAATGAAGAAATCCTAAGTTTGAGGTCAAACTCCAACTCACTCAGAGAGGATAACGGGGACCATCCAACCAAACCTTCCATAACCCTTCCCAATAATCCACCCCCTGCTAGGGAGTCCAAGAAGGTCATGGAAGTTCATTCCATGGTCCAAAAACACTTGAACAAAGAAGAGGATAGGTTGTCCAGTTCATACCGAAATTGTCCCTGTTTTGTTTCTCTGTTGGAACAAATTATAGAAAGGGAAATTTCATGCACGCACCACCCCCTTAAAGCTTGACATCTTAGCTTTACAACAAGACCTTTTGCAAAGCATTTGGAGTTCATTTGGTCACCCAACCAAGCACAAAACGCATGACAGTGCGCTATAGGGCGCAATCTAGCGCAGTCCTGAAGAAGGGTCCATTTGGTTGACCTACTTAGCTCCAAATTTTGTCAAACTTTAGGGCATGAAAAGGCATCTAAATATTTATCAAATGATGGTCCTAAAGGTGAGCTAAGGGACCAGCTTGTGTTGCTTTTATCCAGCCAAAGTAGGGATGAAATTCCTTTACTCGGTATTTGGCTATAACCGGCTGCCACCTTGGGTTTTGGTGTACAACTTGTACTACTTGCATGTTGAAGGCCCTAGGCTATGGTACTTAGAGTATTTAGATGCTTGACACCTCAATTTGGAGATATTATTAAGCTAATGAGGTATCAAGGTTAGGTTAAATCTCTTGTTTTATCAACTTGTACTTGTAAGCTAGCTTAGGCCTAGTCATTTAGTCACAAATCAGCTTGTAAAACAGCTCCTTGGCCAAGTGTAAGGGAAAGAGGGTCTATAGATACCTCCTCTCTTCCATTTACACGGGTCTTTTGTGCATTGAATACAAAACTTGAGCTTTGTCTCTCTCAAATTCCTAGTTCTATATCTTAAGTTTGGCAACTTAAGTGGTGTCTAGGTCTCTTCATCTTAGTTAGGTGGTGATTCTGTAGCCTAATTTATCTAAGGAGGTTTCCCTAGTCTCACAACAATAGTGGCTCCATTGGATTATCTCTTGAAGGCACTTGTGTTATCCTCTTCTTTTTCTTCTCATTCTCACATCCTAATCTCGCTCACATCTACTCTCTTGGCAAGTGCAACGTGAGATGCATCACAAACTCTCCATTTCAGTCACGGATTCTAGGTGAAACCATGCTTGCTCTTATTCTCGATTTCAGTCTGTAGCCCTTTCTAAAATTCATTGAGCTTTATATCAATGGCTCACATTTTGCAAGAAACTCAAACAGTCACAACCAGGTTGCTTGGCCAGAAAATGCTCGGTTTTGTTCATCTCATTACTTGGGCCACATTGTGGCTTAAGTATAAGATTTTTACGTTTTTGGAATCCTTACCATGTCTACTTTCACGTCTAAGCATTCATTTCCAATCATGCACACAAGAAGGTGGAAGATCAAGGAGCCTTGTCTAACCAACCAATTTTGGTTCAAAACTGCACGGTTGAATGTTTAGGTGGAATTACCCTAGTTAAACGTGGTTTAATCTTGATTTCTTTATAGGGGGGTTTGTACACACCCTAAGGTTTCCCCCCATGGGCTGAAAACCAAATCATTCTCACTTTTACCTAGCGTAAATCAGGGTTGAAAACTGGGTGAAATTTGCCTGTGAACCCGGTTTAAAGGAGCACAGTTCATTTACCTCCATTTGTTGGTTTACTCCTCTTCAACTGGAGTGGTACACAGTCTAATGCATGGCACACGTCCCTAAGGTACAATCATGGGCTACAACCTTGGGAAGAATAGCCAATAGGAAGCAAGCTGCAAATGAAGTTATCTCACGACTCTCATGAGTCTACCGAAAAGGGGAAGCAACTTTACGGTTGAAGCACATGCTCTTGACTTTAATTCTTATTGATTAAGCTTAAGTATTAGTTAATTAAGTTGTAATGAACATTTGTTTTGCTTTCCCTGTTGATTTGGATGCACTTAGATTAGTCTTAAGTTTGCTTTATGCCTGGTGAGTAATAACCGTGGAGTTTAGGCTAATCTAATACCTTTCCTCGCTAGGAGGGTAAGGTAAGGTGTATACTTGGTTGCTAGTGAGCTTGCTAGGCATCTAACAAAAGAAGCTCTTGGACATTGTCGAGAATCACTTCAGATTTTGAATGAGAAAATCATAGAGAGCATTTGAAGCTTTCTTTTCAAAAGACTTAACTTGCTTATCCTTAACTAGGCCGGTTAAGGTGGTGTCCAAGTGAGTCCTAACTTTGATTAAGTGGAGATTTTCTATATCTTAATCAAACTTAGGGGCCATAACCTTGGTTTTGGTGGTGTTTTTGCATGCAAAATCCAATATTAGCTCTATCCAAACTCTCCATTGCAGTCACGGATTCTAGGTGAAGTCGTGCTTGGTCTTGTTCTCCGTTTCAGTCCGTAGCCCTCTCTTTGATTCTCCTTGATTGTAAGCCTGAAGTTTTTGAGCTTTACATCATATTTGGTATCAGACCTTGGTTTCTCTTAGGCTTGGTACATCCCTCACCCTTCCAGAAATCCATCTCACTAAAAAATCCAAGCAGAAATTAAGTTTCATACACGGCTGGAGTGAAAACACAAAACCTGAAAATTTTGCTACTTTCAAGCGTGCCTACTAGAACCTTAGCACGGTCATCTCGTGCCCTTAAGCACGTCCGTGCAATACCTATTATGGGTTGTTCTACTTGTTTAAGCGACCTTGTTCAAGCATGACTTCAAGAAGCATGACCTTGGAAGAGAGGTTTGAAGGTTTAATGAAGCAGAATGAGTTCTTAGCCGGTAAAATCCTGGAGGACTCAAGAAGGAATCAAGAAGCTCAAGCACAAAATGAGTACTTGAGGAAACAATTAGGTTCGGTCTTGAAGCAAAAACAAAAACTGAATAAAGACACCCTTCAATCTGAACCTAGAAGACATTAACAAGTCTTCATCCATGAAGTTGACTCTTCAAGTGAGGAAGAACCAACCAAAATGGTTACAGGAGAGTGACGGTTTCAAGCAAATTCCAATGACTTCAGAGTGGATGTTCCTGAATTTGAAGGTAAGCTTGATCTTGAGGAATTCCTTGATTGGTTGCATACTGTTGAGAGAGTCTTTGAATATAAAGATGTTCCTCATGATAAGAAGGTTGAATTGGTAGCCTTAAGACTTACAAAGTATGCATCTATGTGGTTGACTAATTTGAGTTCAAAACGACTAAGAGAAAGGAAATGAAGAATCCCTACATGGGACAAAATGAAATCAAAACTGAAGGCTCGTTTTTTACCACCAACTTATGTCCAAGATTACTATTCTCAACTTCATAACCTTACCCAAGGTACTATGAGTGTTGAAGAATATACACGATTGTTTGAGAAGCTACTTATTAAGTGTGATATTCAAGAGTTAGAAGAACAAACCATAGAAAGGTACTTGGGAGGGCTTTATCCTAAGTACTCTAATGTGGTTGAATTGCGATGATATACTTCTCTTGATCATGTTTGTGTCTTGGCACATAAAGTTGAGTAGCAAAAGAAGGCAAGGCCACCCTTTAAGCCTCAAAATACACGACCTTTGAACTGGAACCAACCTTTTAACAAGGGGAGTTCTAATCCTATTCTCGAGCCACAAAATCCTTTCCCCTTTAATCCACAAAAAACCACAACTCCACAAAAAGCTCCTGCACCCCCAATTCTACCTAATCCTAATCCCATGAGCACTGGAAGATGTCTCAAGTGCCAAGGGATAGGCCACATCGCCTCGGAATGTCCTAACTGTAAGGTGATCACTTTGGGCGAATGGAGAGTCGTGCATGAACAAGAGAAGTAATAGGAATTTGAAGGTGAAATTGAAGAAAACCTTGAGGAAAGTCAAGAAGAGGTTGAAGAAGAATTTGATGACGGTGAAATGCTAGTTTTGAGGAGAGTCTTGAACGGTCAGAAAGGTGCAAAGGACAAATAAAGAGAGAACATTTTTCATACAAGGTGCATGGTTCAAGACAAGGTTTGCTCCTTGATTATTGACGGTGGGAGTTGTGCTAACGTAGTTTCTCTTAGCATGATTAAGAAACTAGGGTTGTAAGCTACGGCCCGTCCCCTTCCATATAACATACAATGGTTGAATCAAAGCAGAGGACTTCAAGTTAAATCACAGTGCCTCATTTCTCTATCCATTGGTAAGAGTTACCACGATCAGCTTTGGTGTGACATTATCCTCATGGATGCATGTCATCTATTCTTGGGAAGGCCTTCGTTGTATGATAGAAAGGTGACGCATGATGGGTTCTTAAATACATACTCCTTGTCAAAGGGAGGTAAGAAGATTACCTTGAAGCCATTATCACCATCCGAACTCATCAAAAGCAAACCCATAAAAGGCCATGAACATTCTGGTTGTTTACTTACCTTTAGTGAAACTCTTTTAAAGGCTTCGAATCATGAATTTAAGGCTTTTAAAGAGTTGATCGTAACCATTCAAGATGAATCAGAATCCCCCATGCCAACTCACCCAATTGCTAAATCACTGATTCAAGCATTCTATCACCTATTCTCATAAGAGATACCCATGGGTTTACCCCCCAAGAGGGATATCCAACACCATATAGACCTCATTCCTAGTTCTATCCTCCCTAATAAGCCAGCTTATAGGGTGAACCCGAAGGAAACTATGGAGATTCAAAGGCAAGTGGAAGTTCTAATGTCCAAGGGGCTTGTACGAGAGTCCTTAAGCCCTTGTGTCCTACCTGCCTTGTTGGTTCCAAAGAAGGATGATAGCCAACGAATGTGTCTGGATAGTAGAGCCATAAACAAGATCACAATCAAGTATAGGTATCCCACACCTAGGCTTGAAGACATGTTGAATGAACTACATGGCTCCAAGGTATTCTCTAAGATTGATCTTCGAAGTGGATACTAACATCTTAGAATCCATGAGGGAGATGAATGGAAGACTTCATTCAAGACTAAAGGTGGTTTATATGAGTGGCTTGTTATGCCATTTGGTATTTCTAATGCTCCTAATACAATCATGAGGCCAATGAATCAAGTATTCAAGCCTTACAATGGCAAGTTCATGGTAGTCTACTTTGGTGACATTTTCATGTATCACCAAGGGGGAAGTTCAAGTGAGAAGAAATCAGAAAGGCAAGCAAGAAGTGAGAAGGGTAGTAAGCTTTGAAATCACATACTCAAACTATAACTTTGTGGGATAAACTAAGGCTAACATAAATCCTTGGATACAGATTCACCACTGTAACGCCCCAATAATAGATAAATCATAGCTGAACATCTAGAACTCCATGGATGGGCGTTACCGCCGTCCGCAAGGACAAGGCATCTCTAAAAATATGAAAGTTGAACCATAGAATCAAAGTACATCCTTAGATGTCATTCACGAGCATTAGAAACTTTTAATAACAACACGGGATCGATTCTAAAATCTCAGGGTTACATCAAACATAGCACAGCTTAATCTTACACCTATACGTAGATCGTAACAGTTACTAAGGGGTGCACTAACAGATAATAATTGACAAGTTAGTTTTATATACATCTCATTCCCTGTTTTAAGATCAAAATGAATTACAAAGCGGGCCCTCATATTTTTTTTCCCCATTGAATCTTTATCAGTACAGGGATGCACGTATTGAGCTTTGGCTCACAGTTCAAAATGCTTTTATGTTTTGTTTTAGGAAGATGCTCAGTAAACCGCTCACATGCGGGCAGGGAGGCGGAAGGTGATAATTAAATCAGGACCGCCTCTTTCATTGGCGGATGGAAGCGCTAAGACGTTTTCATGACTTTCATATTTTTATAGATGCCTTGTCCTTGCGGACGGCGGTAACGCCCATCCATGGAGTTATAGATGCTCAACTATGATTTATCTATTATTGGGGCGTTACAACCACGAAGGCTTACGCTAGGGCCCTTAACAACCTTTTGGATACAGAAACACCGCCAAGAAGAAGCTAAGACTCTTGCTAGAACACCACCCTACTCGGCCAAAGATGGAGATAAGCTAGAAGAGTGTTTGAGAGTTCAAAGGAGCTAAGGCCTAACATCATTCAATATACAAGATAAAGTGTTCGTACAAAGAAACTTGGGGGCTTATATAATCCCTCCCTAATACAAAATATCAGCTACAAATTCCAATTAGTAAACTAATCTAGGTACATTTCGGAAATCCAAAACAACCTATAAAAGGAGATATTGAACCATGGCTAGACAACACTTAATTGATGATCTTAAGGATGAGTTGTCGACTTGGGAAGCCTAGGGGGCCTCAATCAGCTCCAAAGTACACTAATCAAGTAATTTGCAAGTGGATTAAACCCTGATAAGAGCAAAACACCTCAAAAAGAACACAATGTTAGCCAGCTGCCCTTAATCGGGCAAATGGGATTTTCTTCCCTTAATTTGCTGGTTAATAGCTCCTCTTGTGTATAATTTAGCTGAGTTTTTTTTATATGCACTTGATAACACTTTTAATGTACTTTCAAGGCATAAAAGTTTTAGTCCAAGTGGGGGAGCTTTGGGCATCCAAACAGACCCATTTCCAGAATTGGGCAGAATTGAAACAGTTTTGAGGACTTGACTTCAGCGGTTGACTTGAGGTAGCAAATGACGTCCAAAAGAATTGCAACTGGCCTTATTGGAAAGAACACATCTTAAAATTAAACTTAAGCCTCCTGTATGCCAATTATACCCTTGGGAAGGTTTAGAAATAACGTGCACAAAACCAGGTTTGTGCACAGGCCTGAAACCATGGCTGGACTGAAATGTCTCTTGGCATGCAAAGCTGATTTCTTGGACATTACTCATGAAACTCGAATCCCTTGGACTTCCTTGAGGGCTGGTGATCATGCTCGTGGATGGACCTCGATCATCCTCCCCTTATTGAGAAGAATTTTCCCTCAAATTGTCTAGATGTTCATCTTCGAAGTAGGGACTTAAATCGGTTACATTAAAAGAGGTTGAAACTCCATAGTGCATGGGAAAATTGATCTTGTATACGTTGTCATTGATCCTTTCCAAGACCTCAAAGGGGCCATCTGCCCTTGGCATTAACTTGCTCTTGCATTTGGAAGGAAATCTTTCCTTCCTTAAGTGAACCCAAACCAAGTCCCCGGGATGGAACACCACTCTCTTCTTATGCTTGTTTGCTTGTTCTTGATAGGATGCATTGGCCTTATCAATCTTAGACTTGACCATCTCATGGAGTTTTTGAATCTCCTCCACTCTCTTACTACCCTCCATATTTAGCTTCTCATTCATCCCTCTTAGCATAAGATCAAGTGGACTCAAAGGAACCACTCCATACACAACCTTGAATAGAGACAAACTGGTGGCTTTGCTTGGGGCCTTATTGTAAACAAATTTAGCTTATATCAAGAGCAAATCCCAAGCCTTAACATTGGATTTCAGCAACACTATCAAAAGGGTTCCCATAGTTCGGTTGGTGACTTCGGTTTGGCCATCCGTTTGGGGATGACAAGTAGTAGTATACTTGAGCTTGGTGCCCATCTTCTTCCAAAGTGTCACCCAAAAGTGGCTAACGAACATGGTATCACGGTCTGAAACTATGGGCCTTGGAAGGCCATACAACCTCATTACTTCTTTGAAGTACAACTCGGCAATCTGGGTAGCATCATTTGTCTTGGCACAAGGGATGAAGTGTGCCATCATTGAAAAGCAATATTCACCCACAAAGATGGGGTCTTTGTGCCTTTGTGTCCTTGGTAGCCCTAGCATGAAATCGATGCTCACATCTTCCCATGGGAGGGGCGGAACCGGCAAGGGCATATAAAGGTCGTGAGGTAGCAAGTGGCTCTTGGTAACTTGGCAAGTGGCTCTTGGTAACTTGGCAAGTAGCACATCTCTTCAATACATCTTGGACATTTGTGCTCATTCTTGGCCAAAAATAGTGCTCTTTTAACATGAGAAGAGTTTTATTCTCCCCAAAGTGGCCGGCCAAGGATCCTCCATGAACCTCCTGAATGAGCAGCTCCCTAGTTCCACATTTAGGGATGCAAAGTGATGGAGTCCCCACCCCCATAGTCAAGGAAGAAGGTCCAACAAGTCTTACAAGGTCCAATACAAGCTCCAAAGTTCAAGCATTGACTCACATTGCCGAAGAGAGTCAATGATGTGCACATAGGTTAAAGAACTACAATTTATCCGGTTTTGTTTACCTCATAACTTAAGCTACATTGTGGCTTATGTCTTCAATTTTTGCATTTTTAGAATCCTCATGACGTCTACTTTCAAGTCCAAGCATTAGTTTTCAATCATACCAAAAAGAGGATGAGAGATGAAGGCCTTTTGTCAAACCGGTCAAATTGGGCTCCAAACTGCACGGTTGTATGTTTAAGCTAAATTACCCTACTTAAACATGCTATAACCTTGATTTCTTTATGGGGGGTTCATACGCATCCCAAAGTTACCCCGCATGGCCTGAAAACCAAATCATACTGATGGACGTCCATCCATGACCATGATCACCAGCCCTTTAGGAAGTTCAAAGGAGTCGAGTTTCATGAGTAAAGTCCAAGAAATCAGCTTTGCATGCCAAGACACAATTCAGCGTAGCCATGGTTTCAAGCCTATGCACAAACCCGATTTTGTACACATTATTTCTTGATCTTCCCAAGGGTATGATTTGGTTGAAGGAGGCCTAAGTTTAAGTTGAAGATGTGTTCTTTCCAATAAGAGTAGTTGCAAGTCATTTGGAGGTCATTTGCTACCTAAAATCATCCATTGATGTCAAGTGCTCAAAACTGTTTCAGTTCTACCCAGTTCTGTAAATAGGTTTGTTTGGATGGCCAAAGCTCCCCCACTTGGACTAAAACTAATATGGTTTTAAAGTGCATTAAAATTATTATCAAATGGCCATAAAACAAACTGAGCCAAATTGCACACTTGAGGAGCTATTATCCAGCAGATTAAGGGGAGAAAATCCCTTTACCCGGTTAAGGGCAGTCGGCTGCCATGTTGTTCTTTTTGAGGTGTTTTGCTCTTATCAAGGTCTAATCCACTTACAAATGACTTGATTAGTGTACTTTGAAGCTGATTGAGGCCCCCCAAGCTTCCTAAGTCAACAACGCATCCTGAAGATCGAAAATGAAGTGTTGTCAAGCCACGGTTCAATCTCTCCTTTTGTAGCTTGTTTTGGGTTTCCGAAATGTAACTAGCTTAGCTTGCTATTTTGGATTTGTGGCTGATGTTTAGTGTTAGTGACCGATTATATAAGCCCCCAAGATGCCTTGTACGAACACTTTTGCTGGAATATTGAATGAAGTTGAGCCTTAGCTCCTTTGAACTCTCAAAATCTCTTCTTGCTCAACTCTATCTTTGGCCGGATAGGGTGGTGTTCTAGTAAGAGTCTTAGCTTCTTCTTGGTGGTGATTATGTTTTCAGGAGGTTATTAAGATCCCTAGCATAAGCCTTGGTGGTGAATCTGTATCCAAGGATTTGTGTTAGCCTCGATTTATCCCACAAAATTATAGTTTGAGTTTGTGATTTCAAAGCTTGCTACTCTTCTCACTTCTTGCTTGCATTTCTTATTTCTTCTCTCTTGAACTTCGCCCTTGGTGATACATCATATCTTGTATCAGAGCAAGTTTCTCCTTGGCCTTGTATTTGCCCCCAAACTTCCCAAAACACAAGCCCAAACACATCCTCAAAACACAAGCCACAACTGGCTGTTTCATCCGTGACAAGTAGAACGTTAGCACGACCACCCCGTGCCACTATAGCACGGCCGTGCCACCACCTTTCCGAGTTGTTCTTCTCTATTTCAAGTATGAGTGTTGCAAGCATGACTTTGGAAGAAAAGTTCGAAACCCTTATGAGGAATTATGAAGCGATGAGGTTAAAAAATGAAGAAATCAAGGGCCACAATGAGTATTTGAAGCACCAACTTGGTGAATCCACGAAGCAAAAGCGGAAGGAACTTAGAAGCTCTTGTTACTCTAACTCATCCGAATCTGAGTAAGGTGAGGACAACCATGATGAAAGCCATCACTTGTACTCTTCAAGTGAGGATGAGCCTTTTAGGAGGCAAAGAAGGAATAGCAGGAATGCTTCTAACTTTGGAGACATCAAGGTGGAGGTCCCGGAATTCGAAGGGAGACTTGATCCTAACGAGTTCTTGGAGTGGCTCCAAACCATGGAGAGGATTTCCGATTACAAGGAAATCTCGGAAGAAAAGAAGGTGAAACTTGTTGCTCTTAGGCTCCGTAAGTATGCTTCCCTTTGGTGGTCCAACTCATGTGCGAAAAGAGCAAGACAAGGGAAGGGGAAGATTTGGACTTGGGAGAAGATGAAGACCAAACTCAAGGCTCATTTCTTACCACCCTCGTATCTTCAAGACAACTACTCTCAACTCCAATCCCTAACCTAAGGTAATATGAGTGTTAAGGAGTACATTAGAGAATTTGAGAAGTTATTGATGAAGTGTGACCTTAGAGAGTCCGAAGAGCAAACCATAGTGAGGTACTTTGGAGGACTTGATCCTAGGTATGCTCATGTGGTTGAGTTGTAACAATACACTACCTTTGACGAGGTGTGCATTCTAGCCCACAAAGTGGAACAACAAAGAAAAACCAAGTTCTACAAAAGAGACCCTCCTAAACCTTTCCCTAAGAGCCAACCTTTGGACAAGGTGAGCTCTTACCCACCTCCTAAGCCCTCAATTCCTGGTCCCTTCACTCCACAAATACCCCAAACCCCTCAAAGGAATCAAACCCCTTCAAACCGACCTAACCCCCCTCCTATGAACAATAGGAGATGCTTCAAATGCTAAGGCCTAGGTCACATAGCCTCATAATGTCCTAACAGGAGAATTACCTCCTTAGCCGAATGGGAGGCATGTAAGAAGGAAGAAGAGGAGGAAAAAGAAGTGTACTTCATGGATGAACAAGAGGAGGTTGTAGAGGAGGCCGATGAAGGAGAGTTACTTGTATTGAGGAGAGCCTTGAATAGTCAAAAAGGAGTCTTGGAAGAAAAAAGGGAAAACATCTTCCATATGAGATGCACCATTGAAGTCAAGGTTTGTTCTCTCATCATTAATGGGGAGAGTTGTGCAAATGTTGCCTCCTCAAGCATGGTGGAGAAGTTAGGCCTTTAACCTTCGGCCCATCCCCATTCTCACAACATCCAATGGCTTAACCAAGGTAAAGGTTTACAAGTCAATTCGAGATGTTTTGTTCCCTTTTCTATTGGCAAGAGTTATCATAATGAGTTGTGGTGTGACATCATTCCCATGGATGCATGTCATCTTTTGTTAGGGAGACTGTGGTTGTTCGACCGAAAGGTGATGCATGATGGCCAGTTGAATACCTACACCTTTCATAAAGATGGAAAGACGATCACCCTTGCCCCCTTAAGCCCTTCCTAACTCCACAAAAGTAAGCCATAAAAGAACCAAGACCATTCGAATTTACTCCTCACCTTCGGTGAGCCCCTTCTTAAAACATCCCATCATGAGTTCAAGGCCTTTAAAGAGTGGATTCTCTCCTCACTAGCAGAATTCGAAGCACCCCTACCCTCTCATCCCAGAGCCATCTCACTCCTTAAACATTTTGCCCATGTATTTCCCTAAGAGATACCCTCTAGCCTATCCCCATAAAGGTCCATCCAACACCACATTGATCTCATTCCCGGAGCCATACTTCCCAACAAACCGGCATATAGAATGAACCCTAAAGAGACCTTGGAGGTCCAAAGGAAAGTGGAAGAATTGGTAACCAAAGAATTGGTGAGAGAAAGCCTTAGTCCATGTGCGGTGCCGACCTTGTTAGTCCCAAAGAAGGATGGGAGTATGCGAATGCATGTAGATAGCCGACTAATCAACAAGATAACCATAAAGTATAGATATCCTATCCCACGGCTTGAGAATATGCTTGATGAATTACATGCCTCAAATGTGTTCTCTAAGGTGGATTTGAGGAGTGCCTACCACAAAATTAGGATTAAAGAAGGGGATGAATGGATGACGGCGTTTAAAACAAATAGAGGCTTGTACGACTGGGTAGTCTTGCCATTCGAATTGTCTAATGCTCCAAGCACCTTTATGAGGCTCATGAATTAAGTATTTCGGCCATTCATTGGGAGATTTGTGGTGGTATACTTTTATGACATCTTGCTCTATAGCAAAAGTGAAGAGGAGCAACAAGAGCGTCTAACTCAAGTCATGGAGGTCCTTTAAAGGGAGAAGCTTTATGGTAACCTCAAGAAGTGTACATTCCTCACTTGTGAGGTCACCTTTCTTGGCTACATTGTTACTAGCCACGACATTAAGGTGGATGAGAGCAAATTTGAGGCCATTCGGACATGGCCTACTCCAATGAGCATTCATGATGTACGAAGTTTCCATGGACTTGCCTCCTTCCATAGGCGGTTCATTAGAGATTTTAGCAATATCATGGCCCCCATGACCAAGGTGATCAAGGGCACAACCTTCAAGTGGAGCCCCAAGGCTCAAGAAGCATTCGACACCATGAAGTCTAAGCTCACCTAAGCCCTAGTCCTAGCCTTGCAATGCTTTGACAAGGTATTAGAAATTGAGTGTGTTGCATCTAAGGTTGGCATTGGAGGAGTACTCACTCAAGAAGGGCAACCCTTAGCCTTTTTTCGGGAGAAACTTTGTTATTCAAGAAGGAAATACTCTACTTATGATAAAGAGTTCTATGCGATTGTGAGGACTCTTGAGCATTGGAGTCATTATTTGGTGGGTAGTGAGTTCATATTTCATTCAGACCATGAGCCATAGAAGTACATTCAAGGACAACACAAACTCAACTCACGGCATGCGAAATGGGTGGAGTTCCTCCAATCACTCCACTTCACCATCAAGCACAAATCCGAAAAGTTGAACCAACGAGCCGATGCCTTGTCAATGAGGCGTTTACTTTTATTCCAACTTGATGCATGCATCCTTGGGTTCGAACATTTGAAGTCACTTTATGAAGATGATGAAGACTTTGGAGAGCTCTACAAGGATTATAAACTGCACCCAAAGGGAGATTTCTTGATTTAAGATGGGTTCTAATTAAAGGGCCCTCGGCTTTGCATCCGTAAATGTGGAACTAGGGAGTCGCTCATTCGGGAGGTTCATGGAGGATCCTTGGTCAGCCACTTTGGGGAGAGCAAAACTCTACTCATGTTGAAAGAGCACTATTATTATCCAAGAATGAGCAAGGATGTCAAAGATGTATTGAAAAGATGTGCTACTTTCCAAGTGGCCAAGAGCCACTTGCTACCTCACGGCCTTTACATGCCTTTGCCGGTTCCCACCCTCCCCTGGGAAGATGTGAGAATGGATTTCGTGTTAGGGCTAAGAAGGACACAAAGAAGTAAAGACTCCATCTTTGTGGTTGTAGATCGCTTTTCAAAGATGGCACACTTCATCCCTTGTGCCAAGACTAATGATGCTACCCACATCGTCGAGTTGTAGTTCAAGGAAGTAATGAGGTTGCATGGCAATCCATGGTCCACAGTTTTGGACCATGATACTAATTTCCTTTACCATTTTTGGGTGACACTTTGGAAGAAGGTGGGCACCAAGCTCAAGTATAACACTACTTGTCATCCCCAAACGGATGGCCAAACCGAACTCACCAATCGAACTTTGGCAACTCTGTTGATGGTCTTGGTGAAATCCAATGTTAAGGCTTGGGATTTGCTCTTGACATAAGCTGAATTTGCTTACAATGAGGCCCCAAGCAAAGCAACTGGTTTGTCTCCATTCAAGGTTGTGTATGGAGTGGATCCTTTGAGTCCACTTGATCTTGTGCCTAGAGGGATGAATGAGAAGCCGAATGTGAAGGCTAATAACAGAGCGAAGGAGATTCAAAAACTCTATGAGACGGTAAGTCCAAGATTGAGAAGGTCAATGCATCATATCAAGAACAAGCAAACAAGCATAAGAAGAGAGTGGTGTTCCATCCCGGGGACTTGGTTTGGATTCAATTAAGGAAGGAAAGATTTCCTTCGAAATACAAAAGCAAGCTAATGCCAAGGGAGGATGGCCCCATTGAATTCTTGGAAAGGATCAATGATAATGCCTATAAGATCAATTTGGCCGGGGACTATGGAGTTTCGACCACTTTCAATGTAGCAGATCTAAGTCCCTACTTGGAAGATGAACATCTAGACAATTTGAGGACAAATTCTTCTCAACAAGGGGCGGATGATAGAGGTCCATGCATGAGCATGATCACCAGCCCTCAACGAAGTCCAAGCAAGTCGATTTTCATGAGTAAAGTCCAAGAAATCAGCTTTGCATGCCAAGACACATTTCAGCCAAGCCACGATTTCAGGCCTGTGCATGAACCCGGTTTTGTGCATGTTATTTCTTGATCTTCCCAAGGGTATCATTGGGTCACAGGAGGCCCAAGTTTAATTTTAAGATGTGTTCTTTCTAATAAGACCAATTACAAGTCATTTGGAGGTCATTTGCTACCTCAAATCAGCCGTTGAAGTCAAGTGCTCAAAACTGTTTCAGTTATGCCCAGTTCTGGAAATGGGTCTATTTGGATGCCCAAAGGTCCCCCACTTGGACTGAAACTTTTATGTCTTGAACGTACATTAAAAATATTATCAAATGGCCATAAAAAAACTCAGCCAAATTACACACTTGAGGAGCTATTATCCAACAAATTAAGGGGAGAAAATCCCATTACCCGGTTAAGGGCAGTCGGCTGCCGTGTTGTTCTTTTTGAGGTGTTTTGCTCTTATAAAGGTCTAATCCAATTGCAAATGACTTGGTTAGTGTACTTTTGTAATGTCCTGAAAATTTAATTTGGAAAGTTATTTTCAGGTTGGACCGACCTAGAACCAAGTCAATGCCAAATGAGTTCTTATAGAATTTATTTATTTAATTATTTATTTTCTCGTGAACAAATTCTGACGTTTTGGAAGGTTTTAAATCTTGAAAATCAACCTCCTCGATTTCTACTATACAACTTTTGTTACTATCAATATTATTACTATTACTATTACTGTTACTATTACCGTTACTATTATTATTATTATACAAAAAAAATTAAAGAAATAAAGTCCTAAGCCCTAATACCCCCACGGCAGCATGTCCCCCCCCCCTTGTTAAAAAAAAGAGAGAGAGGGATTTGGAAGTTTTTTTTCCCCCAAACAAAATTAGGAAACCTTCTTTTTCCCTCTAAACCCTAACCCACGTCCCTATTCTTCCCCCCCCCCCCTTAATTATCCTAAACCCTAACCTCTTTCCCTACTCTCCCTCTCACGCTATCCCTCTCTAATCTCTCTCTCTCCACTGTCAAACTGCGGCCCCAGCCACCACGCCAGCCGCCACCCTTCACCGGCCCATCTCCCTTGTGTTGTTAAGATAAAGCCAAGTAGTGCATGGATTTATGCACTCCATGCACCCAAAACCCCCACTTTTAAATCTCTTGTGTTTTTACGATTTTATGACCATTGTGACTGAAGATTTTGATATAATTTTTATTATTTTGTCGACACTTTCGGCATTGAATTTAAACGAAGGAGGAATTTCCGTTGATCTAGATCCAGTTTTTATTAAAGGTACTCGTAACAATGTTTTAATGTGATTTTATTTTTTTTAGTCTCAATAAAGGTGGTTTATTTTGGCATGATTGGGTCTAGGCGAGGGTTTAAGGATGTCTAATGGGTATGGGTGAATTTGTGGTGACTCGAACTGAGTAAAAACCGTGCATAAAACGGGGAATAATTTGGTCAGGACTGACACTGTTTTTTGCTCAACTTTGAAAATTTGGTATAATTATTGTGGTTGTCCAATAATTTTGAAATTTTTACAGTGGTTATATTAGGATGTGAAAACTAGGGGAGGTCTTGAATTGTATCAATCGGAGTTAAATTGATAGAGTTATGGCAGAAATACCAAGCACTATCAAAACTGGGGGACTGTAGGTATAGGATACGACTTTTGAATTTTTAGACTTAATTACGTTGCGAATTTGGGGAAGTGCTTAACATGAAAGTTTTAGTAGAAAACATTATCCTTCTTGAATGGGCAAGAACATGATTTTTGAAAGTCGGGAGAAAATGTTATGAGGATGGGAAGTTAGACTAAAAATCTTGGCAAAATCTGGGAAACAGGGTCTGGGCTGTTTTACCCTCAATTTGGAAAAATATCCCTCAGCTGATATTGATTGCCAAAACTGTGAAATTCACTGAGCAGGAGCCTCCAGATGTGCCAATTAACGTCGTTTTAAAAATGCGTCATTTGGAGTAGCGTAGCCCGAGTTTTGGTGAAATTCCCCGGGACTGTCCTTGGGAAGACAGTCACTAACATTGCTGGAAGAAGTAAAAATTTGACTAGGTTTGGGGCAAACCTGGCCAAACTCTAAACATAGAAAAGACAGAGGACATTTTAAGGTTTCTAGATTGACCAAGAACACTAGAATTGGATGCAGGGAACCAAAGTTATAGCTTTTGGAAGTTGGACCCAGAAATTGGCCAGCCGAACCTTAACCAACGATAGGGTTATAATGAACCAAAATCTAGGAATTTCTTTTATATTTTGGGGGAGGCCGAAGGATGCCCTATACTGAATGTGGACTGACTATGGGTTGTATGTGGGCTCAGGTACCGAGCGGTGAACTCCTACTAAAGTAACCAAGCCCGTAAATTTGTACGGTATCTAGGTAACAGTCATGCCCTAACCTCTTCTCCGCGTTGCTAAAACCTTGAATGTTTGGAGTTCTTGCATTGAACCGTTGGTATTTCTTTTCAACTGAAGGAACACTAGTTTACAATTTGAAAGTGATTAACGAATGGGAACTGCATACTGTGTTATGTTCAGGAAGTTGGAAACTTTCCATATGAGAAAAGTTGAAACTTACTGCAATTATGTTTGGAATTCTGTATTTGTATCTCGAATTCTGTGGGAAAAAGTGTTTAAATCCAAATGAACAGAACGTGCCAAACTGACATCCAGTAAAGAGGAAAAAGATTATTAACTGAAAAGAACTAAATAGGGTGAGTAAAATCAGTTTGAACTGGTTGAAGGCCATAGCCTTCCCCAGGTAATAAGTGCATGCATGTGAGGGGCCACGAGCTCGGCTGAGACGTGGGCCAGGTTATCTGTAATCACCCATGATGGTGGGAGGCCAAGAAAGTTATGCGGTAACCGCCCGAGGAGCGGTAGGCCAGGGAAGAGTTAAACGGTTGCGCTATCTTAAGGCGCAGGCCATGAGACCCGCTGGGGTCGCTCACCCAAGACTTATCTGAAACTGAAACATCATGGATGGTACTATGGAAATGTAATTCTGAAAATGATAATCAAGGAAGGTGGTGATAATGGTTTGTGTGTTTTAAAAACGTGTTGTTGTCCCCCTTCCCCTAAAATATTTTTAAATGAATTTGTATGTGTGTTTGACTGTTAGCGGTGAATGTTACTAAGTTTATCTCACTGTTATAAAATGTTTTGTTTTCAGGTGATGTAGCTGTACTTGGGACTGGGGACATGGGAGTACAGCGAGACTCGAATGTTGATCACGTTTGAAAAAAAATTTAGAAGTTTTAATAAAACATAGTTGACTTCAATTGTTTTGTTTAAGTTTCAGGTTTAAGATTTAGAACCACGTATGGTAAGTTTTGTTTTGTAAAGACTTTGCGTAAAATATCAGTTATGATATCTAGCCAGGCATTCCTAAGAAGGGGATACGGCAGTAGCACCCCGTTAGGAGTGTTGTTGATATTCACGGTAAATCGGTAGCAAATAAGGACTTAGAATGCTGGGGGTGTCACAACTTTGAAGCTGATTGAGGCCCCCAAGCTTCCTAAGTCGACAACTCATCCTCAAGATCAACAATGAAGTGTTGTCAAGCCACGGTTCAGTCTCTCCTTTTGTAGCCTATTTTGGGTTTCCGAAATGTACCTAGTTTAGCTTGCTATTTTGAATTTGTGGCTGATGTTTAGTGCTATTCAGGGATTATATAAGCCCCCAAGCTACCTTTTCCGAACATTTTTGCTTAAATGTTGAATGAAGTTGAGCCTTAGCTCCTTTGAACTCTCAAACTCTCTTCTAGCATATCTCTATCTTTGGTCAGGTAGGGTGGTGTTCTAGCAAGAGTCTTAGCTTCTTCTTGGTGGTGATTCTATATCCAAGAGGCTGTTAAGGGCCCTAGCATAAGCCTTGGTGGTGAATCTGTATCCAAGGATTTTTGTTAGCTTCGGTTTATCCCACAAAGTTCTAGTTTGAGTTTGTGATTTCAAAGCTTGCTATTCTTCTCACTTCTTGCTTGCATTTCTGATTTCTTCTCACTTGAACTTCCCCCTTGGTGATACATCACATGCTCACTTTTTATAAGCTTAAACTTAGTTCTGAAAATCGGCTAGAACCGTGCTTAAACCCGGTTTCGTAGGACCCGGTTCTTTCTTGCTTCAACCGTGTTTTATCTCTTCCAAAGCTGATTGGCACACTTCCCTACGCTTGGCACATGTCCCAAAACATCCACTGATGGGCTGCAACCTTGGTATGGACGACCAATGAGGAGCAACCAGCAAGTTTGTGTCTCTTATATGTTATTGGTTAGACAAAAAGCGAGCATCACTTTTCGGCTTTCCAATGGGAATTCAGCAAGCATTCTGGTCGTTTTAAGCGTAATTATGAGTAGATTAATGTATAATAAGCATTATTATTTCTATACTTTATGCTTCGGATGTATTTAGATTAGTTTAAGGAAGCTTTGTATTCAATTAGCTCTAACCGGTTGTATTAGCTTAATTAACACCTTTCCTAGCTAGTAAGGACAGCAAGAGGTGTGTGTGTGCTTGCTAGCTTGGGTATTTTGCTGGTACCATAAAACACCACACGGCCATAGCAAGCTTAACAAGTCCTTTGAATGAAATTTCAGTTTTGAGAGCTTTTAGCTTTGTCCCTTAAATACTTCACTTGCTTATCCTTAATTTGGTCGATTAAGGTGGTAATCAAGTAAGTCCTAACCTTTGTTAAGTGGTGTTTCTGTATCTTAATTAAAGATTAGGGACCCTAAACTTATGTTTGGTGGCTTTAATTTTGAGTTTAGAACTATCCAACCCTTTGTTCTTTCACACGGTTTCAAGAGAAGTAAAGTCACTTTACTGGCTTTAATTTTGAGTTAGTGATTCTTACTTTGAATCTCTTCTATTTTCAATCATTCACAAGCTTTCCTACATCCATTCCCATGCTTAACCAAAGCAAAGACTACCCCCTTTGGTCTAGCTTCCATCAAAAACAAAAAGCCAAACTCCACTATACAAATTGACACAACCCGACCTTTCCCACCAGCAAAGTGGCACGGCCATCCCGTGCCTAAGAGCACGACCATGCCATCCCTTCGCCGTGTTATTCCTCTTGTTTTGAGTCATGCTTTGATGTGTGTTGGCTTGGGTTCTTCCTTCCCTTGAGACATACATCATATTTGGTATCAGAGCAAAGGTTTCACCTTGGCCTAGCATACCCTTCTACTTCCACAAATCATTCATTCTTTCCCTTCTACACAAATTCAGTTTCCCCCTTTGTTCAAGCATCCTTATTCAAGCATGACTTCAACAACCATGTCTTCGGAAGAAACATTTGAAGCTTTGATGAAGCAAAACAAGTTCTTGGCTAGCATAATCCGAGAAGACTCACAAAGAAACCAAGAAGCTCAAGCCCAAAATGAGTACTTACGAAAGCAATTGGGTTCGTTCATGAAGCAAAAGCAAAAAATGAATGAAGAAACTCTTCAATTTGAACCTAGAGCACGTGAACAAGTCTATAGCCATGAGGTTGATTCCTCAAGTAAAGAAGAAATGCGTAGATTGGCTACAGGAGAGCCACAGTTTCAAGCTAACACCAATGACTTTAGAGTTGAAGTTCCTGAATTTGAAGGTAAGCTTGATCCTGAGGAATTCATAGATTGGTTATATACTGTTGAAAGAGTCTTTGAGTATAAAGATATATCTGATGATAAGCAAGTCAAGTTAGTGGCTCTAAGACTCAGTAAGTATGCATCTTTATGCTGGACAAACTTGAATGCTAAGAGGCTTACAGAAAGAAAAGCAAGAATCCAAACATGGGAAAAGATGAAGACTAAGCTTAAGGCACGGTTTCTCCCACCTACTTATGTCCAAGATTGTTATTCTCAATTTCATAATCTCACTCAAGGTAGAATGAATGTTGAGGAATACACGCGTGAGTTTGAGAAATTTATGATTAAATGTGTTATTCAAGAGCCTCAAGAACAAACCATAGTTAGATACTTGGGAGGTCTTGATCTTAGGTATTCTAATGTGGTGGAATTGCAAGCATATGCTTCATTTGATCTGGTTTGTGTATTACCTCAAAAAGTGGAACAAGAAAGAAGGCTAAACAGCCTCGAAAACCTCAGAATACGAGGCCTTTCGTTCAGAACCAACCTTTTAATAAGGGGAGCTCCAATCCTACTCCTAAATCGCAAAATTCCTTTCCCTCTAATCCACAAAGAACCCTAGCTCCAGAAAAGGCTCCAGCACCCCCAATTCGACCTAACCCCAATCGAATGAGCACTAGAAGAAGTTTCAAGTGTCAACGGCCTGGTCACATTTCTTCGGAGTATCCAAGTAGAAAAGTTATTACCTTGGCTTAATGGGCGGCCGTGAAGGAGGATTTTGAAGAGGAAGAAAACGAGGTTGAAAGTGAGTTAGAACCTGAAGAAACTAAAGATGAAGTTGTTGAGGAAGCTGATGAAGGTGAGCTCTTAGCATTGAGAAGAAATTTAGGCAATCACGAGGGAGTTATAGATTAACAAAGAGAGAACATATTTCATACCAGGTGTACCACCCAAGGGAAGATATGCTCTTTGATCATTGATGGAGGAAGTTGTGCTAATGTAGTTTCTCTAAGCATGATTGAGAAACTAGGGCTGCAAACAATGACTCATCCACATCCTTACAACATCCAGTAGCTAAATCAAAGTAAGGGAATTCAGGTGAACTCTCGTTGTTTAATCTCTTTTTCCATTGGAAAGAACTATCAAGATGAGTTATTGTGTGATGTTATTCCTATGGATGCATGTCACATGCTTTTAGGGAGACCATGGTTGTATGACAGTAGGGTTATGCATAATGGTTACCTAAACACTTATTCATTTACCAAGGATGGCAAGAAAATCACCCTAGCCCCTTTATCCCCATCCAAACTCCACGAAATACACCCACAAATTAAGCCCCCACGACATGAATGCTTATTAACCGTGAGAGAGTCAATTTTAAAGGCTTCTCAACATGAGTTTAAAGCCTTTAAAAAGTGGATACTGAGCATCCAAGAAGACCCAGGAAATTTGATGCCCACTCAACCCATTGCAAGAGCACTCATTGAAAAATTCTATCATTTGTTTCCTGAGGAAATCCCCACGGGTTTGCCACCAAAGAGAGATATTCAACACCACACTGATCATATTCCTTGTTCCATCCTACCAAACAAGCCAGCATATAGGATGACTCCAAAGGACACTAATGAAATTCAAGGACATATAGCTAAATTGCAGGAGAAAGGATTGATTCGAGAGTCTTTGAGTCCATGTGCCATTCCAGCTCTTTTGGTGCCAAAGAAAGATGGTGGAATGAGAATGTGTGTTGATAGTGGGACCATTAACAAGATTACTATCAAGTACATGTACCCCATACCAAGACTTGAAGATATGCTGGCTGAGTTGTATGGCTCTAAAGTGTTTTCTAAGATCGATCTTCGAAGTGGTTCTACCAAATCGGAATTAGAGAAGGTGATGAATGGAAGACTGCTTGGACTCTATGAAAGGCTGGTAATGCCCTTTGGTCTTTCTAATGCACTTAGTATTTTAATGAGGTTAATGAACCAAGTGCTTCGACCTTATATTGGAAAGTTTATGGTAGTCTACTTTGATGACATTTTAGTGTATTCTAAGACTGAGCACGAACATCAAGATCACCTAAGTAAAGTTATGCTTGTCTTAGAACGTGAGAAGTTATTGGGTAACCTTAAGAAGTGTGCTTTCTTTACTCCGGAAGTTATATTTCTTGGTTATATTGTGACTGAAGATGGTATAAAGGTATATGAAAGTAAGGTAGAAGCCATTCGGTCTTAGCCTATACCTAAGAGTATACATGATGTTTGAGCTTTCCATGGTTTAGCTTCATTCCACAGGAGATTTATTTGTGGCTTTAGGATTATTATGGCTCCTATTATTGAAGTCATCAAAGGTACATCATTTGTATAGACACCAAAAGCACAGTCTGCCTTTGAAGATGTCAAAGCAAAACTTACTCAAGCACCGGTCCTATCCTTGCCATGCTTTAGTAAGATCTTTGAAGTTGAATGTGATGCCTCTAGTGTAGGTATTGGTGGAGTTCTTACTCAAGAAGGTAAACCTCTAGCCTTCTTTAGTGAGAAATTATGTGATTCAAGAAGGAAGTACTCACTTATGACAAAGACTTTTATGCTATTGTAAGATGTTTAGAGCATTGGAGTCATTATCTTTTTGCCAGTGAGTTTATCTTGCATTTTGCCCGTGAAGCATTGAAGTATATACAACGGCAGCATAAGATAAACTCAAGGCATGCCAAATGGGTTGAGTTCATGCAATCATATCACTTCACTATCAAGCACAAGTCAGGTAAACTCAATCAAGGTGCAGATGCTCTATCTCGAAGGTATCTCTTATTATTCCAATTAGATGCTTGTGTACTTGGTTTTGAGCATCTAAAGGTTTTATATGACAATGATGAAGACTTTGGGGCCTTATATGCTAAATGTTCTAAACACCCCAAAGGCGATTTTCTTATCTAGGAAGGATTTCTTTTGAAGGGTACTCGATTATATGTACCAAAGTGTAGCATAAGAGAAAATTTCATCAGAGAAGTTCATGGAGGATCTTTAGCTGGACATCATGGGGAGAACAAGACTGTCACCATGCTAAAAGGACATTATTATTGGCCAGCTATGGAAAGGGATGTACAGGACATACTTAAGAGGCATGGAACATGTCAAATTGCCAAAATCCATTCACTACCTCAAGGCTTATGCACTCCATTACCTATTCCCACTTCACCATGGATTGATGTTAGTATGGAATTCATTGTTGGACTTCCTAAAACCCAAAGGAACAAGGATTCTATCTTTGTTGTGGTTGATCGATTTTCTAAGATGTCTTATTTCATTCCATGCAACAAGACTAATGATGCTACACATATTGCGGAATTGTACTTCAAAGAAGTGACAAGATTACATGGTATTCCTAGGACTATTGTTTCTGATAGCGATACCAAGTTTTTGAGTCATTTTCGGATTACATTATGGAAGAAGTTAGGTACTAAGCTGAAGTATAATACTACTTGTCATCCATAAACTGATGGACAAACTGAGGTTACTAATCGAACCTTTGGAACACTCCTAAGAGCTTTGATTAAACCTCATGCCAAGGCTTGGGATTTGCTTTTACCCCATGCAGGGTTTGCTTATAACAGGACACCAAGTAGGGCCACTGGTCTTTCTCCATTCAAGGTGGTCTATGGAATTGATCCCCTTAGTCCACTTGATCTCACACCACGATCTTTTGATCAAAAGCCAAATGCAGATGCAGCAGCAAGGGTAGAACAAATCAAGAAGGTTCATGAGTTGGTAATGAACAAGATTGAGAAGACTAATGAAGCATATAAAGCTCACGCGAACAAGCATAAGAAGAAAGTGGTTTTTCAACCTCTATACCTTGTATGGATTCACCTTAGGAAGGAAATATTTTAATCCAAAAGGAAGAACAAGCTTATGCCAAGAGCTGATGGTCCTTTTGAGGTACTTGAACGTATTAATGACAATGCTTACAAGGTTGATTTGCCAGGTGACTATGGAGTTTTAGCCACATTCAACGTAGCTGATTTGAAAGCTTACCAAGATGATGATTACCTTGCTGATTAGAGGATCAAATCTTCTCAACAAGGGGAGCACGATGGAGTCCCCACCACCATAGACAAGGAAGAAGGTCCAACAAGTCTTAAAAGGTCCAATACAAGCTCCAAATTTCAAGCATTGATTCACATTGTGTACACAGGTTAAAGAACTAGAATTTACCCGGTTTTGTTTACCTCATAACTTAAGCTACATTGTGGCTTAAGTGTTGAATTTTTGCATTTTTGGAATCATCATGATGTCTACTTTCAAGTCCAAGCATTAGTTTTCAATCATACCAACAGGAGGATGAGAGATCAAGGCCTTTTTTCAAACAAGTATCATTGGGATCCAAACTGCACGGTTTTATGTTTAAGCCAAATTACCCTACCTAAACATGCTATAACCATGATTTCTTTTGGGGGGGGGTTATAAACATCCAAAAGTCACCCCCCATGGCCTGAAAACCTAATCATACTCACTTTTGATATTCGTAAAATCAGTTCTAAAAACTAGCCAAAATCGTGCTTAAACCCGGTTTCCTAAAACCCGGTTCTTTCTTGCTTCAGCCGTGTTTTATCTTTTGCAAAGCTGATTGGCACACTCCCCTAGGCTGGGCACGTGTCCCAAAACATCCAATGATGGGCTACAACCTTTATAAAGACGACCAATGAGGAGCAAGCAGCAAGTTTTATGTCTCTTGCATGCTATTGGCTAGATAAAAAGCAAGCATCACTTTTGGGTTGTCCAATGGGAATTTAGCAAGCATTCTGGTTGTTTTAAGCTAAATTATGAGTACATTAATGTATAATTAGCATTAGTATTACTTTTTTTTATACTTTGGATGTATTTAGATTAGTTTAAGCAAGCTTTTTATTCAACTAGCTCTAACTGGTTGTGTTAGCTTAATTAACACCTTTCCTAGCTAGTAACGACAACAAGAGGTGTGTGTGTGCTTGCTAGCTTGGCTATCTTGCTGGTACCATAAAACACCACACGGCCATAGCAAGCGTAATAACTCCTTTGAATGAAATTTAGTTTTGAGAGCTTTTAGCTTTCTCCCTCAAATACTTCGTTTGCTTATCCTTAATTTGGTCGATTAAGGTGGTGATCAAGTAAGTCCTAACCTTCGTTAAGTGGTGTTTATGTATCTTAGCTAAAGATTAGGGACCATAAACGTAGGTTTGGTGGTGATTCTGTATCCAAGCATTGAGTTTAGAACTATCAAACCCTTTGTTCTTTCACACAGTTTGAAGAGAATTAAAGTGAGTTTACTAGCTTTAATTTTGAGTTAGTGATTCTTACTTTGAATGTCTTTCATTTTCAATCATTCACAAGCTTTATTACATCCATTCCCATGCTTAACCAAAGCTAAGACTACCCCCTTTGGTCTAGCTTCCGTCACAAACACAGAGCTAAACTCAACCATGCAAATTGGCACAACCCGACCTTTCGCACCAGCAAAGTGGCGCGCCCATCCCGTGCCTAAGAGCGCGACCGTGCCATCCCTTGGTCGTGTTATTCCTCTTGTTTTGAGTCGTGTTTTGACGTGTCTTAGCTTGGGTTCTTCCTTCCCTTCAGACATACATCACAAACCCAAGGGCCCTTAAATAAGAACCCATCTTGAATGAAGAATTCTCCCTTTGGGTGTCGTTTACAATCCTTGTAGAGCTCTCCAAAGTCTTCAACATCTTCATAAAGGGACTTCAAATGTTCGAACCCAAGGATGCATGCATCAAGTCGGAACAAAAGTAAATGCCTTCTTGACAAGGCAGCGGCTCCTTGGTTCAACTTCCCAAATATGTGCTTGATGGTGAAGTGGAATGGTTGGAGGAACTCCACCCATTTGGCATGCCGTGAGTTGAGTTTGTGTTGTCCTTGAATGTACTTCAAGGCCTCATGGTCCGAATGCAATATGAACTCACTACTCACCAAGTATTGACTCCAATGCTGAAGACTTCTCATAGTTGCACAGAACTCTTTATAATAAGTTGAATATTTCTTTCTTAAATCACAAAGTTTTTCACTAAAGAAGGCTAAGGGCCGCCCTTCTTGAGTGAGTAATCGTCCAATGCCAACCCCGGATGCATCACATTCAATTTGAAATACCTTGTCAAATCATGGCAAGCCTAGGACCAGCGCTTAAGTGAGCTTAGACTTGATAGTGTCGAATGCTTCTTGAGCCTTGGGGCTCCACTTGAAGGTGATGCCTTTGATCACCTTAATCATAGGGGCCATGATAGTGCTAAAATATCTAATGAACCGCATATAGAGGGAGGGAAGTCCATGGAAACTTCGCACATCATGAATTCTCTTTGGAGTAGGCCATGTTCGAATGGCCTCAACTTTACTCTCATCCACCTTGATGCTGTGGCTAGTGACAATATAGCCAAGAAAGGTGACCTCACTAGTGAAGAATGTACACTTCTTGAGGTTACCATAAAGCTTCTCCCTTTCAAGGACTTGCATGACTTGGGTTAGATGCTCTTGGTGCTCCTCTTCACTCTTGCCATAGATCAAGATGTGATCACAGTATACCACCACAAATCCCCCAATGAATGGTCGAAATCCTTGATTCATAAGCCTCATAAAGGTGCTTGGAGCATTAGACAATCTGAAAGGCATGACTAGACACTCGTACAAGCCTCCCTTTATTTTAAAAGTCGTCTTCCATTCATCCCCTTCTCTAATCCTAATTTGGTAGTAGCCACTCCTCAAGTCCACCTTAGAGAACACACTTGAGCGATGTAATTCATCAAGCATATCCTCAAGCCTTGGGATAGGATATCTATACGTGATGGTTATCTTGTTGATTGCCCAGCTATCTACACACATTCGCATACTTAGGGTTCATTGTATAGGTCGGTTTCTTGGGAAGTATGACCTCGGGAATGAGATCAATGTGGTGTTGGATGGATCTTTGTAGGGGTAGGCCGGAGGGTATCTCCTCAGGAAAGACATGGGCAAAACATTTAAGGAGTGAGATAGCTAGGGGATGAGAGGGTAGGGGTGCTTTAGATTCTCCTGGTGAGGTGAGAATCCACTCTTTAAAGGCCTTGAACTCATGATGGGGTGCTTTATAAAGGGGCTCACCGAAGGTGAGGAGTAATTCCGATTGGTCTTTGTTCTTTTGTGGCTTACTTTTGTGGAGTTGGAAAGGGCTTAAGGGAGCAAGGGTGATCTTCTTCCCATCTTTGTGAAAGGTGTAGGTATTCAAATGGCCATCATACATCACCTTTCAGTCAAACAACCATGGTCTCGCCAACAAAAGATGACATGCATCCATGGGAATGATGTCACACCACAACTCATCATGATAACCCTTGCCAATAGAAAAGGAAATCAAACATCTCAAATTGACTTGTGAACCTTTACCTTGGTTAATCCATTGGATGTTGGAAGCATGGGGATGGGCCGAAGCTTGAAGACCCATCTTCTCCACCATGCTTGAGGAGGCAACATTTGCATAACTCCCTTTGTTCTTCTAGGACCGCCTTTTGGCTATTCAAGGCTCTCCTCAATACAAGCAACTCTCCTTCGTCCGCCAACTCTATGACCTCCTGATGTTCCTCTATGAGGTACACTTCTTTTTCCTGCTCCTCTTCTTCCTCCTTACATGCCTCCCATTCGGCCAAGGAGATAATTCTCCTATTTGGACATTCCGAGGCTATGTGACCTAGGCCTTGGCATTTGAACCATGTCGTATTGTTCATAGGAGGGGGGTTAGGCCTGTTTGAAGGGGGCTGGTTCGTTTAAGGCGTTTGGGGTTTTTGTGGAGTGAAGGGACTAGGAACCGAGTGCTTAGGAGGTGGGTAAGAGCTCCCCTTATTGAAAGGTTGGCTCTTAGGCAAACGTTTAGGAGGGTCTTTTTTGCAGAGCTTGGTCTTTCTTTGTTGTTCCACTTTGTGGGCTGGAACACACACCTCATCAAAAGTAGTGTATTGTTGCAATTCAACCACTTGAGCATACCTAGGATCATGTCCCCCTAAGTACCTCACTATGGTTTGCTCTTCAACCTCTCTAAGGTCACACTTAATCAACAGCTTCTCAAATTCTCTAATGTACTCCTCAACACTCATATTACCTTGAGTTAGGGAATGAAGTTGAGAGTAGTTGTCTTGAAGATAGGAGGGTGGCAAGAAACGGTGCTTGAGTTTGGTCTTCATCTTCTCCCAGGTCCGAATCTTCCCCTTCCCTTGTTTTGCACTTTTGGCACACAAGTTGGACCACCAATGGGAAGCATACTTGCGGAGCCTAAGAGCAACAAGTTTCACCTTCTTTTCTTCCAAGATTTCCTTGTAATCGAAAATCCTCTCCACTGTGTGGAGCCACTCCAAGAACTCATCGGGATCAAGTCTCCCTTCAAATTTCGGGACCTCCACCTTGATGTCTCAAAAGTTAGATGCATTCCTCCCATTCCTTCGTGACCTCCTAAAAGGCTCCTCCTCACTTGAAGAGTTTAAGTGATGGCTTTGATCATGGTTGTCCTCACCTTGTTTAGATTCGGACGAGTTGGAAGAACGAGAACTTCTAAGCTCCTTCCGCTTTTGCTTCCTGGATTCACCAAGTTGGCGCTTCAAATACTCATTGTGGCCCTTGATTTCTTCATTTTGTAACCTCACGGCTTCATAATTCCTCATGAGAGCTTCGAACTTTTCTTCCAAAGTCCTGCTTGCAGCACTCATACTTGAACTAGAGTAGAACAGCATGGAATGGTGGTGGCACAGTCGTGCTATATGGGCACAGGATGGCCGTGCTAACCTTCTGCTTGTCACCGTTGAAACCGCTTGTTGTGGCTTGTGTTTTAAGGATGTTTTGGGCTTATGTTTAGGGAAGTTTGCGGGCGAATACCAGGCTAAGGAGAAACTTACTATGACACCAAATATGATGTGTCACCCAGGGGGAGGTTCAAGTGACAAGAAATCAAAAATACAAGCAAGAATTGAGAATGGTATCAATTGTTGAAATCACAAACTCAAACTATAACTTTATAGGTAAACCGAGGCTAACACAAATCCTTCGATACAGATTCAGCACCAAGGCTTATGCTAGGGACCTTAAAAACCTCTTGGATACAAAAACACCACCAAGAAGACGCTAAGGCTCTTGCTAGAACACCACCTTACCCGGCCAAAGATAGAGATAAGCTAGAAGGGAGTTTGAGAGTTCAAAGGAGCTAAGGCTCAATTTCATTCAATATACAAGCTAAAGTGTTCGTACAAGGCAGCTTGGGGGATTACATAATCCCTCCCAAATACAAAATATTAGCTACAAATTCAAATTAGTAAACTAATCTAGGTACATTTCCGAAATCCAAAACAACCTACAAAAGGAGAGATTGAACGGTCGCTTGACAACACCTCATTGTTGATCTTGAGGATGCGTTCTCGACACAGGAAGCTTGGGGGCCTCAATCAGCTTCAAAGTACACTAATCAAGTCATTTGCAAATGGATTAAACCTTGATAAGATCAAAACACCTCAAAAAGAACACAATGTCAGCCGGCTTCCCTGAAATCGGGTAAAAGGGATTTTCTTACCTTAATTTGCTGGTTAATAACTCCTCATGTCTGTAATTTGGCTGAGCTTTTTTATAGCCACTTGATAATATTTGTACTGTAATTTGAATCCATAAAATTTTTAGTCCATGTGGGGGAGCTTTGGGCATCCAAACAGACCCATTTCTAGAACTTGGCAGAACTGAAACAGTTTTGAGGACTTGACTTCAACGGCTGACTTCAGGTAGCAAATGATCTCCAAATGACTTGCAACTGGTCTTATTGGAAACAACACATCTTAAAATTAAACTTAGGCCTCCTGTATCCCAATCATACCCTTGGGAAGGTTAAGAAATAATGTGCACAAAACCGTGTTTGTGCATAGGCCTAAAATCGTGGCCGGACTGAAATGTGTCTTGGCATGCAAAGTTGATTTCTTGGACTTTACTCATGAAACTTGACTGCCTTGGACTTCCTTGAGGTCTGGTGATCATGCTCTTGGATAGACCTCCATCACATTTTAATATATTCCAAGGATGAGCTAGCGCACTAAGATCATCTTAATTAGATTATGCATGTCCTGGAACCTGAGAAGTTGTATGGTAATCTTAAGAAGTGTACTTTCTTCGCTCAGGAAGTTACATTCTTAGGTTACATTGTTTCTAAAGAAGGTATCAAAGCAGATGAAGGGAAGATAGAGTCTATTCAGTCTTGGCCTCAACCACAAAGCATACATGATGTTCGAAGCTTCCATGGCTTAGCTTCCTTTTACCAGAGGTTCATTAGGAGTTTGAGCACGATAATGTCCCCCATGACTGAAGTGCTTAAGGGTGCATCATTCAAGGGGAACCCCAAAGCACAATCTTCCTTTGAAGAAGTAAAGAAGAAGCTTACTCAAGCACCGATTCTTGCATTGTCGTGCTTTGAGAAAGTTTTTGAAGTTGAATGTGACGCATCTGGAGTGGGAATTGGTGGAGTTCTAACTCAAGAAGGTAAACCATTAGCCTTCTTTAGTGAGAAATTGTGTGAGTCAAGAAGAAAATAGTGTACATATGATAAGGAATTCTATTTAATAGTTCGGCGTCTAGCGCATTGGAGCCATTACTTAGTGGCTAGTGAGTTTATATTGCATTCTGATCATGAGGCATTGAAGTACATTCAAGGCCAGCACAAGCTTAACACACACCATGCTAAACGGGTTGAGTTCCTTCGGTCATTCCACTTCACCATCAAGCACAAATTAGGAAAACCAAATCAAGGTGCGGATGCATTATCAAGGACACACCTCCTATTGTTTTAACTAGATGCCCTTATTCTTGGTTTTGAGCATCTTAAGAGTTTGTATCCTGAAGATGAAGACCATGGGAACCTATATTCTACATGCTTGAAGCACCGCAAGGGAGATTTCGTAGTCCAAGAGGGCTATTTGTTCAAAGGAGTACGACTGTGTATTCCTAAGTGTTGCACTCGTGAGCTCTTGATTAGGGAGATTCATAGTGCTTCCTTGGCTGGTCATTTTGGTGAATCAAAGACCCTAGCCATTTTAAGGGAACGTTACTATTGACCAGGGATGGAGAAGGATTTTCAAGACATCCTAAGAAGGTGTGGAACGTGCCAAGTAGCTAAAAGTCATACCTTACCCCACAGTTTATACACTCCACTACCCGTGCCTACTTTGCCTTGGGTGGATGTGAGTATGGACTTTGTTTTGGGTTTACCTAAGACCCAAAGGGGTAAGGATTCCATATTTGTTGTGGTGGATAGGTTCTCCGAGATGGCACACATCATCTCTTGCAATAAAACAAACGATGCTACACACATTGCCGAGTTATACTTCAAAGAGGTAACAAGAATGCGTGGTATCCCTATGTCCATTCTTTCATATAGGGATACAAAATTTCTAAGTCATTTTTGGATCACTCTTTGGAAGAAGCTTGGTACTAAGTTGCTGTTTAGTACCACTTGTCACCCCCAAACTGATAGCCAAACTGAGGTGACTAATCGAACCTTAGGTACTCTCCTAAGAGCATTGATTAAACCTAATGCTAAAGCTTGGGATTTACTCTTGCCATATGCTGAGTTTGCGTACAACAAAGTTCCCAGCAAGGCTACTGGTCCTTCACCATTTAAGGTGGTGCATGGGATTGATCCTCTAAGTCCCAATGATCTTACTCCCCGACCACATGACCAAGAACCCAATGTTGATAGAGCGGCAACAGTTAAGGAGATTCAGAAGCTTCACGAGTTGGTAAAGGTTAGAATAGAGAAGACTAATGCATCCTATGAAGCCCAAGCCAACAAGCATAGAAGAAAGATGGTATTTGAACCGGGAGACCTAGTTTGGATCCACTTGAGGAAGGAAAGATTTCCTTCCAACAGAAAGAACAAACTCATGCTACGAGCTCAAGGCCCACTTGAGGTCTTAGAAAGAATAAATGAAAATGCATACAAGTTTGATCTACCTGGAGATGATGGAGTTTGAGCCACGTTCAACATGGCAGACTTGAGCACCTTCCATCCCGATGGTTCCCCCATAGATTTGACGATCAAATCTTTTTAATAAGGGGGGGATGATGGAGTCCTACTTAGCCATGACCTTGTCCATGATGTACCAAGTCCAGAACGTCCAAGAGCAAGGTCCCAAGTTCAAAGGATGGCTCACGTTTTGCAAGAAACTCAAACAATCACAACCGGGTTGCTTGGCCAGAAAATGCCCGGCTTTGTTCATCTCATTACTTTTGCTAAATTGTGGCTTAAGTCTAATATTTTAAAATTTTTGGAATCCTTACCATGTCTACTTTCATGTCCAAGCATTCCTGTCCAAGCATTCCTTTCCAATCATGCACACAAGAAGGTGGAAGATCAAGGTGTTTTGTCTAACGAGCCAGTTTTGCTTCAAAACTGTACGGTTGAATGTTTAGGTGGAATTACCCCACTTAAACGTGGCTTAACCTTGATTTCTTTATTAGGGGGTGGTTTGAACACACCCTAAGGTTTCCCCCCATGGCCTGAAAACGAAATCATGCTATCTTTTACTTAGCTTAATTCCGGTTTGAAAACTAGGTGAAATCTGCTTGTGAAACCGGTTTAAAGGAGCATGGTTCATTTACCTCCATCTGTGGGTTTACTCCTCTTCAACTAGAGTGGCACATAGTCCAATGCATGGTACATGTCCCTAAGCTATAATCATGGGATCCAACCTTGGGAAGAATAGCCAATAGTAAGCAAGCTGCGAATGAAGTTGTCTCACAGCTCTCATTGGTCAGCCGAAAAGGGGAGCCGAAAAGGGGAAGCAACTTTACGGCTGAAGCATATGCTATTGACTTGAATTCTGATTGACTAACCTTAAGTATAACTTAATTAGGTTGTAATGAACATTAGTTTTGCTTTCCTTATTGATTTCGATGTACTTAGGTTAGTCTTAAGTTTGATTTATACCCGATTAGTCATAACTGTGGTGTTTAGGCTAATCTAATACCTTTCCTCCCTAAGAGGGTAAGGTAAGGTGTTTGCTTGCTTGCTAGTGAGCTTGCTGGGCATGTAACAAAAGAAGCTCTCGGACATTGTGGAGAATCACTTCAGATTTTGAATGAGAAAATCGCAGAGAGCATTTGAAGCTTTCTTTTCAAAACACTTAACTTGCTTATCCTTAACTAGGCTAGTTAAGGTGATGTCAAAGTGAGTCCTAACTTTCATTTAGTGGTGATTTTCTACATCTTAATCAAACTTAGGGGCCCTAACCTTTGTTTTAGTTGTGTTTCTGTATCCAAAATCCAAGATTGGCTCTATCCAAACTCTCCATTGTAGTCATGGATTCTAGGTGAAACCGTGCTTGCTCATGTTCTCCATGTCAGTCCATAGCCCTCTCTTTGATTCTGCTTGATTGTAAGCTTGAATTCATTGAGCTTCACATCACATGGAATGAAATTAGACATCTTAGAAAATCGATCAACCACAACAAAGATAGAATCCTTGTTCCTTTAGGTTTTAGGAAGTCCAAGAATGAAGTCCATACTTACATCAACCCATGCTAAAGCTGGAATAGGCAATGGAGTGTATAAACCTTGAGGTAGTGAATGGTTTTTGGCAATTTGACATGTTCCACACCTCTTGAGTATGTCCTCTACATCTCTTTCCATAACTGGCCAATAATAATGCTCCCTTAGCATGGTGATAGTCTTGTTCTCTCCATAATGTCCAACTAAAGATCCTCTATGAAATTCCCTAATTAAAAGTTCTCTTATGCTACACTTTGGTACACATAGTCGAGTACCCTTGAAAAGAAATCCCTCCTAGATAAGAAAATCTCCTTTGTGGTGTTTAGAACAATCAGCAGATAATTCCCCAACGTCTTCATCATTGTCATATAAAACCTTTAGATGCTCAAAACCAAGTACGCAACCATCTAACTGAAATAATAAGAGATACCTTCTAGATAGAGCATCTGCACCTTGATTGATTTTACTTGACTTGTGCTTGATAGTGAAGTGATACGATTGTATAAACTCAAACCACTTCGTATGCCTTGAGTTTAATTTATGCTGCCCTTGTACGTACTTCAATGCTTCATGGTCAGAATGTAAGATAAACTCATTAGTAATAAGATAATGACCCCAATGCTCTAAACATGTCACAATGGCATAAAACTTTTTATCATAAGTGGAGTACTTTCTTTTGGAATCACATAATTTCTCACTAAAGAAGGCTAGAGGTTTACTTTCTTGAGTAAGAACTCCACCAATAACTAAAGAAGGCTCTAAACATGTCACAATGGCATAAAACCAAGGACCGATGCTTGTGTAAGCTTTGCTTTGATATCTTCAAAGGCAGATTGTGCTTTTAGTGTCCATACAAATGATGTACCTTTGATAACTTCAGTCATAGGAGCCATAATAGTGCTAAAGCCATGAACAAATCACCTATGGAAAGAAGCTAAACCATGGAAAGCTCTAACATCATGTATGCTCTTACGTATAGGCCAACACCGAATAGCTTCTACCTTACTTTCATCTACCTTTATACCATCTTCAGTCACAATGTAACTAAGAAATGTAACTTCAGGAGTAAAGAATGAACATTTCTTAAGGTTACCAAATAACGTCTCACGTTCTAGGACAAGCATAAGTTGAGTTAGGTGATCTTGATGCTCATGTTCATTCTTTGAATACACCAAAATATCATCAAAGTAGACTACCACAAACTTTCCTGACGGAGTTGTACCCAGCCACGACCTTGTCCATGATGTACCAAGTCCAGAATGTCCAAAAACAAGGTCCCAAGTTCGAAGGATGGCTCACATTTTGCAAGAAACTCAAACGGTCACAATCGGGTTGGTTGGCCAGAAAATGCCCGGTTTTGTTCATCTCATTGCTTGGGCTACATTTTCGCTTAAGTCTAATATTTTTAAATTTTTGGAATCCTTACCATGTCTACTTCCAGGTCCAACCATTCATTTCCAATCATGCACACAAGAAGCTGGAAGATCAAGGTGTTTTGTCTAACCGGCCAGTTTTGGTTCAAAACTGCACGGTTAAATGTTTAGGCAGAATTACCCCGCTTAGACATGGTTTAACCTTGAGTTCTTTATTGGGGAGGTTTGTACACACCCTAAGGTTTCCTCCCATGGCCTGAAAACCAAAGCATGCCCACCTTTACTTAGCTTAATTCAGGTTTGAAAATTGGGTAAAATATGCTTGTGAGCCCGGTTTAAAGGAGCACGGTTCATTTACCTCCATCCGTGGGTTTACTCCTCTTCAGCTAAAGTGGCACACAATCCAATGCATGCCACACATCCCTAAGATATAATCATTGGTTGTAACCTTCGGAAGAATAGCCAATAAGAAGCAAGCTGCAAGTGAAGTTGGCTCACGGCTCTCATTGGTCAGCCGAAAAGGGGAAGCAACTTTACAGCTGAAGCAGGTGCTCTTGACTCGAATTCCGGTTGATTAAGCTTAAGTATAAGTTAGTTAAGTTGGAATGAACATTTGTTTCACTTTCCTTGTTGATTTGGATGTACTTAGATTAGTCTTAAGTTTGCTTTAAACCTAGTTAGTCATAACCGTGGACTTTAGGCTAATCTAATACCTTTCCTTCCTAGGAGGGTAAGGTAAGGTGTATGCTTGCTTGCTAGTGAGCTTACTAGGCATGTAACAAAAGAAGCTCTCGAAAATTATTGAACCTCACTTCAGATTTGGAATGAAAAAAATCGTAGAGAGCATTTGAAGCTTTCTTTCAAAAAACACTTAACTTGCTTATCCTTAACTAGGCCAACTAAGGTGGTGTCCAAGTGAGTCCTAACTTTGATTAAGTGTTAATTTTCTTTATCTTAATCAAACTTAGTTGCCCTAACCTGGGTTTTGGTGGTGTTTTTGTATCTGAAATCCAAGATTGGCTTTATCCAAACTCTCCATTTCAGTCACGGATTCCAGGTGAAACCGTGCTTGCTCTTGTTCTCCATTTCAGTCTGTAGCCCTCTCTTTGATTCTCCTTGACTGTAAGCTTGAATTCATTGAGCTTTACATCATTTCCAATGTAAGGTCTAAACACTTGGTTCATTAACCTCATGAAAGTACTAGGTGCATTAGAAAGACCAAAAGGCATTACCAACCATTCATATAGTCGTCATTTTGTCTTGAAAGCTGTCTTCCATTCATCACCTTCTCTGATTTTGATTTGGTAGTTACTACTTCGAAGATTGATCTTAGAGAACACCTTAGAGCCATACAACTCACGTAGCATATCTTCAAGTCTTGGTATGGGGTACTTGTACTTGATAGTAATCTTGTTAATGGCCCTACTATCAACACACATTCTCATTCCACCATCTTTCTTTGGCACCAAAAGAGCTGGAACGGCACATGGGCTCAAAGAATCACGAATCAACCCTTTCTCCTGCAATTCTGCAACTTGTCTTTGAATTTCATCAGTCTCCTTTGGATTCATCCTATATGCTAACTTGTTTGGTATAATGGAACCAGAAATAAGATCAATGTGATGTTAGATGTCTCTTTTTGGAGGCAAACCCGTGGGGATCTCCTCAGGAAACAAATGACAGAACTTTTCAATTAGTGTTCTTGCAATGGGATGAGTGGGAATCAAATTTCCTGGTTCTTCTTGGATGCTCAGTATCCACTCTTTAAAGGCTTTAAACTCATGTTGAGAAGCCTTCAAAATCTACTCACTCACAGTCTATAAACAATCATTTCGTGGGGGCTTATTTTATGGTGGTATTTCATGGAGTTTGGATGGGGGTAAAGGGGCTAGGGTGATTTTCTTGCCATCCTTGGTAAACGAATAAGTGTTTAGGTAACCATTATGCATAACTCTACGGTCATACAACCATGGTCTCCTTCAAAGCATATGACATGCATCCACAAGAATAACATCACACCATAACTCATCATGATGGTTCTTTCTAATGGAGAAAGAGATTAAACACCGAGAGTTCACCTGAATTCCTTTGCTTTGATTCAGCCATTTGATGTTATAAGGATGTGGATGAGTTACTGTTTGCAGCCCTAGTTCCTCAATCATGCTTAGAGAAACTACATTAGCACAACTTCCTCCATCAATGGTCAAAGAGCATATCTTCCCTTAGGTAGTACACCAAGTATGAAATATGTTCTCTCTTTGTTCATCTTTAACTCCCTTTTGATTACTTAGAACTCTGCTCAGAACCAAGAGTTCAACTTCACCAGCTTCTTCAATAACTTCATTTTGAGTTTCTTGAAGTTCTAGTTCACTTTCAACCTCATTTCCTTCCTCCTCAAAATCCTATTTCACAGTAGCCCATTCAGCCAAAGTAATAGCCTTTCTGTTTGGACACTTCGAACCAATGTGACCAAGCCCTTGACATTTGAAACAACTTCTATTGCTCATGGGGTTAGGATGAGCTCTATTTTGTGGTGCTTGGGTTCTTTATGGTGCTGGGTTTTTTTGCTAAAAGGGAGGGGAAGGATTTTGTCGTTTAGGAGTAGGATTGGAACCACCATTGTTAAAAGGTTGGTTCGATTCAAAGGTCTTGTGTTTTGGGGTTTAAAAGGTGGTCTTGCCTTTTGTCGTTGTTCTACTTTGTGGGCTAAGACAAACATCATCAAATGAAGCATAGGCCCTCAATTCAACCACATTAGAGTACCTAGGATCAAGACCTCCCAAGTATCTAACTATAGGTTGTTCTTGAGGTTCTTCAATGTCAAATTTAGTCATCAATTTCTCAAACTCACGTGTGTATTCTTCAACATTAATGCTACCTTAAGTAAGATTGTGAAATTGAGAATAGCAATCTTGAATATAAGTTGGTGGGAGAAACCGTGCCTTAAGCTTTGTTTTCATCTTATCCCAAGTTTGGATTCTTGATTTTCTTTCCCTAAGCCTCTTAGCATCTAAGTTTGTCCACCATAAAGATGCATACTTTCTGGGTCTTAAGGCCACTAGCTTCACCTTCTTATCATCAGGTATATCTTTATAGTCAAAGGCTCTTTCAACAGTATGTAACCAATCAATGAATTCCTTAGGATGAAGCTTACCTTCAAATTGAGGAACTTCAACTCTAAAATCATTGGTATTGCCTTAAAACCATTGTTCTCTTCTAGCCAATCTAGGCACTTCTTCTTCACTTGAGGAATCAACATCATGGCTATAGACTTGTTCACGTTTTCTAGGTTTAGATTGAAGAGTTTCTTCATTCAACTTTTGCTTTTGCTTTAAGAATGAACCCAATTGCTTTCTGAAGTACTCATTTTACGCGTGAGCTTCTTAATTCTTTTCTGAGTCCTCTCGGATTTTACTAGCCAAGAACTCATTCTGCTTTATCAAAGCTTCAATCCTTTCTTCCTAAGACATGCTTGGTGAAGTCATGCTTGAACAAGGTTGCCTAAACAAAGTACGAACTGATTTTGTGTAGAATGGGAATGGATGAATGATTTGTGGAAGTGGAAGGGCATACAAGGCCAAGGTGAAACCTTTACTCTGATACCAAATATGATGTATGTATCAAGGGAAGGAAGAAACCAAGCTAAAACCCACCAAGAACTCGGCTTAAAATATGTGATATAACACGGCCAGAACTGGCACAGTCGTGCTGGTGAGCATGGTGTGGTCGTGCCAATTTACTACTCGGCGAAGCTGATTTTTGTCAAATTGCACGGTTGAGTTTGCCTTTATGTTTGTGATGGAAGCTAGACCAAAGGGGATAGCCTTGGCTTTGGTTAACCATGGAAATGGATGAATGGAAGGCTTATGAATGGATGAAATTGAAAGAGATTCAAACTTAAGAATCACTAACTCAAAATTAAGCTAGTAAACCCACTTTTGCTCTGTTTGGAACCATGTGGAAGAACAAAAGGATTGGATAGAACTAAACTCAATGCTTGGATATAGAATCACCACCAAACACATGTTGAGGTTCCCTAATCTTTGGCTAAGATACAGTACCACTAGTTAACAAAGGTTAGGACTTATGTTACATTAAGGATAAGCAAGTGAAGTATTTAAGGGAAGAAAGCCAGAAGCTCTGAAAACTGATTTTCATTCAAAGTTGGTTATGAGCCTTGCCTTGGTTGTCCATCCTCTTATGTTACAAGCTAGTAAGCAAGCACACACACACACCTCTAGCTTTCCTTACTCGGAAGGAAAGGTGCTAATTAAGCTAATACATCTGGTTTAGAGCTAGTTAAGTACAAAGCATGCTTAAGCTACTCTAAATGCAACCAAAGCATAAAGTAAAGAAATACTAATGCTTATTACATATTAATCAACTCATACTTAAGCTTAAACAATCAGAATTCTTGCTTGAATCCCATTGGCCAGTCGTAAAGTGAAGCTTCCTTTTTGTCTAGCCAATCAAATGCAAAAGACAACTTCTTTTGCTACTTGCTCCTCATTGGTCGTTCTTACCAAGGTTGCAGCCCATGATTGTTGGCTAGGGACATGTGCCAAGGCTTGAAGAGTGAGCCAATCAAGTTGCAAGTGTTAAAACCGATGGCTGAAGCAAGTTGAACTGGGTTCACGCACAGTTTTGGTCGGTTTTTAAGACTAAGTTTTAGCTTATCAAAAGTTAGTATGAGTTGGTTTTCAAGCCATGGGGGGAACTTTGCGATGTGTATAAACCCGCCCCCCTAAAAGAAATCAAGGTTATAGCATCTTTAAGTAAGGTAATTTAGCTTAAACATTTAACCGCGTAGTTTAGAGCCAAAACTGGTCGGTTTGACAAAAGGCCGTGATCTTCCATCCTCTTGTTGGTATGATTGAAAACTAATGCATGGACCTGAAAGTAGACACTATAAGGATTCCAAAAATGCAAAAAATCAAGACTTAAGCCACAATGTGGGTTAAGTTATGAGGTGAACAAAACTGGGTAAAATCTGGTTCTTTAACCCGATTGCACTTCCTTGACTCTCTTCAACTATGTGAGTCAATACATGAACTTTGGAGCTTGCAGTGGACCTTGTAAGACTTGTTGGACCTTCTTCCTTGTCTATGGTGGTGGGGACTGCATCAAGAACTGATGTACATTTTCGGAGTGGAAAACTCACAAAAACACAAACAATTGATTATCAAAAAGAAATGAAGATGATGAGACCAAAATGCAAGGTTGAAACACTTGAGAAAGTTACTTCTACAAGCTTCAAACTCACAAGAAAGGGAATGAAAACCGAAAACAAGAAAGAAAACAAGAGCTTGGATAATCAAGTGAACTTTCAAGGGATAATCCTAAGAGCCACCCTTGCAGAAACATTTGGGCAACCATTTTAGATCAACTAGTTACAGAAATTAATCACCTTCTTGTTGAGATAAAGAGACCTAGAGACCCACTTGAGTTGCCAAGCTCAAGATACAACACTAGGATTTCAATGGGGAGAGAGTTTACAAACTCACACTTTTTATATACTCAAAAATCTGATTACAAATGACTCTTTGGCTGCCTTTTAAAGACCCTCACATGGCTCCCTAAGGCCTCAATATGCAGCCAAGAGACAATAAGTACATATGGGCATCAATTCAAGCATAGCCTAGCTTTTACAAAGTCTAATCCTACTTGTGACACCTCACTAGAACTAATGATACCTTCAAATGAGGTGTCAACCCTCTAATGCTGCTGTAAATACTCAGGTTTAAGTCAATTTGCAGCACAGAACAAGAAAAAATCAAGAATTACATCACTTTGTACTACTAGCTAAAAACTAGTCCAAGGGGAATTAAAACCGTCCTTTTTGCTGGTTAATAGCAGCACATAGGGGTGCTTCTTGGTCCTTTAATGCTGATGATTTGATAAATATTTATCTCCTATTTTGTGCCCTAAATTTTCAAAAGTGTTGGAGTTCAATAGGCCAAGCATTGAGCCTTACTTTCGAACCTGTGTTGGATTCTAACATGGACTGCACAGTTAGAAAGAACTTGCTATTTCACCTAGAAAAAGACCTCCAAATGGCTTGTAATTGGTCTTATTGGAAAGATAACATCATAAACACAAATTTAGTATGGAGCACCATTGGATAACTCGTGTGGATCATGGATAAAAATTGCCCCAAAGTCAAACCCTGTGCACTGTAATTCTACCCAGTTTGCAGGTCTGATTTGTTTGGCTGATTTGAATTACCAAATGACCTCCAATCCACTTGCAACTTGATTCATATGAAATATCTCTTCCTAAAATTAAATGTAGGCCAGAGAAACCTTGGCTAAATCATGTGGAGTGTAGATGAAAGTTGCCTCGAAGTTGGACTAGTTGACTGTTCCAAACTGCTGAGTTGTTGAACTTACATATTCTGCCTACACTTGGTTCTCCTTATGCATTTATCCCCAAAATGACTCAATGGACCTTTAGAGGACACCTTGGGCCTCCCAAAAGATGGAATAAAAGCTCCTAAAAATGCATTGGATGCACCTTTAATTTATTGTTCAAAATCAACCTCGAATCTGATGCCTGAGATCAACCCATGTATGCATTATACTCCCCTTGCTGAAGGAGATTTGTCCTCGAATCTAATGGTTGAAGCATGAGAAACTTAGGATGGTGCTCTAAAACTTGGGATGGTACTTGCTTCCCCTTCTCAGGCTAAACACCCAACTAAGTGCTTCCTTGGCCCCCATGGTGATTGTTGTCAAACGCAACACCCATGAAAACGATCTTGGCACATTCATCGTGTTTCCCTCTCTCTCCTTTTCTTTCCCTCTTGGTTCTTCCTCACTTGTGTTTCCCATTTGTCTCCCCATGGTGATAAGTTTGGCTATTTCCGGTTCTAATTGTGGGGATGATGAAATAATGACATTGTCATGATAAGGATCAAGGTGAGTAACACAAGCTATTCACTCATAAAATGGTGATCTAGGACAGGTGGTGAAGGACACAAATGGTCTTCTTGCCCCTCAAGTTCAACATCATCACCATAGTCATAAAAAACGGGAGGTAGGTCAACTAGGTTTGAGGCTTCCTCCCCAAGGATCTTTTCATCCTTGTTGGGGTTGGGTTTTTCCAAACAAAAGAGGGAAGTAGAATTAGGGATACAACTACTCATGGGACTCCCCTTGTTGAAAGGTATGTCTTTGGAAGAGGAGTTAAAGAAATTTCCCTCAAAGGGAAGAAAAAGATACTTGTGTAAGTAAGAGGTTGGAGCAACAGCATACTCTAGTTTACCTCTTAACCTAGCCCATGTTCGGATCTTACTCTTCCCTCTCTTCTTCCTCTTATACTTGTACTTTTCCCACCACTCAAGTGCATAGCCTCGTAGCTTCTTGATAACCACTTTGAACTTGTTGTGTTCTTCAAGGTTGTGGCGAGTGAGGACTTGTTCCACCTTGGAAATCCAATAAGGGAACTCTTCTATTTGGCCACGAAACTTTGGAGTTTCAAGGCTAGCCAACTCCTTTGTAATCAAAGCAACCTCTTTCCTCAAGTCTTCAAGAGAGCTCATGATGGATGAAGGCTTAAGCGTTCTCTTGTGGAGGGAGTGTTTGAGGCTAGGGATGTATTCAGGCTAAGGGAAGAAACATGGTGAGATTTTGTGGATGAGAAATGGTTGATGTGACACGGGAGAATGGTGGCACGGTCGTGCGTGGTGGCACGGTATGCGCGTGGTGATGTGCGCAAATTGCTGCGGGCAATCTCTTTAGACCAACTAGTTACAGAGATTAATCACCTTCTAGTTGAGATAAGGAGACCTAGAGACCCACTTGAGTTGCCAAGCTCAAGATACAACACTAGGATTTCAATGGGGAGATAGTTTACAAACTCACACTTTTCATATACTCAAAAATCTGATTACAAATGACTCTTTGGCTGCCTTTTAAAGACCCTCACATGGCTCCCTAAGGCCTTAATATGCAGCCAAGAGACAATAAGTACATATAGGCATCAATTCAAGCATAGCCTAGCTCTTACAAAGTCTAATCCTACTTGTGACACCTCACTAGAACTAATGATACCTTCAAATGAGGTGTCAACCCTCTAATACTGCTATAAATACTCAGGTTTAAGTCAATTTGCAGCAAAGGACTAGAGAAAATCAAGAATTACATCACTTTGTACTACTAGCTAAAAACCGATCCAAGGGGAATTAAAACCGTCCTTTTTGCTGGTTAATAGCAGCACATAGGGGTGCTTCTTGGTGCTTTAAGGCTGATCATTTGATAAATATTTATCTCCTCCTTCGTGCCCTAATGTTTCAAAATTATTGGTGTTCAATAGGCCAAGCATTGAGCCTTACTTTCAGACCTGTGCTGGATTCTGACCTGGACTGTAAATTAAGAAAGAACTCGCTGTTTCACCTAGCAAACGACCTCCCAATGGCTTGCAATTGGTCTTAATGGAAAGATAACATCTTAAACTTAGAGTTAGGAGGGAGCACCATTGGATAACTCGTGTGGATCATGGATAAAAATTATCCCAGAGTAAGACCTTGTGCACTGTAATTCTGCCCAGTTTGCAGGTCTGATTTGTTCGGCTGATTTGAACGACCAAATGACCTCCAATCCACTTGCAACTTGATTCATACGAAATCTGTCTTCCTAAACTTAAATTTAGGCCATAGAAACCTTGGCTAAATCATGTGGAGTGTAGATGAAAGTTGCCTCGAAGTTGGACTAGCTAACTGTTCCACACTGCGGAGTTGTTGAACTTACATATTCTGCCCATACTTGGTTCTCCTTATGCATTTATCCCCAAATTGACTCAAGGGACCTTCAGAGGACACCCTGGGCCTCACAAAAGATGCAATAAAAGCTCCTAAAAAGGCATTGGATCCACCTTTAATTTATTGTTCAAAATCACCCTCGAATCTGATGCTTCAGATCAACCCATGTATACACTAAGAACTCATGTGGATTCACCTTAGGAAGGAAAGATTTCCATCAAAAAGGAAAAACAAGCTGATGCCACGAGCTGATGGTCCCTTAAAGGTACTTGAACGTATTAATGACAATTCTTATAAGGTTGATTTACCAAGTGACTATGGAGTTTCAACCACATTCAACGCAGCTGACTTGCAAGCTTAATAAGAAGATGATTACCTTGCTGATTTGAGGATCAAATCTTCTCAACAAGGGGAGGATGATGGACTCCCCACCACCATAGACAAGGAAGAAGGTCCAACAAGTCTTACAAGGTCCATTCCAAGCTCCGAAGTTCAAGCATTGGTTCAAATTGTTGAAGAGAGCCAAGGATATGCAATCGGGTTAAAGGACCATATTTTACCCGATTTTGTTCACCTCATTACTTAAGCTACATTGTGGCTTGTTCGAGCTAAAAATGTGCTATTTTAGGGTACTTTTACACCTAGTTTATGCTCGTTTTAATCGTATTTCTAACGTTTTTATTTTATTTTATTTTAGTTTGCAGGTTTTGAATAATTTCGAATAAATGGCTAAAAATGTGAAGGAAATGGCGAAAAATATTGGGAATCGAAGAACCGGGCAAGAATTAGCCCAACAAGTGAATTAAACAAGTTTGGAAGAAAAAAAAAACTTCCCGCGTTGCGAACCGGACCGGTTCACTTAAATAACACCCCCTCCCCTTCGTCTTCTCTCTCCTCCTCACTCGATTTCAGTCCCCTGAAAAAAACCAGAGAACTCCCTCATCCTCACCATCTTCGTTCCATCTCCTCTCTCTACCCCATCTCTTTCTCTCTCTTCGAACCACCGGGACAACTCATCTGCTTCGCCATCCTCATCTTCATCTCGCTCTGCCAGCACTGCAAGACTGTTCCTTCACTCACACTGATGTCGCCACATACCCACATTCGTTGTCCCTCATCGCCATTGTCCACGCACACCACCCAAATCGATGGTCAAGAATCGAAGAGTTCAGGTATAAAGGGTTGAAGCAACGCCATTGACAGGGGAGGTAATTAGGCTAGGTAATTTAGGGTTAGATTAGGGTTTAAATTTAGTTTTAGGCTTAGTTTAGTTTAAATTCATTTTCATTTTCAAATTTAATGGTTAATTTCGAATTACGGTTAAAGAATTTTAGGTTTCAATTTTCATTTCAATTCGTACCCAGGTCTTTAGATTTCGAGTTTTCGTTTTGAAATTTTAGGATTAGGGTTTGGTTTAAGTTTGCGAAATCATGTAACTGACATTCATATTTGCATTGTCTAGTGGTAATTGAGATATTTGGTTGATTTTGTTTGCAATCTAAACGAATGTTGGCTTCGCTCTTTCAATTCCCCTTCCCCTGTTCGTAACAATGGTGGTATCGCCATTGATGTCGAGGGCTGAGCTGCAAAACGAGGAGGCCTGAGGTTGAGTAGGTTTAGTTGATTCCCTTTTCCCCAGGTTCGAGCTTGACTAGAGGCACCCTGTGTTGAAGACTGAACTCTGACATTGAACCGGTTTGATTCTTTAAACTCTACTTTGGTTCTCTGCTGAAGCTATTCGATTTTGCTAGAGGTTTCTGGTTAAGTAATGGTGGCTATTGCTAGTTTGATTCTTGCTTACTTGTGTTGTTCGAATTGTGCTATGATGTTGAGTAACTAGCTATAATCGATTGTGGATGTGTTGATGCCAGATCAGTGATAATTGAGTAGTTTATCTGCTCTGTTTATTTGCTCTATTATTTGCTTTGTATATTTGGGATGGAATGTTACAACTTCTCAATTCATTTGCTCTGTTTGCTTAGGGTTAAATACTTAGTTGACTTAGGAATTTAGTTTTCTTGAATGATTTTCATTTGGTTTAATATAGTTAATTAGTTAACACAACCTTTTTAAGTGACCGTAATCTCAACGTCGTCCCTAAGGATCAACCCCCAAAGTACTACGACTATCGTATGCTTGAGGTTTAAATTCAGTTTAGTTCACGTTCCCTAGAAAAGCATCAACAATTTTGGCGTCGTTGCTGGGGACGACGACATGAGATTAGCTCATATTTGCATTTTCGTAGCTACTTTCTTGTTTGGTGCTCTTATTTGTTTATTTTGTTATTAGTTGTGATTTGTTTAAAAGATGTGTTTTGGTCATTTCGTAACTTTATTTTGGCATCGATTCTTAGTTTCTTTAGTTTGCTATTAACTGCTACTTAGTTTAATCGTTTTTTTTTGTTGAAAAAATTCAAAAATCCAAAAACATTTGAAAAAACCTTCAAAAATCCAAAAAACATGAAAAAGCTTAAAATAAAAAAATATTTGAAAAATTTGAAAACCCCTAAAAATTAAAAAACTTTAAAAACTTTAAAATTTTCAAAATGCCAGTTTTCAATTCCCCTCAATTTCAGCATGAACCATTTTGGAATTATTTTTGAAGGCTTAATGATTATCGTGCTCTGCTGAATCGTAATTTTGAAAAATGGGAAATTTGTGAAGTCATTATTGAGGGTCTAAATGTTGAGTCAATGAGTTATATTGAATCACTTTGTCCTGGAGGTTTAACATAATTATTATCTAAAACTCAAAATGAAGTTTGGGATTTCTTTGAAAATTTAGCTTGGGAAACCTATACGATTGAACAAGCTACCGAGCCTTTTAGATACCCAACTCATGGAGATTATGATTTTTATGTTATTTCTTATCCTTCAGATCACTTTGTGAATTCGTATGACTCATATGATTCTTATATGCCTCCTGTGTTGTGCAACTATTGTGAATCTCCTATTCATGTTGCTTATACTTGTCCTTATCGTGATTACATTGATGCTACATGTGCAAGTTTTGAAAAGAAAATCAACGATATGACTGATCAAATGATAGAGACTATGAAATTGAGAATTGCTTAATATTCTCAATGTTTTGACCAAAATAGGGAGACTTCTAGTGAGATTGATTCTAGTTTAGGATCTCCTAAACCTGACATTAGTCTTTACAAGGATTCTGAACCTTCTTATTCTACTAGGCCTGATTTGAAAGACACCATGCCTTTGCATAGTTTAGAACAAGAAAGTGACCTCCCTAAGTCTCTATCAACATACCTTGCACCTTGTACTAGCTCACCTAACAATGTCACTAAAGATATTTTAGTTGACTTTCCCACCACTTTGAACAACTTTCGTGAACTGGTAGTGAGTAAACAATATGATCTTGATAGTGAGTTAGAAATAAGCATCGCACCTGAAATTGAGCTTCATGATTTCGATGATTCCAAAGATATTTCCCAGGAGTTATACGATGAGGCGACTGCACCCACTATTTTGGACTTTGATGATGATATTCTTTGTGCAAAATATGAATTTTTTTCGTATGTGCTTGATGTTACTAAAGGTCTTGATTTGGGTTCTCATGTTGAATATGAATCATTCTCTTTTGATTCCATCATTCATGATCTTCTATTTAAATCATATGATAATATTTTGTAAATCGAATATGAATCTTTTTGTGGGTTCGATGTCAATATGATTTTGAAGGACGATTTCCGTGCTGAATATGAATCATTCTCTGTTAATACTGTCCAAGCTAACCTCCTCCTTGAATATTGTAATTCTGCCCATTCCCATCTTCTTTCATCTTTAGACCCTCCCGAGTGTACTTTTGTCGAGACTAAGACATTGGTACTTGATACTCCTTGTTTAGATTAGATTCGTGATGATAATGACATAGATAGACTCAAGGACCACTTTGAACCGCGGCACTTAAATTTAGGCCGTCATTTAAGCTCTTATTTTCATATTTTCTTTGATTGGCCTTGTTTTAGTCCTCTCCCCTCCCCTTTTTGAGGTGATGTGAGATTTCATTTAGATAAATCAGATCACCTTAGATGGTTTATGCATTCAAGTAGTCATATTTTTCTGAAGCCATTGACTTGTGCATCTGATTTCCCATATGCACATCTCGTGTCTGATTGGGCTGTGAGCTTTGATAAGCTCAAAAGAACATTGAGTTGCATTACTTTTATGCCCTTCTTCTTGTTTCTAACTACATTCATTTTTTTCAGGATTGTGCCCCGTCATTTGATAAGCTACTACGAGCATTGATCGGGTTTGATATGAGTGGCTATTTGTAAGTTGTGATGGAGTGGCTGATGCTGCATAACCTTCGTAGTTTGGGTACAATCTGTATCCAAGCTGGTATGATCGTTCCATTTTTCTTTTATTTTTCATTTCTTTTATTTCTTTTTTGTACTTATTTGTATATATTAGGATTGTGAATATACGGGTGATCGAATTTGAGGAGTAACTTGGGAAATATTGAGCTGTGTACGCTATAATCACCCGTGGTTGTGTTCCACTTTTGTGAATAGTTATTCGTTGTAAATATCTAGGGTTGCTTTTTATGTTTCATTTTGTTCATTTCGCTTAGCATGTTTTAGTTTTTCTTCGATTTCATTTTTGTTTACTAGTTTCTTTAAGTTCCCCTTTTCGGTGTGCAGTGACTTTTGTTTTACTTTTCTTTTATTCTATTTTAGATTCCTTTTAGTTTAGTTGGCGATTTAGTAGGTCATTGATTTTGGTTTTGTGACTGTTTTTGTAAATATGTGTGTTTTCTTTTCTTTTAGTTTTGATTTTCATTTTCATTTTGGTTTTATTTGGTTTTTGGTTTTGTTTTTTATTTTCCTCATGTTCTAGTTGTATATATATGGTTTTACGGCTGTTTAGCTAATAAGCTTCCTTTTTAGCGCCTTAATTCCCACAATGAGGACATTGTGACGTTTTGGTGTGGGGTGAGGTGCCCATTTTTGAAATTTATTTTTGAAGATTTTTGTTCTTTTTGAGAACGTGTGTACTTTTTCTGATTAATTTGAATCTCATGTGCTTTATTTATTAGTTTGTATATAAGTGGGATGTGCGTGAAAAGTCTCTGACCTCAAATATGATATTCTAAGCCCTAATTCTAAATCCAGTTGCTCATTAAAGGTGTTGTTATCCAGTCCTTGTTTATTCCCTTATCATTACCTTTAGGTCTTAGATTTCCACGAATAATTCTCCCATTAGCTTGTGACACGATTACTTTGAAAAAAAATTGAAAAAATTGTATTATGAATAAAGAAAGAATAAAATTTGGAATGACAAGTATCCCTTTGAGGCATGCGGTACTGGGCGTTACCCTTTGAGGCACGTGCTACTGGGTGTTACCCTTTGAGGCAATATTGCTACTGGGAAAGCTTGCTTCCAAAGTCAGTATGGTAATAATGTAGTTGTGTCAACTAAGTGGGATTGACTCCAATTCTGGTAAACCTAAGCCCTGTGATGATGATATACTTGCACACAAGCACCGGGATGGATTCGGAATCTTGATGTTCAATGGGGTGAAAAATTGCTACTCTGATGTCATTTAGGAGGTAGAGAGCTTTGAAGTACATTTTATGTGTATACTGGTCAACAATTGAGTACATGGGTGATTTAGCTTATTAGAATGTGTGCATATTTTTCCCAAGTTTTGTATATATCAATTTTCAGAAAAACCCAAAAAGATTTTTCGTTCTCTTTGAATAATTTTGTGGGTCATTCACTTCGAAACCCTCACGAGACCTCACTCGTCCACCTGGGAGTCCAAGGGGTTTAAAGGGCTCATTGCATACGCTAAATGCAATCGTGATTCGCACGGCAGTGAGTTAGGATTTTCTTTTCTTTTCTTTTATTTTTATTTTTCATTTTCTTTTAGTTTGTTTAGTTTGTTTTACTCGTGAACGAGCAAAATCTTGGTGTGGGGGTATTTGTTCGAGCTAAAAATGTGTTATTTTTAAGGTACTTTTACAGCTAGTTTATGCTTGTTTTAATCGTATTTCTAACATTTTTAATTTATTTTATTTTATTTTACAGGTTTTGAATAATTTCGAATAAATCACCAAAAATGCGAAGAAAATGGCCAAAAATGTTAGGAATCGAAGAACCGGGCTAGAATTAGCCCAAAAAGTGAATGGAACAGGTTCAGAAGAAAAAAAAAACCGACCTGCATTGTGAACTGGACAGGTTCACTTAAATAACACCCCCCTCCCCTTCGTCTTCTCTCTCCTCCTCACTCGATTTCAATCCCCTAAAAAAAACTAGAGAACTCCCTCATTCTCACCATCTTCGTTCCATCTCCTATCTCTACCCCATCTCTTCCTCTCTGTTCGAACCACCGGGATAGCTCATCTGCTTTACCATCCTCATCCTCATCTCGCTCTGCCAGCACTGCAAGGTTGTTCCTGCACTCACACTGATGTCGCCACGTACCCACATTCGTTGTCCCTCATCACCATCGTCCACGCACACCACCCAAATCGATGGTCAAGAATCAAAGAGTTCAGGTATAAAGGGTTGAAGCAACGCGATTGACTGGGGAGGTTATTAGGCTAGGTAATTTAGGGTTAGATTAGGGTTTCAATTCTGTTTTAGGCTTAGTTTAGTTTAATTTCGTTTTCGTTTTCAAATTTTATGGTCAATTTTGAATTAGGGTTAGAGAATTTTAGGTTTCAATTTCCCTTTAAATTTGTACCCAGGTCTTTAGATTTTGATTTTTCGTTTTGAAATTTTAGGATTAGGGTTTGGTTTAAGTTTGCGAAATCGCGTAACTGAGATTCGTACTTGCATTCTCTAGTTGTAATTGAAAGATTTGGTTGATTTTGTTCGCAATTTAAACGAATTTTGGCTTCATTGTTTCAATTCCCCTTCCCCTGTTCGTAACAATGGTGGTACCACCATTGATGTCGAGGGCTGAGCTGCAAAGCGAGGAGGCCCGAGATTGAGTAGGTTTAGTTGATTCCCCTTTCCCCTGGTTCGAGCTTGGCTAGAGGCACCCTGTGTTGAAGACTAAACTTTGACATTGAACCAGTTTGATTCTTTAAACTTTGCTTCAGTTCTCTGCTAAAGCTATGCTAGAGGTTTCTGGTTAAGTAATGGTGGCTATTGCTAGTTCGATTCTTGCTTACTTGCGCTGTTCGAATTGTGCTATGATGTTGAGTAACTAGCTATAATCGATTGTGGATGTGTTGATGCCAGATCAGTGATAATTGTGTAGTTTATTTGCTCTGTTTATTTGGGATGGAACGTTACAACTTCTCAATTCATTTGTTCTGTTTGCTTAGGGTTAAATACTTAGTTGACTTAGGAATTTAGTTTTCTTGAATGATTTTTCATTTGGTTTAATATAGTTAATTAGTTAATACAACCTTGTTAAGTGACCATACTCTCAATGTCGTCCTTGAGGATCGACCCTCAAAGTACTACGACTATCGTATGCTTGAGGTTTAAATTCAGTTTAGTTCACATTCCCTAGAAAAAGCATCAGCATGGCTTAAGTCTTGAATTTTTTCATTTTTGGAATCCTCATTGTGTCTACTTTTAGGTCCAAGCATTAGTTTTCAATCATACCCATAAGAGGATGGGAGATCAACGCCTTTTGTCAAACCAGTCAGTTTTGGCTCCAAACTGTGCAGTTAAATGCTTGAGTTAAATTACCTTACTTAAACATGCTATAACCTTGATTTCTTTTGGGGGGGTTATACACATCCCAAAGTTTCTCCCCATGGCCTGAAAACCAGATCATACTCACTTTTGCTAAGCCTAAACTAAGTCAGAAATCCGAGCTTAAAATGGCCGTGAACCCGGTTCAGCCAACCCAGTTCATTTTGCCTTCAACCGTGGGTTACTCAACTTCAGCTAGTGTGGCACACTATTTTATGGAGTCCCCACCACCATACACAAGGAAGAAGGTCCAACAAGTCTTACAAGGTCCTATACGAGGTCCAAAATTCAAGCATTGACTCACATTGTCGAAGAGAGTCAAGGATGTGTACACGGGTTAAAGAACCACATTTTACCTGGTTTTGTTCACCTCATAACTTAAGCTACATTGTGGCTTAAGTCTTGAATTTTTTCATTTTTGGAATCCTCATTATGTTTACTTTCAGGTCGAAGCCTTAGTTTTGAATCATACCCGCAAGAGGATGGGAGATCAAGGCCTTTTGTCAAACAGGTTAGATTGGGCTCCATTCTGCCTGATTTAATGTTTAAGCCAAATTACCCTACTTAAACATGCTATAAGCTTGATTTCTTTGGGGGGGGGGATATACACATCCTAAAGTTACCCCCCACGGCCTGAAAACTAAATCATACTCACTTTTGATAAGCTTAAACCTAGTCTTAAAAATCAGCTAAAATCATACTTGAACTCGGTTCTAGTGAACCGAGTTTTTATTGCTTCAGTTGTCGGTTTCTACACTTGCGAGCTGATTGGCGCACTTTCCTAGTCTTGGTACACGTCCCTAGATGTCCAACGATGGGCTGCAACCTTGGTGAGAACAACCAATGAAGACCAAGCAACAAGTTTTGCGTCTCTTGCATGCTATTGCCTAGACAAAAAGCAAGCATCACTTTTCGACTGTCCAATGGGAATTTAGCAAGCATTCTAAACATTTAAGCTTTAATTATGAGTAGACTAACGTATAGTAAGCATTAGTATTGTTTTACTTTGTGCTTTGGATGTATTTAGATTAGTTTAAGCAAGCTTTGTATTCAATTAGCTCTAACCGGTTGCATTAGCTTAATTAACACCTTTCCTAGCTAGTAAAGAAAGCTAGAGGTGTGTGCGTGTGTGTGTGCCTGCTAGCTTGGCTATTTTGCTGGTAGCATAGGAGAACCATACGACCATAGCAAGCAACACAACTCTTTTGAATGAAATTTTAGTTTTGGGTGCTTTTAGGTTTCTTCCCTCAAATACTTCACTTTTTTATCCTTAATTTGCTCGATTAAGGTGGTGATCAAGTAAGTCCTAACCTTTGTTAAGTTGTGTTTCTGTATCTTAACTCAAGATGAGGGACCCTAAACTTATGTTTGGTGGTGGTTATGTATCCAAGAATTGAGTTTAGAACTATCCAACCCTTTGTTCTTCATACAGTTTCAAAGAGAAGCAAAGTGAGTTTACTAGCTTTAATTTTCAGTTAGTGATTCTTAACTTTGAATCTCTTTCATTTTCATTCATCCACAAGCCTTCTTACATCCATTGCCATGCTTAACCAAAGCTAAGATTACCCCCTTTGGTCTAGCTTCCATCACAAATACAAAGCCAAACTCAACCGTGCAAATTAACACAACTCGGCTTTAACAACTAGTAAAGTGGCACGACCACCCTATGCCACTAAGCACGACTGTGCCTCCCTTGAACGTGTGATATCTCTTGTTTCAAGTTGTGTTCTTGATATGTGTTGGCTTGGGTTCTTCCTTCCCTTGAGACATACATCATATTTGGTATCAGAGCAATGGTTTCACCTTGGCCTTATATGCCCTTCCACTTCCATAAATCATTCACTCATTCCCCTTCTACAAAAATTCAGTTTTCCCCTTTGTTCAAGCAACCTTATTTAAGCATGAGTTCAACAACCATGTCTTTGGAAGAAAGGTTTGAGGCTTTGATGAAGCAAAATGAGTTCTTGGCTAGCAAAATCCGAGAGGACTCACAAAGAAACCAAGAAGTTGAAACCCAAAACAAGTACTTACGAAAGCAATTGGGTTCGCTCATGAAGCAAAAGAAAAAGATGAATGAAGAAACTCTTCAATCTGAACCTAGAGCACGTGAACAAGTTTATAGCGATGATGTTAATTCCTCAAGTGAAGAAGAAGTGCCTAGGTTGGCTAGAGGAGAGCAACGGTTTCAAGCTAACACCAATTATTTCATAGTTGAAGTTCCTGAATTTGAAGGTAAGCTTGATCCTGAGGAGTTTGTTGATTGGTTACATACTGTTTAAAGAGTCTTTGAGTATCAAGATATACCTGATGATAAGAAGGTTAAGTTAGTGGCTTTAAGACTCAGAAAGTATGCATCTTTATGGTGGACAAACTTGAATGCTAAGAGGCTTACAGAAAGAAAAGCGAGAATCCAAACTTGGGATAGGATGAAAACTAAGCTTAAGGCACGGTTTCTCCCACCTACTTATGTCCAACATTATTATCCTCAATTTCATAATCTCACTCAAGGTAGCGTGAATGTTGAGGAAACACATGTGAGTTTCAGAAATTGATGATTAAATGTGACATTCAAGAACTTGAAGAACAAACCATAGTTAGATACTTGGGAGGTCTTGATCCTAGGTACTCTAATGTGGTGGAATTGCAAGCCTATGCTTCATTTGATGATGTTTGTGTCTTCGTTCACAAAGTGGAACAACATAAGAAGGCCAAATAGCCCCAAAAACCTAAAAATACAAGGCCTTTCATTCAGAACCAACCTTTCAACAAGGGGAGTTCCAATCCTACTCCTAGACCACAAAATCCCTTTCCCTCTAATCCACAAAGAACCCCAGCTCCACAAAAGGCTCCAGTACCCCCAATTTGACCTAACCCCAATCCAGTGGGCACTAGAAGGTGTTTCAAATGTCAAGGGCTTGGTCACATTGCTTCGGAGTGTCCAAACAGAAAGGTTATTACTTTGGGCGAATGGGAATTGTGAGAGAAGACTTTGAGGTGGAAGAAAATGAGGTTGAAAGTGAGCTAGAACTTGAAGAAACTCAAGATGAAGTTGTTGAAGAAGCTGTTGAAGGTGAGCTCTTAGTTTTGAGAAGAGTTTTAAGTAACCAAAAGGGAGTTAAAGATGAACAAAGAGAGAACCTATTTCATACTCAATGTACTACCCAAGGAAAAATATGCTCTTTGATCATTGATGGAGGAAGTTGTGCTAATGTAGTTTCTCTAAGCATGATTGAGAAACTAGGGCTGCAAACAATGACTTATCCACATCCTTACAACATCCAGTGCCTAAATCAAAGAAAAGGAATGCAGGTGAACTCTCGTTGTTTAATCTCTTTTTCCATTAGAAAGAACTATCAAGATGAGTTATGGTGTGATGTTATTCCTATGGATGCATGTCATATGCTTTTAGGGAGACCATGGTTGCATGACCGTCGAATTATGCATAATGGTTACCTAAAAACTTATTCATTTGCCAAAGATGGCAAGAAGATGTTAAGCCATTAATCATGCATCATTTTATTAATTATTTTGATTATATTTTGCACATTACTGGATCTAATTTACGTTATTTTCATATATTTTTCAAGTTACGCATTGTTTTAATAAAGAGGAGAAGACGAGTCGTTGAGGCTCGGGTTTTACATGCTTGGGCAGAAGACGGTCCAAAATTAATAACTATGAATATATTGTCTGGGCTAGGATTTCAAGAGTTGGAGAAGAGCTAGGGGTCTTGAGGGAGAAGAGGTTTAAGGAAGAAAGGAAGAAGGAAACCCTAGTTACTAACCCTAATCACACCCCTCCTTTACTCCCTATATATATCATCATCAACATCACCATAATGATGCTCACCTCCATACATCTCCACCACAACACGACACATCCATAATCACCAACCCACGGCTGTTCCTCCCTCATCATCATCATCCATCATAAACTCGCGCGTCATCTCATCATTCGCTTGCCACCCTTCTTCCTCCTCACATCTCACGCTTCCCCCATAGTCATCATCAACATCTTCTATCATCATCATAATCTTTCAAAATGACACGGCACACCATATTCCCCATGGCACCAAGTAGCCTCTTTTATTATATTTTTTTTTCCCTTTTTTTATTCTTACTTTAATTTGTTTTTGTGTTGTTAGTTAATTATTAAACATGAATCCTTTGGTTAAATGTGATGTTACTTTTAATATGAGTACGTAATTTTTTTGTGCTTAGTATAATCTTCTTGAAGCCATGCTAAATTTACAATTTTGAAACAAGTCTTATGCTTTATTGCCTAGTTTATTCATATTCATGTTTCTATAGCAATTAGCGTTTATCGTTTATGATATTCGTGTTAAATTAATTAGAATGCATGCTAGTTAGTATAATACGGATTTGATTGATAATTTAGAAGACTATAATATGTAACAGTTATAGTCCTTTATACTTAGGTATCACCCTAATTAATCATGGATGGCTCAAACCCATCACTTTTAAATAGGTAATCGATTTAGATCTTTCTTAAATCGATTTGTTGGTAAATTAGTTACAAAGCATTAGATGATGGTTTTCGAATACGTAATGCTCTAGTTTGATTACATTCTTGCGATGGTGTAAGGGTTATCAAAACTAGTGGGGTTTATATTATGGTTGGACCTAATTAAACTAGAATCTAAGGAAAAGCAGGGAAGAACTGCTGGTGGATGTCTTCTACAGTTTAACTCATGAATGAAATTAACTTGTGTGCTAATGATAAATATTAATTTGCATGGTGGATTGAGATTATACTAAGTATCCTTCATAAATTTGACAACTTTTGATCATTATTTGTTGCTTAGAGTTAATTTGATTAGTTTGTTAATTTTTTTTCTATTTTTATTAGCTTCAATATAATTTCAATCAACCCCCCCCCCAAACTATAGTCTTTTAGGATTGTCTAGGAGATTTTAGATAGTTTAGATTTTGATTTTTAGAGTGGTTATAATTTTAGATGGATTTATATTTAGTTTTAGTATTTAATTACTGGTTTGTTAAAAATTAAACTAAAGATTGTTATTTTTGTTCTTTTTTTATTTTTATCAGTTCTTAGAGTTTATATAGTGTCCTAGTTTGCCCATAATTAATTTCGTAATTTTTGAAAATTATTTCATAATTTTTTAGAATTATTTTGCGAAATTGATATGTGTAGGTTTTTAGGTTATTAATTCTGAAATTTCAATTTTAATTGTTAATTCACGATTATTAGGTACTATTAAGTCCAGAAAATTGTGTCCTACAATTAGGGTAATTTTCTTGATTATTTTCGTGTTTATATTTATGTAGATTATTTAATTTCTAATTTCACATTTAATATTTTGCAATTATATTCCATGGTAATTTTCTGATTTGCTTTTTATGAAATTCTTTGGATACAATTGAGGCGTTATAAGCTTGTATACTTGAAGAACAATATTTTAGGTTACTGTTTGACATTTTTAATATGTATTTTCTGATTATTATTGTTGTTTTGATTTTTAATTAGAGTTTCAGCTACTATTCTGATTTTATTTTTCTAGATTATTTTGGAAAGCTTTTTACTGTTTTCTTTCCAGAATATAATCCAAATATATTTAGGAGCATCAATGGGTGTTTTTCCAGATTTTTATTCATTAGATTTTAATTATTTTAGAATTATTAAGTTTAGATTTAATAAATTAGGTTAGAAAAGTTATGTAGGATTAAGCTAGCCTTTTTAAAACAATATTTCCTCGTGGATCGATCCCTACTTCCCTATGCTATAAAAAGTATTTAATAACTGAAGTAGTGGTTACATTTGTAGCTCTCGACAAGCTTTACAAATTTTGGTGTCATTGTCGGGGAAAGAAAATTAAACTGCTAGTTTACTTCTATTTAATTTTACTCCTTTAATTGCTTTGTTTTAACTTTAGTATTCTATTTTATTTGTAGGACTTCTTGTAGTGCATGAAATTAAAGAGTGGTAAGGACATTGGGGAGGCCAAGGATCAATCATTGAGAGCTGAAATCAAAGAGTCAGCTTGACCTAGTAAGTTTTAGGATTAAAGAGGTAAACATGTCTACTCTTCGAGAACTTCCTACTCCTAACTTCGAAACTTAACCAATGTCCGTCACTTATGCTGTTTTAGATAAGCCTTTGAAAGTAAACTCAGGATTTATTAACTTATTACCTAAGTTTCATGGATTAGCTAGAGAGGACCCTTCTAGACACATTAGTGAATTCCTTATTACCTGTTCTGCTATGGTGCCTGAAAGAATTCCTGAGGCCCAAATTCGACTAAGCGCTTTTCCATTTTCTTCGCTTCGTAATGCTAAGGACTGGTTATATTATATGCCTGCTGGATCTTTTTCTACAAGGACTGCATTGCATAAATCATTTCTAGAAAAGATTTTTTCCTTCTATTAGGAAAGAAATATGTGGAATCAAACCAATGAATGGGGAAACCTTTTGTCAGTATTAGGAAAGATTTAATAAGTTATGTGCTAGTTGTCCCCAACATAAAATAACAGAACAACTATCGATTCAATATTTTTATGAGGGTTTACTTCTAATGGATCGTAATATGGTTGAGGCTGCTAGCAGGGGGGCTCTGGTTAATAAAACCCCAGCTGATGCTAGAAATCTATTTAATTTAATGGCTCAAAACACTCAACAATTTGGTGCAAGGGACTCACAAGTTAAAAGGGTAAATGAGATAGGTTCTAGTTCATCTCTAGAGAATTAGTTATCACACATTACTGCTATGTTAAATAAGATTCTTACTAGGGGTATTCAAAAAGCAGTAATATGTCGTATTTGTTGTCTAGAGGGGCATGCTACTGATGCATGTCCTACTATACAAGAAGGTAATGTTAATGCTCTTTACTCTAACAAAAATCAAAGGAGGTATCATCCTTATTCGAATACTTAAATGAAGGATGGAGAGACCACCCTAGTCTTAGGTATGGCCCTCAAACCAATCCACCTGGTTTTGAGCAAACACCTTGTCAATCTTCAAATCAGGATAGAACTAACTTCCTACTAGAACAAGTCCTTAAGAAGATGGATGATAGGTTCAGATTTTGGAGACAACTTTTAAGCAGGTTCAAGAGAGACAGACTGCAACTAATATGATAGTTAGCAACTTGCATGCTCAAATGTAAAATAGGTTACCATCTTAGCCTTACCCTAACCCTAAGGAGAATGTTACTGCCATAACACTTAGGAGTGGGAAGGAACTAAAAGAATCCAAAAAGAGTAGAGAGGTTGAGCCTGAGTTAGAGGTCAAAGGGGCTAAACCATAGTTGGACACAGAATCTAATCAAACCACTGAGGAAATAGGAGAGAAGAAAAAAGAACCTTATAAGCCCATTCCACCTTTTCCTAGTAGATTTAGAAGCCCTACTTCTAAGGTAAATTAGGCTAACTAGGAGATCTTAGAGACATTTAGGAAGGTAGAGATCAACATACCTCTCCTTGATGCTGTTAAACAGGTGCCTTGTTATGCTAAGTTGTTGAAAGAATTATGTACTACTAAAAGAAAGTTAATAGGGAATGAAAAGGTAAGTGTGGGGGAAAATGTGTCTGCAGTTCGTTAAAGGAAACTTCCCCCTAAGTGCAAAGACCTAGGTGTGTTCTTTGGTCCTTGTAAGATAGGGAATCTTTACTTTGATAACGCTGTATTTGACTTGGGTGCTTGTATTAATGTTATGCCTAGGTCTTTTTATGATAAACTGAACTTAGGAAAGTTAAAAAAAACTGGTGTAGTGCTTCAGTTAGCTGATAGGAGCAATATTTACGTAGATGGAGTGTTAGAGGATGTCTTAGTCCAAGTGAATGAACTTGTGTTTCCTGCGGATTCTTATGTGATAAACATGGGTGATGCATGTCATGATATTCCCATCTTGCTTGGCAGGCCATTTTTAAAAATAGCTAGGACTAAAATTGATGTGCATGAAGGAACATTAACCATGGAATTTGATGCTGAAGCGATTAAATTTAATATTATTGATGCCATGAGATTTCTTGCTGATGTGAGTTACGTGCATGCACTTAATGTTATTGCTGAATTGCCCCAAGATATTTATGACTTATCTAATGAAGAAGAATTTTTTACTATGCTTACTAAAAGTCTTTATCAGGCTAAGTTTCAAAAAGTGCCCTACCAGATTAATGATGATTTACTAGAAGAGATCCAACTAGAGGATCGAGGAGCTTCATGAAGTCGAGCCAATGACTATAAACAAAGGCGCTGGTTGGGAGGCAACCTAATGTTTTTAGGGAAGTACCCATTTAATTTTACTTTTATTTTCATTATTTCTATCTTTTTGCATGCATTAGGGACTATGCATGAATTAAGTGTGAATTTTTGCAGTATTTATTCTTCTGAAAAAGCAAAAGTAGAAAATCGAAAAAACAAAAAAATCTTTTCTTTTCTTAATAATAATGCATGATATGAGTTTATTCCAGGCTTGCTTGTTTAAAACAATTTTTGTTTTATTAGCTATTTTGTAGTTTACTCTTTTATAAGTGAAGACTTCTAAGCATGATAGTTATCCTTTAGAGAAGTTTGAGTTGATCCTCATACATCTTTTTAATGAGTAACGCTCTTGATTATCCATCTTATTTAGTCATGTAATATATCCGATTCAGAGGCAATAAAATGACATGGCCCATCTTCTAAACTATTGAATTAGTTGAATAACTCATTAAAATTGTGATTTTACTTATCTATTTTTCATTGATGAAAAAAAAATTATTAGATTACCAACATGGGTAGGAATAGGTGGCTCAACACCTATTTCCCTTAAGTTTAGGTCTCAAGTGTGCCTTATGTATGGAGTAGCCCATGATTGGGAGAGTCATGCCCATTTTGGGCCGATTAATGACTCGCCAAAACTAACAGTCAAATAAAGAATAAGATGATAACGAATTATTTCCTCCAGCATCTTTATTCGGGTGAGTGTGAGACAGGGAGTGTTCAATTTCTAAGACCCTATATGGGCCTCGAATATGTGCGCAAGTGGAGTTTGAGGGAAAAAAAAAGCAGAAGAAGAAGAGGAAAACAAATACAAGGCAAGTTTAGGATCAATTTAATGAAGTTATTCGACCTAGTTCAATTGTCTCTATAGCCAAACCATGCCTAAATTTTTCTATCTTAAATTCTTTTTCGACCTCTTGATTGGTGTATGCATAATCAAAAAGAGATGGATAATTATTGATCTTGTTATATCATTATAGAAGTGTTGTGCGGTTGATAAATAAACTCTCTAAGGATAGTTGGATGTTTAGCAGGTATTTACTTATTGAAGGAAAAACTAATTAATTCAATATCACTGTTTTCCTTAAGCAAGCCCAGACCAATTATGAATATCATAAGTATGCATGATTTTATAAGAAAAGAAAGGATGTCAACTTTAGTTCGAGTCTAAGATTTCTTTGTACAAGGACGTCCAAAGTCTAAGTGTGGGGGAATTTGTTAAGCCATTAATTATGCATTGTTTTTCTAATTATTTTGATTATATTTTACACATTATTGCATCTAATTTACGTTATTTTCATATATTTTTCAGGTTAGGCATTGTTTTAATAAAGAGGAGAAGACGAGTCGTTGAGGCTTGGGTTTTACATGCCTGGGTAGAAGACGGTCTGAAATTGATAATTATGAAGATATTGTCTGGGCTAGGATTTCAAGAGTTGGAGAAGAGTTAGAAGAAGTTTTAGGAAGAAAGGAAGAAGGAAACCCTAGTTACTAACCCTAATCACACCCCTCATTTCCTTCCTAAATATATCATCATCACCATCACCATAATCATGCTCACCTCCATACATCTCCACCACAGCACAGCACATCCATAATCACCAACCCACGGTTGTTCCTCCCTCATCATCATCATCCATCATAAACCCACGCATCATCTCATCATTCGCTTGCCACTCTTCCACCTCCTCACATCTCACGCTTCCGCCATAGTCATCATCAACGTCTTCTATCATCATCATAATCCTTCAAAACGGCACGACACACCATATTCACCACGACACCAAGTAGCCTCTTTTATTATATTTTTTTCGCTGTTTTTGTTCTTACTTTAATTTGTTTTCGTGTTGTTAGTTAATTATTAAACATGAATCCTTTGGTTAAATGTGATGTTACTTTTAATATGAGTGAGTAATTTTTTTATGCTTAGTATAATCTTCTTGAAGCCATGCTAAATTTACTATTTTGAAACAAGTCTTATGCTTTATTTCCTAGTTGATTCATATTCATGATTCTATAGTGATTAGCGTTTATCGTTTATAATATTCATGTTAAATTAATTAGAATGCATGGTAGTTGGTTTAATACGATTTCGATTGATAGTTTAGAAGACTATAATACGTAAAAGTTATAGTCTTTTATGCTTAGGTATCACCGTAATTAATCATGGATAGCTCAAACCCATCTCTTTTAATTAGGTAATCGCTTTAGATCTTTGTTAAATCGATTTGCTGGTAAATTGGTTACAAGGCATTAGATGATGGTTTTTTAATACGTAATGCTCTAGTTTAGTTAAATTCGTGCGCTAGTGTAAGGGTTATAAAAACTAGTAGGGTTTATATTAGGGTTGGACCTAATTAAACTAGAATTTAAGGAAAAATGGGGAAGAGCCGCTGGTGGATGTCTTTTACTGTTTAACTCATGAATGAAATTAACTTGTGTACTAATGACAAAAACTAATTTCCATGGTGGATTGAGATTATAGTAAGTATCCTTCATAAATTTGACAGCTTTTGATCATTATTTGTTGCTTAGAGTTAATTTGATTAGTTTGTTAATTTTTTTTCTATTTTTATTAGCTTCAGTATAATTTCAATCGACCATCCCCCAAAAGTATAGTCTTTTAGGAGTGTCTAGGAAATTTTAGATACTTTAGATTTTGATTTTTAGAGTGGTTATAATTTTAGATTGATTTATATTCAGTTTTAGTATTTAATTACCGATTTGTTAGAAATTAGACTAAAAATTGTTATTTTTGTTCTTTTCTGATTTTTATCAATTCTTAGAGTTTATATTGTGTCCTAGTCTGCCCATATTTAATTTTGTAAATTTTGGAAATTATTTGATAATTTTTCATAATTCTTTTGCGAAATTGATATGTGCAGGTTTTTAGGTTATTAATTATGAAAATTTCGATTTTAATTGTTAATTCACAATTATTAGGTATTGTTAACTCGAGAAAATTGTGTCGTATAGTTGGGGTAATTTTCTAGATTATTTTCGTATTTGTATTTAAGCAAATTGTTTTATTTCTAATTTTAGATTTAATATTTTGCATTGATATTGTGTGGTAAATTTCTGATTTGTTTTTTATGGAACTATTTGTATACAATTGAGGCGTTATAAGCTTGTATACCTGAAAAACAATATTTGAGGTTACTGTTTGACATTCTTAATACATATTTCTGATTATTATTTACTGTTTTGATTTTTAATTAGAATTTTAGTCGCTATTCTGATTTTATTTTTCTATATTATTTAGGAATGCTTTTTACTCTTTTCTTCCCAGAATATAATCCAAAATATTTAGGAGCATCATTGGGTGTTTTTTCAGATTTTTATTTATTAGATTTTAATTATTTTAGAATTATTTAGTTTAGATTTAATAAATTGTATTAGTAAAATCATTTAGGATTAAGCTGGCCTTTTTAAAACAATCTTTCCTCGTGGATCAATCCCTACTTCCGTATGCTATAAAAAGTATTTAATAACCAAAGTAGTGGTTAAATTTGTAGCTCTCGACAAGCTTTACAGAAGATCACCGTAGCCCCTTTACCCCCATCTAAACTCCATGACATACACCCACAAAATAAGGCCCCACGAAATGAATGCCTTTTGACCGTGAGTGAGTCTATTTTGAAGGCTTCTCAACTTGAGTTTAAAGCCTTTAAAGAGTGGATACCAAGCATCCAAGAAGAACCAGAAAATTTGATGCCCACTTATCCCATTGCGAAAGCACTCATTGAAAACTTTTGTCATTTGTTTCCTGAGGAGATCCCCACGGGGTTGCCTCTAAAGAGAGATATTCAACATCACATTGATCTTATTCCTTGTTCCATCGTACCAAAGAAGCCAGCATATGGGATGAATCCAAAGGACACAAATGAAATTCCAAGACAAGTTGCAGAATTGCAGGAGAAAGGATTGATTCGAGAGTCTTTGAGTCCATGTGCCATTCCAACTCTTTTGGTGCCAAGGAAACATGATGGAATGAATTGTTTGTTGATAGCAGGGCCACTAAAAAAATTACTATCAAGTATAGGTGCCCCATACAAAGACTTGAGGATATACCAGATGAGTTGTATGGCTGTAAAGTGTTTTCTAAGATTGATCTTCAAAGTGGTCACTACCAAATTAAAATTGGAGAAGGTGATGAATGGAAGATAGCTTTCAAGAAAAAAGGAGGACTCTATGAATGGTAGGTAATGCCTTTTGGTGTTTCTAATGCACCTATTACTTTCATGAGGTTAATGAACCAAGTTTTTAGACCTTATATTAGAAAGTTTGTGGTAGTCTACTTTGATGATACTTGAGTGTATTCTAAGAATGAGCATGAACATCAAGATCACCTCACCCAAGTTATGCTTGTCTTAGAACGTGAGAAGTTGTTTGGTAACCTTAAGAAGTGTGCTTTCTTTACTCCTGAAGTTACATTTTTTGGTTATATTATGACTGAAGATGGTATAATGGTAGATAAAAGCAAGGTAGAAGCCACTCGGTCTTGGCCTATACCTAAGAGCATACATGATGTTAGAGCTTTCCATGGTTTAGCTTCTTTCTACAAGAGATTTATTCGTGGCTTTAGCACTATTATGGCTCCTATGACTGAAGTTATCAAGGGTACATCATTTGTATGGACACCAAAAGCACAATCTGCCTTTGAAGATATCAAAGCAAAGCTTACTCAAGCACCGGTCCTATCCTTTCCATGCGTTAGTAAGATCTTTGAAGTTGAATATGAGGCCTCTGGTGTAGGTATTGGTGGAATTCTTACTCAAGAAGGTGAAACTCTAGCCTTCTTTAGTGAGAAATTATGTGATTCAAGAAGAAAGTACTAAACTTATGATAAAGAGTTTTATGCTATTGTGAGACGTTTAGCGCATTGGAGTCATTATCTTATTGCTAGTGAGTTTATCTTACATTCTGACCATGAAGCATTGAAGTGTATACAAGGGCAGCATAAGATAAACTCAAGGCATGCCAAATGGGTCGAGTTTATGCAATCATATCACTTCACTATCAAGCACAAGTCAGGCAAACTCAATCAAGGTACAGATGCTCTATCTCGGAGGTATCACTTATTGTTTCAGTTAGATGCTTGTGTAGTTGGTTTTGAGCATCTAAACGTTTTATATGGCAATGATGACGACTTTAGGGCATTATATGATAAATGTTCTAAACACCCCAAAGGAGATTTTCTTATCTAGGAGGGATTTCTTTTCAAGGGTATTGGACTATGTGTCCCAAAGTGTAGCACAAGAGAACTTTTAATAAGAGAAGTTCATGGAGGATCTTTAGCTGGACATTATGGAGAGAACAAGACTATCACCATGCTGAGGGAGCATTATTATTGGCCAGCTGTGGAAAGAGATGTACAGGATATGCTCAAGAGGCGTGGAACATGTCAAATTGCCAAAATCCATTAACTACCTCAAGGCTTATACACTCCATTGCCTATTCCCACTTCAGCATGGGTTGATGTAAGTATGGACTTCATTCTTGGACTTCCTAAAACCCAAAGGAACAAGGATTCTATCTTTGTTGTGGTTGATCGGTTTCCTAAGATGTCTCATTTGATTCCATCCAATAAGACTAATGATGCTACAAATATTACTGAATTGTACTTCAAAGAAGTGATAAGATTACATGGTATTCCTAGGTCTATTGTTTCTGATAGGGATACCAGGTTTTTGAGTCCTTTTTGTATGACATTGTGGAAGAAGTTAGGCACTAAACTGAAATATAGTACTACTTGTCATCCACAAACTAATGGACAAGCTGAGGTTACTAATTGAACCTTAGGAACACTCCTAAGAGCTTTGATTAAACCTCATGCCAAGGCTTGGGATTTGCTTTTACCCCATGCAGAGTTTGCTTATAATAGGACACCCTGCAGGGCTACTAGTCTTTCTCCATTCAAGGTGGTCTATGGAATTAATCCGCTTAGTCCACTTGATCTTGCACCACGACCCTTTGATCAAAAGCCCAATGTAGATGCAGCACCAAGGGTAGAACAAATCAAGAAGGTTCATGGGTTCGTAAGGAGCAAGATTGAGAAGACTAATGAAGCATATCAAGCTCAAGCCAACAAGCATAAGAAGAAAGTGGTTTTTCAACCTGGAGACCTCGAATGGATTGACCTTAGGAAGGTAAGATTTCCATCCAAAAGGAAGAACAAGCTTATGTCACGAGCTGATGGCCCCTTTGAGGTACTTGAACGTATTAATGACAATGCTTATAAGGTTGATTTGCCAGGTGACTATGGAGTTTCAGCCACATTTAATGTAGCTGAATTGAACCTTACCAAGATGATGATTACCTTGCGGATTTGAGGGTCAAATCTTCTCAACAAGGGGAGGATGATGGAGTCCCCACCACCATAGACAAGGAAGAAGGTCCAACAAGTCCTACAAGGTCCAATACAAGCTCTAAAGTTCAAGCATTGATTGGCATTGTCAAAGCGAGTCAAGGATGTGTACACGGGTTAAGGAACCAGATTTTATCGGGTTTTGTTCACCTCATAACTTAAGTTACATTGTCGCTTAAGTCTTGAATTTTTGCATTTTTGGAATCCTCATGATATCTACTTTCAGGTCCAAGCATTAGTTTTCAATCATACCCACAAGAGGATGGGAGATCAAGGCCTTACGTCAAACCAAACAGATTGGGCTCCATTCTGCACGGTTTAATGTTTAAGCCAAATTACGCTACTTAAACATGCTATAACCTTGATTTCTTTGTTTGGGGGGGGGGATACACATCTAAAATTTACCCCCATGGCCTGAAAACCAAATCATACTCACTTTTGATAAGCTAAAACCTAGTCCTAAAAACCGGCTAAAACCGTGCTTGAACCCGATTTTATTGCTTCAGCCATGGGTTTCTACACTTGCAAGCTGATTGGCAAACTTTCCAAGCCTTAGCATACATCCCTAGATATCCAATGATGGGCTGCAACCTTGGCAAGGACAACCAATGAAGAGCAAGCAGCAAGTTTTATATCTCTTGCATGTTATTGGCTAGACAAAAAGCAAGCATCACTTTCTGGCTGTCCAATGGGAATTCAGCAAGCATTATGAATGTTTGAGCTTTAATTATGAGTAGATTAATGCATAATAAGCATTAGTATTTTTTTACTTTATGCTTTGGATGTATTTAGATTAGTTTAAGCAAGCTTTGTATTCAATTAGCTCTAGCCGGTTGTGTGAGCTTAATTAACACCATTCCTTGCTAGCAAGGAAAGCTAGAGGTGTGTGTGTGTGTGTGTGTGTGCTTACTAGCTTCGCTATTTTGCTGGTAGAATAAGAGAACCACACGTCCATAGCAAGCAACATAACTCCTTTGAATGAAATTTCAGTTTTGAGAGCTTTTAGCTTTCTTCCCTCAAATACTTCACTTGCTTATCCTTAATTTGGTCCATTAAGGTGGTGATCAAGTAATTCCTAACCTTTGTAAGTGGTGTTTCTATATCTTAACTAAAGATTAGGGACCCTAAACTTATCTTTGGTGGTTATTCTGTATCCAAACATTCAGTTTAGAACCATCCAACCCTTTGTTCTTCATACGGTTTCAAAGAGAAGCAAAGTGAGTTTACTGGCTTTAATTTTGAGTTAGTGATTCTTAACTTTCAATCTCTTTCATTTTCATTCACCCACAAGCTTTCTTACATCCATTCGCATGCTTAACCAAAGCTAAGACTACCCTCTTTGGTTTATCTTCCATCACAAATACAAAGCCAAACTCAGCCGTGCAAATTGACAGAACTCGGCTTCAACAACTAGCAAAGTGGCACGGCCACCCCATGCCACCAACCAGGACCGTGCCTCCCTTGAACGTGTGATATCTCTTGTTTTAAGTCGTGTTCTTGATGTGTGTTGGCTTGGGTTCGTCCTTCCCTTGAGACGTACATCACTCTTCAAGGCATGGCACACGTCCCTAAGCTTCAATCATGGGCTGCAACCTTGGGAAGAATGGCCAATAGGAAGCAAGCTGCAAATTCATATGTCTCTTGCTTCCCATTGGCTAGCCAAAAAGAAGACTTTGCTTTACGGCTAGCCAAACACATTTTAGCTAGCATTCTGATTGTTTAAGCTTAAGATTGAGTTAATTACAACGTAATAAACCTTAGACTTGCTTTTCTTTATACTTTGGATGTATTTAGATTAGTTTTTAGCTTGTTATATACACGATTAGTCTAACCGTATGGATTAGCCTAATTAAAACCTTTCCTTCCTAGTAAAGAAAGCTCTAGGTGTGTGTCTGCTTGCTAGCTTCGTTGTATGCATGTAAACAAAAGGGGAACTCGGCCCTTGCCGTTCTCATAACTTACCTTTGAATGAAATTTCAATTTGAGAGCTTCTGCCTTTCTCTCTTCAAATATTTCACTTGCTTATCCCTAATTTGGTCGATTAAGGTGGTGATCAAGCAAGTCCTAAGCTTTGTTTAAGTGGTGTTTCTGTATCTTAATCAAAGATGAGGGACCCTGAGCTTGTGTTTGGTGGTGATTCTGTATCCAATCATTGACTTTAGTTCTTTCCATTTCATCTTCATCTACACAGTTTCCAGGGAGTAAAGCTGGGTTTGCTAGCTTAATTTTGAGTTAGTGAATCATAACTTTGATTCTCTTTCAATTCCATACGTTCACAAGCCTTCCATACATCCATTATATTGGTAAATCAAAGCTAAGGCTACCCCTTTGGTCTAGCTTCCATCTCAAACACAAATCCAAACTCAAATCGTGGAACTTGCGAAAACTAGCTATGCTCAGCAGAACATCGGCACGGCCACACCGTGCACCATAGCACAATCGTGCCTCCCCCATACCGTGTTGTTTCACTTGTTTAAGTTGTGTACTTGGTGGGTTTTAGCTAGATTACTTTCTATCCTTGATACATACATCACAAGAGGATGCACAAAAGAATCAAGAAACTCAATCTCAAAATGCGTACCTCCAAAAACAGCTTGGTGTATATTTGAAGCAAAATCAACAAGCCAATGAAGAACCACTCCAATCTGATTCCGAAAGACAAGAACAAGTGTTTACCCATACACTTGATTCATCTAGCGAAGATGAACCATTGAGAATGACTAGCCAAACACTATGGTTTCATGCTAACTGCAATGATTTCAAAATGGAAGTTCAAGAATTTTAAGGCTAGCTTGATCCTGAAGATTTTTTGGATTGGTTACACATAGTTGAAAGAGTTTGATGGGGACCATCCAATCAAACCTTCCATAACCCTACCCAATGATCCAACCCCTGTTAGGGAGTCCAAGAAGGTCAAGGAAGTTCATGCCATGGTCAGAAACCACTTGAACAAATAAGAGGATGGATTGTCCGATTCATACCAAACTTGGCCCAGTTTTGTTTCCCTATTAGAGCAAATTATAGAAGGGGAAATTTCCTGCACACACCACGCCCTTAAAGCTTGAGATCTTAGCTTTCCAAAAAGACCTTTTTGAAAGCATTCAGAATTCATTTGGTTAGCCAACCAAGCCAAAAACCGAAGACAGTGCACTACAGGGCACAATCCAACATAGTCCAAAAGAAGTATCTGTTTGGTTCACCTACCTAGCTCCAAATTTTGTCAAACATTATGGCATGAAAAATAATCTAAACATTTATCAAATCATGGCCCTAAAGTTGAGCTAAGGGACCAGCTTGTGTTGCTTTTATCTAGCCAAAGTAGGGAAGAAATTCCTTTACTCGATTTTTGGTTATAACTGGCTACCACCATTGGTTTTGGTGTACAGCTTGTATTACTTGCAGGTTCAAGGCCTTAAGCTGTTGTACTTAGAGTACTCAGATGCTTGACACCTCAATTTGGAGATTATTAAGCTAATGAGGTGTCAAGGTTAGCCTAAATCTCTTATTTTATCAAATTCACTTGTAAGATAGCTTAGGCCATGTCATTTAGTCACAACTTCAGCTTGTAAGCATCCCTTAGCCGAGTGCAAGAGAGGCCTTGGCTATAAATACCCTCTCTCTTCCATTTGAAAGGGTCTTTTGCCAATTTGAATTCAAAACTTGAGCTTTGTCTCTCTCACATTCTTAGTTTTATACCTTAAGTTTGGCAACTTAAGTGGTGTCTAAGTCTCTTTATCTCAATTAGGTGGTGATTCTGTATCCTAATTAATCTAAGGAGATAACCCTAGTGTTCAACAAGAGTGGCTCCATTGGATTATCTCTTGAAGGCACTTGAGTTATCCTCTTCTTCTTGTTCTCATTCTCACTTCCTACTCTCCCTCACATCTACTCTCTTGGCAAGTGCAAGGTGAGATACATAAGAGTTTTTCAGTATAAGGACATACCAAAAGAGAAGAAGGCGAAGCTGATTACTTTAAGGCTTTGTAAGTATGCTTCTCTTTGGTGGACTAATTTGTGTGCTAAGAGAGTGAGAAAAAGGAAGTCCAAAATCAGAACTTGGAAGAAGATGAAATCTAAGCTTAAAGCTCGGTTCCTTCCTCCTACCCCTGTTTAAGACTGTTACTCTCAACTCGACCACCTAAACCAAGGTGACTTGAGTGTAGAAGAATACACTCGTCAATTGGAAAAGCTCGTAATCAAGTGTAATTTGTATGAACCAGAAGAACAAACAATTGTTAGATACTTGAGGTCTTGATTGTAGGTATGCTAATATTGTTGATTTGCGAGCTTACACTTCTTTTGATAAGGTATGTGTGCTAGCTCACAAAGTGGAGCAACAAAAGAAGAACAAACAACTTCTAAGACATGAAAATCCAAAGCCCTCACCACATGACCGAATCGTGAACAAGGGGAGTTCCTTTTACACCCCTAAGCCCACGACACCCATTTCCCCTACTCCATAAAAAAGCCAAACTCCACGAAAGGACTTACCCCTACAACCCACACAAAAACCTCTTCCTAAAGGCGTTCAAAGATAATTTAAGTGCCAAGGCTTTGGCCACTTAGCATTAGATTGTACAAACCGAAGATATGTTACTCTAACCGAATGGAAGACAATGGAGAAGGTTGAATCAGAGGAGGAAATTGAAGAGCATGATGGAGATGATCTTTAGGTGATAGTGGTCGAGATAGATGAAGGAGAAATGCTCACATTAAATACCAATCATCCACCAAGAAGCAAGGAGCATCTGTGCCTTCTTATCGCTTTTCATGAACCACCAAAATTTTCCCCCACTCCACCCACACCCAAAACACTCAAACCAAATTTATGTCAATTCATTTCAGAACCATTACTAAGAGCTCCTAATTCTAAATTAGGAGCATTTGAAGAAGTGACTCAACGTATGTTTAAGGAGTACCGTGTGTGTAACACTCAAATACACAAGGGGAATAAGAAAAAAAGAGTCTCTAAGTTCCAAGGAGACTTATTTGAATGGTTGATTTTATTTCAGCCAAACAACGAATCAAGAAGAGGAGGTAATTACCTAAACTGATTTGTGGACAAATCTTTTTTAATAGGGGGAGGATGATGGAGATCCCTCCATGCCCTTGATTTAAAAGAAGCAAATCAACTAGGTAATTTTGTTTTGCTGCTTAAAGCATGAATAAATCATTCAAATTTTGTTTAAGTATTGAAACTACAGGTCACGGGTTTAATTCCAGTGGCTAGCATATTTTTGTGTGCTTAATTACTTAGGCCTCGTTGAGGTTTAAGTCTAATATTTTGCATTAGTGTTGAAGTTCAAGAAGTCAGCTTTCTAGAAAATAAAGTTTCATCCTATTTGGACTTCATTTACCCTCTCAAATTAGCCAATAAAATCAAGATATAAAAACTCCTAGTTCTACCAGAATATACTCGATTTTGGTTAAGTGATTTGATAAGCTTAATGCTGGTTTAAGTCTTGGATTTTTACCTTTTTGGAATCCCCCGATCTTTACTTTCAGGTACGGAAAGGAACGAAAGAGATCAAGTCATTTTGTCAAACCTGCCAGTTTTGGTCCAAAACAACACAGTTAAATGTTTTAGTAGAGTTAACCTACATAAACATGGTTTAACCTTGATTTCAATGTTGGGGGGGTTTGTAGACATCTTGAGGTTTCTCCCCCAAGGCTGAAAACAAGATCATCCATACTTTTGCTAAGGTAAAACCTTGTTGCAAAATTAGCCCGAAACTGCCGTAAACCCGGTTTAAGAGCACGGTTAAACTTTACCTTAAAGGGTTTCCTCCCTTCGAATGCTGAGTGGCACACATCCCAAGGCTCTCTACAAGGACAATGATCAGCTGTAAAAAGAGTTGCTCTTGAAAATAACGTCCAATGGCAAGCAAAGGCAGCAAAAGATGTTCTTGAACCTCATTGGTTAGCCGAAAAGGAGAAATCACTTTGCGGCTAGCCAATCTTCTTCCTTTGCTAGATAAGATGATTGTATTAGGACTAAATAAGCATGGTTATGTTGTAAACATCTTGTATTAGCTTTACTTAATGTTTCGAATGTAATTTGATTAAGTTAAAACAAGGTTAGCACACAGTTAGCACTAACCTTGTAGATTAGCTTAAGTTAATACGTTTCCTCACTGGGAGGGTAAGGTCTAGGTGTGTGCTTGCTCAGTTTGTTGCTTGCTTGACTTGTATTTAAGCATTATGCACGACCCTTGTGAAGGATATCATACTTTGAATCAAAATTAGATTGAGAGCATTTGTGCTTTCGTGCTTAGCCACATTCAAACACTAAACTTGCTTATCCTTAACTAGGTCGGTTAAGGTCGTGTTCAAATGTAGTCTTAAACTTGATTAAGTGGTGTTTCTATATCTTAATCATAGTTTAAGGGCCCTAAACTGTAGTTTGCTGGTGTTTTTGTATCCAAACGTTGAGTTTAGCTCTATCATCCTACCTTGATTATCCTCACGGGTTGAGTTTACTTTGCTAGCCTTTAGTTTGCAAGCCATGTATATTCTGATTTGTAGCTTTAGTATTCGTTTAATCCTATGAAGATACTTTAAGTTGTTTTTCCTTTTCTCATTTAGAATCCTTGATTCTAAATCCCATCCCCTACCTCACGTTGCTGGTACCTCACAACCAGCCTCAAACGTGCGACATTCTTTGGTTTTTCATTGATTGTATTCTCTCTTGGTTTTAAGCTTTCACTCCTTATTTGAGATTTACTTGGACCCTTAGGACATACTTCAATTCTGATGTATCCCTCAAGGGATTACGCTAAAACTCAAATTAGGAGTGAAGGCTTAAAACCAAGAGAGAATACAATCAGTGAAAAACCAAAGAAAGCGGTACGTTTGAGGCTGGTTGTGAGGCAGCAACAATGTGACGCAGGGGATGGGATTCAGAATCAAGGATTCTAAATGAGAAAAGGAAAGAAACTTCAAGTACCTTCAAAGGATTAAGTGAAAACTCAAAACCAAAATTCAAGCATACAAGGATTAAGTAAACTGAACTCTAGCTAAGCTCACACTAAACAGTGAGATAATCCAAGGTAGATGGATAGTCTAAACCCTCACTTAGATACAAAAACACCACTAAGTTTGAGTTTAGGGCCCTTAATGATGGAGTGCTACCTAGCCATGACCTTTTCCATGATGTACCATATCCAGAACGTCCAAGAACAAGGTCCCAACTTCAAAGGATGGCTCACATTTTTTAAGAAACTCAAACAGTGACAATCGGGTTGCTTGGCGAGAAAATGCCCAATTTTGTTCATCTCATTACTTGAGCTACATTGTGGCTTAAGTATAATATTTTAACATTTTTTGAATCCTTACCATGCCTACTTTCCGGACACAGCATTCATTTCCAATCATGCACACAAGAAGGTGGATGATCATGGTGTTTTGTCTAACCGGCCAGTTTTGGTTCAAAACTCCACAGTTGAATTTTTACGTGGAATTACCCCGCTTAAACATGGTTTAACCTTGATTTCTTTATAGGGGGGTTTGTACACACCCTAAGGTTTCCCCCCATGGCTTGAAAGCCAAATCATGCTCACTTTTACTTAGCTTAATTCAGGTTTGAAAACCGGGTGAAATATGCTTGTGAACCTGGTTTGAAGGAGCACAGTTCATTTACCTCCATTCGTGGGTTTACTCCTCTTCAGCTAGAGTGGCGCACAATCCAAGGCATGGCACATGTCCCTAAGCTACAATTATGGGCTGCAACCTTGGGAAGAATGGCCAATAGGAAGCAAGTTGCAAATGGACTTGTCTCACAGCTCTCATTGGTCAGCTGAAAAGTGGAAGCAACTTTATGGTTGAAGCACATGCTCTTGACTGGATTTCTGATTGATTAACCTTAAGTGTAGGTTAATTAAGTTGTAATAAACATTTGTTTTTCTTTCCTTGTTGATTTGGATGTACTTAGATTATTCTTAAGTTTGCTTTATACACGGTTAGCCATAACCGTGGAGTTTAAGCTAATCTAATACCTTTCCTCCCTAGGAGGGTAAGGTAAGGTGTCTGCTTACTTGCTAGTGAGCTTACTAGGCATTTAACAAAAGAAGCCCTCGGACATTGTTGATGAACACTTCAAAGTTTGAATAAGAAAACCGTAGAGAGCATTTGAAGGTTTCTTTTCAAATCACTTAACTTGCTCATCCTTAACTACGCCGGTTAAGGTGGTGTTCAAGTGGGTCCTAACTTTGATTAAGTGCTGATTTTTTGTATCTTAATCAAACTTAGGGGTCCTAACCTTTGTTTTGGTGGTGTTTCTGTATCCAAAATCTAAGATTAGCTCTATCAAAACTTTCCATTTCAGTCACGGATTCTAGGTGAAACCGTGCTTGCTGTTATTCTCCATTTCAATCCGTAGCCCTCTCTTTGATTCTCCTTGATTGTACACGTGAATTCATTGAACTTTACATCATATTTGGTATCAGAGCTTGGTTTCTCTTAGGCCTGGTACATTCCTCACCCTTCCATAAATCCATCTCACTCAAAAATCCAAGCACAAATTCAGTTTCCATACACGACTAGAGTGAAAACACAAAATCTGAAAATTTTGTTGTTTTCAATCGTGCCTGGCAGAACCTTAGCACAGTCACCCCGTGCCCTTAAGCACATCTGTGCCATACCTATCTCGAATTGTTCCACTTGATTAAGCGACCTTGTTCAAGCATGACTTCAGCAAGCATGACCTTGGAAGAGAGGTTCGATGTTTAGTGAAGCATAATGAGTTCTTGGCTAGCAAAATCCCAGAGGACTCACAAAAGAATTCCTGAACTTCTTGAATTTGAAGGTAAGTTTGATCCTGAGGAATTCCTTGATTGGTTGCATACTTTTGAGAGAGTCATTGAACATAAAGATGTTCCTAATGATAACTAGGTTAAATTGGTACACTTAAGACTTAGAAAGTATGCAACTATGTGGTGAACTAATTTAAGTTTAAAACGGCTAAGAGAAAGGAAATCAAGAATTCGTACATGGCACAAAATGAAATCCAAACTCAAGGCTCATTTTCTACCACCAACTTATGTCCAAGATTGCTAATCTCAACATCATAACCTTACCCAAGGTGATGGGGACCATCCAACCAAACCTTCCATGACCCTTCCCAATGATCTAGCCCCTGTTAAGGAGTCCAAGATGGTCAAGGAAGTTCATGCCATGGTCAGAAACAACTTCAACGAAGAAGAGGATGGACGACCCAGTTCATACTGAAATTTGCCCGATTTTGTTTCTTTGTTGGAGCAAATTATAGATGGGGAAATTTTCTGCACACACCACCCCCTTAAATCTTGAGATCTTAGCTTTCCAACGAGACCTTTTGCAAAGAATTTGGAGTTCATTTGGTCAGCCAACCAAGCCAAAAACCGAGAGAATGCACTGTAGGGAGCAATCCAGCACAGTCCGAAAGAAGGGTCCGTTTCGTTGACCTACTTAGCTCCAAATTTCGTCAAACTTTAGGGAATGAAAAGGCATCTAAATATTTATCAAATCATGGCCCTCAAGTTGAGCTAAGTGACCATCTTGTGTTGCTTTTATACAGCCAAAGTCGGGAAGAACTTCCTTTACCCGGTTTTTGGGCATAACCGGCTGCCACCTTGGCTTTTGGGTGTACCACTTGTACCACTTCTAGGTTCAAGGCCCTAAGCTGCTGTACTTAAAGTATTTAGATGCTTGACACCCCAATTTGGAGATTATTAAGCTAATGAGGTGTCAAGGTTACGCTAAATCTCTTATTTTATAAACTTGTACTTGTAAGATAGCTTAGGCCATGTCATTTAGTCACAAATTCAACTTGTAAGCAGCCCTTGGCCGAGCGTAGGAGAGGCTTCGGTTATAAAAACCCACTCTCTTCCATTTGCAAGGGTCTTTTGGAAATTTGAATACAACACTTGAGCTTTGTCTCTCTCTAATTCCTACTTCTATATCTTAAGTGTGGCAACTTAAGTGGTGTTTACGTCTCTTTATCTCAATTAGGTGGTGATTCTGTATCCTAATTGATCTAAGGAGATTGCCCTAGTGCTCAACAAGAGTGGCTCCCTTGGATTATCTCTTGAAGGCACTTATGTTATCCTCTTCTTGTTCTTGTCATTCTCACGTCCTAATCTCGCTCTCATCTACCCTCTTGGCAAGTGCAAGGTGAGATACATCAATTGGTATAAGAGGATTGGCTACCCTCCTGATCTTGCTTCCAACCTCAAACACATTCCCAAGCACTAAGCCTCAAGTCACCCTTAACCACCCCTCCTATTTTTTTCTCCCTTACACGTTTCCTACCGTGCTCAGGGCAACACTTCAGCATGGGTACCCTGTGCCATACGGCATGACCGTGCCTCCCCCGTAGCACACCTACTCGATTCCAATAGCCTAGCACAGTCAGACCTTGCCCCCTTGCACGATCGTGCTCATTGCTCACATACCCGGAACACCACACTTCCTACTCTATTACAACTATGTCTTCAAGCCTCACCCTAGAACAAGTTGCGGAGACCATTCTTAAGGAAAAGGTTGAATTAGAGGCCAAGGTTAAGTACCTCCAAGCTCAACTTGGCCAACTCCTAGAACAGAAGAGAAGGACTTTAAGGAACTCTAGAAGCTCCACGGAACAAGGACCTCGGATTGATCTCGAGGAAGAAGAAAGCTACCCCCATGAGTTTTCTAGTGAACAAGGTGAAGGAGGAAGACCATTTCGGTCTAGTAGAGGCGGCAATCTTGATTTCAAGGTTGACATCCCTGAGCTTTAAGGCCGTCTAGACCCGGATTTGTTTCTAGATTGGCTTCGGACGGTTAACAGAGTCTTCGACTACAAGGACATCCCGGATGAGAAAAAGGTAAAGCTTGTAGCCCTTAAGCTTCACAAATATGCTTCAATTTGGTGGGCTAACTTAGTGGCCAAGAGGGGATGGAAGGGAAAGGGAAAAATCCAAACTTGGGCACAAATGCGGGACAAACTAAAGGCTACATTCCTACCCACCCACTACCTCCATGATAACTTCCTCAAATTTCATAACCTCAAATAAGGAACTAAGAGTGTCGTAGAATATACTAGGGAGTTTGAACAACTTCTCTTGAAATGTGATTTGAAGGAAGATGAAACCCAAACCCTTGTGAGGTATTTGAGTGGTTTAGATGATCAAATTGCCCATGTTATTGAGCTATATCCTTACTCCTATCTTAATGAGCTTAGTTCCCATGCATACAAAGTTGAACAACACCGAAAAGCCAAAGGGAAAGGAATTGTGTCCAAACCTCCTACTCGGTCTTACCTTTCCAAAGACCCCCAAACACAACTCCTGGACCACAAGCTCCACCACCTCCATGGCCAAATCCCCCAAATGCAGAAAACATAGCTCAAAGAAACCCTCTCAAACCGAAAGACAGAACAAGGTGTTTTCGGTGCCACGGACTAGGGCACATTGCATCCGAATGCCCAAACAAGAGGATTGTTACCTTGGCTGAATTTCAAGCTTCCTTTGAGGAGCTTGAGGGAGAGGATGAAAGGGAGAAAGAGCTAGATTTGAATGAATCTCTAGAGGAGGTTGAAGAAGGTTCGCATGAAGGGGAACTTTTTGTCATCCAAAGGGCCATAAGTGGCCTAGCTTCCCAAGATGAACTTGAGCAAAGAGAGTCAATTTTCCATACAAGGTGCACCGTAGGAGGCAAAGTTTGATCCCGTATCATTGATGGGGGGAGTTGTGTGAAAGTGGCCTCAGAATCCATGGTGGACAAGCTCAAGCTCTCAATGACCCACCACCTAAAGCCATACACCATCCAATGGCTTAATCAAAGCAGAGGTTTGCAAATCTCTTCACGGTGTCTCTTATCTTTAAGCACTAGGAAGAATTACAAAGATGAGATTTGGTACGATATTATGCCAATGGATGCTTGCCTTGTCTTATTGGGTCGACCTTGACTCTTTGATAGGAGGGTCATACATGATGGTCATATGAATACCTATACCTTCACAAATAACCACAAGAAGATCACCCTCCTACACACCTTCCAACATGTTTTCTCTCAAGAGATACCCACGATTTGCCTCCCAAAAGATCCATCCAACACAAGATTGACCCTTTTCCCGGTTCCACCCTCCCAAAACAAATCGACCTATAGGATGAACCGCTAGGAAACTCAAGAAGTTCAATACCAAGTTCATGACCTCCTAGCCAAGGGGCTAATCTGTGAGAGCCTAAGCCCCTGTGTCGTCCTAGCTCTACTTGTGCCTAAGAAAGATGGGAGCATGAGAATGTGTGTTGATAGTAGGGCCATCAACAACATCACCGTCAAGTGCCACTAACCCATTCTAAGGTTGGAGGATTTACTTGATGAGCTTCATAGAGCCACTATCTTCTCCAAAATTGATCTTAGAAGCGGCTACTACCAAACCCAGATCCTTGAAGGGGATGAATAGAAGACAACTTTCAAAACCAAGGGCGGCCTTTATGAGTGGTTGGTCATGCCATTTGGGTTGACTAATGAACCTAGCACCTTCATGAGGCTTATGAATAAGGTGCTTAGGCCGGTCTTAGGCAAGTTTGTTGTTGTGTATTGCGATGATATCCTTGTGTATAGCCGAGATGAGCAAGAGCATGCTCGCCACCTCCACCAAGTCTTGAGTATCTTGGCTCAAGAAGAGCTCTTTGGTAACCTTAAGAAGTGTCACTTTTTCACACCCCAAGTCATCTTCTTGGGTTATGTAGTTTTAGCTGAACGCATCTATGTTGATGATGACAAGGTCAACGCTATTCGTGAGTGGCCTACTCCCTGTTCCATACATCAAGTCGAAAGCTTCCATGGTTTGGCCTCCTTCTATGGGAGATTTGTGAACGACATTACCTCAATTGTCTCTCCCATGGCTGAGGTTCTCAAGGGCAAGACTTTTGAGTGGAATGAACAAGCTCACTCGGCATTTAAGGAAATCAAGAGGAGGCATACGAGTCCTCCCATTCGAGCACTACCTAGCTTCTCCAAGGTCTTTGAGGTGGAGTGTCATGCCTCCGGAGTGGGCATAGGGGCTGTTTTCTCTCAAGGGAAGCGGCCGATTGCATTCTTTAGTGAGAAATTGAATGAAGCCAAGAGGAAGTGTTGTATCCATCGAGGCCTCAAGCTATGACTCAATTGAAGTGAGTTAGCTTAGAAACCAAAGTAGATACAATCAAGAAAGAACAAAGGAAAGTGGCCACATAAGATGACGGTTGTGAGGCATCAAACCTGTGAGGGAAGAACGGAATTTAGAATCAAGTGATTCTAAATGGGAAAACAAAAGATATTTGACGTGAATTGAAGTATAACACAAGGGATGAATGGAACCAAGCTAAACAAGTCAAGAACTAAACTCAAAGCAAGCAATTTTGCATGGCCAAAGGGTGGCACGGTCGTGCTTCTAGGCACGGGGTGACCGTGCCACTTTGCTGCCCACTTTGCCTAGCATTTTCCGAGGAACACGGTTTGAGGTGGTTTTGTGTTTGGTTGGGAAGCTACACTAAAGGGAGTATTCTTAGCTTGAATTAAGCATAGGAATGGACATAGGAAGGGTTATGGATGTGTGGAATGGAAAGAAGAATCAAAGTTAAGAATTACTAACTTAAAATTAAAGCTAGCAAACTCACTTTAACTCTCCTGGGAATCCTTGAGTATAGCATCAAATGGATAGAACTAAACTTGGGGTTTGGATACAGAAACACCACCAAACACAAGTTTAGGGCCCTTAACTTCAATTAAGATACAGATAACACCACTTAATCTAGGTTAAGACTCACTTGAATGCCACCATAATTACCCTAATTAAGGATAAGCAAGCAAGAGTTTGATAGAAAGAAAGCACAAGCTTTCAAACTGATTTTCTCATTCAATAAAAGGTTGATGTTCTTCAAATGGTTATGGGGTGCGCTTAAATAGGCATAAAAAATGGTCAAGTTTCACCTTACTAGTGAGGAAAGGGATTAAAGGCTAATTACAAGCTGAATTGTGCTAAACTAGATTACAAGCATACTTAACTAAACTAATACATTAAAACATAAAGTAAAACTAAGTCTAAGCTTATTATACATCACTTAACACTTGATTAAATACTAAAAATACCAGCAAAAGACAGGACATCCACGTGCATGGCCGAAATCTTCAAGGATACTTTACGGCTAGCCAATAAGAGAAAAGACACAAGATATTTTCCTTCTTCACTCCCATTGGTTGATCTTCTCTAGGCATCCACCAAATTCTAGGAACCTTAGGACGTGTACCCAAGCTTGAGATGCATGCTAAGCTGCATTGCAAGTGAAGAAATCGGTTGAAGCATCAAGAGAACCGTTTTGCACTAAACTGGGTTCAAGGAGCATTTCTGGCCGGTTTTTCTAGCAATTTGTAAGCTTATGAAAAGTGATGATGAATCGGTTTTTAGGGGAGCGGGGGTCATTTGGGGATGTGTATAACCCCCCCCAAAAGAAATCAAGCGTAGGACATGTTTAAGTGGGGTAATTTGGCCTAAACATTTTACCGCACAGATTAGAGCCTAATCTGACCAGTCTGGGAAAAATCCTTGATCTATCATCCTCCTGTGCGTATGATTGAAAACTAATGATTGGACCTGAAATTAGACATCATGAGGATTCCAAAAATGTAAAATTTGAAGACTTAACCCATCGTATACCTTAAGTTATAAGTTAAACAAAACCGAGCTTTTTCTGGTCCTACTGGGCAGTTTTGACACCTTGGGTTTAATGGATGATTTGAGCGACCAAATCAAGTCCAAATTGGATGCAACTTGATTTTTTGGAAAGATGACATCTTGAAATTCAAATCCATAAAAAAATATCAGACATAAACCTTAAGAATGCTTGTTGAAGTTTGCTGACAAAAACAGGTCAGTGCTGGAATCTACCCTTTTATCCTGCAGTTTCAAAGCTTAAACAAAACTTGGATGATTTATTCATCCTTTAACCAGCAAAATAATCTCACCTAATTGATTTGATTCTTTTAAATCAAAGGGGATGGAGAGAACTCCATCAAGAAGTACTCCACATACGACAAGGAGTTTTATGCAATAGCTCAGGCTTTGGAACATTGGAGACACTACCTAGTGGGGGTAGAATTCATCCTACATTTGGACCATGAGGCCCTCAAGTTCATTCAAGGGCAACATAAGCTCAACCCTCGCCATGCCAAGTGGGTGGATTACCTCGAAGCTTTCAACTTCATGATACATCACAAGGCCGGCAAGTTGAACAAGGGAGCGGATGCCTTTTAAAGGAGATAATTTCTCCTCTTGGTCCTAGAGTCTAAGGTACTTGGGTTTGAGATTGTCAAAGGGATGTACATCAATGATGAGGATTTCAAGGAAACCCATGCCAAGTGTGCTAGCCACCCCCACGGCCTATTCCACATCCTAGAGGGCTTCCTTGTCAAAGGGTCACGGGTTTGCATACCCAAGTGTGGATTTAGGGAGTTTCTAATCCAGTAACCTCATGGTGGTGCTCTATCCGGTCACTTTGGGGTAGAGAAGACTTGCTCAATGCTCAAGGAGCATTAGTATTGGCCAAAAATGGCCAAGATGTGGAACACTTCATCAAGAGGTGCTCAATTTGTCACATGGCTAAGAGCCATGTACTTCCCCAAGGCCTTTACTCCCCTTTGCCCGTTCCCTTGGTTCCATGGGAAGATATTAGTTTGGGCTTCATCACGGGCTTGCCACAGACTCAAAGAAGCAAGGATTCCATCATGGTGGTGCTGGATCGATTCTTCAAAATAGTCCACTTTGTCCCTTGTCACACCACCCATGATGCCTCCCACATAGCCAATCTCTACTTCGAGGAGATTGTGAGACTTCATGGCATCCCAAGGAGCATGGTTTCGGATAGGGACACCAAGTTCCTTAGTCAGTTTTGGCTCACTGTTTTGAGGAAGATGGGGACACACCCCAAATTTAGCACCACTTGTCACTCCCAAACCGATGGCCAAACCGAGGTGACTAATCGGACTTTGGGGACCTTGTTTCGGGTACTTGTGAAGAAGAACATCAAGGCTTGGGACGAACTCCTACCTCATACGGAGTTTGCTTTCAACCACGCCGCAGGCAAAGCTACCCACCTCTCCCCATTACAAGTGTTCTATGCGTACAATCCAAAAACTCCCTACTACCTCACACCCATCCCTACTCCTAGCAAGTTTAGTTGGGAGGCCGAGAAATAAGCTAAAGAAATCAAAGACCTTCATGCTCAAGTTCGGTAGAGGATTGAGAAGTCGAATACCCAAGCCATGCATCAAGCCAACAAGCACGAAAGGGAGCCCCATTTCCATCTAAGGGACTTGGTGCAGATTCACATGAGGAAAGAAAGGTTCCTAAGCAAGCGTAAGTCCAAAACCATGCCGAGATAGGATGCCCATTTGAGATATTAGAGAAGGTCGGGCCTAATGCCTACAAGGTCAACTTACCTGGTGAGTATGGGGTCTCCGCCACCATCAATATAGTTCACCTCAGCCCATACTTTGAGGAAAATGAAGAAATCACAAGTTTGAGGTCAAACTGCGACTCACTCGGAGAGGATGATGGGGACCATCCAACCAAACCTTCCATAACCCTTCCCAATGATCCAGCCCCTGTTAGGGAGTCCAAGAATTTTAACGAAATGCATGCCATGGTCAGAAACCACTTGAACAAGGAAGAGGATGGACCGCCTAGTTCATACCGAAACTAGCCCAGTTTTGTTTCTCTATTGGAGCAAATTATAGAATGGGAAATTTCCTGCACATGCCACCACCTTAAAGCTTGAGATCTTAGCTTCCCAAAAACACCTTTTGCAAAGAATTTGGAGTTCATTTGGTCGGACAACCAAGCCAAAAATTGAAGACATTACACTGTAGGACGTAATCCAGCACAGTCCGAAAGAAGGGCCCGTTTGGTTGACCTACTTAGCTCCAACTTTTGTCAAACTTTAGGGCATGAAAAGGCATCTAAATATTCATAAAATCATGGCCCTAAAGTTGTGGCAAGGGGTCAGCTTGTGTTGCTTTTATCCAGCCAAAATAGGGAGGAAATTCCTTTACCTGGTTTTTGGGTATAACCGGCTGCCACCTTAGGTTTTGGTGTAGTACTTCCAGGTTCAAGGCCATAAGCTGCTGTACTTAGAGTATTTAGATGCTTGACACCTCAATTTGGAGATTATTAAGCTAATGAGGTGTCAAAGTTAGGCTAAATTTCTTGTTTTATCAACTTGTACTTGTAAGATAGCTTAAGCCATGTCATTTAGTCACAAGTTCAGCTTGTAAGCAGCCCTTGGCCGAGTGTAAGAGAGGCTTGGACTATAAATACCCCCTCTTGTCCATTTGCAAGGGCTTTTGCCAATTTGAATACAAAACTTGAGCTTTGTCTCTCTCAAATTCCTAGTTCTATATCTTAAGTGTGGCAACTTAAGTGGTGTCTAGGTCTCTTTGTCTCAATTAGGTGGTGATTCTGTATCCTAATTGATCTAAGGAGATCACCCTAGTGTTCAACAAGAGTGGCTCCATTGGATTATCTCTTGATGGCAGTTGTGTTATCCTCTTCTTGTTCTTGCCATTCTCACATTCTAATCTCCCTCTCATTTACCCTTTTATCAACTGCAAGGTGAGATACATCACAAGGTACTATGAGCGTTGAAGAATATACATGAGAGTTTGAGAAGCTGCTTATTAAGTGTGATATTCGAGAGCCAGAAGAACAAACCATAGTAAGGTACTTGGGAGGGCTTGATCCCAGGCACTCTAATGTCGTTGAATTGCAATCATATGCTTCTCTTGATGATGTTTGTGTCTTGGCACAGAAAGTGTAGCAGCAAAAGAAGGCAAGGCCACCCTTTAAGCCTCATAACACATGGCCTTTGAACCTGAACGAACTTTTAACAAGGGGAGTTCCAATCCTATTCCCAAGCCACAAAATCCTTTCCCCTTCAATCCACAAAAAACCCCAACTTCATAACAAGGTCCTACACCCCAAATTTGACTTAATCCTAAGCCCATGAGCACTAGAACATGTTTCAAGTGTCAAGGGCTAGGCCACATAGCCTCAAAATGCCCTACCATAAGGTGATGACTTTGGCCCAATGGAGAGCCATGGATGAGCAAGAGAAGGAGGAGGAATTTGAAGGTGAAATTGAAGAAGAAAACCTTGAGGAAAGTCAATAAGAGGTTGAAGAAGAAGTTGATGAGGCTGAAACACTAGTTTTGAGGAAAGTCTTGAATGGCCAGAAAGGTGCAAAAGACGAACAAAGAGAGAACATTTTTCATACAAGGTGCACGATTCAAGAGAAGGTTTTCTCCTTGATTGAGAAACTAGGCTTGCAAGCTACGACCCATCCCCATCCATATAACATACAACAGCTGAATCAAAGCAAGGACTTCAAGTCAACTCACGGTGCCTCATTTCTCTATCCATTGGTAAGAGTTACCGAGATCAGCTTTGGTGTGATATTATCCCCATGGATGCATGTCATGTTTTGTTGGGCAGGCCATGGTTGTATGATAGAAAGGTGATGAATGAGGAGTTCTTGAATACATACGCCTTGTCTAAGGGAGGTAAGAACATTACCTTGAAGCCATTCTCACCATCCGAACTCCTCAAAAGCAAACCCACAAAAGGCCGTGAACATTCTGGTTGTTTAGTTACGTTTAGTGAAACTCTTTTAAAGGCCTCGAATCATGAATTTAAGGGTTTTAAATAGTGGATCTTAACCATTCAAGATGAACGAGAATCCCCAATGCCAACTCACCCCATTGCTAAATCACTCATTCAAGCATTTTGTCACCTATTCCCAAAAGAGATACGAATCGGTTTACCTCCCGAGAGGGATGGCCAACACCATATTGATCTCATTCCTTGTTCTATCGTCCCTAATAAGACCCTTATACGATGAACCTGAAGGAAACTATGGAGATTCAAAGGTAAGTGGAAGAATTAATGTCCAAGGGGCTTCTACAAGAGTCCTTAAGCGCTTGTGTCGTACTGTTTGACCTAAAATGTGCAATTTTTAAGGTACTTTTTCACCAGTTTTATGCTCGTTTTAATAATATTTTTTAGGTTTTCAATTGATTTTATTTTATTTTGCAGATTTTTTAATAAATGTGGAAAAAGGACTGAAAGTGGCGAAAAACACGAGAAAATGGGGAAAATGACGAGAATTCAAAAACTGGCCCAAAATTCCAAGAAAACCGGCCCAAGCAGCAAAAGAAAAAAAAATCCCAGACCGGTCCAGCATAAACCGGACCGGTCGGTTCAGTAAACCCGGTTCAGAAAACCGGTTCAGGACTTAGGTAAATCCCCCCTTTCTTCACGTCTGTCTTCTTCTTCTCCCTCACTCGCGTTGCCCTGGCTTCAACCTAGAGAACCCGACCCCCTTCCCAGAACCTTCGAACCTCTATCTCCTCTCTCTCTACCTCGTTCTCTCTCTTCCTGCACATCAACTTCGAAACCCAGAAACCACTACGCCCATAGTAATCCCTGAATGCTCTGCCCCCGAAACACAGAAACCGCAGAAATCCACCCACATTTTCGTCCATCTACAACCCCATCCCACCACCATGAAGCACGCTGCTACTGACACGTCTACACCTTCGCTGGTTTAATCGTCACCATCCACGACACCATCCCTATCGAAGATTGGAGATCAAGAAGGTTCGGGTATTTAAGAGGATGCAGCGACGCCATTGAAGCTTGGTTAGGGAGAGTAGGTAATTTTAGGTAATTTAGGTAGTTTTCTAGGTAATTAGGAGTATATTAGGTTTAGTTTCGTTTAGGCTTGGCTTAAATCCGCTTTCCTTTCCATTTTCATATTCGAATTTTCGTTTTAAGTTCCGATTTGTCCATATTAGGGTTTCGAATCTCAGCTTCATTACTCAGTTTTCGATTTAGGGTTTCGATTTATTAGTTGTTTCTAGCATTTAAATCCTTGTAATTAAGCTTGATTTGGGACTATTGTTCATGAATCGCAAAGTTAGGTTGCAATTTGTCCAATTTCGTTCGATTTTTACCCTTCCCCTGTTCGAATTCAATTCTTCCCCTCTTCCCTGGTTTCTGTTATGTTCGAATCTTAAAATGAAGAAATCGCCATGTTTGGAGGAGCTTGAGGATTGTTTTCTAGTCTTCTGGGTCGTGAACCCTCACCGTTACTGGTTTGGCTTTTCTGTTTTGTTCTCCTTTAAGCATGTTTGATCTCGGTTAAAGTTTGATTCTGGCGATTGAATGCTTGAAGATGCTGCTGTTTACTTTTCTGCTTTTGGTGCTCTGTTTTTGGTTGGATTACTTTCTTGCCGTGTAGCCTTTGTGAGTTTGCTTCCCTTCCTGTTTCCATGAATCCCCTTCCTCTACTATTGCTTTGGCTTTAGGTTAGTTTGGTTTATTCGATTTTCCACCCTACCTCTACTGCTCCTCTGTTATGATGATAATTGAATTAATTAGGAGTGATTTCGGATTCAAGCTTTGATTTCAATTTGGGGTTGTTTCTGGTTCAGTGTTTTGGTAGTTTGGATTGGTTTATCCTCTGTTTTGGATTTAAAATAATTTATATTGTGGTTTAATTTGGTTGAATGTTGTGAGTATAGGTATTAGTTTAGTTCAATTAATTTACACACATGTGTTCATTTAATTGAGTGCTTAGGTTTAATTTGAATCGTTCTGTTTAGTTACTTAAGTTTAGTTAATTAATTTAATCATTTTGTTTAAATGACCATAATCTCAACGTTTTTTCCTATGGACCGACCGTTAAGTACTATGACTTCAACAAGCATGACCTTGGAAAAGTGGTTCGAAGCTTTGATGAAGTAGAATGAGTTCTTCGCCAGCAAAATTTGAGAGGACTAACAAAGGAATCAAGAAGCTCAAGCACAAAACGAATAATTGAGGAAACAATTAGGTTTGATCTTAAACCAAAAACAAAAGCTGAATGAAGACACCCTTCAATCTGAACTTGGAAGACATGAACAACTCTTCAGCCATGAAGTTGACTCTTCATGTGAGGATGAACCAACCAGAATGGCTAGAGGAGAGCCCCGGTTTCAAGCAAATTCCAATGACTTCAGAGTGGAAGTTCTTGAATTTGAAGGTAAGCTTGATCCTGAGAAATTTCTTGATTGGTTACGTACTATTGAGAGAGTCTTTGAATATAAAGATGTTCTTAATGATAAGAAGGTTAAATTGGTAGCCTTAACAATTATAAAGTATGAATGTATGTGGTGCACTAATTTGAGTTCAAAATGGCTAAGATAAAGGAAATCAAGAATCCGTACATGGGATAAAATGAATTCCAAAATCAAGCCTCGTTTTCTACCACCAACTTATGTCCAAGATTGCTATTCTCAACTTCATAACCTTAACCAAGATACTATGAGTGTTGAAGAATATACACAAGAGTTTGAGAAGCTGCTTATTAAGTGTGATATTCAAGAGCTAGAAGAAAAAACCATAGTAAGGTACTTGGGAGGGCTTGATCCTAGGTACTCTAATGTGCTTGAATTGCAATCATATACTTCTCTTCATGATTTTTGTGTCTTAGCACATAAAGTGTAGCAACAAAAGAAGGCAAGGCCACCCTTTAAGCCTCAAAACACACGGCCTTTGAACCAGAACGAACCTTTTAACAAGGGGAGTTCTAATCCTATTCCCAAGCCACAAAATCCTTTCCCCTTCAATGCACAAAAAACTCCAACTCCATGACAATCTCCTACACCCCAAATTTGACCTAATCCTAAGCCCATGAGCACTAGAACATGTTTCAAGTGCCAAGGGCTAGGCCACATAGCCTCAGAATGCCCTAACCGTAAGGTCATCACTTTGGCCGAATGGAGAGCCGTGGATGAGCAAGAGAAGGAGGAGGAATTTGAAGAAGAAAACCTTGAGGAAAGTCAATAAGAGGTTGAAGAAGAAGGTGATGAGGGTGAAACGCTAGTTTTGAGGAGAGTCTTGAATGGCCAGAAAGGTGCAAAAGACGAACAAAGAGAGAACATTTTTCATACAAGGTGCACGATTCAAGACAAGGTTTGCTCCTTGATTATTGATGGTGGGAGCTGTGCTAACGTAGTTTCTCTTAGCATGATTGAGAAACTAGGGTTGCAAGCTACGACCCATCCCTATTCATATAACATACAATGGCTAAATGAATGCAAAGGACTTCAAGTCAACTCACAGTGCCTCATTTCTCTATCCATTGGTAAGAGCTACCAAGATCAGCTTTGGTGTGACATTATACCCATAGATGCATGTCATGTATTGTTGGGCAGGCCATGGTTGTATGATAGAAAGGTGATGAATGATGAGTTCTTGAATACGTACTCCTTGTCTAGGGGAGGTAAGAACATTACCTTGAAGCCATTATCACCATCTGAACTCCTCAAAAGCAAACCCACAAAAGGGCGTGAACATTCTGGTTGTTTGCTTGCGTTTAGTGAAACTCTTTTAAAGGCCTCGAACCATGAATTGAAGGCTTTTAAAGAGTGGATCTTAACCATTCAAGATGAACCAGAATCCCCCATGCCAACTCACCCCATTGCTAAATCACTTATTCAAGCATTTTGTCACCTATTCCCAGAAGAGATACACATCGGTTCGCCTCCCGAGAGGGATGTCCAACACCATATTGGTCTCATTCCTGGTTCTATCGTCCCTAATAAGCCAGCTTATAGGATGAACCTGAAGGAAACTATGGACACTCAAAGGTAAGTGGAAGAATTAATGTCCAAGGGTGTAACACCCCGACCTCGTCGGGTCGTGTTACATGCCACAGTCCTTCCTCGGGAAGGACTGTTAAGGCAACATACTAAAACTTCTTTGAAATATAACATAAAAGGGACTCAACACTTAAGCCACTATAACATAATTGAGTCTCAAATTTGACCCTCGGGTTAGAAATGCCAAGATTTTTCTTAATCTTCTTGGACAAAACGGGCAGAGTTTTCCCTAAAAACTGCCCGTTTCCCAGGCTTAAAGCCTTACATTATAACCCTGTAATACATAAAGTAGTCAACAACCAACAACAGCTCAACAGCTACACGCCGGAGTCCCCAACTCTACGGGCCACACGCCCGGAGTACACAGAGTTTTCCATTTTTCATAAACTTTACAAGAAACAGACTAATTACATAACCTTGCAACCACATTCGACAATACACATAAAAATCATAAATATGGCAACATAGACCAAGCAAATCTACCCTGGGTGTTCCACGCAGCAGTCACCTGAACCTGGGAAAAGGGGAAAGTAATGGGAGTGAGCAACCACCGCTCAGTGAGTAAACCCTCTCTCCCAAAACATACTTAAAATACATATAACTTACCAAAAGCCTTTCGTAATTCATTTTAGTTGAAGACTTACACATCATACATCCTACTCGAACCATAAACCAACCGGAATCATAGACATACGAAAAAGCTTAACTTTAGTGAAATCGTAAAGCATAAACCGTTGCGTGAAATCGTAAAGCATAAACCGTTGAGTAAATCCATAAACATAGCAAAACATAAGCTTACTGAAAACATACGTAGTATCTTATTCACGTAAATGAGGAGACTAGACTCTTAGAGGTACTTTGTTACTGCCATCCCGAGTCGGCCAAACTCGAGCGGCAACATACGCCTATCCGGACAGACATCATACCATGCTGAGACATAATTTTCATACATAGACTTCAGGAGGGAATCAAACCACCATCCCTGAATCTATCATAACATAACATACATAATACCAGGCGGGAACTAAGCCACCATCCCTGGGTCTCAGACTTAAGCTTAAAGTTTCTAGAGTAGCTCCTCCACGTATACATACACATAAACATAACCATTCATACACATACGTACTTTTTCATATATATGTCTTAGGAAGACATAAACATAGTCATTCATACACATACATACTTATACTTATATTTATCAACTTGTATAAACATAATCATTCATACACATAGATACTTCGTAGACAAACATGCTTATACTTAATCATATATAGGTTTTGTGAACGTAAAACATGAAAACATAATTTCTTTACAACTTTAACTTTAGGCAAACAGCGAGAAACGTTTTTTTTACAAACACGGTGAGTATACTAACTCACGATTCAAAACTTGGGTAGTTACTATACATACACATAATCATAATCATTCATATACATACGTACTTATTCATAGTCATTCATACAAATACATACTTATATTTATTAACTTGTTTAAACATAATCATTCATACACATAGATACTTCGTAGACAAACATGCTTATACTTAATCATATATAAGTTTTCTGAACTTAAAACGTGAAAACATAATTTTCTTTCAACTTTGGCTTTAGGCAAACTACAAGAAATGCCTCTTAAAACAGGGTGAGTATCCTAACTCACGATTTAAAACTTGGTAGCTACTAGCGTGCACTTCAAAGCTAGGATTTGCAATACACAACCCCAGTTGTTCTTTTAAGATCGTTTCAACCCCTTTTAAGCGCAGAAGAATGAATTTGATGCAAATCAAGTTGACTAACTCATAAATCGATTTTGCGAATAGTTTAAAAGCCTTTCACATCCGAAATAAATTTGCTAAACTACTTGGTGAAATACGTTTACGAAATCATTTCTAACTTAAAAGTTTCGTAAAATCGTAATTAGTTTGTTAAATCGTAAAACGATTTCATTTTTAGCTTAAAAGCTTCGTAAAAACGTAATTCGTTTGCTAAATCGTAAAACGATACTCGTTTGAAATATAATGTGATTAGTTAATGCTTAATTCAAACTAAGTTCGAAGCTTATAAATGTTATAAGTTTGTTAATACATAAATCGACTTCCTTTGAAACTTCAAAGCTTCTTAAAAACGTAATATGCTTGCAAAGTCGAAAACGATTTCGTTTCTAACTTTAAAGTTACATATAAACGTAATACGGTTAGTAAAACGTTGCTAGTTTGTAAAACGACTTCATTTTTAACTTAAAAGCTTTTTAAACACGCAATACGTTTATTAACTTGTGAAACAACCTTACTTTTGACTTAAAAACTTCTTATAAAGGTAACACATTTATTAATCGTAAAACGACTCAATTTTCAACTAGAAGGCTCTTTATAAACATGCTAAGCTTGCCTAACCATAAACGACTTTGCTTCTAACTTGACAGTTTTGCTGAATCATAGAGCCGACTTCATTTGTTTTCAAACGTAATAAGCTTGCTCATAAACATAATAAGCTTAACTCACTTGTTTGTCCACACATACATTCGAATCCATATAACGACTCTGATTTAGCAACTCGGGGGTAAATCACCAAAATTGATTCAATCGGTACTAAACATATGTAACTCACTTCCAATTAACACCTCAAGCCTACTTCATCCAACTTGATTGAAGCTAAGCATATATAACTCTCTTCGAATTAACCTCATTAGCATAAGTCACCCAAATTGATTCGAATCAAAGCTAAACATATGTAACTCACTTCGAATTAACATCTTAAGCATAATTCACCCAAATTGATTCGAATCAAAGTTGAACATATGTAACTCACTTCGAATTAACATCTTAAGCATAATTCACCCAAATTGATTCGAATCGAAGCTAAGCATATATAATTCACATCGAATTCACATCTTAAGCATAATTCACCCAAATTGATTCGAATCGAAGCTGAACATATGTAACTCACT
>JACYFF010031958.1:46046840-46199506 GCA_017589665.1 Selenicereus undatus
ATTCACCCAAATTGATTCGAATCGAAGCTGAACATATGTAACTCACTTCGAATTAACATCTTAAGCATAATTCACCCAAATTGATTCGAATCGAAACTAAACATATATAATTCAGTCTGAATTAACATCTTAAGCATAACTCACCCAAATTGATTCGAACCGAAGCTAAGCACATATAACTCACTTCGAATTCACCCAAATTGATTCGAATCGAAACTAAACACATATAATTCACTCCGAATTAACATCTTAAGCATAATTCACCCAAATTGATTCGAATCGAAACTAAACATATGTAACTCACTTCAAATTAACATCTTAAGCATAATTCACCCAAATTGATTTGAATCGAAACTAAACACATATAACTCACTTCAAATACATATCTCTAGCATAATTCATACTCTTTAGGCATACATACTTATAACTAGCAAATCCATAAACTTATTCATATGATTATCAATCGAAATTCTTAAAATAAGTGGGATTAAAGGATTACCCACCTCGAATTCAAGCTATTTGCGTGCAATTTGGCTAGATTGAAGACGAATTCGAGCTCCACACACCCAAGAATCCCGTTTGCCTTCGCGTGGGGGTTCGGACTCCACCAAACCGAAACCCTAACTTACAATTTCTGATGAAATTAACCATAATTAGGAAGAATCTAGGTCAAGATTACACTTATAGATGAATGAGGGGTTCGAATTCACCTTGCATGCCACGAATTCACCGGCGTTCGGCCGGATTCCATCCTGCCCTGCACCCACGTTTTGGTTCTGCCGTGCGTGGGAGGTCGCCGACACCGGGGTTGCTCAAGTTGGGGCTCAATTGACCGGTGGTGGTGCGTGGAAGGAGACACGAAGCAGAGAGAAGGAAGAACAGCAGAAGCAGAGGTAGCAAGAGAGAGAGAGAGAGCCAGTCGGGGGGGGATCGCAGCAATGGAGGAAAGGAGAAATAAGGGGTACGCAATATTACGATCTTGCCCTTCCCTTATCTCTTTCATTTATGCGACAATCCCGAACTTAACACTGCTAGTCTAATTCGTAAACCGATTCCTAAACCCAAATCAATAATATAATCATTCATCAATTATTTGTTCCCAAATTTATCTTGGTTCGATTTAATGACATTGAACTATTTCTAAGGCTGACAAGTATTCAAGTAAACTTTTCCAACCCAACAGGCATGATATTCATTAAGCGAGTACGACAAAACTTCGGATCTCACAAAGGGGCTTCTACGAGAGTCCTTAAGAGCTTGTGTCGTACTGTTTGAGCTAAAATGTGCTATTTTTAAGGTACTTTTTCACCAGATTTATGCTCGTCTTAATAATATTTTTTAGGTTTTTAATTGATTTTATTTTATTTTGCAGATTTTTTAATAAATGTGAAAAAGGGCTGAAAGTGGCGAAAAATACGAGAAAAATGGGGAAAATGGCGGGAATTAAAAAACCGGCCCAAAATTCCAAAAAAACTGGCCCTAGCAGTAAAGGAAAAAAAAAACCCAGACCCGTCCGGCATAAACCGGACCGGCCGGTTCAGTAAACCCGGTTCTGAAAACTGGTTCAGTACTTAAGTATGCCCCCCCTTTCTTCGCGTCTGTCTTCTTCTTCTCCCTCACTCACGTTGCCCTGGCTTCAACCCAGAGAACCCGACCCCTTCCCAGAACCTTCGAACCTCCATCTCCTCTCTGTTTACCCTGTTCTCTCTCTTCCAGCACATCAACTTCGAAACCCAGAAACCACTTAGCCCAAAATAATCCCTGAATCCTCTGCCCCCGAAACACAGAAACCGCCGAAATCCACCCACAGTTTCGCCCATCTACAACCACATCCCACCACCGTAAAGCACGCTGCTACTGACACATCTACACCTTCGCTGGTTTCATCGACACCATCCCAATCCAAGCGTGGAGATCGAGAAGGTTCGGGTATTTAAGAGGATGCAGCGACGCCATTGAAGCTTGGTTAGGGAGAGTAGGTAATTTTAGGTAATTTAGGTAGTTTTCTGGGTAATTAGGAGTAGATTAGGTTTAATTTTGTTTAGGCTTGGTTTAAATCCGCTTTCCTTTTCATTTTCATATTCGAATTTTCGTTTTAAGTTTCGATTTTTCCATATTAGGGTTTCGAATCTCAGCTTCATTACTCAGTGTTCGATTAAGGGTTTCGATTTATTAGTTGTTTCCAGCTTTTAAATCCTTGTAATTGAGCTTGATTTGGGATTATTGTTCATGAATCGCGAAGTTAGGTTTCAATTTGTCCAACTTCGTTCGATTTTCACCCTTCCCCTGTTCGAATTCGATTCTTCCCCTCTTCCCTAGTTTTTGTTCTCTTCGAAACTTAAAATGAAGAAATCGCCATGTTTGGAGGAGCTTGAGGCTTGTTTTTTGGTCTTCTAGTTCGTGAAACCTCACCTTTACTGGTTTGGCTTTTCTGCTTTATTCATTTTTTGCTTTGTTCTGCTTTAAGCTTGTTTGATCTCGGTTAAAGTTTGATTCTGGTGATTGAATGTTTGAAGATGCTGCTGTTTACTTTTCTGCTTTTGGTGCTCTATTTTTGGTTCGATTACTCTCTTGCCGTGTAGCCTTTGTGAGTTTGCTTCCCATCCTGTTTACGTGGATCCCCTTCCTCTACTATTGCTTTGGTTTTAGGTTAGTTTGGCTTATTCAATTTTTCTCCCTACCCCTGCTATTCCTTTGTTCTTATGATAGTTGAATTAATTGGGAATGATTCTGGATTCAAGCTTTGATTTCAGTTTGGGTTTGTTTCTGGTTCAGTGTTTTGGTAGTCTGGATTGGTTTATCCTCTGTTTTGGATTTCAAATAATTTGGTTGATTGTTGTGAGTACAGGTATTAGTTTAGTTCAATTAATTTACACACCTGTGTTCGTTTAGTTGAGTGCTTATGTTTAATTTGAATCGTTCCGTTTAGTTACTTAAGTTTAGTTAATTAGTTTAATCATTTTGTTTAAATGACCATAATCTCAACGTTTTTCCATGTGGACCGACCCTTAAGTACTATGACTTCGAGAAGCATGACCTTGGAAAAGAGGTTTGAAGCTTTGATGAAGTACAATGAGTTCTTCGCCAGCAAAATTTGAGAGGACTCACAAAGGAATCAAGAAGATCAAGCAAAAAATGAATACTTAAGGAAACAATTAGGTTTGATGTTGAAGCAAAAACAAACGCTGAATGAAGACACCCTTCAATCTGAACTTGGAAGACATGAGCAACTCTTCAGCCATGAAGTTGACTCTTCAAGTGAGGAAGAACCAACCAGAATGGCTAGAGGAGAGCCACGGTTTCAAGCAAATTCCAATGACTTCAGAGTGGAAGTTCCTGAATTTGAAGGTAAGCTTGATCCTGAAGAATTTCTTGATTGGTTACACACTATTGAGAGAGTCTTTGAATATAAAGATGTTCTTAATGATAAGAAGGTTAAATTGGTAGCCTTAAGACTTAACAAGTATGCATCAATGTGGTGGTCTAATTTGAGTTCAAAATGGCTAAGATAAAGGAAATCAAGAATCCGTACATGGGATAAAATGAAATCCAAACTCAAGCCTCGTTTTCTACCACCAACTTATGCCCAAGATTGCTATTCTCAACTTCATAACCTTAACCAAGATACTATGATTGTTGAAGAATATACACGAGAGTTTGAGAAGCTGCTTATTAAGTGTGATATTCAAGAGCCAGAAGAAAAAACCATAGTAAGGTACTTGGGAGGGCTTGATCCTAGGTACTCTAATGTGCTTGAATTGCAATCATATACTTCTCTTCATGATGTTTGTGTCTTGGCACATAAAGTGGAGCAACAAAAGAAGGCAAGGCCACCCTTTAAGACTCAAAACACACAGCCTTTGAACTAGAACCAACCTTTTAACAAGGGGAGTTCCAATCCTATTCCCTAGCCATAAATCCCGTTCAATCCATAAAAAACTCCAACTCGATAACAAGCTCATACACCCCAAATTTCACCTAATCCAAAGCCCATGAGCACTTGAACATCTTTCAAGTGCCAAGGGCTAGGCCACATTGCCTCAGAATGCCATAACCGTAAGGTGATCACTTTAGCCGAATGGAGAGTCGTGGATGAGCAAGAGAAGGAGGAGGAATTTGAAGGTGAAATTGAAGAAGAAAACCTAGAGGAAAGTCCATAAGAGGTTGAAGAAGAAGCTGATGAGGGTGAAACGCTAGTTTTGAGGAGAGTCTTGAACGGCCAGAAAGGTGCAAAAGATGAACAAAGAGAGAACATTTTTCATACAAGGTGCACGGCCCAAGACAAGGTTTGCTCCTTGATTATTGATGATGGGAGTTGTGGTAACGTAGTTTCTCTTATCATGATTGAGAAACTAGGTTTGCAAGCTACGACCCATCCCTATCCATATAGCATACAACGGCTGAATCAAAGCAAGGACTTCAAGTCAACTCACTGTGCCTCATTTCTCTATCCATTGGTAAGAGTTACCAAGATCAGCTTCGGTGTGATATTATCCCCATGGATGCGTGTCATGTGTTATTGGGCAGGCCATGGTTGTATGATAGAAAGGTGATGAATGATGAGTTCTTGGATATATACTTCTTTTCTAAGGGAGGTAAGAAGATTAACTTGAAGCCATTATCACCATCCAAACTCCTCAAAAGCAAACCCACAAAAGGCCGTGAACATTCTGGTTGTTTACTTACCTTTAGTGAAACTCTTTTAAAAGCCTTGAATCATGAATTTAGGGCTTTTAAAGAGTGGATCCTAACCATTCAAGATGAACCAGAATCCCCCATGCCAGCTCACCCCATTGCTAAATCACTCATTCAAGCATTTTGTCACCTATTCCCAAAAGAGATACGCATCGGTTTACCTCCCGAGAGGGATGTCCAACACCATATTGATCTCATTCCTGGTTCTATTGTCCCTAATAAGCCAGCTTATAGGATGAACCTGAAGGAAGCTATGGAGATTCAAAGGTAAGTCGAAGAATTAATGTCCAAGGGTCTTCGACGAGAGTCCTTAAGCGCTTGTGTCGTCCTGTTTGAGCTAAAATGTGCTATTTTTAAGGTACTTTTTCACCACTTTTATGCTCGTTTTAATAATATTTTTCAGGTTTTTAATTGATTTTATTTTATTTTGCAGATTTTTTAATAAATGTGGAAAAAGGGCTGAAAGTGGCGAAAAATACGAGAAAATGGGGAAAATGACGGGAATTCAAAAACCGGCCCAAGCAGCTAAGGAAAAAAAACCCCAGACCGGTCCAGCATAAACCGGACAGGCCGGTTCAGTAAAACCGGTTTAGAAAACCGGTTCAATACTTAAGTAAACCCCCCCTTTCTTCGCGTCTGTCTTCCTCTTCTCCCTCACTCGCGTTGCCCTGGCTTCAACCCAGAGAACCCGACCCCCTTCCCAGAATCTTCGAACCTCCATCTCCTCTGTCTCTACCCCGTTGTCTCTCTTACAGCACATTAACTTTGAAACCCAGAAACCACTTCGCCCACAGTAATCCCTGAATCCTCTGCCCCCGAAACACAGAAACCGCCGAAATCCACCCACAGTTTCACCCATCGACAACCACATCCCACCACCGTGAAGCACGCTGCTACTGACACGTCTACACCTTCGCTGGTTTCATCGTCACCATCCACGACATCATCCCAATCCAAGCGTGGAGATCGAGAAGGTTCGCGTATTTAAGAAGAAGTAGTGACGCCATTGAATCTTGGTTAGGGAGAGTAGGTAATTTTAGGTAATTTAGGTAGTTTTCTAGGTAATTAGGAGTAAATTAGGTTTAATTTCGTTTAGGCTTGGTTTAAATTCGCTTTCCTTTTCATTTTCATATTCGAATTTTCGTTTTAAGTTTCGATTTTTCCATATTAGGGTTTCGAATCTCAGCTTGATTCCTCAGTTTTTGATTTAGGGTTTCGATTTATTAGTTGTTTCCAGCATTTAAATCCTTGTAATTAAGCTTGATTTGTGATTATTGCTCATGAATCGCGAATGTTAGGTTGCAATTTGTCCAACTTCGTTCGAGTTTTACCCTTCCCCTGTTCGAATTCGATTCTTCCCCTCTTCCCTGGTTTTTGTTCTATTCAAATCTTGAAATGAAGAAATCGCCATGTTTGGAGGAGCTTGAGTCCTTTTTTCTGGTCTTCTAGTTCGTGAAACCTCACCTTTACTGGTTTGGCTTTTCTGCTTTATTCATTTTCTGCTTTGTTCTGCTTTAAGCATGTTTGATCTCGGTTAAAGTTTAATTCTCGCGATTGAATGTTTGAAGATGTTGTTGTTTACTTTTCTACGTTTGGTGCTCTATTTTTGGCTCGATTACATTCTTGCCGTGTAGCCTTTGTGAGTTTGCTTCCCTTCCTGTTTCCATGGATCCCCTTCCTCTGCTATTGCTTTGGTTTTAGGTTAGTTTGGCTTATTCGATTTTTCTCCTTGCCCCTGCTATTCCTTTGTTCTGATGATAGTTGAATTAGTTAGGAATGATTCTGGATTGAAGCTTTGATTTCAGTTTGGGGTTGTTTCTGGTTCAGTGTTTTGGCAGTCTGGATTGGTTTATCCTCTGTTTTGGACTTCAAATAATTTTGGTAGTGGTTTAATTTGGTTGAATGTTATGTGTACAGGTAATAGTTTAGTTCAATTAATTTACACACCTGTGTTCGCTTAGTTGAGTGCTTATGTTTAATTTGAATCGTTATGTTTAGTTACTTAAGTTTAGTTAATTAGTTTAATTGTTTTGTTTAAATGACCATAATCTCAACGTTTTTCCCTGAGGACCGACCCTTAAGTACTATGACTTCGAGAAGCATGACCTTGGAAAAGAGGTTCGAAGCTTTGATGAAGTATAATGAGTTCTTCGCCAGAAAAATTTGAGAGGACTCACAAAGGAATTAAGAAGCTCAAGCACAAAATGAATACTTGAGAAACAATTAGGTTTGATCTTGAAGCAAAAACAAAAGCTGAATGAAGACACCCTTCAATCTGAACTTGGAAGACATGAACAGCTCTTCAGCCATGAAGTTGACTCTTCAAGTGAGGAAGAACCAACCAGAATGGCTAGAGGAGAGCCCCGGTTTCAAGCAAATTCCAATGACTTCAGAGTGGAAGTTCCTGAATTTGAAGGTAAGCTTGATCCTGAAGAATTTCTTGATTGGATACGTACTATTGAGAGATTCTTTGAATACAAAGATGTTCTTAACAATAAGAAGGTTAAACTGGTAGCCTTAAGACTTATAAGGTATGCATCTATGTGGTGGACTAATTTGAGTTCAAAATGGCTAAGATAAAGGAAATCAAGAATCCGTACATTGGATAAAATGAAATCAAAACTCAAGCCTCGTTTTCTACCACCAACTTATGTCCAAGATTGCTATTCTAAACTTCATAACCTTAACCAAGATACTATGATTGTTGAAGAATATATACGAGAGTTTGAGAAGCTGCTTATTAAGTGTGATATTCAAGAGCCAGAAGAAAAAACCATAGTAAGGTACTTGGGAGGGCTTGATCCTAGGTACTCTAATGTGCCTGAATTGCAATCATATACTTCTCTTCATGATGTTTGTGTCTTAGCACATAAAGTGTAGCAACAAAAGAAGGCAAGGCCACCATTTAAGCCTCAAAACACACGAACTTTGAACCAGAACCAACCTTTTAACAAGGGGAGTTCCAATCCTATTCCCAAGCCACAAAATCCTTTCCCCTTCAATCCACAAAAACTTCCAACTCCATAACAAGCTCCTACACCAAAAATTTGACCTAATCCTAAGCCCATGAGCACTAGAACATGTTTCAAGTGCCAAGGGCTAGGCCACATAGCCTCAGAATGCCGTAACCGTAAGGTGATCACTTTGGCCGAATGGAGAGTCGTGGATGAGCAAGAGAAGGAGGAGGAATTTGAAGGTGAAATTGACGACGAAAACCTTGAGCAAAGTCAATAAAAGGTTGAAGAAGAAGGTGATGAGGGTGAAACGCTAGTTTTGAGGAGAGTCTTAAACGGCCAGAAAGGTGCAAAAGACGAACAAAGAGAGAACATTTTTCATACAAGGTGCACGATTCAAGAGAAGGTTTGCTCCTTGATTATTGATGGTGGGAGCTGTGCTAACGTAGTTTCTCTTAGCATGATTGAGAAACCAGGTTTGCAAGCTACGACCCATCCCTGTCCATATAACATACAACGGCTGAATCAAAGCAAGGACTTCAAGTCAACTCACGGTGCCTCATTTCTCTATCCATTGGTAAGAGTTACCAAGATCAGCTTTTGTGTGATATTATCCCCATGGACGCATGTCATGTGTTGTTTGGCAGGCCTTGGTTGTATAATAGAAAGGTGATGAATGATGAGTTCTTCAATACATACTCCTTGTATAAGGGAGGTAAGAACATTACCTTGAAGCCATTATCACCATCCAAACTCCTCAAAAGCAAAACAACAAAACGCCGTGAACATTCTGGTTGTTTACTTACCTTTAGTGAAACTCTTTTAAAGGCTTCGAATCATGAATTTAAGGCTTTTAAAGAGTGGATCCTAACCATTCAAGATGAACCAGAATCCCCCATGCCAACTCACCCCATTGCTAAATCACTCATTCAAGCATTTTGTCACCTATTACCAAAAGAGATACGCATCGGTTTACCTCCCGAGAGGGATGTCCAACACCATATTGATCTCATTCCTGGTTCTATCGTCCCTAATAAGCCAGCTTATAGGATGAACCTGAAGGAAACTATGGAGATTCAAAGGTAAGTGGAAGAATTAATGTCCAAGGGGCTTCTACGAGAGTCCTTAAGTGCTTGTGTCGTACTGTTTGAGCTAAAATGTGCTATTTTTAAGGTACCTTTTCACCAGTTTTATGCTCTTTTTGATAATATTTTTTAGGTTTTTAATTGATTTTATTTTATTTTGCAGATTTTGTAATAAATGTGGAAAAAGGGCTGAAAGTGGCGAAAAATACGACAAAAATGGAGAAAATGACGGGAATTCAAAAACCGGACCAAAATTCCAAGAAAACCGGCCCAAGCTGCAAAAGAAAAAAAAAACCCAGGTCGGTCCAGTATAAACCGGACCGGCCGGTTCAGTATACCCTGTTTAGAAAACCGGTTCAGGACTTAAGTAAACCCCCTTTTCTACGTGTCTATCTTCTTCTTCTCCCTCACTCGCGTTGCCCTGGCTTCAACCCAGAGAACCCGACCCCCTTCCCAGAACTTTCGAACCTCCATCTCCTCTGTCTCTACCCCGTTCTCTCTCTTCCAGCACATCGACTTCGAAACCCAGAAACCACTTCGCCCACGGTAATCCCTGAATCCTCTGCCCCCGAAACACAAAAACCCCCGAAATCCACCCACAGTTTCGCCCATCTACAACCCCATCCCACCACCGTGAAGCACATTGCTACTGACACGTCTACACCTTCGCTGGTTTCATCGTCACCATCCACAACACCATCCCAATCGAAGGTTGGAGATCGAGGCGGTTCGGGTCTTTAAGGGGATGCAGCAACGCCATTGATGCTTGGTTAGGGAGAGTAGGTAATTTTAGGTACTTTAGGTAGTTTTCTAGGTAATTAGGAGTAGATTAGGTTTAATTTCGTTTAGGCTTGGTCGAAATCCGCTTTCCTTTTCATTTTCATATTTGAATTTTCGTTTTAAGTTTCATTTTTTCCGTATTAGGGTTTCGAATCTCAGCTTCATTGCTCAGTTTTCGATTTAGGGTTTCGATTTATTAGTTATTTCCAGCATTTAAATCCTTATAATTAAGCTTGATTTGCGATTATTGTTCATGAATCGCGAAGTTAGGTTGCAATTTGTCCAATTTCGTTCGATTTTTACCCTTCCCCTGTTTGAATTTGATTCTTCCCTCTTCCCTGGTTTCTGTTCTGTTTGAATCTTAAAATGAAGAAATTGCCATGTTTGGAGGAGCTTGTGGCTTATTTTCTGGTCTTCTGGTTCGTGAACCCTCACCTTTACTGGTTTGGCTATTCTGCTTTAACCATGTTTAATCTCGGTTAAAGTTTGATTCTAGCGATTGAATGTTTAAAGATGCTACTGTTTACTTTTCTGCTTTTGGTGCTCTGTTTTTGGTTGGATTACTTTCTTGCCGTGTAACCTTTGTGAGTTTGCTTCCCTTCCTATTTCCATGAATCCCCTTCCTCTACTATTCCTTTGGTTTTAGGTTAGTTTGGTTTATTCGATTTTCCTCCCTGCCCCTATTGCTCCTCCTCTGTTCTGATGATAGTTGAACTAATTAGGAATGATTCTGGATTCAGGCTTTGATTTCAATTTGGCGTTGTTTTTGGTTCAGTGTTTCGGTAGTCTGGATTGGTTTATCCTCTGTTCTGAATTTCAAATAATTTTGGTAGTGGTTTAATTTGGCTGAATGTTGTGAGTATAGGTATTAGCTTAGTTCGACTAATTTACACACCTGTGTTCGTTTAGTTGAGTGCTTATGTTTAATTTGAATCGTTCTGTTTAGTTACTTAAGTTTAGTTAATTAGTTTAATCATTTTGTTTAAATGACCATAATCTCAACGTTTTTCCCTGTGGATCGACCCTTAAGTACTATGGCTTCGAGAAGCATGACCTTGGAAAAGAGGTTCGAAGCTTTGATGAAGTAGAATGAGTTCTTCGCCAGCAAAATTTGAGAGGACTCACAAAGGAATCAAGAAGCTCAAGCACAAAATGAATACTTGAGGAAACAATTAGGTTTGATCTTGAAGCAAAAACAAAAGCTGAATGAAGACACCCTTCAATCTGAACTTGGAAGACATGAAGAACTCTTCAGCCATGAAGTTGACTCTTCAGGTGAGGAAGAACCAACCAGAATGGCTAGAGGAGAGCCACGGTTTCAAGCAAATTCCAATGACTTCAGAGTGGAAGTTCTTGAATTTAAAGGCAAGCTTGATCCTGAAGAATTTCTTGATTGGTTACGTACTATTGGGAGAGTCTTTGAATATAAAGATGTTCTTAACGATAAGAAGGCTAAATTGGTAGCCTTAAGACTTATAAGGTATGCATCTATGTGGTGGACTAATTTGAGTTCAAAATGGCTAAGATAAAGGAAATCAAGAATCCGTACATGGGATAAAATGAAATCCAAACTCAAGCCTCGTTTTCTACCACCAACTTATGTCTAAGACTGCTATTCTCAACTTCATAACCTTAACCAAGATACTATGAGTGTTGAAGAATACGCACGAGAGTTTGAGAAGCTGCTTATTAAGTGTGATATTCAAGAGCCAGAAGAAAAGACCATAGTAAGGTACTTGGGAGGGCTTCATCCTAGGTACTCTGATGTGCTTGAATTGCAATCATACACTTCTCTTCATGATGTTTGTGTCGTGGCACATAAAGTGGAGCAACAAAAGAAGGCAAGGCCACCCTTTAAGCCACAAAACACACGACCTTTGAACCAGAACCAATCTTTTAACAAGGGGAGTTCCAATCCTATTCCCAAGCAACGAAATCCTTTCCCTTTCAATCCACAAAAAACTCCAACTCCATAACAAGCTCCTACACCGCAAGTTTGACTTCATCCTAAGCCCATTAGCACTAGAATATGTTTCAAGTGCCAAAGGCTAGGCCACATAGCCTCAGAATGCCCTAACTGTAAGGTGATCACTTTGGCCGAATGAAGAGCCGTGGATGAGCAAGAGAAGGAGGAGGAATTTGAAGGTGAAATTGAAGAAGAAAACCTTGAGGAAAGTCAATAAGAGGTTGAAGAAGAAGTTGATGAGGGTCAAACGCTAGTTTTGAGGAGAGTCTTGAATGGCCAGAAAGGTGCAAAAGACGAACAAAGAGAGAACATTTTTCATACAAGGTGCACGATTCAAGACAAGGTTTGCTCCTTGATTATTGATGGTGGGAGCTGTGCTAACGTAGTTTCTCTTAGCATGATTGAGAAACTAGGGTTGCAAGCTACGACCCATCCCTATTCATATAACATACAATGGCTAAACGAATGCAAAGGACTTCAAGTCAACTCACAGTGCCTCATTTCTCTATACATTGGTAAGAGCAACCAAGATCAGCTCTGGTGTGACATTATACCCATCAATGCATGTCATGTATTGTTGGGCAGGCCATGGTTGCATGATAGAAAGGTGATGCATGATGGGTTCTTGAATACATACTCCTTGTCTAAGGGAGGTAATAAGATTACCTTGAAGTCATTATCACCGTCTGAACTCCTGAAAAGCAAACCCACAAAAGGCAATGAACATTCTCGTTGTTTACTTACCTTCGGTGAAACTCTTTTAAAGGATTCGAATCATGAATTTAAGGCTTTTAAAGAGTGGATCTTAACCATTCAAGATGAACCAGAATCCCCCATGCCAACTCACCCCATTGCTAAATCACTGATTCAAGCATTCTGTCACTTATTCGCAGAAGAGATACCCACGGGCTTACCACCTAAGAGGGATATCCAATACCATATTGATCTCATTCCTGGTTCTATCCTCCCTAATAAGCTAGCTTATAGGATGAACCCGAAGGAAACTGTAGAGATTCAAAGGCAAGTGGAAGAGTTAATGTCAAAGGGGCTTGTACGAGAGTCCTTAAGCCCTTGTGTCGTACCTGCCTTGTTGGTTCCAAAGAAGGATGGCAGCCAACGAATGTGTGTGGACAGTAGAGCCATAAAGAAGATCACAATCAAGTATAGGTATCCCATACCTAGGCTTGAAGACATGTTGGATGAACTACATGGCTCTAAGGTATTCTCCAGGATTCATCTTTGAAGTGGATACTACTAGATTAGAATCCGTGAGGGAGATGAATGGAAGACTACATTCAAGACTAAAGGTGGTTTATATAAGTGGCTTGTTGTGCCATTTGGTCTTTCTAATGCTCCCAGTACTTTCATGAGGATAATGAATCAAGTATTCAAGCCTTACATTGGCAAGTTCGTGGTAGTCTACTTTGATGACATTTTAATATATTCCAAGGACGAGCTAGCACACCAAGATCATCTTAATCAAATTATACATGTCCTGGAACGTGAGGAGTTGTATGGTAATCTTACGAAGTGTACTTTCTTCACTCAGGAGGTTACATTCTTAGGTTACATTGTTTATGAAGAAGGTATCAAGGCAGACGAAGGGAAGATAGAGGCTATTCGGTCTTGGCCTCAACCACAAAGCATACATGATGTTCGAAGTTTCTATGGTTTAGCTTCCTTTTACCGGAGGTTCATTATGAGTTTCAACACTACAATGTCCCCCATTACTAAAGTGCCTAAGGGTGCATCATTCAAATTGAACCCCAAAGCAGAATCTACCTTTGAAGAAGTAAAGAAGAAGCTTACTCAAGCACTGGTTCTTGCATTGTCGTGCTTTGAGAAAGTTTTTAAAGTTGAAAGTGATGCATCGGGAGTGGGAATTGGTGGAGTTCCAACTCAAGAAGGTAAACCATGAGCCTTCTTTAGTGAGAAATTAGGTGAGTTAAGAAGAAAATACTCCATATCTGACAAGGAATTCTATGCAATAGTTCGGTGTCTACAGCATTGGAGCCATTACTTGGTGGCTGGTGAGTTTATATTGCTTTCTGATGATGAGGCACTGAAGTACATTGAAGGCCAGCACAAGCTTAACTCACGCCATGCTAAATGGGTTGAGTTCCTTCAGTCATTCCACTTCACCATCAAACACAAATCAAGAAAATTGAATCAATGTGCGGATGCATTATCAAGGAGACACCTCCTATTGTTTCAACTAGATGCTCTTATTCTCAATTTTGAGCATCTTAAGAGGTTGTATGCTGAAGATGAAGACCTTGGGAACCTATATTCTACATGCTTGGAGCACCCCAAGGGGGATTTCTTAGTCCAAGAGGGCTATTTGTTCAAAGGAGTACGGCTGCGTATTCCTAAGTGTAGCACCCGTGAGCTCTTGACTAAGGAGATTCATGGTGGTTCCTTGGCTGGTGATTTTGGTGAATCAAAGACCTTAACCATGTTAAGGGAGCATTACAATTGGCCAGGGATGGAGAACGACATTCAAGACATCCTAAGAAGGTGTGGAACGTGCCAAGTAGCTAACAGTCATACCTTACCCCACAGTTTATACACTCCACTGCCCGTACCTACTTTGCCTTGGGTGGATGTGAGTATGGACTTTGTTTTAGGTTTGCCTAAGACCCAAAGGGACAAGGATTCCATTTTTGTGGTGGCGGACAGGTTCTCTAAGATGGCACACTTGATCCCTTACAATAAAACCAATGATGCTACACACATTGCTGAGTTATACTTGAAAGAGGTAACAAGGTTGCATGGTATCCCTAAGTCCTTTATTTTTGATAGGGATACCAAATTTCTAAGTCAGTTTTAGATCACTGTTTGGAAGAAGTTTGGTACTAAGTTGCTGTTTAGTACCACTTGTCACCCCCAAACTGATGGCCAAACTAAGGCGACTAATCGAACCTTAGGTACTCTCCTAAGAGCTTTGATTAAACCTTATGCTAAAGCTTGGGATTTACTCTTGCCACATGCTGACTTTGCTTACAACATAACTCCCAGCAAGGGTACTGGTCTTTCACCATTTATGGTGGTGTATGGGATTGATCCTTTAAGTCCCAACGATCTTACTCCCCGGCCTCAAGACCAAAAACCACATGTTGATGCAGCAACAAGAGTAAGGGAGATTCAGAAGCTTCACGAGTTGCTAAAGGCTAGAACTGAGAAGACTAATGCATCCTATGAAGCCCAAGCCAACAAGCATAGAAGAAAGATGGTATTTCAACCAGGAGATCTAGTTTGGATCCACTTTAGGAAGGAAAGATTTCCTTCCAAAAGAAAGAACAAACTCATGCCACGAGCTGAAGGTCCATTTGAGGTCTTGGAAAGAATAAATGACAATGCATAAAAGGTTGATCTACCTGGAGATTATGGAGTTTCAGCCATGTTCAATGTGGCAGACTTGAGCCCCTTCCATCCCGATGGTTCCCCAATAGATTTCAGGATCAAATCTTTTAAACAACGGGAGGATGATGGAGTCCTACCTAGCCATAACCTTTTCCATGATGTACCAAGTCCAGAACGTCCAAGAACAAGGTCCCAAGTTCAAAGGATGGGTCACATTTTTCAAGAAACTCAAACAGTCACAACCGGGTTGCCTGGCCAGAAAATGCCCGGTTTTGTTCATCTCAATACTTGAGCTACATTCTGGATTAAGTATAATACTTTTACATTTTTGGAATCCTTACCATGTCTACTTTCAGGTCCAAGCATTCATTTACAATCGTGCACATAAGAAGGTGGAAGATCAATGTGTTGTGTCTAACTGTTGATGATTTTTGAGGGGGAATGGAAAATTAAATAAAAGAAAAAGGAAAATGATGCCTCAAATACTCACGATTGTCAGTCGTAGTACTCAAGGGTCGGTCCACAGGAAAAACGTGAGATTTATGGTCATTTAAAAACTAAACGATTAAATTTAACTAATTAAACCAAATTAAACAACTACACTTGAAATTAACCATGGTTGAAAACTAACAACCTAATTACTTTAATTATTTCACAATCAAGCTAAGCAGAATATGGCACTTGATTAAGCAGTACGGAGGGGATTGAATTGAAGCAGAAGAACAGAACATCAGCAGGGAAGAGCATAATAACAACAAGAAAACAGGGGAAAGGGAAACGATTTGCAACAATGAAGAACAGCAAGGCATATCCAGCACAGGGAAAACACAGAACAGCAAGCAATCAAACCAAAGCTTCAGACAGGGGAAGGGAATTTTGACAGAACCGAAGGGGGAGTGAACGCAATCTAACCAGTTTTCGGGCTTCCTTGCTTGAAGCTCAGCCTTCCATCCTTAATGGCGAAACCGTCATTGTTAGACCCAGAAAGATCGAAACAGAAACGAACAGGGGAAGGGGAACGAAGCAATAATGAACGCAATAAACCCAGAATCAAACCAAAAGCTTAATTACAGCCAAGGAATCTCGAATTTGCAATGAATTCAACCATAAACCGAATCTAAAACCTAACCCTAATTTCTGAAATTCGAAAGCAAGATAACAAAATTTAAACTCAAAATTTCTGAGATTCGAATACGAAAATGAAATTAACAACAAAACTGAATCTAAACCCTAAAAACGGAATTTAAACCTAATCCTAATCCTAAAATCTAACCTACACTACCTAACTCCCATGGCGTCGTCTTCCTCCTTTTATACCTGAAGCCCTCTTCATTTCTGACCCTTCGATTTACTACTTGCTCGGACGGTGGTGATGAAGCCAAACGCATGGGGTGTTGTGGCTTGGTGTTTGTGGTGGAGGATGAGTTGGTGGGTTTCGGTTTTGGGGAAAACCGTGGGTAGAGGGTGTACGGGTTTGAGGAATTCAGTGGGCTGGGATGTTGTGCTGGAGGAGAGAGAACGGGGTAGAGAGAGAGAGGAGATGAGGTGGTGTGAGAATGAGGATGGGTCGAGGGTTTGGGTTTCGGGGTTGGGAACGAATAAGCAGAGAAGAAGACCACAGGTCGGGGAGAGAGAGAGAAGCAGAGGACGAAGATGAGGAGAGAGAAAATGAAGGGGAGGGGGTTTACTTAAATGTTTGAACCGGGTTTTGCGTGAACCAGACCGGTCCGGTTTTTTTTTTGGACCGGTTTGGTTTTTTTTTTCCTTTTTCCTTTGCCGTTTTTTATCGAATTTGGCCCGATTCTTCAACCTCCGACATTTCTTCTATTTTTCTCACTTTTTCTGCCTTTTAAACCCTTTTTTCCCGCATTTATTCAAAATATGCAAAATAAAATAAAATCAATTAAAAGCCTAAAAAATATTATTAAAACGAGCATAAAACCGGTGAAAAATTACCTTAAAAATATCACATTTTTAGCTCAAACACTAACCCGCCAGTTTTGGTTCAAAACTGCACGGTTGAATGTTTAGGTGGAATTACCCCACTTAAACGTGGTTTAACGCTGATTTCTTTACAGGAGTGGTTTGTACACACCCTAAGGTTTCCCCCCATGGCCTGAAAACTAAATCATGCTCACTTTTACTTAGCTTGGTTCAGGTTTGAAAACCGGGGTGAAATCTGCATGTGAACCCGGTTTAAAGGAGCATGGTTCATTTACCTCCATCTGTGGGTTTACTCCTCTTCAGCTAGAGTGGCACACAATCCAAGGGATGGTACACTTCCCTAAGCTACAATCATGGGCTGTAACCTCGAGAAGAATGGCCAATAGGAAGCAAGCTGCAAATGAAGTTGTCTCACGGCTCTCATTGGTCAGCTGAAAAGCGGAAGCAACTTTACAGCTAAAGCACATGCTCTTGACTTTATTTTTGATTGATAAAGCTTAAGTATAAGTTAATTAAGTTTTAATAAACATTTGTTTTGCTTTCCTTGTTGATTTGGATGTACTTAGATTAGTCTTAAGTTTGCTTTATACACGGTTAATCATAACCGTGGAGTTTAGGCTAATCTAATACCTGTCCTCCCTAGGAGGGTAAGGTATGGTGTATGCTTTCTTGCTAGTGAGCTTACTACGCGTGTAACAAAAGAAGTTGCCGGAGATTATTGAACCTCACTTCAGATTTTGAATGAAATAAACCGTACAGAGCATTTGAAGCTTTCGTTCAAAAACATATAACTTGCTTATCCTTAACTAAGCCGGTTAAGGTGGCGTCTAAGTGAGTCCTAACTTTGATTAAGTTGTGATATTCTATATCTTAATCGCACTTAGGGGCCCTAACCTTGGTTTTGGTGGTGTTTCGGCATCCAAAATCCAAGATTAGCTCTATCCAAACTCTCCATTTCAGTCTGTAGCCCTCCCTTTGATTCTCTTTGATTGTAAGCTTGACTTCATTGAGCTTTACATCACATATTCTAAATTAGTATCCAGAAACACCACTTAATTAATAGTTAAGACTTACTTGATCACCACCTTAATCGACCTAATTAAGGATAAGCAAGTGAAGTGTTTAAGGGGAATCAAGAGCAATGCCCTCAATTTAGATTTTTGATTCAAAGTTGGATGATGTTTTACAAGCGGGCCGTGGCTTACTTTAGTACTAGTCTAGCAAGCAAGCAAGCACACTCCTAAAGGTTTCCTTCCTAGGAAGGAAAGGTCTTAGATTAGGCTAATCACTCGGTTTAAGCTAGCCTAGATACAAGCTCATTTAACCTAATCTAATTATATTCAAAATGCAAAGGAAAACAAAGCAAATGAAGTTACGACCTTAAACATACATGTTTAAGCCTTAATACAATCTGCCTTAGCAAAAAGAAGCAGCAACTTGTGGTGAGCACTTTACGGCTAACCAATCAGCTTCAAGAACATGTTTTTGCTGCCTTTGCTTCCCATTGGTTGCACTTCTATAGACAACTTCCTTTTGCAGCTTGATGATTGAGTCTTTAGAGGCCTTGGGACGTGTGCCAAGCTGGATGGATCATGAAGATGGCCAAGGCTCTTGTGAGGTATTAATCATCTTGGGTGGCCACAAAATTTTGAATTGAAGCAAGAGGTGATTACACAAGGATTTGAGCAGCGCTCAACTCAAGGACGTTGTCCTTACTCTCAACAAGAATTGAGGGCAATTCTTTCCCAACAAAGGGAGTATGATGCAGATCTCCCAGGGCATTACATACAACCTTGCTCATCCAATCTTTTTAGGATAACTTCATACCAAATCCAAGTTCGGCAAGATCGTTTTTCATCTCCATTGTTTGAATTGCACGGTAAAAGGAACTTTATGTAGTGTTACTTGAACTTCAAAATGCCATTTTAAAAGATACAGTTCTGGACAGCAAGTGTAGCAACTTGGTGACCCTAATCACCTAGCTTCTAGGTAGTTTAAATATGTTTTATTACTTTACGATTTAAGTTCAGAAAGTTCGCTTTCCAATAAAGCAAATTTCAAGTCATTTGGACTTCATTTGCCCATCCAACTTAGCTCTGAAAGTTCAGCTATACAATTCGCCCATATTCTAGCTCAACAACCCGGTTTTGCGAGCTTGATTATTCAAGCATAAAATGGATATAAGAAGCTGAAAATATACTTTTTGGAACGCTTAATATGTCATATTTAAGGAAATATAAAGAGTTCTAGATTAAGTCATTGTGTAATAAGTCAAAAGGAGCCATTTTCCAGATGCTGTAGAAACTATCTCAGCCTGCATATGCTACACCTTGTGCCCCATATCTCCCTAACGGCTACTCCAAATTGCTTCCACCTTTAGCCATGTGAATGCGAACTTCCTAAGCCTTCCATCAAGGTCTGGTTCACTCAGACTAAGTAAGAAACCTAGGAGATATAGCTGTGTGAATTTGACAATTGTAAACTGAAAAGTTGCTCACAAAAGCATAGAGCACTTTTCAGGTTTTGTCTTTGCTTTTTGGTCTCCCCTTGATTTTTTTACGTGCAGGGCCCCTTGTTCCCCCTTTCTTTTACCTTGTTCAAGGCTCCCATTATATAAGGGAGGCCTTAGGTTGTAAAGGAGCACAATTTGAATGTATGTAAAAGTTGAGTTTTGAAAACCCTCTCTATTCTCTCTCAAATCCTACTGTTATATCTTGAGTGTGGCAACCACAAGTGGGTCGCTAGGTCTTCTTCATTCAACTAAGAAGGTGATTAAGTTCTGAAACTTAGTTGAAGAAAGAAGGTTGCCCAAGTGCGCAAACCAAGGTGGGTTCTTCAATCACCCTTGCTAATCCACTTGTGTGCTATCTTAGTTCTACGTTACTTTGGTTCTATCTGATTCCCTTCTACCGATTGTATATATTTTCGTGATTTTGGACTCCAAACAAATATACATCAATTAGTATCAGAGATTTGGCTACCCTCTTGTCCAAGCTTCTATTCCCCAAACACATCCCCTTAACCAAAACACAAAGTCATCCCATAAAGAACCATTGCATTTCATCCATCATGCCTTCATTGACGAACTTCCGGAAAGAGCTAGCCTTGATAGACATTGATTTGATTAGCCTAAAAATGCCAACGTTTTATGGCCAAAACGATGAGTTTACATCTTGGCTTTCGAAGGTAGAGCAAGCCTTTGATTGTCACAACTTTAGTGACCAAGAGAAGTTCAAGGTGGTTATTTCAAAATTGAGAGGACGTGCACTTCAATGGTGGAAGAATTACAATTTTAAGAGAAGGACGAAAGGAAAGGAGAAGGTGAGAACTTGGAAGAAGTCGAGGGGTAAGTTGATGGGTTCCTTTTGCCCACCAACTTACATGCTGAAACATGTTTTTCTACTTCCTAAGAAGAATGGTTCAAGGCTCTCATGTCTGGACATCCTTTTCAAGAAGCAGAGTCCAAAGAGTCATGACACTCCTAGCCTTCCTACCTTCCTGCCCTTGAAGGAAATCATCTTCCATGAAGATGAAGAAGTAAACGAAAAGGAGGAAGATTTAAATCGGTTTGATCCACCTCCCATCTTTGATGACTTTGGTGGTGAAGAACTCTTAAAATTTGAAGACTATGGTAATGAAGAGCTCATAGACTTTGAAGAGTTAGGAGAAACCACGGCTCGTTCATCTTCTTGTGAGGAACAAGGGCAAGTTTGCAAGGAAGAACTTCATCGTCCTCTTTATAGGGATTTTCATGATGAAGACAATGAGATTATCTCTAACCTACCTCCAAGATTTGATGAGCACGAAGATTGCCAAGGCTCTTGTGAGGTATTAATCATCTTGGGCGGCCGACAAAATTTTGAATTGAAGCAAGAGGTGATTGTACAAGGATTTAACCGGTGCTCAACTCATGGTGGTTGTCCTTACTCTCAACAAGAATTGAGGGCAATTCTTTCCCAACAAGGCGAGTATGATGCATATCTCCTAGGGCATTACATACAACCTTGCTCATCCAATCTTTTTGGGGCAACTTCATACCAAATCCAAGTTCGGCAGGATCATTTTTCATCTCCATTGTTTGAATTCCATGGTAAAAGGAACTTTATGGAGTTTTATGTGGACTTCAAAATGCCATTTTTAAAAGATACTGTTCCAGATAGCAAGTATAGCAACTTGGTGACCTTAATCACCTACCTTCTAGGTAGTTTAAATCTGTTTTATTACTTTAGGATTTAATTTTAGAAAGTTTGATTTCCAATAAAGAAAATTTCAAGTCATTTGGACTTCATTTGCTCATCCAACTCAACTCTGAAAGTTCAGTTATACAATCTGCCCAGATTCCAGTGCAACAACCCGGTTTTACAAGCATGACTATTCAAGCTTAAAATGGATATAAGAAGCTGAAAATATACTTTTTGGAACCCCTAATATGTTATATTTGAGGAGATATAAAGAGTTCCGGATTAAGTCATTGCATGAAGAGTCAAAAGGAGCCATTTTCTAGATGCTGTAGAAACTGTCTTAGCCTGCATATGCTACACCTTGTGCCCCATATCTCCCCAACAGTTGCTCTAAATTTCTTCCAACTTGAGCCATGTGAATTCTGACATCCTGAGCTTTCCAGCAAGGTGTGGTTCACTCAGATTGAGTAAGAAACCTTGGAGATATAGCTGTTTCAAATTGATAATTGTAAATTGAAAAGTTGCTGACAAAAGCATAAAACACTTTTCAGCTTTTGTCTTTCGTTTTTGGTCTCCCCCTGCTTTTTGGATATGTAAGGCCCCTTGTTCCCCTTTCTTTCAGCTTGTTCAAGCCTCCCATTATATAAGGGAGGCCTTAGGTTGTGAAGGAACACAATTCGAATGAATGTTAAACTTGAGTTTTAAAAACTCTCTCTATTCTCTCTCAAAATCCTAGTGTTACATCTTTAGTGTGGCAACCTCAAGTGGATCTCTACGTCTTCTTCATTCAACTAAGAAAGTGATTAAGTTCTGTAACTTAGTTGAAGAAAGAAGATTGCCCAAGTGTGCACACCACAGTGGGTCCTTAAATCACAATTGCTAGTCCACTTGTGTTCTATCTTGGTTCTTGGTTACTTTGGTTCAATCTTATTCCCTTCTACCCATCGTATACATTTTTGTGAGTTTGGACACCAAAAAAATATACAACAACTGGTATCAGAGCTTTGGCTACCCTCTTGGCCAAGCTTCCATTCCCCAAACACATCCCCTTAACCCAAACACAAAATCACCCCATAAAGAACCCTTGCGTTTCATCCATCACGCCTTCAGTGAGGAACTTCTAGAAAGAGCTAGCCCTGATAGACATTGATTTGATTATCCAGAAAATCCCAAGATTTTAAGGCCAAAACGATCAGTTTAAAACTTAGTTTTCTAGGGTAGAGCAAGCTTTTAATTGTCACAGCCTTAGTCACCAAGAGAAGTTCAAGGTGGTTATTTCAAATTTGAGAGGACGTGCACTTCAATGGTGGAAGAATTAAAATTTTAAGAGAAGGATGAAGGAAAGGAGAAGGTGAGAACTTGGAAGAAGTCGAGGGGTAAGTTGATGGGTGCCTTTTGCCCACCGACTTACGTGCTCAAACATATTTCTCTACTTCCTAAGAAGAATGGCTCAAGGCTCTCATGTCTGGACATCTTTTTCAAGAAGAGGAGTCCAAAGAGTCATCACACTCCTAGCCTTCCTACCTTGCTACCCATGAAGGAAATCATCTTCCATGAAGATGAAAAAGTAAACGAAGAGGAGGAAGATTTAAATAGGTTTGATCCACCTCCCATCTTTGATGACTATGGTGGTGAACAACTCTTAAAATTTAAAGACTATGGTAATCAAGAGCTCTTACACTTTGAAGAGTTAGGAGAAACCACGACTCCTTCATCTTCTTGGAGGAAGAAGGGCATGTTTGCATGCAAGAACTTCGTCTTCCTCTTTACAGGGGTTTTCATGATGAAGACAATGAGATTATCTCTAACCTACCTCCAAGATTTGATGAGCACGAAGATGGCCAAGGCTCTTGTGAGGTATTAATCATCTTGGGCGGCCCACAAAAATTTGAATTGAAGCAAGAGGTCATTGTACAAGCATTTGAGTAGTGCTCAACTTAAGGAGGTTGTCCTTATGCTCAACAGGAATTGAGGGCAATTCTTTCCCCACAAGGGGAGTATGATACATATCTCCTAGGGCATTACATACAACCCTACTCATCCAATCTTTTTGGGGTAACTTCAAACAAAATCCAAGTTCGGGAAGATCGTTTTTGATCTCCGTTGTTTGATTTCAATGGTAAAAGGCACTTTGCGGAGTTTTCCTTGAACTTCAAAATGCTAATTTTAAAAGATATAGTTTTGGGCAGCAACTGCAGCAAATTGGTGACCCTAATCACCAAACTTTAATGTGGTTTAAATTTGTTTCATTGATTTAGGATTTAAGTTCAGAAAGTTAGCTTTCCAATAAAGCAAATTTCATGCCATTTGGACTTCATCTGCCCATCTAACTCAGCTCTCAAAGTTCAGCTATACAATCTGCCCAAATTCCGACCCAGCAACCCGATTTTGCGAGCTTGATTATTCAAGCTTAAAATGGATATAAGAAGCTGCAAATATACTTTTTGGAACCCTTAATATGTCATATTTAAAGGCATATAATGATTTTTGGATTAAGTCCTTGGGTAATAAGTCAAAAGGAGCCATTTGCCAGATGCTGTAGAAACTGCCTCAGCTTGCATATGATACGCCTTGTGCCCCATATCTCCCCAATGGTTGCTCCATGTTGCTTCCAAGTTGGGCCATGTGAAATCTGACTTCTTGAGCTTTCCAGTAACGCCTGGTTCATTGAGATTGAGTAACAAACCTAGGAGATATAGCTATTTTAAGTTGACAACTATAAACAGAAAAGTTGTCGACAAAAGCATAAAGCACTTTTCAGCTTTTGTCTTTGCTTTTTGGTATCCCCTTGCTTTTGGGACATGTAAGGCCCCTTGTTCCCGTTTCTTTCAGCATGTTCAAGGGTCCCATTATATAAGGGAGGCGTTAGGTTGCAAGGAACACAATTTGAATGAATGTTATACTTGAGTTTTGAAAACTCTCTCTATTCTCTCTCAAATCCTAGTGTTATATCTTGAGTGTGGCAACGTCAAGTGGGTATCTAGGTCTTCTTCATTCAACTAAGAAGGTGATTAAGTTCTGTAACTTAGTTGAAGAAAGAAGATTGCCTAAGTGTGCAAACCAAGGTGGGTTCTTCAATCACCCTTGCTAGTCCACTTGTGTTCTGTCTTGGTTCTTGGTTACTTTGGTTCTATCTTATTCCCTTCTACCCATTGTATATATTTTTGTGAGTTTGGACTCCAAAAAAATATACATCAATTGATATCAGAGCTTTGGCGACCTTATTCGCCAAGCTTCCATTCCCCAAACACATCCCCTTAACCCAAATACAAAATCATCCCATAAAGAACCCTTGCATTTCATCCATCATACCTTCATTGAGGAACTTTCAAAAAGAGCTAGCCTTGATAGACATTGATTTGATTAGCATAAAATTCCCAAAATTTTATGGCTAAAACGATGAGTTTACAACTTGGTTTTCTAAGGGAGAGCAAGGCTTTGATTGTAACAACCTTAGTGACCAAGCGAAGTTCAAGGTGGTTATTCCAAAATTGAGAGGATGTGCACTTCAATGGAGGAAGAATTACAAGTTCAACACAAGGAAAAAAGGAAAAGAGAAGGTGAGAACTTGGAAGAAGTTGGGGGGTAAGTTGATGGGTGCCTTTTGCCCACCGACTTATGTGCTCAAACGTGTTTCTCTACTTTATAAGAAGAATGGCTCAAGGCCCTCATGTGTAGACATCCTTTTCAAGAAGGGAAGTCCAAAGAGTCATCACACTCGTAGCCTTCCTACATTACTGCCCCTGAAGGAAATCATCTTCCATGAAGATGAAGAAGTAAGCGAAGATAAGGAAGATTTAAATAGGTTTGATTCACCTCCCATCTTTGACGACTATGGTGGTGAAGAACTCTTAAAATTTGAAGGATATGGTGATGAAGAGCTCTTAAACTTTGAAGAGTTTAGAGAAACCACGGGTCCTTCATCTTCTTGTGAAGAAGGAGGACAAGTTTGCAAGGAAGAACTTCATCTTCCTCTTTACAGGGATTTTCATGATGAAGATAATGAGATTATCTCTGAGCTACCTCCAAGATTTGACTAGCAGGAAGATGGCCAAGGCTCTTATGAGGTATTAATCATCTTAGGAGGCCCATAAAATTTTGAATTGAAGCATGAGGTGATTGTACAAGGATTTGAGCGGTGCTCAACTGAAGGAGGTTGTCCTTACTCTCAACAATAATTGAAGGCAATTCTTTCCCAACAACAGGGGTATGATGCATATCTCCTAGGGTATTACATACAACCTTACTCATCCAATCTTTTTGGGGTAACTTTATACCAATTCCAAGTTCATCAAGATCGTTTTTCATCTCCATTGTTTGAATTCCACGGTAAAAGGCACATTTTGGAGTTTTACTTGATCTTCAAAATGTCATTTTTAAAAGATATCGTTCCAGACAGCAAGTGTAGAAACTTGGTGACCCTAATCACCTAGCTTCAAGGTGGTTTGAATCTGTTTTATTGCTTTAGGATTTAATTTCATAAAGTTAGCTTTCCAGTAAAGCAAATTTCATGTCATTTGGACTTCATTTGCCTATCCAACTTAGCTCTCAAAGTTCAACTATGCAATCTACCCAGGTTCCAGCCCAGCAACCCTGTTTTGTGAGCTTCATTATTCAAGCATAAAATGGATATAAGAAGTCGAAAATATACTTTTTGGATCCCTTCATATGTCAGCTATGAGGATGTATAAAGATTTCCAAATTCAGTGATTTTGTAATAAGTCAAAAGGAGCAATTTTCCAAATGCTGCAGAAACTGTCTCAGCTTGCATATGCTGAACCTTTTGGCCTATATCTCACAAACAGTTGCTCCAAATTGCTTCCAACTTAGGCCATGTGAATTCTTCCATGAAGATGAATAAGTAAACGAAGTGAAGGAAGATTTAAATAGGTTTGATCCACCTCTCATCTTTGATGACTATGGTGGTGAAGAACTCTTAAAATTTGAAGGCTATGGTGATGAAGAGCTCTAAGACTTTGAAGAGTTAGGACAAAACACACCTCCTTCATCTTCTTGTGAAGAAGAAGGACAGGTTCGCAAGGATGAACTTCATCTTCCTCTTTACAAGGATTTTCATCATGAAGACAATGAGACTATCTCTGACCTACCTCTAAGATTTGATGAGCACGAAGATGGCTAAGGCTATTGCTAGGTATTAGTCATCTTGGGCGGCCCACAAAATTTTGAATTGCGGCAAGAGGTGATTGTAAAAGGATTTGAGCGGTGCTCAACTCAAGGAGGTTGTCCTTACTCTCAACAAGAATTGTGGGCAATTCTTTCCTAAGAAGGGGAGTGTGATGCATATCTCCTAGGACATTACATACAATCTTGCTCAGCCAATCTTTTCGGGTCAACTTCATACCAAATCCATGTTCAAAAAGATCGTTTTTCATCTCCATTGTTTGAATTCCATGGTAAAAGGCACTTTATGGAGTGTTACTTTAACTTCAAAATGTCATTTTGAAATGATACAGTTCCGGACAGCAAATGCAGCAACTTGGTGACGCTAATCACCTAGCTTCAAGGTGGTTTAAATCTGTTTTATTGCTTTAGGATTTAAGTTCAGAAAGTTTGCTTTCCAATAAAGCCAATTTCAAGTCATTTGGACTTCATTTTCCCATCCAACTCAGCTCTCAAAGTTCAGCTATACAATCTGCCCAGATTCAAGCGCAACAACCCGGTTTCGCGAACTTGATTATTCAAGCTTAAAATGGATATAAGAAGCTGAAAATATACTTTTTGGAATTCTTAATATGTCAGCTTTGAGGACATGTAAAGAGTTCTGGGTTAAGTGCTTGGGTAATAAGTCTAAAGGAGCCATTTTTCAGATGTTGCAGAAACTCTCTCAGCCTGCAAATGCTACACCTTGTACCCCATGTCTCCCCGACAGTTGCTCCAAGTTGCTTCAAAATTGAGCCATGTGAAATTTGACTTCTTGAGCTTTCCATCAAGGTCTGGTTCACTTAGTTTGAGTAAGAGACCTTGGAGATATAGCTATTTGAAGTTGATAATTGTAAATTGAAAAGTTGCTCACAAAAGCATAAAGCACTTTTCAGCTTTTTTCTTTGCTTTTTGGTCTCCCCTTTCTTTTTGGGCATGTAAGGCCCCTTGTTCCCCTTTCTTTCAGCTTGTTCAAGCCTCCCGTTATATAAGGGAGGCCTCAGGTTGTAAAGGAACACAATTTGAATGAATGTTAAACTTGTGTTTTGAAAACTCTCTCTATTCTCTGTCAAATCATAGTGTTATATCTTGAGTGTGGCAACCTCAAGTGGGTCTCTAGGTTTTTTTCATTCAACCAAGAAGGTGATTAAGTTCTGTAACTTATTTGAAGAAAGAAGATCTCCCAAGTGTGCAAACCAAGGTTGGTTCTTAAATCACCGTTGCTAGTCCACTTGTGTGCTATCTTGGTCCTTTGTTACTTTGGTTCTATCTTATTCCCTTCTACCTGGTGTATATATTTTTGTGAGTTTGGACTCCGAAAAAATATACATCAATTGGTATCAGAGCTTTGGCTACCCGCTTTGCCAAGCTTCCATTCCCAGAACACATCCCCTTAACCCACACAGAAAGTAATCCCATAAGGAACCCTTGCATTTCATCCATCATGCCCTCATTGAGGAACTTTCAGAAAGAGCTAGCCTTTATAGACATTGATTTGATTAGACTAAAAATCCCAAGATTTTATAGCCAAAACGATGAGTTTACAACTTGGTTTTCTAAGGTAGAGGAAGCCTTTGATTGTCACAACCTTAGTCACCAAGAGAAGTTCAAGGTGGTTATTTCAAAATTGAGAGGATGTGCACTTCAATGGTGGAAGAATTACAAGTTTAAGAGAATGAAGAAAGGAAAAGAGAAGGTGAGAACTTGGAAGAAGTTAAGGGGTAAGTTGATGGGTGCCTTTTGGCCCACCGACTTACGTGCTCAAGCTTGTTTCTCTACTTCCTAAGAATAATTGCTCAAGGCCCTCATGTGTGGACATCCTTTTCAGCAAGCGGAGTCCAAAAGACTCATCGCACTCCTAGCCTTCCAACCTTGCTGCCCTTGAAGGAAATCCTCTTCCATGAAGATGAAGAAGTAAACAAAGAGGAGGAAGATTTAAATCAGTTTGATCCACCTCCCATCTTTGATGACTATGGTTATGAAGAACTCTTAAAATTTGAAGACTATGGTGATGAATAGCTCTTAGACTTTAAAGAGTTAGGAGAAACCACGGCTCCTTCATCTTCTGGTGAGGAAGAAGGACAAGTTCGCAATGACTGAACTTCATCTTCCTCTTTACAGGGATTTTCATGATGAAGACAATGAGATTATCTCCAACCTACCTCTAAGATTTGATGAGCACGGGAATGGCCAAGGCTCTTGTGAGGTATTAATCATCTTAGGCGGCCCACAAAATTTTGAATTGAAGCAAGAGGTGATTGTACAAGGATTTGAGCGGTGCTCAACTGAAGGAGGTTGTCCTTACTCTCAACAAGAATTGAGGGCAATTCTTTCCCAACAAGGGGAGTGTGATGCATATCTCCTATGGCATTACAGACAACCTTGCTCATCCAATCTTTTTGGGGTAACTTTATATCAAATCCAAATTCGGTAAGATCTTTTTTCATCACCATTGTTTGAATTCCACGGTAAAAGGCACTTTATGGAGTTTTACTTGAACTCCAACGTGCCATTTTTAAAAGATACAGTTCTGGAGAATAAGTGCAGCAACTTGGTGACCCTAATCACCTAGCTTCAAGGTGGTTTACATCTGCTTTATTGCTTTAGGATTTAAGTTTAGAGAGTTAGCCTTCATAAAAGCAAATTTCAAGTCATTTGGACTTCATTTACCCATCCAACTCAGCTCTCAAAATGCAACTATACAATCTGCCCGGATTCCAGCCTAGCAACCTGGTTTTGTGACCTTGATTATTCAAGATTAAAATGTATATAAGAAGCTGAAAATATACTTTTTAGAACCCTTAATATGTCATCTTTAAGGACATATAAAGAGCTCTAGATTAAGTGGTTCGGTAATAAATCAAAAGGAGCCATTTTCTAGATGCTGCAGAAACGGCCTCAGCCTACATGTGCTACACCTTTTGCGCCATATCTCCCCAACGGTCGCTCCAAATTGCTTCCAAATTGATCCATGTGAAAGCTAACTTCCTGAGAGTTCCAGAAAGGTCTGGTTCACTCAGATTGAGTAAGAAACCTAGGAGATATAGCTATTTGAAGTTGACAATTATTAACTAAAAAGTTGCTGACAAAAGCACAACACACTTTTCAGCTTTTGTCTTTGCTTTTTGGTCTCCCCTTGATTTTTGGACGTTTAAGGCCCTTTGTTCCCCTTTGTTTTTGCTTTTTCAAGGTTCCCATTATATAAGGGATGCCTTAGGTTGTAAAGGAACACAATTTGAATGAATGTTAAACTTGAGTTTTGAAAACTCTCTCTATTCTCTCTAAAATCATGGTGTTATATCTTGAGTGTGGCAACCACAAGTGGGTGTTTAGGGCTTCTTCATTCAATTAAGAAGGTGATTAAGTTCTCTAACTTAGTTGAAGAAAGAAGATTGCCCAAGTGTGCAAACCAAGGTGGATTCTTCAATCACCCTTGCTGGTCCACTTGTGTTCTATCTTGATTCTTGGTTACTTTGGTTCTATCTTATTTTCTTCTACCCATTGTATATATTTTTGAGAGTTTATACTCCAAAAAAAATATACATCACATACCTACAAGAGAATGGGAGATCAAGGCCTTTTGTCAAACCGGTCAGTTTGGGCTCCAAACTGCACGGTTTAATGTTTAAGCCAGATTACCCCGCTTAAACATGCTATAACCTCGATTTCTTGGGGGGGGGTGGTTTATACGCATCCCAAAGTGACCTCCCACGGCCTGAAAACCAAATCATACTCAGTTTTGAAAAGCTTAAACATAGTACTAAAAACCGGCTAAAACCGTGCTTGAACGTAGTTCTAGTGAAGCCGGTTTTTATTGGTTCAGCCGTGGGTTTCTAAACTTGCAAGTTGATTGGCACACTCTTCAAGGCTTGGCACACATCCCTAAGCATCAAACGATGGGCTGCAACCTTGGTAAAATTGAACCAATGAAGGGCAAGCTGCAAATTATGTGTCTCTTGCATGCTATTGGTTGGACAAAAAGGAAGCTCTACTTTTCAGCTATCCAATGGGATTCAAGCAAGCGTTCTGAATGTTTAAGCTTAATTATGGGTAGATTAATGTGTAATAAACAATAGTATTGCTTTAGTTTATGCTTTGGATGTATCTAGATTAGTTTAAGCAAGCTTTGTATTCAATTAGCTCTAAACCGGTTGTATTAGCTTAATTAAAACCTTTCCTATCTAGTCAGGAAAGCTAGAGGTGTGTGTGTGCTTTCTAGCTTGGCTATTTTGCTAGTAACATAAAATAACCACACGACCATGCCTAGTTTGATAACTCCTTCGAATGAAAATTTTAGTTTGAGAGCTTTTAGCTTTCTCTCATTAAATACTTCAGTTGCCTATCCTTAGTTTGGTCAATTAAGGTGCTGATCAAGTAAGTCCTAACCTTTGTTAAGTGGTGTTTATGTATCTTAACCAAAGATTAAGGACCCTAAACTTATGTTTGGTGGTGATTCTGTATCCAAGCATTGAGTTTAGTTCAATCCATTCCTTTGTTCTTTCACACGGTTTCAAAGAGAAGCAAAGTAGGTTTACTAGCTTTAATTTTGAGTTAGTGATTCTTAACTTTGAATCCCTTTCATTTTCAATTCATTCACAAGCTCTCTTACATCAATTTCCATGGATAGCCAAAGCTATGACTACCCCCTTCGGTCTAGCTTTGACCACAAACACAAAGCCAAACTCAACCATGCCTCCCTTGGTCATGTGATATCCCTTGTTTTAAGTCGTGTTCTTGGTGTGTGCTGGCTTGGTTTTTGCCTTCCCTTGAGACATACATCATATTTGGTATCAGAGTTAAGCTTTCACCTTTTCCTAGTATACTCTTCCACTTCCACAAATCATTCCTTTATTCCCCTTCTACACAAATTCAGTTTCCCGCTTTGTTTAAGCAACCTTGTTCAAGCATGACCTCAACAAGCATGTCTTTGGAAGAAAGGTTTGAAGCTTTGATGAAGTAGAATGAGTTCTTCGCTAGCAAAATCCAAGAGGACTCATAAAAGAATCAAGAAGCTCAAGCACAAAACGAGTACTTGAGAAAGCAATTGGGTTTATTCTTGCAGCAAAAGCAAAAGTTGAATTAAGAAACTCTTCAATCTGAACCTAGAGCACGTGAACAAGTCTATAGCCATTATGTGATTCCGTAAGCAAAGAAGAAGTGTCTAGATTGTATAGAGGAGAGCAATGGTTTTAGGCCAATACCAATGATTTCATAGTTGAAGTTCCTGAATTTGAAGGTAAGCGTGATCCTGAGGAATTCATAGATTGTTACATACTGCTGAAAGAGTCTTTGAGTATGAAGATACACTTGATGATAAGAAGGTCAAGTTAGTGGCTTTAACACTAAGAAAGTATGCATCTTTATGGTGAACAGAGTTGAATGCTAAGAGGCTTAGGGAAAGAAAATCAAGAATCCAATCAGGGGATAAGATGAAAACGAAGCTTAAGGCACGATTTCTCCCACCCATTTGTGTTCAAGATTGTTATTCTTAATTTCACAACATTACTCAAGGTAGCGTGAATGTTGAGGAATGCACATGTGAGTTTGAGAAATTGATGATTAAATGCAACATTCAAGAGCTTGAAGAACAAACCATAGTTAGATACTTGGGAGGTCTTGATCCTAGGCACTCTAATGTGGTGGAATTGCAAGCCTATACATCATTTGATCATGTTTGTGTATTAGCTCACAAAGTGGAATGACAAAAGAAGGCCAAACAGCCCGAAAAACCCCAAAAAAAAGGCCTTTCATTCGGAACAAACCTTTCAACAAGGGGAGTTCCAATCCTACTCCTAGACCACAAAATCTCTCTCCCTCTAATCCACAAAGAACCCCATCTCTACAAAAGGCTCCAGTACCCCCAATTCGACCTAGCCCCAATCCAATGAGCAATAGAAGGTGTTTCAAATGTCAAGGGCTTGGTCACGTTGCTTCGGAGTGTCCAAATAGAAAGGTTATTACCTTGGCTGAATGGGCTGCCGTGAAAGAAGACTTTGAGGAGGAAGAAAATGAGGTTTAAAGTGAGCTAGAACTTGAAGAAACTCAAGATGAAGTTATTAAAGAGACTGATGAAGGTGAGCTCTTAGTTTTGAGAAGAGTTCTAAGCAACCAAAAGGGAGTTGAAGATGAACAAAGAGAGAACATATTTCATACTCGGTGTACTACCCAAGGGAAGATGTGCTCTTTCATCATTGATGGAGAAAGTTGTGCCAATGTAGTTTCTCTCAGCATGATTGAGAAACTAGGACTACAAACAATGACTCATCCACATCCTTACAACATCCAATGGCTAAATCAAAGCATAGGAATTCAGGTCAACTCTCGTTGTTTAATCTCTTTTTCCATTGGAAGGAACTATCAAGATGAGTTATGGTGTGATGTTATTCCTGTGGGTGCATGTCATATGCTTTTAGGGAGACCGTGGTTGTATGACCATACAGTTATGCATAATGGATACCTAAACACTTTTTCATTTACCAAAGATGGCAACAAAATCACCCTAGCCCCTTTACCCCCATCTAAACTCCATGAAATACACCCACAAAATAAGCCCCCATGAAGTGAACGCTTATTGACCGTGAGTGAGTCTTATTTGAAGGCTTCTGAACAAGAGTTTAAGGCCTTTAAAGAGTGGATACTAAGCATGAAAGAAGAACCATAACAATTGATGCCCACTCAACCCATTGCAAGAACACCCATTGAAAAATTCTGTCATTTATTTCCCGAGGAAATCCCCACGGGTTTGCCTCCAAAGAGAGAGATTCAACACCGCATTGATCTTATTCCTGGTTCCATCCTACCAAACAAGCCAACATATAGGATGAATCCAAAGGACACTACTGAAATTCAAAGACAAGTTCCAGAATTGCAAGAGAAAGGATTGATTCATGAGTCTTTGAGTCCATGTGTTGTTCCAACTCTTTTGCTGCCAAAGAAAGATGGTGGAATGAGAATGTGTGTTGATAGCAGGGCCATTAACAAGATTATCATCAAGTATAGGTACCCCATACCAAGACATGAAGATATACTAGATGAGTTATATGGCTCTAAAGTGTTTTCGAAGACCGATCTTCGAAGTGGTTACTATCAAATCAGAATTGGAGAAGGTGATGAATAGAAGACGGCTTTCAAGAAAAAAGGAGGACTCTATGAATGGTTGGTAATGCCTTTTTGTCTTTCTAATTAATGGAGTCCCCACCAGCATTGCCAAGGAAGAAGGTCCAACAACTCGTTCAAGGTCCGTTACATACTCCATGTTGCAAGCATTGCTTCAAAATGGCCATGATATTCAAGAAGGTGTTCACGGGCTAACCTCCTCAAAACAACCCGGTTTTGTCAATCTCATTACTTAGGCCTAACCATGGCTTAAGTCATGAATTTTTGCATTTTCGGAATCCTCAAGAAGTCTACAATCAAGTCCAAGCATTGATTTCAAATCATGCCCACAAGAGGATGAAGAATCAAGGAGTTTTCCCAAACCGTTCCGGATTGCCCTCCAAATGCACGGTTAAAAGTTTGTGTTTGATTACCCCACTTAAACACATCCTAACCTTGATTTCTTGGTGGGGGGGGGGATTATACACATCCTAAAATTACCCCTCCATGATTAAAATCCAAATCATGACCACTTTTGCTATGTTTACAAATTGCATGAAAAACCGACTGCCACGGTTCCCTCAACCCGGTCTACTACAACCAGTTCTCCCTCACCAAACCGGCTGGCTCACTTACTAGTAAGCTAATTGGCGCACTCTTCAAGGCAAGGCACGCACCTCAAGGTCACCTAAGATTGGTAGAAGCATAGGAAAGGGCAACCAATAAGAATGCAATGCAAAATATCTTGTCTCTTCAACTTGATTGGCTAGCCGTAACGTGGAGCAAAGATTTTGGAAGCCCACATGCTACTAGCTTCCTTTGCTGAGTATATTAGTGCTTAATCAATAGGTAAGTACGGTGTAATCAACCTAGACAAGGTTTAAAGTCATGATTTGTTGTATTAGCACTAGCTAAGCATGTTTGTAATCTAGTTATGTTATAACCGGTTGTAATTAAGCTAAGCTAACACCTTTCCTCACTAGTAAGGAAAGGAGAGGTGGTTGCTAGCTTGCTTGCTTGTTTGAGTCTTCAATTTTTGCTGCATAAATAAGCCCGCCGTAGCCATGGAAGAACATAACACACTTTAAGTACAAAAGCTGAGTTTGAGAGCATTTGCTTTCTTCTTTCCAAATCCTTGCTCGCTTATCCTTCATTAGGCCAATTAAGGTGGTGTCCAAGTGAGTCTTAACCTTGATTAAGTGGTGATTCTGTATCTTAATCAAGATTAAGGGCCCCAAGCTCAAAGATTGGTGGTGATTCTATATCCAATCTAGAGTTTAGTTCTATCTTATTCTAGTTTGATTCCCACGGTTACTAAGTGAAGTAATTAGCTTGGGTTTTTAAGTTAACTCATTACACTTAGCCTATCTCCCATATCCCTGCATTCTCCCACTTCAAATACTTCTATTTCCATCCATTTTCACAGCTTATACATCACAAAAGAGAGCAAAACCGAAGCCAACATCACAAAAGAGAGCAAAATCGTGCTCATTTGGCTACTTCACGACTTGTAAGCGACAAAGTCGCACGGTGTGGCCATGCACCTAGGCACGATCGTGCCACCCTTGGCTGTGAACAACCTCTGAGTTCTACCTTCCCTTTGGTGTGTGTTGGCTTGGGTAGTGTTTTCCCTTGACACATACATCATATTTGGTATTAGAGCTGAGTTTCTCCTTTGCTTGGTACTTCACCCACCCTTCCTAAATTCCTTCGTTTCCACTTTCAAACATAGGTAATTCCATTTCTTCCCTTACATCAAACCAACATGACTGCTAGTGTGAGTGTGGAAGAGAAGCTTGATGTTGTTTTGAAGAGTAACCATGAAATTACTTCTTCAACCGAAGAATTGAAGAGTTCTAATCAAGAGTTAAGGGCACAAAATGAATACCTACGAAAGCAATTACGTACCTTCCTCAAACAAAAGCAAAAGATGAATGAAGAACCATTCTATCCTAAACCACGAAATCAAGAACAAGTTTTCAGCCATACACTTGATTCTTCAAGTGATGAAGAACCATGGAGAAGACCATGAAATGAACCAAGAGCTCAAGCAAACTCTAATGACTTTGGAGTTGAGATTCCACAGTATGAAGGTAAGCTTGACCCAAAAGAGTTTTTGGATTGGTTGCACACGGTTGAGAGGGTGTTCGAATACAAGGATGTTCTACAGGACAAGAAAGTCAAGTTGGTGGCACTAAAGCTACGTAAGTAAGCTTCCTTTTGGTGGACTAATCTTTGTGATTAACATGTTAGAGAAAGAAAAGCTAAGATTAGAACTTGGGAGAAAATGAAATCCAAGTTGAAAGCTAGATTTCTACCACCCACTTATGTACAAGATTGCTATTCACAATTGCATAATATGAACCAAGGCAATCTAAGTGTTGAGGAGTATACTAGGGAGTTTGAAAAGCTTGTTATTGAATGTGTTATTCAAGAACCAGAAGAGCAAACCATTGTTATGTACTTAGGAGGACTTGAACCTAAGTATGCTAATGTTGTTGAATTACAAGCTTAGACTACATTTGATGAAGTTTGTGTGCTAGCTCATAAGGTTGAACAACAAAAGAAAGATAGACTAATCTTTAAGCCTTCAAACCCACGACCTCTAAACTAGAACCAACCCTTTAACAAGGGGAGTTCCAACCCACCACGAAAACCACAAATGCCTTTCCCTTCTAATCCACAAAGAACCACGGCTACTCAAAAAGCCCCACCAGCCCCATTCCGTCCAAACCCTAACCCCGTGGGTAATAGAAGGTATTTTAAATGTCAAGGTCTTGGTCATATTGCTTCTGAATGTCCAAACAGAAAGGTGATTACTCTAACTGAATGGGCTACCGTGAAAGAAGACTTTGAAGAGGAAGAGCACGAAAATGAAGATGAGTTTGAAGAGGAAGAAACTCAAGAAGATGTTGTGGAGGAAGCAAATGAAGGAGAACTGTTGGTTTTAAGGAAAGTTCTAAGCAACCAACAGGGAGTTAGAGATGAACAAAGAGAGAATATATTCCATACAAGGTGTACCTCTCAAGGTAAAATATGCTCTTTGATCATTGATGGTAGTAGGTGTTCTAATGTTGTTTGTCTAAGTATGATTGAGAAACTAGGGCTGCAAACAATGACTCATCCACATCCATACAACATCCAGTGGTTAAATCAAAGCAAGGGAATTCAGATGAACTGTCGTTGTCTGGTTTCATTCTCCATTGGAAAAAATTATAAGGATGAGTTATGGTGAGATGTTATTCCCATGGATGCATGTCATATTCTTTTATGGAGACTGTGGATGTATGACCATAGAGTTATGCATAATGGCTACCTAAACACTTACTCATTTACAAATGATGGTAAGAAAATCACATTAGCCCTTTTAGCCCCATCGAAACTCCATGAAAAACCCCCCACAAAACAAGCCCAAACACGTCGAGTGTCTGCTAATCATGAGTGAGTGTATTAAAGGCTTCACAACATGAGTTTAAAGCCTTTAGAGAGTGGATTATAAGCATCCAAGAAGAACTTGAAAATTTGATGCCCACTCATCCCATTGCCAAAACACTCATTGAAAACTTCTCTCATCTATTCACTGAGGAGATCCCCATGTGTTTGCCTCCTAAAAGAGACATTCAACACCACATTGATCTTATCCCTGGTTCCATCCTACCCAACAAACCTGCATATAGGATGAACCCAAAAGATACTAATGAGATTCAAGGACAGGTTGCAGAATTGCAGGAAAAGGGCTTGATTCGTGAGTCTTTGAGTCCATGTGCCGTTCCAGCTCTTTTAGCGCCAAAGAAAGATGGTGGAATGAGAATGTGTGTTGATAAAGGGCCATTAACAAAATTACTATCAAGTACAGGTATCCCATACCAAGACTATAAGATATGCTAGATGAGTTACATGGCTCCAAAGTGTTTTTAAAGATTGATCTTCGAAGTGGTTACTACTAAATCAGAATCAGAGAAGGTGATGAATGGAAGACTGCTTTCAAAACCAAAGGTGGACTTTATGAATGGTTGGTAATGCCTTTTGGTCTTTCTAATGTACCTAGTACTTTCATGAGGTTGATGAACTATGTGTTTAGACCTTATATTGGCAAGTTTGGGGTAGTATACTTTGATGATATTTTAGTGTATTCTAAGAATGAGCATGAACATCAAGATCATCTAACTCAAGTTATGCTTGTCTTAGAACGTGAAAAGTTGTTTGGTAACCTTAAGAAGTGTGCTTTCTTCACTCCTGAAGTTACATTTCCTTGTTATATTGTGACTGAATATGGTATAAAGGTAGATGAAGGTAAGGTAGAAGCCATTCGTTCTTGGCCTATACCTAAGAGAATTCATGATGTTAGAGCATTCCGTGGTTTAGCTTCTTTCTACAGGAGGTTTATTCAGAATTTCGGCACTATCATGGCTCCTATGACTGAAGTTATCAAAGGTACGTCCTTTATATGGAATCCAAAAGCTTAATTTGCCTTTGAAGAGATCAAAGCTAGGCTTATTTAAGCACCGGTGTTGTCATTGCCATGCTTTAGTAAAGTCTTCGAAGTTGAATGTGATGCCTCTGGTGTAGGCATTGGTGGAGTTCTTACACAAGAAGGTAAACCTCTACCCTTCTTTAGTGAGAAATTGTGTCATTATAGAAGAAAATACTCCACTTATGACAAAGAGTTTTATGCTATTGTGAGATGGTTAGAGCACTGCAGTCATTACCTTATTGCAAGTGAGTTTATCTTACATTCTGACCATGAAGCTTTGAAGTATATATAAGGTCAACGTAAGTTAAACTCCAGGCATGCCAAATGGGTTGAGTTTATGCAGTCATATCATTTCACTATCAAGCACAAGTTAGGTAAACTCAATCAAGGTGCAGATGCTCTATCTAGGAGGTATCCCTTATTGTTTCAACTAGATGATTGTATACTTGGTTTTGAGCATCTATAGATTTTATATGCCAATCATGAAGACTTTGGGGCCCTATATGTTGCTTGTTCAAAACACCCCAAAGGAGATTTTCAAGTGCAAGAAGGATTTCTATTCAAGGGTACTCGGCTATGTGTTCCCAAGTGTAGTACAAGAGAGTTGCTGATCTGAGGAGTCCATGGAGGTTCCTTAGCTGGACATTATGGCGAAGACAAGACTATTATTATGCTAAGAGAACATTACTATTGGCCAGGTATGGAACGTGATGTGCAGGATATTCTAAAGAGGTGTGGAACATGTTAAGTTGCAAAGAGTCATTCACTACCTCAAGGCTTGTACACTCCATTACCTATTCCTACCTCTCCATGGGTTGATGTAAGTATGGACATCATTCTTGGACTTCCTAAAACCCAAAGGAACAAAGATTCTATCTTTGTTGTGGTTCATAGGTTTTCTAAGATGTCTCATTTCATTCCATGCAACAAGACTGATGATGCTACACATATTGCTGAGTTGTATTTCAAGGAGGTTGCAAGGTTACATGGTTTTCCTAGGTCTATTGTTTCTGATAGGGATACCAAGTTTTTGAGTCATTTTTGGATTACTTTGTGGAAAAAGTTAGGTACTAAGCTGAAGTATAGTATTACTTGTGATTCACAAACTAATAGGCAAACTGAGGTGACTAATCGAACCTTAGGGACTCTCCTAAGAGCTTTGATTAAGCCTCATGCCAAAGCCTGGGATTTGCTTTTGCCACATGCAGAGTTTGCTTACAACAGGACACCAAATAAGGCAACTGGTCTTTCCCATTCAAGGTGGTCTATGGAATTGATCCCCTTAGTCCACTTTATCTTATTCCAAGATCAATTGATCAGAAGCCACATCCAGATGTAGCTGCAATGGCAGAAAAAATCAAGAAGGTTCATGAGTTGGTAAGGAGCAAGATTGAGAAGACCAATGAAGCCTATCAACCTCACGCCAACATGCACAAGAAGCAAGTGGTATTGCAAACAGGAGACCTTGCGTCGATTCACCTTAGAAAGGAGAGATTTCCATCCAAGAGGAAGAATAAGCTAATGCTACGAGCTGGTGGTCCAATTGAGGTACTCGAACGTATTAATGACAATGCTTATAAAGTTGATTTGCCAGGTGACTATGGAGTTTCAGCCACATTCAATGTAGCTGACTTGCAAGCTTACCAAGATGATGATTACCTTGCCGATTTGAGGATCAAATCTTCTCAACAAGGGGAGGATGATGGAGTCCCCACCATCATTGCCAAGGAAGAAGGTCTAACAACTCGTTCAAGGTCCATTACACACTCCAAGTTGCAAGCATTGCTTCAAAATGGCCATGATATTCAAGAAGGTGTTCACGGGCCAACCTCCTCAAAAGAGCCCGTTTTTGTCAATCTCATTACTTAGGACTAACCATGGCTTAAGTCATGAATTTTTGCATTTTTTGAATCCTCAAGAAGTCTACAATCAATTGCAAGCATTGATTTCAAATCATGCCCACAAGAGGATGAAAAATCAAGGAGTTTTCCCAAACCGTTCCAGATTGCCCTCCAAATGCACGGTTAAAAGTTTGTGTTTGATGATCCCACTTAAACACATCCTAACCTTGATTTCTTGGTGGGGAGGGGTGGATTATACACATCCCAAAATTATCCCCCCCATGATTAAAATCCAAATCATGACCTCTTTTGCTATGTTTACAAATTGCATGAAAAACCGACTGCAACGGTTCCTTGAAGCCGGTTTACTAGAACCGATTCTCCGTCACCAAACCGGCCAGCTCCCTCACTACTAAGCTGATTGGCACACTCTTCAAGGCAAGGCACGCACCTCAAGGTCATCTAGGATTGGTGGAAGCATGGGAAAGAGCAACCAATGAGAATGCAAGGCAAAATGTCTTGCCTCTTCAACTTGATTGGCTAGCCGTAAAATGCAGCAAAGATTTCGGCTACCCACATGCTACTAGCTTCCTTTGCTGAGTATATTAGTGCTTAATCAATAGCTACGTATGGTGTAATCAACCTAGACAAGGTTTAAAGTCATGATTTGTTGTATTAGCACTAGCTAAGCATGTTTGTAATGTAGTTATGTTCTAACCGGTTGTAATTAAGCTAAGCTAACACCTTTCCTCACTAGTAAGGAAAGGGGAGGTGCTTGCTAGCATGCTTGCTTGTTTGAGTCTTCAATTTTTGCTGCATACATAATTCCCCCACAGCCATGGAAGAATATAACACACTTTGAATACAAAAGCTGAGTTTGAGAGCATTTGCTTTCTTCTTTCCAAATCCTTTCTTGCTTATCCTTAATTGGGCCAATTAAGGTGGTGTCCAAGTGAGTCTTAACCTTGATTAAGTGGTGATTCTGTATCTTAATCAGGACTAAGGGCCCTAAGCTCAAAGATTGGTGGTGATTCTATATCCAATCTAGAGTTTAGTTCTATCTTGTTCTAGTTTGGTTCCCACGATTACTAAGTGAAGTAATTAGCTTGGGTTTTTAAGTTAATTCATTTCACTTAGCCTATCTCCCATATCCCTCCATTCTCCCACTTCAAATACTTCTATTTCCATCCATTTTCACAGCTTATACATCACAAAAGAGAGCAAAACCGAAGCCAACTTCAAGAGCATCCAAACCGTGCTCATTTGGCTACTTCACGACTTGTGAGCAGCAAAGTGGCATGGTGTGGACGTGCAACTAGGCACGACTGTGCCACCCTTGGTCGTGAACAAGCTTTGAGTTCTAGCTTCCCTTTAGTGTGTGTTGGCTTGGGTAGTGTTTTCCCTTGACACATACATCACTAATGCACCTAGTACTTTCATAAGGTTAATGAACCAAGTGTTTAGACCATATATTGGAAAGTTTGTGGTAGTCTACTTCGATGATATTTTGGTGTATTCTAAGAATGAGCATGAACATCAAGATCATCTAACTCATGTTATGCTTGTCTTAGAACGTGAGAATTTATTTGGTAACTGTAGGAAGTGTGCTTGTTTACTCCTGAAGTTACACTTGTTAGTTATATTGTGAATTAAGATGGTATAAAGGTAGATGAAAGCAAGGTCAAAGCCATTCGTTCTTAGCCTATACCTAAGAGTATATATGATGTTAGACGTTTTCATGGTTTAGCTTCTTTCTATAGGAGATTCATTCGAGGTTTTGGCACTATTATGGATCCTATGACCGAAGTGATCAAAGGTATATCATTTGTATGGACATCGAAAGCACAATCCGCCTTTGAAGTTATCAAAGCAAAGCTTGATCAAGCACCAGTCCTATCCTTGCCATGCTGATGTATCTCACCTTGCAGATGCCAAGAGAGTAGATATAAGGGAGAGTGGGAAGTGAGAATGAGAAGAAGAAGAAGAGGATAAATCAAGTGCCTTCAAGAGATAATCCAATGGAGCCACTCTTGTTGAACACTAGGCCAATCTCCTTAGATCAATTAAGATACAGAATCACCACCTAATTGAGATAAAGAGACCAATACACCACTTAAGTTGCCAAACTTAAGATAAAGAACTAGGAATTTGAGAGAGACAAAGCTCAAGTTTTGTATTCAATTTGACAAAAGACCCTTGCAAATAGAAGAGAGGGGGTATTTATTGCCCAAGCCTCTCTTACACTCGACCAAGGACTGCTTACAAGCTAAAGTTGTGACTAAATGACGTGGCCAAAGCTGTCTTACAAGTACAAGTTGATAAAACAAGAGATTTAGCCTAAGCTTGACACCTCATTAGCTTAATAATCTCCAAATTAAGGTGTCAAGCATCTAAATATGCTAAGTACAGTAGCTTATGGGCTTAAACCTTCAAGTAGTTGTTTGAGCCAAAAATGTGATATTTTTAAGGTACTTTTCCACGAATTTTAGGCTCGTTTTAATGATATTTTTAAGGTTTTTAATTGATTTTATTTTATTTTGTAGATTTTGAATAAATGCGAAAAATGGGCTCAAATGGCGGAAAAAGCGAGAAAAATAGAAGAATTGTCGGAGGTTGAAGAATTGGGCAAAAAATCGATAAAAACTGGCCAAAGAAAGAAGAAGAAAAAAAATTTAAACCAGACCGGTCCAGTGAACCGGACCGGCCGGTTCAGCTGGACCGGTTCCCCTTAAAACACCGCCTCTTGACTTTCTCTCTCTTATTCGCTCTCTCTCTCCCCAACCTGCCTTCTTCTCCTTCGACCCCAGTCCCCTGACCCCGAACCCAGAACCTTCCTCATCGCCATGTCCATCTCGTTCCTCTCTCTCTCTACCGTGTCATCTGTCTCTCTTCCAACACACCCACACCCTCTACCCACGGTTTTCCCCAAAACCAAAACCCACCAACCTATCCCACTACCGTCAACCACGCTGCGAAAACCACGTACCCATCTTCGCTGGCTTCCATCTCTTCCATCCACGACACCCATGCGATCGACGGTCAAGGTTGAACAAGGTTCGAGTATAAGAGGGGGATGACGACGCCATTGAAAGGAAGTTCGAGTTTTTTAGGTAATTTAGGGTTAGAAATTAGGAGTAGATTAGGTTTAATTTCGTTCAATTTCGTTGTTAATGTTAATTTCGATTTGTGTTCTTCAATTTCGTTCTCTTGTTTTCGAATTTCAACAATTAGGGTTCGAATTTCAATCGTTTTGGGTTCGATTTTATGTAATTACACTTCAATTCGAGTACGTAGTAGTAGCTTGCAAATTTCAGATCGATTTTGCTCAGTTGGTTGCAATTTTGTTGAATTTCATCCGTTATTCTCTTTCTGCCTGATTTTCGTTCCGTTCAATTTGGGGTTCTCAGATTAGGTATTCGAATTTAGGGTTCGAATTTTGGTTGAATTGTGAGCAAGGGTTGCAATGTCTGGCTTTGAATTTGCTGAATTTGATTCGAGTTGTAAGCTGCTACCATCCTGTTGCTATGCTTTCCCCTGTTTCAAACCAGAGCAGGTTTGATTGCATTCAGTTATGCTAAGTTTGATTATCATGAGTTCGTTCCTGTTTTCCCTTTTCCCCTGTTGCTGATTTCATTTCGGTTCTTCATGTTCAATTTTGGTTTTGTTTAATTTCATTCCCCTTAGTTAAATTCCATGATATAATTAGCATTAGTTTAATTTCAGACTAATAAAGTAATTTAGTTGTTAGTTGGTTAAACCATGTTTAATTTCAAGTTTAGTTGTTTAATTTGGTTTAATTGGTTAATCAATATAAAAGTTAGGTTAGGTTTAGTTGTTGAATTAGGTTATTAAATTACCTTGAATAATTCCATTTAGTTTAATTAGTTAAATTTAATCGTTTAGTTTTAAATGACCATAATTTCACGTTTTTCCCTGTGGACCGACCCTTAAGTACTACGACTGACAATCGTGAGTATTTGAGGTATCATTTTCCTTTTTCTTTAAGTTATTTTTCCATCCCCCTCAAAACCCATCAACAATTTTTGGCGTCGTTGCCGGGGAAGACGGTGAAATTTGGTCATGTTTTTAGTTGCTTTCGTATTTGTTTAGTTTCGTTGATATTTAGTTTAGTTGTTATTTACTTAATGAGTTCTTGTTAGTCATTTCGTAACTTTCAGTTTCGAATCGATTTTCAAATTCTTATTTTGGTATCGTTTTTCGTTTTTGAAAAAAACCAAAAATCCAAAAACATTTGAAAAATCCAAAAATCCAAAAACATTTAGAAAAATTCAAAAAAATGAAAAAATGCTTCAAAATTAAAAAAAACCATTATAAAACTCCAAAAACCAAAAAAAAAATTAGAAATTTCAAAAACCCAAAAAAAATTGAAAAATTGAAAATCCAAAAAAAAATTAGGAATTTCGAAAATCCAAAAAAAAGTGAAAAACCAAAAATCCAAAAAAATTGAAAAACTTCAAAAAACTTTAAAATTTTCAAAATGCCAGTTTTCAGTTTCCCACAATATGAGCATGAACTTTTTTGGAGCTATTTATCGCGCCTTAACGATTATCGTGCTCAATTGCCTCAAACCTTTGAAAAATGGGAAATCTGTGAGGTCATTGTTTTGGGTCTAAATTCTGAATTTAAAGGTCATGTTGAGTCCATGTGCTCAGGGGGTTTGCTAGGGTTGTTATCTAAAACTCAAGATGAAGTTTGGGATTTCTTTGAAAATTTAGGTTGGGAAACTTACGAGTTTGAACAAGCTAATCAGTTTTCTAGATACCCAACTTCTAATGAGTATGCTTTTTATGCTAATCCTCCCCCCCCCCCATATCATTTTCTAAACTCATCTCACCCATCTTATTCTCTTGTGTTGTGTCATTATTGTGAATCTCCTTCTCATGATGTTTCTACGTGTCCTTATCGTGCTACCTGTGCAAGACTTGAAAAGAAAATTGATGATATGACTGATCAAATGATCAAAAGGGATAATATGACTGATCAATTTATAAAGACCATGAAATTGAGAATTGCTTAATATTCTCAATGTGTTAATCAAAATAGGGAGACTTCTAGTGAGATTGATTCTAGTTTAGGATCTCCTAAACTTGATATTGATCTCTGTGATGTTTCTGAACCTTCTTATTTTACTAAGTCTGATTTGAATGAAAACTTGTGTTTGCCTAGTTTAGAACAAAAAGGTGATTTCCCTTAGTCTCTATCGTCAGATCTTGCATCCTGCAATAGCTCACTTCAGAATGTCACTAATGAACAATATGATTTTGATAGTGAGTTAGAAATTAGCACCATACCTGGAGTAGAATTTCATGATTTGGGTGATTGAAAACATGTTTCACAAGAGTTGCAAAATGAGATACCTGCACTCACTATGTTTGACTTTGATGATAATATTCTGCCTGCAGAGTATGAATCCTTTTCTGGTGAGTTTGGTATCCATGGAAGTTCTGATGATGGTTTTCATGCTGATTATAAGTCATTTTCTTTTAATTCCATCCAGAGTGACTTCCTTTTTGAATCTAGCAAGTCTGAATCTGTTGAGTCTGAGATGATTATCACTGATGATTTTACTTTAGACCAGACTCATATGCATATTGAACTTAAAGGACTTGTGGATTTAGAACCCTTTGCTTTGCCTAGACAGTTCGTTCATGCTGATCCAATTTCTACGCCCATGACCTCACTTCTGGCTGTTTTTGAGTATATTCATTTCATTTCTGAGTGGGCCCAATTGTTCGATAAGTTGAAACGGGCCCTTACCTGTGCTTTCCCGACTAGATGGATGTACTCAATCTGGTTCCAACTCCTTGCGTTTCATAGTCGTTATGCTATTGAGAGTTGGGCATCTGTATTTGATAAGCTGTTACGTGCTCTAATGTATTTTGATTTGAATAGCACCTTTTCAGCTTAATATGGAGTGGCTGATGCTCCATACGCTTTATAGTTTGGGTACAACCTGTATCCAACGTGGTATGATCGTTCCACTCTTCTCTTCTTTTCTTTTATTTCTTTTATTTCTTTTTGTATTTAGTTGTATATATTAGGATTTTTCTTTTTATTTCATTTTTTGTTTATTTTATTTTCATTATTTTGTTTATTTCATTTGACTTTCATTTTTATTTTCCTTTTTCATCTTCTTTTCATTTTTTGTTTCATTTTTGTTTTCCTTTATTTTGTTTTAGCTTTTTTTTTGTTTAGTTTGCAATTTATTAGGTCTTTGAATTTTGTTTAGTTTTGCTTTTGTAAATATATATGTGTGTTTGGTTTTGTTTTGATTTTTGTTTTGATTTTGATTTTTGTTTTCTTTTCTTTAGTTTTTAGGGTTGTGGTTTGTTTTTCATTTTTGTGTGTTTCTTTGATTTTAGTTTTGCTTTTTCTTTTTCATTTTGGTTTTATTTTGTTTTTGGTTATGTTTTTGTTTTTGTGGTGTCCTAGTTGTATATATTAGGTTTTACGATTGTATAGTTTATGGACTTGCTTTTTAGCGCCTTGATTCTCCCAATGAGGACATTGTGAAGTTTTGGTGTGGGAGTGAGGTGCCATTTTTTTTTCAAAATTTTTGATTATTTTTGTTGTTTTTGGGGACATTTGTATCTTTTCTGATTAGTTTGAATCCCCTGTGCTTTAGTTGTTAGTTTGTATATAAATAGGATGTGCGTGATAAGTCTTTAATTTCGAATGTGATATTCTAAGCCCTGATGCTAAACCCCAGTTGTTCATTATAGGTTGTGTTATCCAGTCCTTGTTATCCTTTCATCATTATCTTTAGGTCTTAGGTTTCTATGAATGATTCTCTCACTAGCTATGGCATGATTACTTTGGAAAAAATTGAAAAAAAATGAAAAAAAATTGTATTATAAATAAAGAAAAAGAATAAAGTTTGGAATGACAAGTATCCCTTTTAGACATGCGCCACTGGGACCCTTTAAGGCATGTGCTACTGGGTGTTACCCTTTGAGGCGATATTGCTACTGGGAAAGCTTGCTTCCAAAGTCAGTATAAGAATAATGTAGTTATGTCAACTGAGTGGGATTGAGTCTATTCTGGTAAATCTGAGTCCTGGGGATGATGATACACTTGAACACAAACACCGGGATGGATTCAAAATCTGGATGATCAATGGGGTGAAAATCAGTGTTTTGATGTCATTTAGAGGTAGAGGGCTTTGACGTACATTTTATGTATATACAGGTTAATAACTGAGTGCATGGGTGATTTAGCTGATTAGGAATTGTGCATATGTTTCCCGAGTTTTGTACATATCAGTTTTGAGAAAACCCAAAAAGATTTTCTTTTATTTTTGAATAATTTTGTGGGTATTTTCACTTTGAAACCCTCAAGAGACCTCACTCGTCCACTTGGGAGTCCAAGGGGTTTAAAGGGCTTGTTGCATACGCTAAATGTAATCGTGATCCCTACGACAGTGAGTTAGGATTTTCTTTTCCTTATTTTCCATTTTCTTTTAGTTAGTTTAGTTATTTTACTCGAGGCGAGCAAAATCCTGGTGTGGGAGTGTTTATTTGTGCCAAAAATGTGATATTTTTAAGGTACTTTTCCACCAATTTTAGGCTCGTTTCAATAATATTTTTAAGGTTTTTAATTGTTTTTATTTTATTTTGCAGATTTTGAATAAATGCGAAAAATGGTCTTAAATGGCGGAAAAAGCGAGAAAAATAGAAGAATTGTCGGAGGTTGAAGAATTGGGCCAAAAATCGATAAAAACCGGCCAAAGAAAGAAGAAGAAAAAAATTTTAAACTAGACCGGTCCAGTGAACCGGACCGGCCGGTTCAGCTGGACCGGTTCCACTTAAAACACCCCCCTCCTGACGTTCTCTCTCTCCCCGACCTGCCTTCTTCTCCTTCGACCCCATTCCCCTGACCCCGAACCCAGAACCTTCCTCATCGCCATGTCCATTTCGTTCCTCTCTCTCTCTACCGTGTCATCTCTCTCTCTTCCAGCACACCCACACCCTCTACCCACGGTTTTCCCCAAAACCGAAACCCACCAACCTATCCCACTACCGTCAACCACGTGCTACCACCACGTACCCATCTTCGCTGGATTCCATCTCTTCCATCCACGACACCCTTGCGATCGACGGTCAAGGTTGAAGAAGGTTTGAGTATAAGAGGGGGATGACGACACCATTGAAAGGAAGTTCGAGCTTTTTAGATAATTTAGGGTTACAAATTAGGAGTAGATTAGGTTTAATTTCGTTCAATTTCGTTGTTAATGTTAATTTCGATTTGTGTTCTTCAATTTCGTTCTCTTGTTTTCGAATTTCAGCAATTAGGGTTCGAATTTCAATCGTTTTTGGTTCGATTTTATGTAATTACACTTCAATTCGAGTACGTAGTAGTAGCTTGCAAATTTCAGATCGATTTTGCTCAGTTGGTTGCAATTTTGTTGAATTTCATCCGTTATTCTCTTTCTCCCTGATTTTCGTTTCGTTTAATTTGGGGTTCTCATATTAGGTATTCGAATTTAGGGTTCGAATTTTGGTTGAATTGTGAGCAAGGGTGGCAATGTCTGGCTTTGAATTTTCTGAATTTGATTCGAGTTGTAAGCTGCTACCATCCTGTTGCTATGCTTTCCCCTGTTTCAGACCAGAGCAGGTTTGATTGCATTCAGTTATGCTAAGCTTGATTATCATGAGTTTGTTCCTGTTTTCCCTTTTCCCCTGTTGCTGATTTCATTTCGGTTCTGTTTTGCTTCATTCCAATTTCAGCTTACTTTCGATTCTGTTCCTTCTCCTTCCCCTGCTGTTGCTCCTCTGTTCTGAATGATAATCGCGTTAATAATTCTGGATTCAAGCTTTGATTTCAAGTTGGAATTGTTCTAGTTCAGTGATTTGGTAATCTGATGGAGTTTGCTGCTATTCTCTTTGTTTTGCTTTCGGTTCTTCATGTTCAATTTTGGTTTTGTTTAATTTCATTCCCCTTAGTTAAATTCCATGATATAATTAGCCTTAGTTTAATTTCAGAATAATAAAGTAATTTAGTTGTTAGTTGGTTAAACAATGTTTAATTTCATGTTTAGTTGTTTAATTTGGTTTAATTGGTTAATCAATATAAAAGTTAGGTTAGGTTTAGTTGTTGAATTAGGTTATTAAATTACCTTGAATAATTCCATTTAGTTTAATTAGTTAAATTTAATCGTTTAGTTTTAAATGACCATAATTTCACGTTTTTCCCTGTGGACCGACCCTTAAGTACGACTGACAATCGTGACTATTTGAGGTATCATTTTACTTTTTCTTTAAGTTATTTTTCCATCCCCCTCAAAACCCATCAACAGTAGTACAAGTTGTACACCAAAACCCAAGGTGGCAGTCGTTTATACCCAAAAATCCGGTAAAGGAATTTCTTCCCTACTTTGGCTGGATAAAAGCAACACAAGGTGGTCCCTTAGCTCAACTTTAGGGCCATGATTTGATCAATATTTAGATGCTTTTCATACAATAAATTTTGACAAAATTTGGTGCTAAGTAGGTCAACCAAACGGACCCTTCCATCGGACTGTGTTGGATTGCGCCTTGCAGTGCACTGTCTTCCGGTTTTGGCTTGGTTGGCTAACGAAATGAACTCCAAATGCTTTGCAAAAAGTCTCGTTGGAAAGCTAAGATCTCAATATTTAAGGGGGTAGTGGGTGCAAGAACTTTTCGCTTCTATAATTTGCTCCAATAGAGAAAAAAAACCAAGCCAATTTTTATATGAACCGGACAGTCCATTCTCTTCTTTGTTCAAGTGGTTTCTGACCATGGCATGAACTTCCTTGACCTTCTTGGACTCCCCAACAGAGGGTGGATCATTGGGAAGGGTTATGGAACGTTCGGTTGGATGGTCCCCATCATCCTCTCCGAGTGAGTTGGAGTTTGACATGAAACTTGGGATTTCTTCATTTTCCTCAAAGTATGGGTTGAGATTAGCCACATTGAAGGTGTTGAAGACCCCATACTCACCATGTAAGTTGACCATGTAGCCATTAAGTCCGACCTTCTCTAATATCTCAAAGAGGCCGTTCGATCTCGACATGATTTTTGGGCTTGCGCTTGCTTGGGAACCTTTATTTCCTCATGTGCGTCGACACCAAGTGCCCCGGTTGGAAATGGGCGTCCTTTTTGTGCTTGTTTGCTTAATGCATGTCTTGGGTATTAGACTTCTCAATCCTCTCCCGAACTTGAGCATGAAGCTCCTTGATCTCTTTGGCTTGTTTCTCGGCCTCCCAACTAAACTTGCTAGGAGTGGGAATGGGTGTGAGGTCCAAGGGAGTTTTTGGATTATACCTATAGACCACTTGAAATAGGGAGACGTGGGTGGCTTTGCTTGACGCCCAGTTGAAAGCAAACTCCGCATGAGGTAGGAGTTTATCCCAAGCCTTGATGTTCTTCTGCACAAGTACCCCAAGCAAGATCCCCAAAGTCCGATTGGTCATCTCAGTTTGGCCATCGGTTTGGGGTTGGCAAGTGGTGCTAAATTTGAGGTGTGTCCCCATCTTCCTCCAAAGAGTGAGCCAAAAATGACTAAGGAGCTTGGTATCCCTATCCGAAACCATGCTCCTTGGGATGCCATGAAGTCTTACAATCTCCTTGAAGTAGAGATTGGCTATGTGGGAGGCATCATGGGTGGTGTGACAAGGGACAAAGTGGGCCATCTTGGAGAATAGATCCACCACCACCATGATGGAATCCTTGCTTCTTTGAGTCCATGGCAAGCCCGTGATGAAGTCCAAACTAATATCTTCCTATGGAGCCAAGGGCACGGGCAAATGGGAGTAAAGGCCTTGGGGAAGTACATGGCTCTTAGCCATGTGACAAACTGAGCACCTCCTGATGAAGTGTTCCACATCCTTGGCCATTTTCGGCCATTGGTAATGCTCCTTAAGCATTGAGCAAGTCTTCTCTACCCCAAAGTGACCGGATAGAGCACCACCATGAAGCTATTGGATTAGCCACTCCCTAAACCCGCACTTGGGTATGCAAAGCTGTGACCCCTTGAAGAGGAACCCCTCTGGGATGTGGAAGAGGCCGTGAGGGTGGCTAGCACACTTGACATGGATTTCCTTGAAGTCCTCATCATTGTTGTACATCCCTTTGAAGATCTCAAACCCAAGTACCTCGAATTCTAGGACCGAAAGGAGAAAGTATCTCCTTGAAAGGGCATTCGCTCCCTTGTTCAACTTATCGACCCTATGATGTATCATGAAGTTGAAAGCTTGGAGGTACTCAACCCACCTAGCATGGAGGGGATTGAGCTTATGTTTCCCTTGAATGAACTTGAGGGCCTCATGGTCCGAATGTGGGATGAATTCAACCCCCACTAGGCAGTGTCTCCAATGTTGCAAAGCTCGGACTATTGCATAGAACTCCTTGTCGTATGTGGAGTATTTCCTCTTGGCTTCATTCAATTGCTCACTAAAGAATGTAGTGGGTCGCTTTTCTTAAGACAAAACAACCACTATGCCCACTACGGAGGCATCACACTCCACCTCAAAGACCTTGGAGAAGCTAGGTAGTGCTAGGATGGGAGCACTTGTAAGCCTCCTGTTGATTTCTTCAAATGCCGAGTGAGCTTGTTCATTTCACTCAGAGGTGTTGTCCTTGAGAACCTCGATCATGGGAGAGACAATTGAGCTAAAGTCCTTCACAAATCTCCTATAAAAGGAGGCCAAACCATGGAAGCCTCAGACTTGATGTATGAAGGAGGGAGTAGGCCACTCACAGATAGCCTTGACCTTCTCTTCATCAATATGAATGCCCTATGCCGAAACTACATAACCCAAGAAGATGACTTGGGGTGTGAAAAAGTGACACTTCTCAAGGTTATCATGGAGCTCTTTTTGAGCCAAGATACTGAAGACTTGTTGGAGGTGGTCGGCATGCTCTTGTTCATCCGAGCAATACACAAGGATATCACCAAAATACACAACAACAAACTTGCCTATTACCGGCCTAAGCACCTCATTCATAAGGCTCATGAAGGTGGTAGGTGTATTAGTTAACCCAAATGGCATGACCAACCATTCATAAAGGCCGCCCTTGGTTTTGAAAGCCGTCTTCCATTCATCCCATTTAAAGATCCAGATTTGGTAGTAGCCACTTCTAAGATCAATTTTAGAGAAGATAGTGGCTCCATGAAGCTCATCAGGTAAATCCTCCAACCTTGGAATGGGGTACTAGTACTTGATGGTGATCTTGTTGATGGCCCTACTATCAACACACATTCTCATACTCCCATCTTTCTTGGGTACAAGTAGATCCGGGACAGCACATGGGCTTAGGCTCTCATGGATTAGCCCCTTCGCTAGGAGGTCATCAACTTAGCGTTGGACTTCTTGAGTTTCTTGGGGGTTTATCCTATAGGCCGGTTTGTTTGGGAGGGTGGAATTGGGAAAAAGGTCAACCTTGTGTTGGATGGATCTTTTGGGAGGCAAACCGTGGGGTATCTCTTGGGGAAAAACATGTTGGAAGGTTTGTAGGAGGGGGTGAGCATGGGATGGCTTATGGACGTGGCTAAGGCTGGTTCTTGGCCTAGCAAAATCCATTGTTTGTGTGGTTCTTACTCATGCATTTGGGATTTTAGGAGGGTGGTGAGAAAGACATCCATTTGTGGGTTTTCTTTGGGTTTGGAAGGGGTGGACGATTTGAGGGGAGTAAGGGTGATTTTCTTGTGGCTCTTTGTGAAGGTATAGGTATTCATACGACCATCATACATCAGCCTCCTATCAAAGAGCCAAGGTCGACCTAACAAGACATGGCAAGCATCCATTGGCACGCTATCGCACCAAATCTCATCTTTGTAAGTCTTCCTAATGCTTAAAGACAAGAGACACCGAGAAGAGATTTGCAAACCTTTGCTTTGATTAAGCCATTGGATGGTGTATGGCTTTGGGTGGGTGGTCACCGAGTGCTTGAGCTTGTCCACCATGGATTGTGAGGCCGCATTTGCACAACTCCCCCCATCAATGATAAGGGAGCAAACTTTGCCACCTACGGTGCACCTTGTGGAAAATGGACTCTCTTTGTTGAAGTTCATGTTAGGAAGCTAGGCCACTTAACGCCCTTTGAATGACCAAAAGTTCCCCTTCATCTGGACCTTCTTCAACCTCCTCTTGAGATTCATTCAAGTCTAGCTCTTTCTCCCCTTTGCCCTCTCCCTCAAGCTCCACAAAGGATGCTTGAAATTCAGCCAAAGTAACAATCCTCTTGTTTGGGCATTCGGATGCAATGTGCCCTAGTCCTTGACACTGAAAACATCTTGTTCGATCTTCCAGTTTTGTGAGGGTTTCTTTGAGGTGTGTTTAGGGAATTTGGGGGATTTGGCTATGGAGGTGGCAGAGCTTGTGGTCTAGGAGTTGTGTTTTGGGGTCTTTGAAAAGGGTAAGATCGAGTAGGTGGTTTGGACACAATTCCTTTCCCTTTGGCTTTTCGGTGTTGCTCAACTTTGTATGCAAGGGAACTAAGCTCATCAAGAGAGGAGTAAGGATGTAGCTCAATAACATGGGCAATTTGATCATCCAAACCACTCAAATACCTCACAAGAGTTTGGCCTTCCTCTAGCTTTGAATCACATTTCAAGAGGAGTTGTTCAAACTTCCTAGTATATTCGTCCACACCATTGGTTCCTTGGTTGAGGTTATGAAATTTGAGGTAGTTATCATGGAGGTAGTGGGTAGGTAGGAATTTTGCCTTTAGTTTGTCCCTTTTTTGTGCCCAAGTATGGATCTTTCCCTTTCCCTTTCCTTGGCCTCTTGGTCACTAAGTTAGCCCACTAAATGGAAGCATATTTGGAAGCTTAAGGGCTACAAGCTTTACCTTTTTCTCATATGGAATGTCCTTGTGGTGGAAGACTCTCTCAACCATCCGAAGCAAATCTAGAAACAAATCCGGGTCTAGATGGCCTTCAATCTCGGGAATGTCACCCATGAAATCAAGATTGCCGCCTCCACTAGATCGAAATGGTCTTCCTACTTCACCTTCTTTACTGGAAGACTCATGGGGGTAGCTTTCTTGTCCCTCGAGATCAATCTGAGGTCCTTGCTTCGTGGGGCTTCTAGAGTTCCTCAAGTTCATTCTCTTCTCTTTTAGGTGTTCGCCAAGTTGAGTTTGCAGGTACTTGACATTGGCCTCTAATTCAACCCTCTCCTTAAGAGCGGCCTCCGCAACTTGTTCCGGGGTGACACTCGAAGACATGGTTGTAATAGAGTAGGAGGTGTGGTGTTTCAGGTCTGTGAGCAATGGGCACGGTTGTGCTAGGGGGCACGGCCTGGCTGTGGTAGGCTGCTGGAATCGAGTAGGTGTGCTGGGGAGGAGGCACGATCATGCCGTATGGCACGGGGTACCCGTGCTGAGGTTCTGTCTGGGGCACGGTAGGGAATGTGTAAGGAAGAAAATAGAGATGTGGTTAAGGGTGATTCGTGGCTTAGTTATTGAGAACGTGTTTGAGGTTGGAAGCAAGATTAGGAGCGTAGCCAGGGCTCTGATACCAATTGATGTATCTCACCATGCACTTTCCAAAACAGTAGATGTGAGGAAGACTAGGAAGTGAGAATGACAAGAAGAAGAAGAGGATAACTCAAGTGCCTTCAAGAGATAATCCAATGGAGCCACTATTGTTGAACACTAGGGCAGTCTCCCTAGATCAATTGGGATACAGAATCACCACCCAATTGAGATAAAGAGACCTAGACACCACTTAAGTTGCCAAACATAAGATATAGAATTAGGAATTTGAGAGAGCCAAAGATCAAGTTTTGTACTCAAATTGGCAAAAGACCCTTGCAAATGGAACAAAGGGGGTATTTATAGCCCAAGCCTCTCTTACACTTGGCCAAGGGTTGCTTACAAGCTACAGTTGTGACTAAATGACATGGCCTAAGCTATCTTACAAGTAGAAGCTGATAAACAAGAGATTTAGCCCAACCTTAACACCTCATTAGCTTAATAATCTCCAAATTGAGGTGTCAAACATCTAAACGAGCTAAGTACAACAGCTTAGGGCCTTGAACTTGCATGTAGTACAAGTTGTACACCAAAACCCAAGGTGGCAGCCGTTTATATCAAAAAACCTAGTAAAGGAATTTCTTCCCTACTTTGGCTGGATAAAAACAACACAAGCTAGTACCTTAGCTCAACTTTAGGGACATGATTTGATAAATATTTAGATGCTTTTTCGTGCCCTAAATTTTGACAAAATTTGGAGCTATGTAGGTCAACCAAACGAACCCTTCTTTCGGACTGTGCTGGATTGTGCCTTGCAACGCACTGTCTTCGGTTTTTTACTTGGTTGGCTGACCAAATGAACTCCAAATGCTTTACAAAATGGTTTTGTTGGAAAGCTAAGATCTCAAGCTTTAAGTGGGTGGTGCGTGCAGGAAATTTCCCCTTCTATAATTTGCTCCAACAGAGAAACAAAACTAGGCTAATTTTGGTATGAACCGAACAGTCCATCCTCTTCTTTATTCAAGTGGTTTCTGACCATGGCATGAACTTCGTTGACCTTCTTGGACTCCCTAATAGAGGGTGGATCGTTGGGAAGGACTATGGAAGGTTTGGTTCGATGGTCCCTATCACATGCTTTAGTAAGATCTTTGAAGTTGAATGTGATGCCTCTGGTGTAGGTATTGGTGGAGTTCTTACTGAAGAAGGTAAACCTCTAGCCTTCTCTAGTGAGAAATTATGTGATTCCAGAAGAAAGTACTCCACTTATGATAAAGACTTTTATGCTATTGTGAGATGTTTATAGCATTGGAGTCATTATCTTGTTGCTAGTGAGTTTATCTTACACTCTGACCATGAAGCATTGAATTATATACAAGGGCAGCATAATTTCAACTCAAGGCATGCCAAATGGGTTGAGGTTATGCAATCTTATCACTTCACTATCAAGCATAAGTCGGGTAAACTCAATCAAGGTGCAAATGCCCTATGTCGGAGGTATCTCTTATTATTCCAATTAGATGCTTGTGTACTTGGTTTTGAGCATCTAAAGATTTTATCTGACAATGATGAAGACTTTGGGGCATTGTATGCTGATTGTTCTAAACACCCCAAAGGAGATTTTCTTATCTAAGAGGTATTTCTTTTCAAGGGTACTCGACTATGTGTACCAAAGTGTAGCACAAGAGAACTTTTAATCAGAGAAGTTCATGGAGGATCTTTAGCTGGGCAATACGGAGAGAACAAGACTGTCACCATGCTAAGGGAGCATTATTATTCGCCAGCTATGGAAAGAGATGTACAGGACATACTCAACAGGTGTGGAACATGTCAAATTGCCAAAAGCCATTCTCAACCTCAAGGCTTATACACTCCATTGCCTATTCCCACTTCACCATGGGTTGATGTAAGTATGGACTTCATTCTTGGACTTCCTAAAACCCAAAGGAAAAAGGATTCTATCTTTGTTGTGGTTGATCAGTTTTGTAAGATGTCTCATTTCATTCTAAGCAACAAGACTAATGATACGACACATATTGCTGAATTGTACTTAAAAGAAGCGACAAGATTGCATGGTATTCTTAGGTCTATTGCATCTGATAGGGATACCAACTTTTTGAGTCATTTTTGGATTACATTGTGGAAGAAGTTAGGTACTAAGCTAAAGTATAGTACTACTTGTCATCCACAAACTGATGGACAAACTGAGGTTACTAATCGAACCTTAGTCATGGAGTCCTACCCAGCCATGACCTTGTCCATGATGTACCAAGTCCATAACGTCCAAGAATAAGGTCCCAAGTTCAAAGGATGGCTCACATTTTTTAAGAAACTCAAATAGTCACAACCGGGTTGCTTGGCTAGAAAATGCCCGGTTTTGTTCATCACATTACTTGAGCTACGTTGTGGCTTAAGTCTAATATTTTAACATATTTGGAATCCTTACCATGTCTACTTGCACGTCCAAGCATTCATTTCCAATCATGCGCACAAGAAGGAGGAAGACCAAGGTGTTTTGTTTAGCGAGGCAGTTTTGGTTCAAAACTGCACAGTTGAATGTTTAGGTGGAATTACCCCACTTACACGTTGTTTAATGTTGATTTCTGTATAGGGGGGTTTGTGCAAACCCTAAGGTTTCCCCCCATGTCCTTAAAACCAAATCATGCTTACTTTTACTTAGCTTAATTCAGGTTTGAAAACCGGGTGAAATCTGCCTGTGAAGTCGGTTTAAAGGAGCACAATTCATTTACCTACAACTGTGGGTTTACTCCTCTTCAGCTAGAGTGGAACAGATTCCAATGCATGGCACACGTCCCTAAGCTACAATCATGGGCTACAACCTAGGGAAGAATAGCCAGTGGCAAGCAAGATGCAAATGAAGTTGTCTCACGGCTCTTATTGGTCAACTGAAAAGGGGAGGCAACTTTACGGCTGAAGCACATGCTCTTAACTTGATTTCTGATTGATTAAGATTAACTATAAGTTAATTAAGTTGTAATGAACATTTGTTTTGTTTTCCTTGTTGTTTTGGATGTACTTGGATTAGTCTTAAGTTAGCTTTATACCTAGTTATTCATAACCGTGGAGTTTAGGCTAGTCTAATACCTTTCCTCCCTAGGAGGGTAAGGTAAGGTGTATGCTTGCTTGCTAGTGAGCTTGCTAGGCATGTAAAAAAAGAAGCTCTCGGACATTGTTGGAAAAACACTTCAAATTTTCAATGAGAAAACCGTAGAGAGCATTTGAAGCTTTCTTTTCAAAACACTTAACATGTTTATCCTTAGCTAGGCCAGTTAGGTGGTGTCCAAGTGAATCCTAACTTTTATTAAGTGGTGATTTTCTGTATCTTAATGAAACTTTGGGGCCCTAACCTTTGTTTTTGTGGTGTTTCTGTATCCAAAATCCCATATTAGCTCCATCTAAACCGTCCATTTCAGTCATGGATTTTAGGTGAAATTGTGTTTGGTCTTGTTCTCCATTTCAATCCGTAGCCCTCTCTTTGATTCTCCTTGATTGTAAACTTGAATTCATTGATCTTTACATCATATTTGCTATCAAAGCTTGGTTTCTCTTAGGCCTAGTGCATCCCTCACCCTTCTAGAAATCCATCTCAATCAAAAATCCAAGCACAAATTCAGTTTCATACACGACTAGATTGAAAACACAAAACCTAAAAGTTTTGCTGTTTTCAAGCCTTCCTGGCAGAACGGGCCCTTAAGCACGTCTATGCCATACCTATCCCAAATTGCTCTACTTGTTTAAGTGACCTTGTTCAAGCATGACTTCAACAAGCATGACCTTGGAAAAGAGGTTCGAAGCTTTAACGAAGTAGAATGAGTTCTTCGCCAACAAAATTTGAGAGGACTCACAAAGGAATCAAGAAGCTCAATCACAAAATGAATACTTGAGGAAACAATTAGGTTTGATCTTAAAGCAAAAACAAAAGCTGAATGAAGACACCCTTCAATCTGAACTTGGAAGACATGAACAAGTCTTCAGCCATGAAGTTGACTCTTCAAGTGAGGAAGAACCAACCAAAATGGCTAGAGGAGAGCCACGGTTTGAAGCAAATTCTAATGACATCAGAGTGGAAGTTCCTGAATTTGAAGGTAAGCTTGATCCTGAAGAATTTCTTAATTGGTTACGTACTATTGAGAGAGTCTTTGAATATAAAGATGTTCCTAATGATAAGAAGGTTAAATTGGTAGGCTTAAGACTTAGGAAGTATGCATCTATGTGGGGGACTAATTTGAGTTCAAAATGGCTAAGAGAAAGGATATCAAGAATCTGTACATGGGACAAAATGAAATCAAAACTCAAGCCTCGTTTTCTACCACCAACTTATGTCCAAGATTGCTATTCTCAACTTCATAACCTTACCCAAGATACTATGAGTGTCGAAGAATACACGAGAGTTTGAGAAGCTGCTTATTAAGTGTGATATTCAAGAGCCAGAAGAACAAACCATAGTAAGGTACTTGGGAGGGCTTGATCCTAGGTACTCTAATGTGCTTGAATTACAATCATATACTTCTCTTGATGATGTTTTTGTCTTGGCACCTAAAGTGGAGCAACAAAAGAAGGCAGGGCCACCCCTCAAGCCTCAAAACGCACGGCCTTTGAACCAAAGCCAACCTTTTAACAAGGGGAGTTCTAATCCTATTCCCAAGCCCGAAATCCTTTCCCATTCAATCCACAAAAAACCCCAACTCCATAACAAGCTCCTACACCCCCAATTTGACCTAATCCTAATCCCTTGAGCACTAGAACATGTTTCAAGTGCCAAGGGCTAGCCCACATAGCCTCAGAATGCCCTAACCGTAAGGTGATCACTTTGGCCGAATGGAGAGCCGTGGATAAGCAAGAGAAGGAGGAGGAATTTGAAGGTGAAATTGAAGAAAACCTTAAGGAAAGTCAAGAAGAGGTTGAAGAAGAAGTTGATGAGGGTGAAACGCTAGTTTTGAGGAGAGTCTTGAACGGCCAGAAAGGTGCAAAAGACGAACAAAGAGAGAACATTTTTCATACATGGTGCGCGATTCAAGACAAGGTTTGCTCCTTGATTATTGATGGTGGGAGTTGTGCTAATGTAGTTTCTCTTAGCATTATTGAGAAACTAGGCTTGCAAGCTACGGCCCATCCCCATCCATATAACATACAATGGCTAAATCAAAGCAAAGGACTTCAAGTCAACTCACGGTGCCTCATTTCTCTATCCATTTGTAAGAGCTACCAAGATGAGCTCTGGTGTGACATTATCCCCATCGATGCATGTCATGTATTGTTGGGCAGGCCATGGTTGTATGATAGAAAGGTGATGCATGATGGGTTCTTGAATACATACTCCTTGTCTAAGCGAGGTAGGAAGATTACCTTGAACCCATTATCACAATCTGAACTCCTCAAAAGCAAACCCACAAAAGGCCATGAACATTCTCATTGTTTGCTTACCTTTAGTGAAACTCTTTTAAAGGCTTCGAATCATGAATTTAAGGGTTTTAAAGAGTGGATCTTAACCACTCAAGATGAACCAGAATCCCCATGCCAACTCACCTGTTGGAGGATTTTGAGGGGGGCGGAAAATTAAAGATAAAAGGAAAAGAAACCTCAAATAGTCGATTCTCAGTCGTAGTACTTAAGGGTCGATTCACAAAGAAGACATTAAGATTATGGTCATTTTAAAACAAAACAATTAAACTAATTACGCTAAACTAAGTGGAATTATTTAAGTCAATTTATCAACCTAATTCAACTAAACTCATCTAATCCTAATTACTAAATAATTAAACCTAAACTAACCAAATTAACCAAAACTAAGCTGAAATTAATCATGGTTTAACCAACTAACAGCGTACTTACTATATTAATCCAGAATTAAAGTGAGTCAATTTATCAAACTAATTCAACAGTAGGGGAGGGGGACGAAAATAAAGCAAACTAAAATGGAAAAAAACCACGAAGAAGAAACTAAAACTGAAATTAGCAATAGGGGACAAAATTAAGCAAAATGAAACTCAGGAACTGGAAAAACGACGAAGAAGAACAGAATTAAACATCAAGGGAAGGGGACGAATTGAACAAAACGATTATGAGGAATAGGGGAAAGGGGAACGAAGCAAGACAAGTAGAAACGAACCAAAGCAGCAGCAAGGGAAGGGGGACGATTTGAGAACTCACAAAGTGAGAACCCCAAAATGCAGCCATCGAAGTCGAACAGATCTTCGACGAACCCAGATCAGCAACATCCATTCGCAACCATTCGAACAACCGCAACGGGGGAGAGGGGTAATCGAACGCAATAAACCCAATTTTTTGCAGAAATCAAACCAGAATTGAACTAGAAAGCATCAATTACAAGAAATTCGAAACTCAAAGTTGAATTACTCAAAATTAACATTGAAAGCTTTTGCAAAATTTCAAACCCTAATCTGGAATTTCTGAGATTCGAATATGAAATTGAAATTAACAACGAAATTAAACTAAATCTAAACCCAAAACGGAATTAAAATCCTAATCTAACCCTAAATTACTAACCTAAAACTAACTCTGACCTACGCTATGCTACCCTCAATGGCGTCCTCCGAGCTCTTAAATACCCGAAGCAGCTTCAATTGTTCACCATTCGATTTGTGGTGTCGTGGTTGGTGTCGATGAAGCCAGCACAAGTGGGTACGTGGCTGGTGGATAAAGGGGACAACAAGGGTGGTTTGCTGATGTTATGGGTTTCGTGGTTTGGTGTTTCGGTGGGCTGGGGTGGTTTTGGGTTTCTATCGGCGAGGGTGGTTTTGGGCGAGGGTGTGCTGGAAGAGAGAGAGATGACGAGGTAGAGAGAGAATTGAACGAGATGGAGGTTCGAAGCTTCTGGGAAGGGGGTTGGGTTCTGGGACGAAGTCGGGGGTCTGGGAACGAAGAAGCAGGGCAACGCGAGGAGGAAAGAGAGAGAGCGTGAGGAAGGGGAGGGGGTTTTAATGGGAACCGGTTCAGCTGAACCGGTTTAGGCGAACCAGCCGGTCCGGTTCAGCTGGACCGGTCTGGTTTTCTTATTTTTCTTCCTTCTTTCTTTGGCTGGTTTTTTCTGGAATTTGGCCCGGTTCTTCAACCTCCGACACTTCTTCTATTTTTTCTCGCCTTTTCCGCCATTTTAAGCCCTTTTTTTGTATTTATTCAAAATCTGCAAAATAAAATAATCTCCTATTAAAATCTAAAAAATATTATTAAAACGAGCATAAAACAGGTGTAAAAGTACCTTAAAAATAGCACATTTTTAGCTCAAACATATACTCCCACACCAAGATTTTGCTCGTCCTCGAGTAAAATAAACTAAGCTAACTAAAAGAAAATGAAAATAAAATAAAATAAAATCCTAACTCATTGTCGTTGGAATCACGATTGCATTTAGCGCATGCAACAAGCGCTTTAAACCCCTGGGACTCCCAAGTGGACGAGTGAGGTCTCGTGAGGGTTTCAAAGTGAAATACCCACAAAATTATTCAAAAAGAAAATCTTTTTGGGTTTTCTCAAAACTGATATGTACAAAACTCGGGAAACATATGCACAACTCCTAATCAGCTAAATCACCCATGCGCTCAATTATCGACCCATATATACATAGAATGCACTTCAAATTCCTTTACCTCTAAATGACATCAAAACACTAACTGTTTCACGCCATTGGAAATCAAGATTTAGTATCCATGCCTGTGCTCATCTGCAAGTGTATCATCATCTCCAGGACTCAGATTTACCATAATAGACTCAATCCCACTTAGTTGACATAACTACATTATTCTTACACTGACTTTGGAAGCAAGCTTTCCCAGTAGCCATATTGCCTCAAAGGGTAACACCCAGTAGCGCATACCTCAAACAGATACTTGTCATTCCAAATTTTATTCTTTTTCTTTATTTATAATACAATTTTTTTTCATTTTTTTTTCCAAAGTAATCATGCCATAGCTAGTGGGAGAATCATTCATGGAAACCTAAAACCTAAAGATAATGATGAAAGAATAAATAAGGACTGGATAACACAAACTTTAATGAACAACTGGGGTTAGAATTAGGGCTTAGACTATCATATTCGAAGTTAAAGGCTTATCACGCACATCCTACTTCTATACAAGCTAATAAATAAAGCATAGGGGATTCAAACTAATCAAAAATAGTACAAATGTTCCCCAAAACAAAAAAAATCATCAAATTTTTTTGAAAAATGGCACCTCACTCCCACACCAAAACGTCACAATGTCCTCATTGGGAGGATTAAGGCGCTAAAAAGCAAGTCCATAAACTAAACAGCCGGAAAACGTAGAATATATACAACTAGAACACCACCAAAAACATAAAACCAAAAACAAAATAAAACCAAAAAGAAAAAGAAAAAGCAAAACTAAAATCAAGGAAACACACAAAAAGTGAAAAACAAACCACAACCCTAAAAACTAAAGAAAAGAAGACAAAAATCAAAATCAAAACAAAAATCAAAACAAAACCAAACAGACACATATATTTACAAAAGCAAAACTAAACAAAAATCAAAGAACTACTAAATTGCAAACTAAACAAAAAGAAATCTAAAGCAAAATAAAGGAAAAAAAACAAAAATGAAAATAAGATGAAAATAAAAAAAGGAAAATAAAAATGAAAGTAAAATGAAATAAACAAAAATAACGAAAATAAAATGAAATAAACAAAAATGAAATTAAAAGGACAAACTAAAACATGCTAAGCTAAAGAAACAAAGTATTTACAATTGACACATATTGACAAAATCCTAATATATACAACTAAATACAAAAAGAAATGAAAGATATAAAAAAAAAAGAAAAAAAGAGTAGAACAATTATACCAGGTTGGATACATGTTGTACCTAAACTATAAAACTTATGGAGCATCAGCCACTCCATCACAACTTACGAGCATCTACTCATATCAAACCCAACCAATGCTCATAGTAGCTTATCAAACGATCGGGCACATTCTTCATAGAAATGAATGTAGTGAGAAACAAGAAAAAGGGCCCAAATAAAGTGCATTACCCCAATTTTTTCATTTTTTTTTTGGGATTTTCGAAAGTTTTTCAATTTTTTTTGGATTTTGGAGTTTTCTATTTTCTTTTGTCGTTTTTTGAATTTTCTAATGTTTTTGATTTTTTTCAAGTTTTTCAAATGTTTTTGGATTTTTAACCATTTTCATTTTTTTGGATTTTTGAAGGTTTTTCAATTGTTTTTGAATTTTTGAAGGCTTTTTCAAATGTTTTTGGATTTTTGTTTTTTTTTCAAAAAGTGCTAAACTAACGAAAACGAAAACGATACCAAAATGAAAAATGAAAAATCGATTCGAAAAGAAACTTACGAAATGACTAAGCAAAACATTACTAAGTAAATAACAACTAAACAAACTAAACAAGTCAAATACGAAAGCAACTAAAAAATATGACCAAATCTCTTGTCGTCTTCCCCGGCAACGGCGCCAAAATTGTTGGAGGATTTTGAGGGGGGCAGAAAATTAAAGACAAAAGGAAAAGAAACCTCAAATACTCGATTGTCAGTCATACTACTTAAGGGTCGGTCCAAAGAAAAGACGTTAAGATTATGTTTATTTTAAAACAAAACAATTAAACTAATTACGCTAAACTAAGTGGAATTATTTAAGTCAATTTATCAACCTAATTCAACTAAACTCATCTAATCCTAATTACTAAATAATTAAACCTAAACTAACCAAATTAACCAAAACTAAGCTGAAATTAATCATGGTTTAACCAACTAACAGCCTAATTAATTTTTTAATCCAGAATTAAACTAAGTCAATTTATCAAACTAACTCAACAGTAGGGGAGGGGGATGAAAATAAAGCAAACTAAAATGGAAAAAAAACACAAAGAAGAAACTAAAACTGAAATTAGCAACAGGGGACGAAATTAAGCAAAATGAAACTGAGGAACTGCAAAAACGAAGAACAAGAACAGAACTCAACATCAAGGGAAGGGGACGAATTGAACAAAACGATTATGAGGAACAGGGGAAAGGGTAACGAAGCAAGACAAGCAGAAACGAACCAAAGCAGCAACAAGGGAAGGGGGACCAATTGAGAACTCACAAACTGAGAACCCCAAAAATGCAGCCATCGAAGTCGAACAGATCTTCGACGAACCCAGATCAGTAACATCTATTCGCAACCATTCGAACAACCGCAACGGGGGAGAGGGGAAATCGAACAAAATCGAACGCAAGAAACCCAGATTTTTGCGGAAATCAAACCAAAATTGATCTAGAAAGCATCAATTACAAGAAATTCGAAACTCAAAGTTAAATAACTCGAAATTAACATTGAAAGCTTTTGCAAATTTTGAAACCCTAATATGGAATTTCTGAGATTCGAATATGAAATTGAAATTAACAACGAAATTAAACTAAATCCAAACCTAAAACAGAATTAAAATCCTAATCTAACCCTAAATTACTAGCCTAAAACTAACTCTAACCTACGCTATGCTACCCTCAATGGCGTCCTCCGAGCTCTTAAATACCCGAAGTAGCTTCAATTCTTCACCGTTTGATTTGTGGTGTCGTGGTTGGTGCCGATGAAGCCAACACAGGTGGGTACGTGGCTGGTGGATGAACGGGACAAGAAGGGTGGTTTGATGGTGTTCTGGGTTTCTGATGCAGGTCCATCCACGAGTTCATCCCAATTCCAAATGGTCCAAAACAATCCAACAATCAAGTCCATCTTCACGGCCAAGGAGAATTTTGAAGTGGATGCACACGGTTTTGCATCCAGAATTTTACCCAGTTTTTGTTACTTAATTGCTTAAGCTTAATCCAAGCGTAGGTGATTAAATTTTTGTGATTATGTAAGCTTAAGGTGTTATCTTTCAAGTCCATTTTGAATCATAGGATTTGGAGCTCATTTCCTATAGGAACGAACCTGTTTTTTAAAGGCGTGCTAAATTGAACCCGGTATTGCACGGTTTGGGCATTTTAACTTTTTCAGGGGGCAAACGATGTCCAAATGCTCTAATACCAAATGGAGGGTATTCTAGACGTTTTCCGGTTTCCATCAATATAAAAAACTCTCAGATTACTCACCATTTGGGGTGTCAACCATGCAGCACAAGTGAAGGCAGAAACCGGCACCTATAGTACCCGGTTGTCAAGCTAAGGAGGTTTCCTCCCTAGGTGGGTTTTGTGACATGTGGACCTTCTTACTAAGGTAAATTGAGCTGCTTGGTAAGCAACACTCAGCCAAGCATGAGGCCACCGTGTGGAGTAAGTGAAGAGGAGCCATTTTGCAAGCATGTATTCGACCACCTAGCAACACATGGCAGCTTAGTAGTTCTCCCTCTTTTTGAAGTGGCCAGCTGTGGGAGAAGACCTTTCTAGTAAGGAAATTGACTCATCTCAATTCCTTACTACTTAGGAAAGGGTTATATTAATGGAAACTAGTGTTTTAAGCCTTAAGCATTCTAGTTAAGCTAGATTAGTAGCTAACCGTGTATTAGCTAGCATAGTTTGGAGTAATAGCTTTCCTACCCTAGAAGGAAAGCTCTTTTCTTTCTTTGTCTTATGTACTAGGTCATATATAAGCCTAGGATGTAATGATCAAAAGAGATATATGACATTTTACACTCTTGAGTTAAGACTTTGTGTCTTGGTTTCTCCCTAAACACTCCTCTTGCTTATCCTTAATTGTGGCCGATTAAGGTGGTGTTCAAGAAAGTCTTAATCCTTGATTAGGTGGTGTATCTTATCCTAATCAAAGATTAAGGGCCCTAAGTGAATGATTAGTGGTGTATCTTATCTAATCACTTTGCTTAGAAATATCAAAAGTCAAGTGGAAAACACTTGACATACTTTAGGTTGCCTTGGTTTCTCCTAAACCGTGAGCTCCCTTGAGTTTAGTTTGTGTTCTCCTTCTTGTCTTGCTTTCCTATATACATTCCCCACCATTACCACACAAATAAACCTTCCACGCTTCCATTTGCCACTTTCAGACAAAGCCTAGACTACCCCACATAGCCTCTTTTCCTCCCTTCTTTCACAAGTCTCCCAATCGTGCAAAACCAGCACCCCACGGTTTCAGGACAAGAACTTTGGCACGGTCTGGCCCTGCCATATAGCACGACCGTGCCACCCTCTAGTCGTGGGTTTTCCTCTCTTGCCTTGTCTTCTTGCAAGGTCATAGCTTACAACATCCTTTTTCCTTGTAGACCTCCATCAATTTTGGTATCAGAGCAAGTTCACTCTTTGCTTGGAACCTACCACACGTCTTTCCCAGCTCATCTCTGAAGCCAAACCTCAAACACAAAATCATTCCCTTCTACTTCCAAAATGAGTTCCAATATGACCATGGAAGACAAGCTTGAAGCTGTAACCAAGCAAATGCAAGAGATGTCTGTTGCTCATCAAGAACTCAGAGCTCAGAATGAATACTTGAGAAAACAGCTTGGAAATCATATGAAGCAGAAGCAAAGGCTCTTTGAAGTTGGTGAACAAAGTGGAACAAAGTATAGAGCAGAAGAAGAAGCTAGCAATGCATCATCTTTTTCAGATGATGAGATACCTTTTGAAAGAAGAAGAAGTGAAGCACGACCAACCTTTAATTCTAATGATTTCAAGATTGATATTCCCGAATTTGATGGAAGGTTGAACCCAGATGATTTCCTTGAATGGTTACAAACTGTTGAACGCATCTTTGAGTACAAGGAAATTCCTGAAGATAGAAAAGTGAAGCTAGTTGCTCTTAGATTAAGGAAGTACGCCTCCTTTTGGTGGACTAACCTTACTGCCAAGAGAACTAGAGAGAGGAAGAGTAAAATTAATACTTGGGATAAGATGAAATCGAAGATGAAGGCACGGTTTTTGCCCTCTACTTATGTCCAAGATAATTACATGCTCTTTCATAATCTCACTCAAGGTAAAATGAATGTGGAAGAGTATACACGTGAGTTTGAAAAACTCATGATCAAGTGTGATATCCACGAACCAGAAGAACAAACCATGGTGCGTTATCTAGGAGGGCTTGATCTTAGGACAGCCAACGTGGTGGAATTGCAAGCTTATACCACTTTTGACGAACTATGTGTTCTAGCACATAAGGTGGAGCAACAAAGAAAAGCAAGGGTGTTTGTGCGAGACCCTTTCAAGCCATTTGCTGCCAAAGGCCGTGGACAACCCCAAAACAAGGGGAGTGCCACACCTCGACCAAAACCATCTACTCCCTTTCCCATGAATCCCCAAAAGAACCAAGCTCCTCAAAGGCCACTACCGAATTCCCCACGTCGAAACCCTTATCCTATCAACCAAAGAAGGTGTTACAAATGTCAAGGCTTAGGACATATTGCATCTGATTGTCCAAGTCGAACGGTAGTCACCTTAGCCGAATGGGAAGCTACTGAAAAGGAGTATGTTGAGGAGAAGGAGGAAGAAAAGGAGGAAGATGTTGAAGAAGACCCTGAAGAAGATCAGGAGGAGTTTACTGAGAATGCAGATGAAGGTGAGATGCTAGTAATTCGAAGGGTAATGAGTACACAACGAGTTGCTAAGGACAAACAGCGTGAAAACATCTTTCATTCAAGATGTACAGTCCAAGGCAAAGTCTGTTCTCTTATCATCGATGGAGGAAGTTGTGTCAACGTGGTGTCCTTGAGCATGATTGAGAAGTTGAATCTTCAAGCCACGACACACCCACACCCATGCAACATTCAATGGCTAAATCAAGGTAAAGGATTGTAAGTTAATTCTTGATGCTTGATTTCATTCTCTCTTGGTAAGAACTACCAAGATGAACTTTGGTGTGATGTTGTCCCCATGGATGCTTGTCATATTCTGTTAGGGAGGCCATGGATGTATGATAGGAGAGTCATCCATAATGGTTACATCAATACCTATTCCTTTACCAAAAATGGCAAGAAGATTACCCTTAACCCTATGTCACCATCCGAACTCCACAAAATAAAACAACAAAAAAGCCAAACCCAATCTGACTTGCTCTTGACCTGTGGAGAGCCACTTTTAAAAGCTTCTCAACATGAATTTGAGGCTTTAAAAGAGTGGATATTACAAGTGCAAGATGAACCAGAAACACCACTTCCATCCCATCCCATAGCCAAGGTCATATTGAATCAGTTTAGTCAGTTGTTTCCGGAGGAAATACCGTCGGGTCTACCTCCAAGACGTGACATACAACATCATATTGACCTTATTCCTGGATCCATCCTACCCAATAAACCAGCCTACAGGACCAATGCAAAAGAAGCCCAGGAGATTCAACGTCAAGTGGAAGAACTGATATCCAAGGGGTTAATACGGGAGTCCTTGAGTCTGTGTGCCGGGCCAGCTCTATTGGTTCCCAAAAAGGATGGTAGTATGAGGATGTGAGTTAACAGTCGAGCCATAAACAAAATTACTATCAAGTATAGGTATCCTATACCTAGGCTTGAAGATATGTTGGATGAACTAGATGGCTCTAAGGTGTTCAGCAAGATTGATTTGAAGAGTGGTTATTATCAAATCCGTATTAGGGAGGGTGATGAATGGAAAGCTGGTTTCAAGACCAAAGGTGGGTTGTATGAATGGTTGGTTATGCCATTTGCTCTATCCAGCGCCCCTAGTACGTTAATGAGATTGATGAATCAAGTATTTCGACCATACTTGGGCAAATTCGTGGTCGTTTACTTCGATGATATATTGGTGTTTAGCAAGAATGAGCAAGAGCACCAAGATCATTTAACCCAAGTGATGCTCGTTCTTGAAAGGGAGAAATTGTTTGGGAATCTTAGGAAGTGTACCTTCTTTACTCATGAAGTTACCTTCTCTGGATATATTGTTTCTGAAAATGGCATAAAGGCGGATGAAAGCAAGATCAAGGCTATTCGAACTTGGCCTGTTCCCAAAAGTGTACATGATGTTAGAAGCTTTCATGGCTTGGCTTCATTCTATAGGAGGTTTATACGCAATTTTAAGACTATTCTAGCTCCTATGACTGGAGTACTCAAAGGTTCATCATTCACTTGGAATCTTAAAGCCCGAGCTGCCTTTGAAGAAGTGAAAGAGAGACTAACTCAAGCACCAGTTCTAGCTCTACCATGCTTTGAGAAAATCTTTGAAATTGAGTGTGATGCTTCAGGAGTTGGTATTGGTGGTATTCTTACCCAGGAAGGACGCCCTTTAGGCTTCTTCAGTGAGAAACTATGTGATACCAGGAAAAGATATTCAACCTATGATAAAGAGTTCTTTAGTTGGTCATTATGGCGATGAAAAGACCTTAACCACGCTTAGGGAACATTATTTTTCGCCAGGCATGGAGAAGAATGTCCAGGACATCATTAAAAGATGAAGTACATGCCAGATTGCAAAGAGTCACTTGCTTCCACAAGGGTTATACACACCACTCCCTATTCCCACTATGCCTTAGGTAGACGTAAGTATGGATTTCATACTTGGTTTGCCAAAGACACAACGGAATAAAGATTCTATCTTCATGGTGGTAGACCGGTTTTCAAAGATGGCTCATTTTATTCCCTGCAACAAAACTAATGATGCCACTCACGTTGCTGAATTATATTTCAAGGAAGTTATGAGACTACATGGCATTCCACGTTCCATCATTTCAGATCGGGACACCAAGTTTTTAAGTCATTTCTGGGTTACTCTGTGGAAGAAACTTGGTACCAAACTCAAATACAGTACCACATGTCATCCACAAACAGATGGACAAACTGAAGTCACTAATCGAACCCTTGGTACTTTGTTAAGGGTGTTGATTAGGAATCAAGCAAAGGCTTGGGATCTATTACTTCCACATGCTGAGTTCGCTTATAACAAGACCCCAAGTAAAGTTACCAGTCTTTCTCCTTTCAAAGTGGTCTACGGGATTGAGCACCTAAATCCACTGGACCTTATTCCACATCCACTAGATCAGAGACCAAGTGCAGATGCTATGGAAAGAGTGAAAGAGATTCAGAGGTTGCATGAGTTATTGAAAGCCAAGATGGAAAAAACTACTCTATGTTACACGGCCCAAGCTAACAAAAAGAAAAAAGAGAAGTTGTTTCAGCCAGGTGATTTAGTATGGATTCATCTTCGCAAAGAAAGATTTCCTGCTAGAAGGAAGACAAAACTGTTGCCAAGAGCAGATGGTCCATTCAAAGTTTTGGAAAGAATCAATAATAATGCATACAAGGTGGACTTACCAGGTGATTATGGTGTATCTGCTACATTTAATGTTGCTGACTTAAGTCCCTATGAAGCAGATGACTACCTATCAGATTTGAGGATGAAATCTTCCCAACAAGGGGAGGATGATGGAGGTCCATCCACGAGTTCATCCCAAGTCCAAATGGTCCAAAACAATCCAACAATCAAGTCCATCTTCACGGCCAAGGAGAATTTTGAAGTGGATGCACACGGTTTTGCATCCAGGATTTTACCCAGTTTTTGTTACCTAATTGCTTAAGCTTAATCCAAGCTTAGGTGATTAAATTTTGGTGATTATGTAAGCTTAAGGTGTTAGCTTTCAATTCCATTTTGAATCATAGGATTTGGAGCTCATTTGCTATAGGAACGAAGCTATTTTTTGAAGGCCTGCTGAATTGAACCCGGTATTGCACGGTTTGGGCATTTCAACTTCTTCAGGGGGAAACAACGTCCAAATTCTCTAATTCCAGATGGAGTGTATTCTAAACTTCTTGCAGTTTCCATCAATATAAAAACTCTCAGATTACTCACCATTTGGGGTGTCAACCATGCAGCACAAGTGAAGGTAGAAACGGACACCTACAGTACCCGGTTGTCAAGCTAAGGAGGTTTCCTCCCTAGGTGGGTTTTGTGACATGTGGACCTGCTTACTAAGGTAAATTGAGCTGCTTGGTAAGCAACACTCAGCCAAGCATGAGGCCACCGTGTGAAGCAAGTAAAGAGGAGCCATTTTGCAAGCATGTATTCGACCACCTAGCAACACATGGCAGCTTGGTAGTTCTCCCTCTTTTTGAAGTGGCCAGCCATGGGAGAAGACCTTCCTAGTAAGGAAATTGACTCATCTCAATTCCTTACTACTTAGGAAAGGGTTATATTAATGCAAACTAGTGTTTTAAACCTTAAGCATTCAAGTTAAGCTAGATTAGTAGCTAACCGTGTATTAGCTAGCATAGTTTGGAGTAATAGCTTTCCTACCCTAGAAGGAAAGCTCTTTTCTTGCTTTGTCTTACGTACTAGGTCATATATAAGCCTAGGATGTAATGATCAAAAGAGATATATGACATTTTACACTCTTGAGTTAAGACTTTGTGTCTTGGTTTCTCCCTAAACACTCCTCTTGCTTATCCTTAATTGTGGCCGATTAAGGGGGTGTTCAAGAAAGTCTTAATCCTTGATTAGGTGGTGTATCTTATCCTAATCAAAGATTAAGGGCCCTAAGTGAATGATTAGTGGTGTATCTTATCTAATCACTTTGCTTAGAACTATCCAAAGTCAAGTGGAAAACACTTGACATACTTTAGGTTGCCTTGGTTTCTCCTAAACCGTGAGCTCCCTTGAGTTTAGTTTGTGTTCTCCTTCTTGTCTTGCTTTCCTAAATACATTCCCCACCATTCCCACACAAATAAACCTTCCACCCTTCCATTTCCCACTTTCACACAAAGCCTAGACTACCCCACATGGCCTCTTTTCCTCCCTTCTTTCACAACTCTCCCAACCGTGCAAAACCAGCACCCCACGGTTTCAGGACCAGAACTTTGGCACGGTCTGGCCGTGCCATATAGCACGACTGTGCCACCCTCTAATCGTGGGTTTTCCTCTCTTGCCTTGTGTTCTTGGAAGGTCATAGCCTGGAACATCCTTTTTCCTTGTAGACCTCCATCAGTTTCGTGGTGTGGTGTTTCGGTGGGCTGGGGTGGTTTTGGGTTACTTTGGGCGATGGTGGTTTTGGGCGAGGGTGTGCTGGAAGAGAGAGAGATGACGAGGTAGAGAGAGAGAGTGGAGCGAGATGGAGGTTCGAAGGTTCTGGGAAGGGGGTTGGGTTCTGGGACGAAGTCGGGGGTTTGGGAACGAAGAAGCAGGGCAAAGCGAGGAGGAAAGAGAGAGAGCGTAAGGAAGGGGAGGGTGGTTTTAATGGGAACCGGTTCAGCTGAACCGGTTTAGGCGAACCAGCCGGTCCGGTTTAGCTAGACTGCTCTGTTTTTTTTATTTTTCTTCCTTCTTTCTTTGGCCGGTTTTTTCTGGAATTTGGCCCCGTTCTTCAACCTCTGACACTTCTTCTATTTTTTCTCGCGTTTTCCGCCATTTTAAGCCCTTTTTTCGTATTTATTCAAAATCTACAAAATAAAATAATCTCCTATTAAAACCTAAAAAATATTATTAAAACGAGCATAAAACAGGTGTAAATGTACCTTAAAAATAGCACATTTTTAGCTCAAACATCACCCCATTGCTAAGTCACTGATTCAAGCATTCTGTCACTTATTCCCGGAAGAGACACCCACGAGTTTACCTCCCAAGAGGGATATCCGATACCATATTGATCTCATTCCTGGTTCTATCCTCCCTAATAAGCCAGCTTATAGGATGAACCCGAAGAAAACTATAGAGATTCAAAGGCAAGTGGAAGAGTTAATGTCGAAGGGGCTTGTACGAGAGTCCTTAAACCCTTATGCTGTACCTGCCTTGTTGGTTCCAAAGAAGGATGGTAGCCAACGAATGTGTGTGGACAGTAGAGCCATAAACAAGATCACAATCAAGTATAGGTGTCCCATACCTAGGCTTGGAGACATGTTGGATGAACTACATGGCTCTAAGGTATTCTCCAGGGTTGATCTTTAAAGTGGATACTACTAGATTAGAATTCGTGAGGGAGATGAATGGAAGACTACATTGAAGACTAAAGGTGGTTTATATGAGTGGCTTGTTGTGCCATTTGGTCTTTCTAATGCTCCTAGTACATTCATGAGGATAATGAATCAAGTATTCAAGCCTTACATTGGGAAGTTCGTGGTAGTCTACTTTGATGACATTTTAATATATTCCAAGGACGAGCTAGCACACCAAGATCATCTCAATTAGATTATGCATGTCCTAGAACGTGAGGATTTGTATGGTAATCTTACGAAGTGCACTTTCTTCACTCAGGAGGTTACATTCTTAGGTTACATTTTTTCTGAAGAAGGTATCAAGGCAGACGAAGGGAAGATAGAGGCTATTCAGTCTTGGCCTCAACCACAAAGCATACATGATGTTTGAAGTTTCCATGGTTTAGCTTCCTTTTACCGGAGGTTCATTATGAGTTTTAGCACCATAATGTCCCCCATGACTAAAGTGCTAGGGGTGCATCATTCAAATAGAACCCCAAAGCAGAATCTACCTTTGAAGAAGTAAAGAAGAAGCTTACTCAAGCACCGGTTCTTGCATTGCTGTGCTTTGAGAAAATTTTTGAAGTTGAAAATGATGCATCTGGAGTGGGAATTGGTGGAGTTCCAAGTTAAGAAGGTAAACCATTAGCCTTCTTTAGTGAGAAATTGGGTGAGTTAAGAAGAAAATACTCAACATATGACAAGGAATTCTATGCAATAGTTCGGTGTCTACAGCATTGGAGCCATTACTTGGTGGCTAGTGAGTTTATATTGCATTCTGATCATGAGGCATTGAAGTACATTTATGGCCAGCACAAGCTTAACTCATGCCATGCTAAATGGGTTGAGTTCCTTCAGTCATTCCACTTCACCATCAAACACAAATCAGGAAAATTGAATCAAGGTGCGGATGCATTATCAAGGAGATACCTCTTATTATTTCAACTAGATGCTCTTATTCTTTGTTTTGAGCATCTTAAGAGGTTGTATGCTGAAGATGAAGACCTTGGGAACCTATATTGTACATGCTTGAAGCACCCCAAGGGAGATTTCTTAGTCTAAGAGGGCTATTTGTTCAAAGGAGTACGGTTGTGTATTCCTAAGTGTAGCACCCGCGAGCTCTTGAATAGGGAGATTCATGGTGGTTCCTTGGCTGGTCTTTGGTGAATCAAAGACCTTAACCATGTTAAGGGAACATTACAATTGGCCAGGGATGGAGAACGACGTTCAAGACATCCTAAGAAGGTGTGGAATGTGCCAAGTAGCTAAAATTCACACCTTACCCCACAGTTTATACACTCCACTGCCCATACCTACTTTGCCTTGGGTGGATGTGAGTATGGACTTTGTTTTGGGTTTGCCTAAGACCCAAAGGGGCAAGGATTCCATATTTGCGGTGGTGGACAGGTTCTCCAAGATGGCACACTTGAACCCTTACAATAAAACCCATGGTGCTACACACATTGCTGAGTTATACTTCAAACAGGTAACAAGGCTGCATGGTATCCCTAAGTCCATTGTTTTTGACAGGGATACAAAATTTCTAAGTCATTTTTAGATCACTGTTTGGAAGAAGCTTTGTACTAACTTGTTGTTTAGTACCACTTGTCACCCCCAAACTGATGGCCAAACTGAGGTGACTAATCGAACCTTAGGTATTCTCCTAAGAGCTTTGATTAAACCTCATGCTAAAGCTTGGGATTTACTCTTGCCACATCCTGACTTTGCGTATAACATAGCTCCCAGCAAGGCTACTGGTCTTTCACCATTTAAGGTGGTGTATGGGATTGATCCTTTAAGTCCCAATGACCTTACTCCCCAGCCTCAAGACCAAAAACCACATGTTGATGCAACAGCAAGAGTAAAGGAGATTCAGAAGCTTCACGAGTTGCTAAAGGCTAGAACTGAGAAGACTAATGCATCCTATGAAGCCTAAGCCGACGAGCATAGAAGAAAGATGGTATTTCAACCAGGAGATCTAGTTTGGATCCACTTGAGGAATGAAAGATTTCCTTCCAAAAGAAAGAACAAACTCATGCCACGAGCTGAAGGTCCATTTGAGGTCTTGGAAAGAATAAATGACAACGCATAAAAGGTTGATGTACCTTGAGATTAAGGAGTTTCAGCCATGTTCAATGCGGCAGACTTGAGCCCCTTCCATCCCGATGCTTCCCCAATAGATTTCAGGATCAAATCTTTTCAACAAGGGGAGGATGATGGAGTCCTACCTAGCCATGACCTTTTCCATGATGTACCAAGTCCAGAACGTCCAAGAACAAGGTCCCAAGTTCAAAGGATGGGTCACATTTTGCAAGAAACTGAAAACAGTCGCAACCGGGTTGCTTGGCCAGAAAATGCCCGGTTTTGTTCATCTCATTACTTGAGCTACATTGTGGCTTAAGTATAATATTTTAACATTTTTGAAATCCTTACCATGTCTACTTTTAGGTCCAAGCATTCATGTTTGAGCTAAAAATGTGCTATTTTTAAGATACTTTTACACCTGTTTTATGCTCGTTTTAATAATATTTTTAAGGTTTTAATAGGAGATTATTTTATTTTGCAGATTTTGAATAAATGTGGAAAAAGGGCTTAAATGGCGGAAAAAGTGAGAAAAATAGAGGAAATGTCGGAGGTTGAAGAACCGGGCCAAATTCTAGAAAAAACCGGCCAAAGAAAGAGGAGAAAAATAATAAAAAAAAAAAACCGGACCGGTGTAGCTGAACTGGACCGGCCGGTTCGACCAACCGGTTCACTTGAACCGGTTCCCCTTAAAAACCCTCCCTCTTCTCTCTCGACTTCTTCTCTCCTCTTTCCCCGATTCCCTTTCCTCTGCCTCGCTTCTTCTTCAACCCAGAAGCCCAACCCCAGCATTTCCCTCACCATCCTCGCTTCACTTCATCTCTCTCTACCCCGTTCTCTCTCTCCCAAACCCAGAAACCACCCAGCCCACCGTATTCCCCAAACCCCGAAACCCAGAAGCTGAAACCACCCTCTACCCACAGTTTTGACCCTCCACTTCGAAAGCCATCCAACCACCAGCACACCACCCCTCGCTGGGTCCCAACATCCACAAGCCACGTACACCCCTTTGCTGGCGTTCATCTTAGCCATCCACGCCTGCCATTCGAATCGAAGGGTCGAGAGACGAAGGATGTCGGGTATAAAGCAAGGAAGAGGACGCCATTGAAGGAGTTCAAGTCTTTTTTTAGGTAATTTTAGGTAGATTTTAGGGTTAGATTAGGACTTTAATTCTGTTCTTAGGTTTAGGTTTAGTTTAATTTCGCTTTTAATTTCATGCTTAATTTCAGAAAATTTCGATTTCAGATTAGGGTTTCAAATTTAGGGTTCGAATTTTCAGTTGGTTTGTGGAGTTAAGTCTGAATTGTTAGCTTTGGGTTCGAATTTCAGTTGTAATTGCGAGAATTTTCTGGGTTTATTTGGTTGCAATTTTGAGTAATTTCATTCGTGTTCTTCCCCTTTCCCTGTTCAAATTCGATGCGCCTCTCCCCTGTTTTTTGTTCGTTCGAATGGCTGCGTTTTTGATTCAATGAGTTAAGTTCTTGGTGTTCATCAAGGGTGAGTTTCCTTCTTGCTTTCAGTTCTATTTCAATTCTTCCCCTGTTTCGTTGCTGTACTGTTTGCTCTGCTTCAGGTCTGTTTGCCCTGAGAATAAACACTGAATGTGGATGATTATTCTAGGATGCTGGTTTAGTGTAGCACACTGAATGTTTTGCTGATGTTCTTCGGTTGTTGATCTGTTCTTCGGTTTTGTTTCTTCCCCCCCACTGTTATATAGGTTTGCTGATGATAGGTTAGCTTGGCATATTACTTGCTTGCTTGTTTTAGTCATTTTGGTTCTGGTTGCGTGTTGTTTGATTCAGTTTTAGATTGATTGAAGTTTTGATAAAGATTCAGCTTATGCCCTGGTTTTGATTGCTGGTTTGCAAGCTTGGGTTTTGTTCATTGTGTTAGTTGAAATCATGTGATTAGTATCTAGGTTTTAAATCATGCTTAATTCAAGCTTAGTGTTAACATCGTGAGTATTCTACCACAAGAGGGGGGGGTGAATTGTCGTGTCTGATTTTCACGTTGTAAATAATAAACACCCTTGTGACTTGTTTGCAGACGGTGTTATCAAATATTGCAAATGCGAAAATCACCAAGATAAATATGGAAAATAAAGCACACACAATTTTTTACGTGGAAAACACCTCTAGCCCAACTGAGGTGTGAAACACCACGACCTACCTCGTGTAGGATTTAACCACTTCACTAAACCGGGCTTAACTCGTTACAAATGTAACACACCTTGTTACAACTTGCAACCACGTAACCTCCTTCTCTAAGGCAGATTACACCACGTCCAAATCTTACCAGATTGGACACGTCCAAAGTCCACACGACTGAGGACCACTCACTCACTTTTCTGATTCAAGATTAGGGTTGCAAAACACCTTACTGGGTGCTTCTGTCTTAAGCAGATGTAAGGTACAATGAAGTCCTAGTATGCCAATATATTGAAAGCTTAGTTTAAACACAACTTGTGCCGGTTTTTCTTTTCTCAAGAGTAGCTCGAAAAATTCTTTTCACTAGAAAAACCGCTTTTGAAATTTTGCTTTTTGCGTGTGTTGTGTTTCTAGATTTTCTCTTGCTTTCTTTTCTTGCTATTCTCACTGTGTGTATGTGAGTCATTCAATGGGAGTAAAATGCTATATTTAAACAAGAATTCCAACGGTCAAAACCAAGAGAATCAGCTAAGTATGGAAAATGATTTTTCAAGAAAAATACTCCCCAACGGCTTGTGACAAGTTTTTCCCAAAGTATAAGGGATTTGTTATCTTAAGAGATAACCCTTATCTTCCCATAGCCGTGAATAAGATTCAAAAGGCAACAAGAAATCTTCAACTTTTGAAATTTTATCTTATCCGAAAATAGAGGGAAAGGGAATCTTTTAGTTTTGGCAAATCTCCAAAAACCTATTTTCACAAATCTCCCATAATATTCTCAAGAAATATCCTTTCTAGAAAAATAGCAATCTTGGAGTTTAAAAAAAGGTGTTATGGAGATCTTGGCCAACCGAAATGAATTTTCAAAGATAACCGGGTATGGCCACTTCAGTTCAGAAACACCCTAGGCACCCTGTTTGCAGGGTTGTTCGCAACTGGTGTTCTGAAGCACTTAGCGCAAATACCGATTCAAGAGGTGTTTAAAAAGCATTTTCAATATTGGCATATTAACAAGAGTCTAAATAAATAAAATCTATATACCCAAGACTTCTTATTTTGAATCAGTCATCTTGTCCAAGATTTGTAGAGCTGCTGTGAACACCAAGGCCATCTTGTTTGCTGGGGTTGTTCTTTGCATTGCTAGAGTTCAGGAACATGCCTTACAATCAACTGTCCAGATGGCGTTCTTGACTTAATATAGAATCACCACGTGAAACCTATTTTAAGGACTTGTTCTCACATGTAGCAACCAGTTAATACAATAAAGATTACAAACATCAGTTAGGCCTGTTTGGAGATCATGTTTGGAGCAACATTACTTGGACACATTTTTACACTTGGATTTGTTATCATCAAAACTTAAATATAATAACTCAACAAATTCCCCCTTTTTGATGATGACAAACCAAGTGACCATATCGACAAAAACAAAAGTTAATGCTGATAGGGATCCACGTAAGATAGGGATTCACGTGAGTCAAGGTCAGGTTCATGATTCATACATTGTCACATTGTCAATAGGTAGGTCAGGTTCAGATTCATACATTGTCACATTATCAATAGGTAGGTGTTCCTCTTCTTCTTCCCCCTTTTGGCGTCATTAAAAAGTAATAACAGCAAGTATAAAGGGGAAGGAACAACAAGCAATAGAGACTTCAAGTAGATATTTCATTAATATGCAAGGCAGTACAATTGCATCAAAACAACAAAAAAACAAAAAAAACCAACAAAAACAGCCTAGACAATCAGGGAGCAGGAGGTGGTTTCGTCTGCAGAGGAGGAATGCTAGGGGCAAGGGTGGAGAGAAGAGCAAGCAGGTCTGCATGGCGTTTGGCAGAGAGGGCTTGTTCCTCAGCAAGAGCAGCCTTGACAGCTGATAGCTCATCCTTGAGGCGAGCATTGTCCTCAAGAACAGCCTCAACCTTGGTGGACGGTTGCTCAGAAACAGGTGGTCGAGGTGGTCGACGACCCTGTTTGGAAACTGACCCTTCGCCAGTCTCATAGCCACACCCTAGCAGAGTGTCAATCCCAATTGCATCAACGACTTGGGCCTCCACTCGCCGTGTGAGCACTATGCCAAAGTGCTCAAACACCTTTGTCAGCAGAAACCCAAACCCGACATCATGAGGCCGGGTGGTGTTCGCAATTCCGCCAATGTGGCGAATCATGATAGCCAGAAGATTGATGGGTTCCTCCCTATGCAATAAGTCGACCAGGCACTGATCAAAAAGGTCTGCTGAGTTTCTCCCTTGACCCCTTGGAATCACGTTCTTAATGACGAACATGAAAAGGAGTTGGTGGGGAGGGATCAGATCACCCTTTTTGACAGAGGAGGGTGTTCTCAGACCCTGTTTCTGACTGAGGCGTTTGGACACCTCCAGGAGCTTGGCTGGTTCCAGGGCTGTTTTGTCTTCCCTCACATACACAGCAAAGCCGTGTGAGGGCACTCCCAGAATTTTCCCAAGTTTGGGCGCATCGACCCTGATGCCTTGCCCATTCACAAAACTTGTCACCACCCCTTCGGAGACCTCACAGTTGGCATAAAATTAAGCCAACTCAGGCACAAAACACCCCAACTGGGTGTTTGCAAACAACTCAAGCCAGCCTTGGGCTCGAAGCTTGGTCAAGAACACCCCCAGACCCTATTCCTAAAAAAAACTTACAGACACTACCTTCCCCCTGACGACATTGCGCTTAAGCAACTGCACATGTTTGTCAGTCATAGGAGAGGGAGTGAACTGCTTTGGGCGTTTGGGGGCAGGAATAGAGGTGGTAGCTTTTTGTAGGGGGGTTATTCTGGGTTTTCGCTTGAGGGGTGTTTTTGCAGGAGAGGGCCTCACAGCAGGTTTAGTGGCTGATTTTGGAGGGGCTTGATCTTTAGAGGACTCTGAAAACACCGGTGTCCCCTGTTTGAAGGTGGTGTCTTCAGAGTCAGAACTCGAGAACCCTTCAGTAGAAGAGGAAATCTCCTCGATGATAGGAGCAGAGGGTTTAGAGGATCTGGGGGTTGATATGGAGACAATTCTCGCAGATTTGCGAGAAGGTTGAGAAGGAGGAGAAGAGGGAGTTAAAGAGGGGCGAGACCTTGGTTGTGGTCATGTTCTTGGCGTTCGGGTGCGTCTGGCCACCTTCTTTACTGTTTTCCTCTTCTCTCCAGTTTGAGAGACTAGAGGAACAGAGTCACGCCCTTGGACAGGACTTTCTCCTGTTTTCTCACTAGAATCCTCCTTCAGATCGAAGAACACATCCCTTGTTCTTTGAGTTGTTTCCGGGAATAGTGCAGAAGAACAGGGTTCAACATCCCCAACGACGGTTTTTGGGATCTCCAAGAATTGCTCTTGGAAACCCGAAGAACCAGTACCTGCTACAGAAGAGATGGGACAAGGGATTATTCTCACATACACCATTAATTCCTAACCGAAGGAGTAGGGAATATCATTCAACTCAAGCCTAACACTTTTGAGGTTTAGCTGAGTGAGATACCCGAAGATTTTGTGGATAATTGGGCGAGGAGGAGCCGAAATTGAGGGTATAATCATGTTGTTATACTCAGAGATTGATGAAAAATCGGTTTTGGAAGCCATTATCGCAAGGAAGAATTTCGGGTTTTGAGGGTTTTGATAGGGTTTGAAAGCAAGAACAGAGGAGAGAGAGAGAGAGAGAGAGAGCAAGACGGGGAAGACAAACGTACGCAAGGGGGTTTTTTAAACTCCCCACCTGTTATGAATGGCCACCTAGGGAACACCTAGAATTTAAGCAGGCATCATACAATAATGGCAATTAAGGCATACCTGTTCGAGGCGCCTGTTCTTGAACATGCTTCTCTTATTCCAAGGTCTGTCATGATTACTCTTTCTCCATCTCCCAAGACAGCAGTATATAATCATAATAGCACACAGACTACACATATTCGTTAAGCATGACCACAAGAATTGCAAACAAGGGAATATAACAGGTATTATAAGGTGTTTTTGTCAGCTTGATCTACCTCTGAGAACAAGTGTTCTCAGGGTGTTTTCACCAACCCCAATTCCAGTCTGTTTCTCTCAAACTGATCTCTAACTAGTGCCTTAGTGAATATATCAGCAATTTGATTTTCCGTTGAGCAAAAATTCATAGAAATTAAACCCTTTTCAACATTATCTCTCAAAAAATGATGTCGAATGTCAATATGTTTTGTCCTTTTGTGTTGACATGGGTTTTTGGCAATGTTAATAGCGCTAGTATTATGACAAAAAATAGGAATGCATCCAGTGTCAACACAAAAATCCTTAAGCTGTTGTCTTATCCACAACAGTTGAGCACAACATGAAGCTGCTGCAACATATTCAGCTTCTGCTGTGGACATGACAACTGAATGTTGCTTCTTGGTAGCCCAAGATACCAAACAAGGTCCAAGAAAATGAGCCACACCTGAGGTACTCTTTCTATCAACTAGGAAACCTGCATAGTCAGCATCAGTATATCCAACAAGATTAAAATTGCAACCTCTAGGATACCATAGAGCTAAATCAGGTGTATGCTTTAAATATCTTAGTATCCGTTTAACAGCCTTAAGATGAGTCTCTTTAGGAATAGACTGAAAACGGGCACATAAACCAACACTAAAAACAATATCCGGTCTACCAGCGGTTACGTATAGGAGTGACCCAATCATGCCCCTATAGAGGTTTTCCTCAACTGAGGGACTCCCATAATCCATAACCAACTTGGTTGAAGGAGAAATAGGAGTGTCTACGGGTTTGGCCGACTCCATCCCAAAACGCTTAAGTAGCTCCTTGATATACTTTTGTTGATGGATCATGGTGTCGTTTGGAGTTTGCTTGATTTGTAAGCCTAAGAAAAAGTTAAGCTCACCCATCATGGTCATCTCAAACTCACTCCTCATCATATTTGAAAAATCATCCCATAAATCATGATGAGTTGCACCAAATATAATGTCATCTACATATATTTGGACAATCAATAAATGTTCCCCCTTAGATTTTAGAAACAAGGTATTGTCTACCTTGCCTCTTCTAAAATCATTTTCAATTAAAAAGCTTGACAACCGTTCATACCAAGCTCTTGGAGATTGTTTTAAACCATAAAGTGCTTTGTCAAGTTTAAAAACATGATTTGGAAAATCACCATTTTCAAAACCAGGGGGTTGTTTGACATACACCTCTTCTTTAAGGTATCCGTTTAGGAATGCACTTTTCACATCCATTTGATATAGCTTGATTTCCATATGAGCTGCAAAGGCTATTAAGATTCGAATAGCCTCAATTCTAGCAACTAGTACAAAGGTTTCGTCATAATCAATCCCTTCTTCTTGATTGTACCCTTGAACCACCAGCCTTGCCTTGTTCCTAGTGACTGTTCCTGACTTATCTAGCTTATTTCGGAACACCCACTTGGTTCCAATGATTGTTCTCCCTGCAGGTTTAGGTACAAGGTGCCACACTTTGTTTCTTTCAAATTGATGAAGTTCTTATTGCATAGCCGCGATCCAATCTGAATCTGCAAGAGCTTCATTCACACTTTTTGGCTCAATGTTAGAAAGAAAAGCATAGAAAGCACAAAAATTCTTAAGTTTAGATCTAGTTTGCACTCCAGTATTAATATCTGACAAGATTTGATCAAGAGGGTGCGAACTATGGTGCTTCCATGGTCTTGGATTAATTGGATCCACAGACACATGTTATGTTCTAACTGAAATGTGTGTGGGATCAGGCTCAAGAACACTTCCTGATCCTGTTTCTGCACCTGTTTGCAGGCTAGTTTCTGAAGAACATGGTTCCGAACAGGGTTCAACGGTGTTTGCCCCTGTTTGATGTTCACCTTGCCTGTCGCTTTGAGGAACAACTTCTGTACCTGTTTTCTTTAGGGTGTTCTCACCTTGTTTTTCTTGGTTCAACAATTCCTTTTGGACAAGACCTAATTCAAACTCTTCATCCTGTGCATTACTCTTATTCAAAGAGTTAGATTCATCAAAAAACACATGCACACTTTCCTCAACACACAAGGTTCTTTTGTTAAAGACTTTGTATGCCTTACTGTGAGAGGAATAACCAAGAAATATTGCCTCATCACTCCTTGAATCAAACTTTCCTAAGGCATCTTTCCTGTTGTTATACACGAAACATCTACAACCAAATGTTCTTAGATGCATAATGTTGGGTTTTCTGCCTTTAAGAAGTTCATAAGGAGTTTTGGTCGAAATGGGTCTAATCATGCATCTATTTATAATGTAACATGATGTGTTCAAAGCTTCTGCCCAAAAGTTCTTAGGAAGACCACTAGCAATAAGCATTGTTCTAGTCATGTCTTCTAGGGTACGATTTTTTGGTTCAACCACCCCATTCTGCTGGGGTGTTCTCGGGGCCGAGAAGTTTTGATCAACACCATGTTCATTACAAAATTTTGTAAAGCTTGCATTTTCAAATTCAGTACCATCATCAGACCTCAAGCTAACCAATGAGTGTCCTACTCTCTTTTCAATCTTTTTGAGAAGGGCAATAAAATTCTGAAAAGTTTCATCCTTGGAGGCCAAGAACAGGGTCCAAGTAAATCGAGAGTAATCATCCACTATTACAAGCACATACCTTTTCCCTCCTCTACTAGCTATCCTCATGGGACCACATAAATCAATATGCAATAACTCAAGAGGTCCGGTAGTGCTTACACACTTTTTAGATTTTAAAGAAGATCTGACTTGTTTTCCTTTTGGACAAGCTTCACATACCTTGTCATCATTATACTTGATGGAAGGTAGTCCAACAACCAAATCTTTGGAAACAAGTTTGTTTAACAAGGACAGGCTTGCATGACCTAGTCTCTTGTGCCATAACATTATATCATCATTTAATGCCTTTAAACAAGTCAGATTGTTTTGGGGAAGAGTGGAAATACAAACTTTACAAACATTTTGACATCGCTTCCCCCTCAACACAACGTCTCCTGTGTCGTCATTTACAACCAAGCAACGTGTTTTTGAAAACAGTACTAGGTTGTTCTTGTCACACAGTTGGGACACACTTAGCAAATTGTGCTTCAACCCGTCAACTAAGTGCACATTATCAATTGAGTGGGAGAGAGTTTTACCAATATTACCTATATCGACAATTGTCCCAGACTTACCCTTTCCAAATGCTACACTCCCACCATTCAAAGCTGTAAGTGAGAGAAAATTTGATCTTTCACCAGTCATGTGCCGTGAACACCCACTATCAACAAACCACAACTGCCTGTTTTCAAGGGTGTCGGTGGGGTTGTTCGTAAGGTTGTTCTCTCTCACTTCAGCTTGCAAAAGAAATCACGGGTTAGTTTTGGGATCCCAGATCCACTTGGGTCCAATTCTTTTAGACATGTAAAGCTCATCTTTTTTAATCTAGATTTGTTTCACATACCTTTCATTCTTTTCATTGGCATGTTTTCTTAAAGGACAAGTGTATCTATAATGACCCGTTTTACTACAATGAAAGCAAACGATGTTTTCAGGTAATCCCACATACTTCCTATGTATTGGGTAAACAGTTCGTTTAGGCTTATATCCAAGTCCCTTTTTGTTTCGATTGTGGTGAGTGTTTAACCAATCAAGGGCTTGTGAGGATTTGTTCTAGCGGTTGTTTGTGGCAAGATTAGTTTCTAATTTTTCTATGGCGGCATTCAAGCTCTGCTTTTCATTTAACAGGGATTCAACTGTTTCTTCCACTTTAGAGAGTTTTTCCTCTACTTGAGTGTAATCGCCTTCTTTTAGAAAGAGATCTTCTCTAAGCATGTTAATACTCTCATGTAAACCGAGTTTTTCATTTTTAAGAATTTCATTTTCAAGCTATAGGTCACGAACTTCTCTTTTTAGATCAACATAGGTGTCTATCAAATTATATAGAAGTTCTTCTGAAGTAGCTTTGTTAAGACCATGTACCTTGTTCTTGAGATCTGAGAAGCTGATTGTTGATTCATCATCTGAGTCTGAATCACTTTGTGTCATTAGTGCTACGACCTCTTCTTCAGCTTCAGATTCTCCTTCATCCTCAGAGGAATCTCCCCAAGCAGCCAGCATGGCTTTCGACAATCGCTTGCCCAAATTGTTTACAGGGTGTTTTCGACCCTGTTTTCGAGGATGTTCAGGCATCTGATCTTCTCGAAGCAGAGGACAATTTTTACTAAGTGATCTGGTTTGCCGCACTTGAAACACCCTGTGAGCTGTTCTTTGGCGGTGTTTCTGGATTTACTGACGTCTTTTCTTTTGTTGTTTTCCTTGACCTTTTTGAAGAATTTCTTGAATTTTCTGGTCATTAGGGCCATATCTTCATTTTCAAGGTCAGAGTCAGTGTCCTCATGTGCTTTCAAGGCAAGCCCACAATCCTTCTTTTGCTCCCCTTTTTGTTGTGAGTTCTTTCGGAGTTCATAGGTTTGAAGATTACCAATCAACTCATCGAGGGTGATCTTGTTCATGTCTTTAGCCTCTTGGATGGCTGTTACTTTGGCCTCCCACGTACGAGGTAGAATTCTGAGGATTTTCCTCACCAACTCTTCAGTGGTGAAAGACTTTCCCAGGGATTTTAACTCGTTCGTGATGTGGGCAAACCATGTATACATATCCATCACAGTCTCACGATCACCCATATCAAACAACTCATACTGTCGCATAAGTAGCTCAATTCTAGATTGTTTAACTTAACTCGTACCTTTATGAGCAACTTGCAGGGCGTTCCAGATAGCTTGGGTTGATTCACACTCAGAGATGCGAGTGTATTCATCGGGTCCTAGGCCAAAATATAGTAGCTTCTTGGCCTTGGCATTTTTCTCCATTTTCTTATAATCTTCAGCATCAAACTCTTTAGGTTCCTTAGACACCGTCTTACCATCTTCAAGCACCTTGGTGGGACACAAGGGGCCCGTTCTTGATGAGCATCCATAACTCATAATCTTCTGCCTGAATATAGTTTTCCATCCTATTCTTCCACCAACTATAATGTTGGCCGTTGAAATAGGGTGGACGAGTAATGGATTGCCCTTCAAGAATTCCTTGTGGTGTACTCATCTTCAGAATCTCTCAAGGTGTTAGCCTTCTGTGAGAGAACCTGCTCTGATACAACTTATTAAGATCGTGAGTATTCTACCACAAGAGGGGGGGTGAATTGTGGTGTCTGATTTTCGCGTTGTAAATAACAAACACCCTTGTCACTTGTTTGTAGAGAGTGTTCTCAAATATTGCAAATGCGAAAATCACCAAGATAAATGCGGAAAATAAAGCACACATAATTTTTTACGTGGAAAACACCTCTAGCCCAACTGAGGTGTGAAAAATCACGACCTACCTCGTGTAGGATTTAACCACTTCACTAAACCGGGCTTAACTCGTTACAAATGTAACACACCTTGTTACAACTTGCAACCACGTAACCTCCTTCTCTAAGGCAGATTACAGCACGTCCAAATCTCACCAGATTGGACACGTCCAAAGTCCAGATGACTGAGGACCACTCACTCACTTTTCTGATTCAAGATCAGGGTTACAACACACCTTACTGGGTACTTCTGTCTTAAGTAGATGTAAAGTACCATGAAGTCCTAGTATGTCAATATATTGAAAGCTTAGTTTAAACACAATTTGTGCCGGTTTTTCTTTTCTTAAGAGTAGCTCGAAAAATTCTTTTCACTAGAAAAACCACTTTTGAAATTTTGCTTTTTGCATGTGTTGTGTTTCTAGATTTTCTCTTGCTTTCTTTTCTTGCTATTCTGACTGTGTGTATGTGTCTCATTCAATGGGAGTAAAATGCTATATTTAAACAAGAATTCTAACGGTCAAAACCAAGAGAATCAGCTAAGTATGGAAAATGATTTTTCAAGAAAAATACTCCCCAACGACTAGTGACAAGTTTCCCCCAAAGTATAAGGGATTTGTTATCTTAAGAGATAACCCTTATCTTCCCATAGCCGTGAAGAAGATTCAAAAGGCAACCAGAATTCATCAACTTTTGAAATTTTATCATATTCGAAAATATAGGCAAAGGGAATCTTTTAGTTTTGGCAAATCTCCCAAAACCTATTTTCGCAAATCTCCCATAATATTCTCAAGAAATATCCGTTCTAGAAAAATCGCAATCTTGGAGTTTAAGGAAAGGTATTCTGGAGATCTTGGCCAATCGAAATGAATTTTCAAGGATAACCGGGTATGGCCACTTCAGTTCAGAAACACCCTAGGCACCCTGTTTGCAGGGTTGTTTGCAACTGGTGTTCTGAAGCACTTAGTGCAAATACCGATTCAAGAGGTGTTTAAAAAGCATTTTCAATATTGGCATATTAACAAGAGTCTAAATAAATAAAACCTATATACCCAAGACTTCTTGTTTTGAATCAGTCATCTTGTCCAAGATTTGTAGAGCTGCTGTGAACACCAAGGCCATCTTGTTTGCTGGGGTTGTTCTTTGCATTGCTAGAGTTCAGGAACATGCCTTACAATCAACTGTCGAGATGGCGTTCTTGACTTAATATAGAATCACCACGTGAAACCTGTTTTAAGGACTTGTTCTCACATGTAGCAAACCAGTTAATACAATAAAGATTACAAACATCAGTTAGGCCTATTTGGCGATCGTGTTTGGAGCAACATTACTTGGACACATTTTTACACTTGGATTTGTTATCATCAAAACTTAAATATAATAACTCAACAAATTCCCCGTTTTTGATGATGACAAACCAAGTGACCATATTTACAAAAACAAAAGTTAATGCTGATAGGGATCCACGTGAGTCAAGGTCAGGTTCAAATTCATACATTATCACATTGTCAATAGGTAGGTCAGGTTCAGATTCTTACATTGTCACATTATCAATAGGTAGGTATTCCTCTTCTTCTTCCCCCTTTTGGCATCATTAAAAAGCAATAACAGCAAGTATAAAGGAGAAGGAACAACAAGCAATAGAGACTGCAAGTAGATATTTCATTAATAAGCAAGGCAGTACAATTGCATCAAAACAACAAAAAAACAAAAAAAAAACAACAAAAACAGCCTAGACAATCAGGGTGCAGGAGGTGGTTTCGTCTGTAGAGGAGGAATGTTAGGGGCAAGGGTGGAGACAAAAGCAAGCAGGTCTGCATGGCGTTTGGCACAGAGGGCTTGTTCCTTAGCAAGAGCAGCCTTGACAGCTGATAGCTCATCCTTGAGGCGAGCATTTTCCTTAAGAACAGCCTCAACCTTGGTGGACGGTTGCTCAGAAACAGGTGGTCGAGGTGGTCGACGACCCTGTTTGGAAACTTGAATGAACACAATTATATAAGGGAGGCCTTAGGTTGTGAAGGAACACAATTTGAATGAATGTTAAACTTGAGTTTTGAAAACTCTCTCTATTCTCTCTCAAATCCTAGTGTCACATCTTGAGTGTGGCAACCTTAAGTGGGTCTCTAGGTCTTCATCATTCAACTAAGAAGGTCATTAAGTTCTGTAACTTAGTTGAAGAAAGAAGATTGCCCAAGTGTGCAAACCACAGTGGGTTCTTCAATCACCCTTGTTAGTCCACTGGTGTTCTATCCTGGTTCTTGGTTACTTTGGTTCAATCTTATTCCCTTCTACCCATCGTATACATTTTTGTGAGTTTGGACACCAAAAAAAAATATACAGCAATTGGTATAAGAGCTTTGGCTACCGTTTTGGCCAAGCTTCCATTGCCCCAACACATCCCCTTAACCCAAACACAAAATCACCCCATAAAGAACCGTTGCGTTTAATCCATCACGCCTTCAGCGAGGAACTTCTAGAAAGAGCTAGCCCTGATAGACATTGATTTGATTATCAAAAAAATCCCAAGATTTTATGGCCAAAACGATCAGTTTACAACTTGGTTTTCTAAGGTAGAGCAAGCCTTTGATTGTCACACCCTTAGTCACCAAGAGAAGTTCAAGGTGGTTATTTCAAAATTGAGAGGACGTGCACTTCAATGGTGGAAGAATTATAATTTAAGGGGAAGGACGAAAGGAAAGGAGAAGGTGAGAACTTGGAAGAAGTCGAGGGGTAAGTTGATGGGTGCCTTTTTCCCACCGACTTACGTGCTCAAACATGTTTCTCTACTTCCTAAGAAGAATGGCTCAAGGCCCTCATGTGTGGACATCCTTTTCAAGAAGGGGAGTCCAAAGAGTCATCACACTCCTAGCCGTCCTACCTTGCTGCCCCTGAAGGAAATCATCTTCCATTAAGATGAAGAAGTAAACGAAGAGGAGGAAGATTTAAATCGGTTTGATCCACCTCCCATCTTGGATGACTATGGTGGTGAACAACTCTTAAAATTTGAAGACTATGGTAATGAAGAGCTCTTAGACGTTGAAGAGTTAGGAGAAACCACGACTCCTTCATCTTCTTGGAGGAAGAAGGGTAAGTTTGCAAGGAAGAACTTCATCTTTTTCTTTACAGGGATTTTCATGATGAAGATAATGAGATTATCTCAAACCTACCTCCAAGATTTGATCAGCATCAAGATGGCCAAGGCTCTTATGAGGTATTAATCATCTGGGGCAACCCACAAAATTTTGAATTGAATCAAGAGGTGATTGTACAAGGATTTGACCGGTGCTCAACTCAAGGAGGTTGTCCTTATGCATATCTCCTAGGGCATTACATACAACCCTGCTCATCCAATATTTTTGGGGTAACTTCAAACCAAATCCAAGTTTGGCAAGATCGTTTTTCATCTCCATTGTTTGAATTCCATGGTAAAAGGCACTTTGCGAAGTTTTCCTTGAACTTCAAAATGCCATTTTGAGAAGATATAGTTCCGGGTAGAAAGTGCAGCAAATTGGTGACCCTAATCACCTAACTTCAAGGTGGTTTAAATTTTTTTCATTCATTTAGGATTGAAGTTCAGAAAGTTAGATTTCCAATAAAGAAAATTTCAGGTCATTTGGACTTCATCTGCCCATCCAACTCAGCTCTCAAACTTCAGCTATACAATCTGCCTAGATTCCAGCCCAGCAACCCGGTTTTGTAAGCTTGATTATTCAAGCGTAAAATGGATATAAGAAACTGAAAATATACTTTTTTGAACCCTTAATATGTTATATTTAAGGACATATAAAGATTTTTGGATTAAGCCCTTGGGTAATAAGTCAAAAGGAGCCATTTGCCAGATGCTGTAGAAATTGCCTCAGCTTGCATATGCTACAACTTGTGCCCCATATCTCCCCAATGGTTGCCCCATATTTCTTCCAAGTTGGGCCATGTGAAAGCTGAGTTCCTGAGCTTTCCAGAAATGTCTGGTTCATTGAGATTGAGTAAGAAACCTAGGAGATATAGCTATTTTAAATTGACAATTGTAAACTGAGAAGTTGCCGACAAAAGCATAAAGCACTTTTCAGCTTTTGTCTTTGCTTTTTGGTCTCCCCTTGCTTTTGGGACATGTAAGGTCCCTTGTTCCCCTTTCTTTCAGCATGTTCAAGAGTCCCATTATATAAGGGAGGCCTTAGGTTGGAAGGAACACAATTTGAAAAAATGTTAAACTTGAGTTTTGAAAACTCTCTCTATTCTCTCTCAAATCCTAGTGTTATATCTTGAGTGTGGCAACCTCAAGTGGGTATCTAGGTCTTCTTCATTCAACTAAGAAGGTGATTAAGTTTTGTAACTTAGTTGAAGAAAGAAGATTGCCTAAGTGTGCAAACCAAGGTGGGTTCTTCAATCGCCCTTGCTAGTGCACTTGTCTTCTATCTTGGTTCTTGGTTACTTTGGTTCTATCTTATTCCCTTCTACCCATTGTATATATTTTTGTGAGTTTGGACTCCAAAAAAATATACATCAATCGACATCAGAGCTTTGGCTACCTTCTTGGCCAAGCTTCCATTCCCCAAACACATCCGCTTAACCCAAACACAAAATCATCCCATAAAGAACCCTTGCATTTCATCTATCATGCCTTTATTGAGAAACTTCCAAAAAGAGTTGGCCTTGATAGACATTGATTTGATCAGTATAAAATTCCCAAAATTTTACGCCCAAAATGATGAGTTTGTAACTTGGTTTTCTAAGGGAGATCAAGGCTTTCATTGTAACAACCTTAGTGACCAAGAGAAGTTCATGGTGGTTATTCCAAAATTGAGAGGATGTGCACTTCAATGGAGGAAGAATTGCAAGTTCAAGACAAGGAAGAAAGGAAAAGAGAAGGTGAGAACTAGGAAGAAGTTTAGGGGAAAGTTGATGGGTGCCTTTTGCCCACTGGCTTATGTGCTCACACATGTTTCTCTACTTCCTAAGAAGAATGGCTCAAGACCCTCATGTGTGGACATCCTTGTCAAGAAGGGGAGTCCAAAGAGTCATCACACTCCTAGCCTTCCTACATTGCTGCACCTGAAGGAAATCATCTTCCATGGAGATGAAGAAGTAAACGAAGAGGAGGAGGATTTAAATAGGTTTGATCCACCTCCCATCTTTGACGACTATGGTGGTGAAGAACTCTTGAAATTTGAAGGATATGGTGATGAAGAGCTCTTAGACTTTGAAGAGTTTGGAGAAACCACGGGCCCTTCATCTTCTTGTGAAGAAGGAGGACAAGTTTGCAAGGAAGAACTTCATCTTCCTCTTTACAGGGATTTTCATTATCAAGACAATGAGATTATCTCTGACCTACCTCCTGTATTTGATTAGCAGGAAGATGGCCAAGGCTCTTGTGAGGTATTAATCATCTTAGGAGGCCCATAAAATTTTTAATTGAAGCAAGAGGTGATTGGACAAGGATTTGAGCGGTGCTCAACTGAAGCAGGTTGTCCTTACTCTCAACAAGAATTGAAGGCAATTCTTTCCCAACAACGGGAGTATGATGCATATCTCCTAGGGCGTTACATATAACCTTACTCATCTAATCCTTTCGGGGTAACTTTATACCAATTCCAAGTTCATCAAGATCTTTTTTCATATCCATTGTTTGAATTCCATGGTAGAAGGCACTTTTTGGAGTTTTACATGAACTTCAAAATGCCATTTTTAAAAGATACCGTTCCGGACAGCAAGTGCAGAAACTTGGTCACCCTAATCACCTAGCTTTAAGGTGGTTTGAGTCTGTTTTATTGCTTTAGGATTTCATTTCGTAAAGTTAGCTTTCCAATAAAGAAAATCTCAAGTCCTTTGGACTTCATTTGCCTAACCCGCTTAGGTGTCAAAGTTTAGCTATACAATTTGGCCAGAATCCAGCCCACCAACCCGGTTTTGTAAGCTTCATTATTCAAGCATAAAATGGATATAACAAGGTGAAAATATACTTTTTGGATCCCATAATATGTCAGTTTTGAGGACATATAAAGCATTCCAAATTAAATGATTTTGCAAAAAGTCAAAAGGAGCCATTTTCCAAATGCTGCAGAAACTGTCTCAGATTGCATATGCTAAACTTTTTGGTCGATATCTCCCCAACGGTTGCTCCAAATTTCTTCTAACTTGAGCCACGTGAATTCTTACTTCCTGAGCTTTCCAGTAACGTCTGGTTCACTAAGATTGAGTAAGAAGCTTGAGAGTTATAGCTGTTTGAAGTTGACAATTGTACACTGAAAAGTATCTGACAAAAGCATAAAGCACTTTTCAGCTTTTGTCTTTGCTTTTTGGTCTCCCCTTGCTTTTGGGACGTGTAAGACCCATTGTTCCCCTTTATTTCAGCTTTTTCAAGGCTCCTATTATATAAGGGAGGCCTTATGTTGTAAAGGAACACAATTTAAATGAATGTTAAACTTGATTTTTGAAATCTCTCTCTATTGTCTCTCAAATCCTAGTGTTATATCTTGATTGTGGCAACCTCACGTGGGTCTCTTGCTCTTCTTCATTCAACTAAGAAGGTGATTAAGTTCTGTAACTTAGGTTAACAAAGAAGATTGCCCAAGTGTGTAAACTAAGGTGGGTTCTTCAATCACTCTTGCTAGTCCACTTGTGTTCTATCGTGGTTCCTGGTTACTTTTGTTCTATCTTACTCCCTTCTACCCATTGTATGTATTTTTGTGAGTTTGGACTCCAAAAAAATATACATCAATCGGTATCAGAGCTTTGGCTAAGCTTCTATTCCCCAAACACATCCCTGTAACCGAAACACAAAATCATCCCATGAAGAACCCTTGCATTTAATCAATCACGCCTTCATTGAGGAACTTGCAGAAAGATCTAGCCTTGATAGACATTGATTTCATTAGCCTAAAAATCCCAAGATTTTATGGCCAAAACAATGAGTTTACAACTTGGTTTTCTAAGGTAGAGCAAGCCTTTGATTGTCACAACCTTAGTGACCAAGAGAAGTTCAAGGTGGTTATTTTAAAATTGAGAGGATGTGCACTTCAATGGTGGAAGAATTACAAGTTTAAGAGAATGAACAAAGGAAAAGAGTAGGTGAGAACTTGGAAGAAGTTGAGGGGTAAGTTGATGGGTGCCTTTTGCCCACCGACTTACGTGCTCATACATGTTTTTCTACTTCATAAGAAGAATGGCTCAAGGCCCTCGTGTGTGGACATCCTTTTCAAGAAGGGGAGTCCAAAGAGTTGTCACACTCCTAGCCTTCATACGTTGCTGCCCCTGAAGGAAATTATCTTCCACGAAGATGAAGAAGCAAACGAAGAGGCGGAAGATTTAAGTTGGTTTAATCCACCTCCCATCTTTGATGACTATGGTGGTGAAGAGCTCTTAAAATTTCAATGCTCTGGTGATGAAGAGCTCTTAGACTTTGAAGAGTTAGGAGAAACCACGGCTCCTTCATCTTCTCGTGAAGAAGAAGCACAAGTCTGCAAGGAAGAACATCATCTTCCTCTTTATAGGGATTTTCATCATGAAGACAATGAGATTATCTCTCACCTACCTCCGAGATTTGATGAGCATGAAGATTGCCAAGGCTCTTGTGAGGTATTAATCATCTTGGGCGGCCCATAAAATTTTGAATTGAAGCAAGAGGTGATTTTACCAGGATTTGAGAGGTGCTCAACTCAAGGAGGTTGCCCTTACTCTCAACAAGAATTGTGGGCAATTCTTTCCCCACAAGGGGAGTATGATGCATATATCCTAGAGTATTACATACAACCCCTATGTTCGGGGTAACTTCATACCAATCCATGTTCGGCAAGATAATTTTTCATCTCCATTGTTTGAATTCCATGGTAAAAGGCACTTCATGGAGTTTAACTTGAACTTCAAAATGATATTTTTAAATTATACAGTTCCGGACAGCAAGTACAGCAACTTGGTGACCCTAGTCACCTTGCTTCAAGCTGGCTTAAATCTATTTTACTGCTTTAGGATTTAATTTCAAAAAGTTAGCTTTCCAATAAAGCAAATTTGAAGTCATTTGGACTTCATTTGCCTATCCAACTTAGCTCTCAAACTTTTGCTATACAATCTGGCCAGATTCCATCTCAGCAACCTTGTTTTTTGAGCTTGATTATTCAAGCATAAAATGGATATAAGAAGCAGAAAATATAATTTTTGGAACCCTAAATATGTCAGCTTTGAGGACATACAAAGAGTTCTAGATTAGGTGGTTTGGTAATAAGTCAAAAGGAGCCATTTTCCAGATGCTGCAGAAACTGTCTCAGCCTGCATATGCTGGACCTCTTACCCCTTATCTCCCTAACGGTTGCTTCAAATTGCTTTCAACTTGAGCCATGTGAAATCGGACTTCCTCAGATTTCCTGCAAGGTTTGGTTCGCTCAGATTGAGTAAGAAACGTATGAGATATAGCTATTTGAAGTTGATAATTGTAAACTGAGAAGTTGCTGACAAAAGTGTAAAGCACTTTTCAACTTTTGTGTTTGGTTTTTAGTCTCCCCTTGCTTTTTGGACATGTAAGGCCCCTTGTTCCCCTTTCTTTCAGCTTTTTAAAGGCTCCCATTTTATAAGGGAGGCCTTAGGTTGTAAAGGAAGATAGTTTGAATGAATGTTAAACTTGAGTTTTGAAAACTCTCTCCATTCTCTCTCAAATCCTAGTGTTATATCTTGAGTATGGCAACCTCAAATGGGTCTCTAGGTCTTCTTCAGTCAACTAAGAAGGTGATTAAGTTCTGTAACTTAGTTGAAGAAAGAAGATTGCCCAAGTGTGCCAACCAAGGTGGGTTCTTCCTTGCTAGTCCACTTGTGTTCTATCGTGGTTTCTGGTTACTTTTGTTCTATCTTATTCCTTTCTACCCATTGTATATATTTTTGTGAGTTTGGACTCCAAAAAAATATACATCAATTGGTATCAGAGCTTTGGCTACCCGCTTGGCCAAGCATCCATTCCCAGAACACATCCCCTTAACCCACACACAAAGTCATCCCATAAAGAACCCTTGCATTTCATGCATCATGCCTTCATTGAGGAACTGTCAGAAAGAGCTAGCCTTGATAGACATTGATTTGATTAGCCTAAAAATCTCAAGATTTTATGGCCAAAATGATGAGTTTACAACTTGGCTTTCTAAGCTAGAGCAACCCTTTGGTGGTCACAATCTTAGTCACCAAGAGAAGTTCAAGGTGGTTATTTCAAAATTGAGAGGATGTGCACTTCAATGGTGGAAGAATTGCAAGTTCAAGACAAGGAAGAAAGGAAAAGAGAAGGTGAGAACTTGGAAAAAGTTGAGGGGTAAGTTGACGGGTGCCTTTTGGCCACTGACTTATATGCTCACGCATGTTTCTCTACTTCCCAAGAAGAATGGCTCAAGGCCCTCATGTGTGGACATCCTTGTCAAGAACGGGAGTACAAAGAGTCATCACACTCCTAGCCTTCCTACATTGCTGCCCCTGAAGGAAATCATCTTCCATGAAGATAAAGAAGTAAACGAAGAGGAGGAATATTTAAATAGGTTTGATCCACCTCCCATCATTGACGACTATGGTGGTGAAGAACTCTTGAAATTTGAAGGATATGGTGATGAAGAGCTCTTAGACTTTGAAGAGTTTAGAGAAACCACGGGTCCTTCATTTTCTTGTGCACTTCAATGGTGGAAGAATTACAAGTTTAAGAGAAGGAACAAAGGAAAAGAGTTCGTGAGAACATGGAAAAAGTTGAGGGGTAAGTTGATGGGTGCCTTTTGCCTACCGACTTACGTGCTCATACATGTTTCTCGACTTCATAAGAAGAATGGCTCAAGGCCCTCGTGTGTGGACATCCTTTTCAAGAAGGGGAGTCCAAAGAGTTCTCACACTCCTAGCCTTCATACCTTGCTGCCCCTGAAGGAAATTATCTTCCACGAAGATGAAGAAGTAAACGAAGAGGCTGAAGATTTAAGTTGGTTTAATCCACCTCATATCTTTGATGACTATGGTGGTGAAGAGCTCTTAAAATTTCAAGGCTGTGGTGATGAAGAGCTCTTAGACTTTGAAGAGTTAGGAGAAACCACGACTCCTTCATCTTCTTGTGAAGAAGAAGGACAAGTCTGCAAGGAAGAACTTCATCTTCCTCTTTATAGGGATTTTCATCATGAAGACAATGAGATTATCACTGACCTACCTCTGAGATTTGATGAGTAGGAAGATGGCCAAGGCTCTTGTGAGGTATTAATCATCTTGGGCGGCCAATAAAATTTTGAATTGAAGCAAGAGGTGATTGTACAAGGATTTGAGTGGTGCTCAACTCAAGGAGGTTGTCCTTACTCTCAACATGAATTATGCGCAATTCTTTCCCAACAAGGGGAGTATGATGCATATATCCTAGGGTATTACATACAACCTTGATGTTCGGGGTAACTTCATACCAATCCATGTTCGGCAAGATGGTTTTTCATCTCCATTGTTTGAATTCCATGGTAAAAGGCACTTCATGGAGTTTAACCTGAACTTCAAATTGACATTTTTAAATTGTACAGTTCCGGACAGCAAGTGCAGCAACTTGGTGACCCTAATCACCCAGCTTCAAGCTAGCTTAAATCTATTTTACAACTTTAGGATTTAATTTCAAAAAGTTAGCTTTCCAATAAAGCAAATTTGAAGTCATTTGGACTTCATTTGCCGATCTAACTTAGCTCTCAAAGTTTTGGCTATACAATCTGGCCAGATTCCATCTCAGCATCCTTGTTTTTTGAGCTTGATTATTCAAGTATAAAATGGATATATGAAGGAGAAAATATAATTTTTGGAACCCTAAATATGTCAGCTTTGAGGACATATAAAGAGTTCTAGATTATGTGGTTTGGTAATATGTCAAAAGGAGCCATTTTCCAGATGCTGCAAAAACTGTCTCAGCCTGCATATGCTGGACCTCTTACCCCTTATCTCCTCAACGGTTGCTTCAAATTGCTTTCAACTTGAGCCATGTGAAATCGGACTTCCTCAGATTTCCTGCAAGGTTTGGTTCACTCAGATTGAGTAAGAAACCTAGGAGATATAGCTATTTGAAGTTGATAATTGTAAACTGAGAAGTTGCTGACAAAAGCGTAAAGCACTTTTCAACTTTTGTGTTTGGTTTTTAGTCTCCCCTTGCTTTTTGGACATGTAAGGCTGCTTGTTCCCCTTTCTTTAAGCTTTTCAAAGGCTCCCATTTTATCAGGGAGGCCTTAGGTTGTAAAGGAAGATAGTTTGAATGAATGTTAAACTTGAGTTTTGAAAACTCTCTTTATTCTCTCTCAAATCCTAGTGTTATATCTTGAGTGTGGCAACCTCAAGTGGGTCTCTAGGTCTTCTTCAGTCAACTAAGAAGGTGATTAAGTTCTGTAACTTAGTTGAAGAAGGAAGATTGCCCAAGTGTGCAAACCAAGGTGGGTTATTCCTTGCTAGTCCACTTGTGTTCTATCGTGGTTTGTGGTTACTTTGGTTCTATCTTGTTCCCTTCTACCCATTGTATATATTTTTGTGAGTTTGGACTCCCAAAAAATTGGTATCAGAGCTTTGGCTACCCGCTTGGCCAAGCATCCATTCCCAAAACACATCCCGTTAACCCACACACGAAGTCATCCTATAAAGAACCCTTGCATTTCATGCATCATGCCTTCATTGAGGAACTGTCGGAAACAGCTAGCAGCCTTGGTAGACATTGATTTGATTAGCCTAAAAATCCCAAGATTTTATGGCCAAAATGATGAGTTTACAACTTGGTTTTCTAAGGTAGAGCAAGCCTTTGGTGGTCACAATCTCAGTCACCAAGAGAAGTTCAAGGTGGTTATTTCAAAATTGAGAGGATGTGCACTTCAATGGTGGAAGAATTGCAAGTTCAAGACAAGGAAGAAAGGAAAAGAGAAGGTGAGAAGTTGGAAGAAGTTGAGGGGTAAGTTGATGGGTGCCTTTTGCCCACTGACTTATGTGCTCACACATGTTTCTCTACTTCCTAAGAAGAATGGCTCAAGGCCATCATGTGTGGACATCCTTGTTAAGAAGGGGAGTCCAAAGAGTCATCACACTCCTAGCCTTCCTACATTGCTGCCCCTGAAGGAAATCGTCTTGCATGAAGATGAAGAAGTAAACGAAGAGGAGAAAGATTTAAACAGGTTTGATCCACCTCCCATCTTTGACGACAATGGTGGTGAAGAACTCTTAAAATTTGAAGGATATGGTGATGAAGAGCTCTTAGACTTTGAAGAGTTTGGAGAAACCATAGGTCCTTCATCTTCTTGTGATGAAGGAGGACAAGTTTGCAAAGAAGAACTTCATCCTCCTCTTTACAAGGATTTTCATTATCAAGACAATGAGATTATCTCTGACCTACTTCCATGATTTGATTAGCAGGAAGATGGCCATGGCTCTTGTGAGGTATTAATCATCTTAGGAGGCCCATAAAATTTTGAATTGAAGCAAGAGGTGATTGTACCAGGATTTGAGCGGTGCTCAATTCAAGGAGGTTATCCTTACTCTCAATAAGAATTGAAGGCAATTCTTTCCCAACAACGGGAGTATGATGCATATCGCCTAGGGCATTACATACAACCTTACTCATCTAATCTTTTCGAGGTAACTTTATACCAATTCCAAATTCATCAAGATCTTTTTTCATATCCATTGTTTGAATTCCATGGTAGAAGGCACTTTTTGGAGTTTTTCTTGAACTTCAAAATGCCATTTTTAAAAGATACCGTTCCACTTGTGTGCTATCTTGGTTCTTTGTTACTTTGGTTCTATCTTATTCTCTTCTACCCATTGTATATATTTTTGTGAGTTTGGACTCCAAAAAAATATACATCAATTGGTATCAGAGCTTTGGCTACCCACTTGGCCAAGCTTCCATTCCCAGAACACATCCCCTTAACCCACACACAAAGTCATCCCATAAAGAACCCTTGCGTTTCATGCATCATGCCTTCATTGAGGAACTGTCGGAAAGAGCTAGCCTTGATAGACATTTATTTGATTAGCCTAAAAATCCGAAGGTTTTATGGCCAAAACGATGAGTTTACAACTTGGTTTTCTAAGGTAGGGCAAGCCTTTGGTGGTCAAAATCTTAGTCACCAAGAGAAGTTCAAGATGGTTATTTCAAAATTAAGAGGATGTGCACTTCAATGGTGGAAGAATTACAAGTTTAAGAGAAGGAAGAAAAGAAAAGAGAAGGTGAGAACTTGGAAGTAGTTGAGGGGAAAGTTGATGGGTGCCTTTTTTCCACCGACTTACGTGCTCAAGCTTGTTTCTCTACTTCCTAAGAATAATTGCTCAAGGCCCTTATGCGTGGACATCCTTTTCAGCAAGCGGAGTCCAAAAGAGTCATCACAGTCCTAGCCTTCCTACCTTGCTGCCCTTGAAGGAAATCCTCTTCCACGAAGATGAAGAAGTAAACAAAGAGGAGGAAGATTTAAATCGGTTTCATCCACCTCCCATCTTTGATGACTATGTTGATGAAGAACTCTTAAAATTTGAACACTATCGTGATGAATAACTCTTAGACTTTGAAGAGTTAGGAGAAACCAGGGCTCCTTCATCTTCTGGTGAGGAAGAAGGACAAGTTCGCAAGGAATGAACTTCATCTTCCTCTTTACAGGGATTTTCATGATGAAGACAATGGAATTATCTCTAACCTACCTCCAAGATTTGATGAGCACGAGAATGGCCAAGGCTCTTGTGAGGCACTAATCAACTTGGGCGGCCCACAAAATTTTGAATTGAAGTAAGAAGTGATTGTACAAGGATTTGAGCGGTGCTCAATTCAAGGAGGTTGTCCTTACCCTCAACAAGGATTGAGGGCAGTTCTTTCCCAACAAGGGGAGCATGACGCATATCTCCTATGGCATTATAGACAACCTTGCTCATCCAATCTTTTTGGGGTAACTTTATACCAAATCCAAATTTGGTAAGATCTTTTTTCATCTTCATTGTTTGAATTCCATGGTAAAAGGCACTTTATGGAGTTTTACTTGAACTTCAACATGCCATTTTTAAAAGATAAAGTTCCGAACCATAAGTGGAGTAACTTGGGGACCCCAATCACCTACCTTCAAGGTGGTTTATCTGCTTTATTGCTTTAGGATTTAAGTTTAGAAAGTTAGCTTTCATAAAAGAAAATTTCAAGTCATTTGGACTTCATTTGCCCATCCAACTCATCTCTCAAAGTGCAACTATACAATCTGCCCGGATTCCAGCCTAGCAACCCGGTTTTGTGAGCTTGATTATTCAAGCTTGAAATGTATATGAGAAGCTCAAAACATACTTTTTAAAACCCTTAATATGTTAGATTTAAGGACATACAAAGATTTCTAGATTAAGTGGTTCGGTAATAAATCAAAAGGAGCCATTTTCCAGATGCTGCAGAAACGGTCTCAGCCTGCATGTGCTACACCTTTTGCCCCATATCTCCCCAACGGTCGGTCCAAATTGCTTCCAACTTGGTCCATGTGAAAGCTGACTTCCTGAGAGTTCCAGAAAGGTCTGGTTCACTCAGATTCAGTAAGAATCCTAGGAGATATAGCTATTTGAAGTTGACAATTGTTAAATAAAAAGTTGTTGACAAAAGCACAAAGCACTTTTCAGCTTTTGTCTTCGCTTCTTGGTCTCCCCTAGCTTTTTGGACGTTTAAGGCCCTTTGTTCCCCTTTATTTTTGCTTCTTCAAGGTTCCCATTATATAAGGGATGCCTTAGGTTGTAAAGGAACACAATTTGAATGAATGTCAAACTTGAGTTTTGAAAACTCTCTCTATTCTCTCTCAAATCATAGTGTTATATCTTGAGTGTGGCAACCACAAGTGGGTCTCTAGGTATTCTTCATTCAACTAAGATGGTGATTAAGTTCTGTAACTTAGTTGAAGAAAGAAGATTACTCAAGTGTCTAAACCATGGTGGGTTCTTCAATCACCCTTGTTAGGCCACTTGTGTTCTATCTTTATTCTTGGTTACTTTGGTTCAGTCTTATTCACTTCTAACCATTGTATATATTTTTGGGAGTTTAGACTCCAAAAAAAATATACATCACATACCCACAAGAGAATGGGAGATCAAGGCCTTTTGTCAAACCGGTCAGATTGGGCTCCAAACTGCACGGTTTAATGTTTAAGCCAGATTACCCCGCTTAAACATGCTATAACATCGATTTCTTTGGGGGGGTATACGCATCCCAAAGTGACCCCCCACGGCCTGAAAACCAAATCATACTAAGTTTTGAAAAACTTAAACCTAGTCCTAAATACCGGCTAAAATCGTGCTTAAACCCAGTTCTAGTGAAGCCGGTTTTTATTGGTTCAGCCATCGGTTTCTACACTTGCAAGTTGATTGGCACACTCTTCAAGGCTTGGCTCACATCCCTAAGCATCAAATGATGGGATGCAACCTTGGTAAAATCAAACCAATGAAGGGCAAGCCGCAAATTATGTGTCTCTTACATGCTATTGGCTAGACAAAAAGGAAGTTTTACTTTTCGGCTATCCAATGGGATTCAAGCAAGCATTATGAATGTTTAAGTTTAATTATGAGTAGATTAATGTGTAATAAACAATAGTATTGCTTTAGTTTATGCTTTGGATGTATCTAGATTAGTTTAAGCAAGCTTTGTATTTAATTAGCTCTAAACCGGTTGTATTAGCTTAATTAACACCTTTCCTATCTAGTCAGGAAAGCTAGAGGTGTGTTTGTGCCTGCTAGCTTGGCTATTTTGCTAGTAACATAAAAGAACCACACAACCATGCCTAGTTTGATAACTCCTTCGAATGAAAATTTCAGTTTGAGAGCTTTTAGCTTTCTCTCTTTAAATACTTCGGTTGCCTATCCTTAATTTGGTCGATTAAGGTGCTGATCAAGTAAGTCCTAACCTTGGTTAAGTGGTGTTTCTGTATCTTAACCAAAGATTAAGGACCCTAAACTTATGTTTGGTGGTGATTCTGTATCCAAGCATTGAGTTTAGTTCAATCCATTCCTTTGTTGTTCAATCCATTCCTTTGTTCTTTCACACGGTTTCAAAGAGAAGCAAAGTAGGTTTACTAGCTTTAATTTTGAGTTAGTATTCTTAACTTTGAATCTCTTTCATTTTCCATTCATTCACAAGCTCTCTTACATCCATTTCCATGGATAACCAAAGCTAAGACTACCTCCTTCGGTCTAGCTTTCACCACAAACACAAAGCCAAACTGAACCGTGCCTCCCGTGGTCGTGTGATATCCCTTGTTTTAAGTCGTGTTCTTGGTGTGTGCTGGCTTGGTTTTTGCCTTCCCTTGAGACATACATCATATTTGGTATCATAGAAAAGGTTTCACCTTCGCCTAGTATACTCTTCCACTTCCACAAATCATTCCTTCATTCCCCTTCTACACAAATTCAGTTTCCCGCTTTGTTTAAGCAACCTTGTTCAAGCATGACTTCAACAAGCATGTCTTTGGAAGAAAGGTTTGAAGCTTTGATGAAGCAGAATGAGTTCTTGGCTAGCAAAATCCGAGAGGACTCAAAAAAGAATCAAGAAGCTCAAGCACAAAACGAGTACTTGAGAAAGCAATTGGGTTTATTCTTGAAGCAAAAGCAAAAGTTGAATTAAGAAACTCTTCAATCTGAACCTAGAGCACGTGAACAAGTCTATAGCCATGATGTGATTCCGTAAGCGAAGAAGAAGTGTCTAGATTGTCTAGAGGATAGCAACGGTTTCAAGCCAATACCAATGATTTCATAGTTGAAGTTCCTGAATTTGAAGGTAAGCGTGATCCTGAGAAATTCATAGATTGGTTACATACTGCTGAAAGAGTCTTTGAGTATGAAGATACACTTGATGACAAGAAGGTCAAGTTAGTGGCTTTAAGACTAAGAAACTATGCATCTTTATGGTGAACAAACTTGAATGCTAAGAGGCTTAGGGAAAGAAAATCAATAATCTAAACATGGGATAAGATGAAAACGAAGCTTAAGGCACGATTTCTCCCACCCATTTGTGTTCAAGATTGTTATTCTTAATTTCACAACATTACTCAACGTAGCGTGAATGTTGAGGAATGCACATTTGAGTTTGAGAAATTGATGATTAAATGCAACATTCAAGAGCTCGAAGAACAAACCATAGTTAGATACTTGGGAGGTCTTGATCCTAGGCACTCTAATGTGGTGGAATTGCAAGCCTATGCATCATTTGATCATGTTTGTGTATTAGCTCACAAAGTGGAATGACAAAACAAGGCCAAACAGCCGGAAAAACCCTAAAACACAAGGCCTTTCATTCGGAACAAACCTTTCAACAAGGGGAGTTCCAATCCTACTCCTAGACCACGAAATCTCTCTCCCTCTAATCCACAAAGAACCCCAGCTCTACAAAAGGCTCCAGTACCCCCAATTCGCCCTAGCCCCAATCCAATGAGCAATAGATGGTGTTTCAAATGTCAAGGGCTTGGTCACGTTGCTTCGGAGTGTCCAAATAGAAAGGTTATTACCTTGGCTGAATGGGCTGCCGTGAAAGAACACTTTGAGGAGGAAGAAAATGAGGTTGAAAGTGAGCTAGAACTTGAAGAAACTCAAGATGAAGTTATTGAAGAGGCTGATGAAGGTGAGCTCTTAGTTTTGAGAAGAGTTCTAAGCCACCAACAGGGAGTTGAAGATGAACAAAGGGAGAACATATTTCATACTCGGTGTACTACCCAAGGGAAGATGTGTTTTTTGATCATTGATGGAGGAAGTTGTGCTAATGTAGTTTCTCTCAGCATGATTGAGAAACTAGGACAACAAAGAATGACTCATCCACATCCTTACAACATCCAATGGCTAAATCAAAGAAAGGTAATTTAGGTGAACTCTCGTTGTTTAATCTCTTTTTCCATTGGAAAGAACTATTAAGATGAGTTACGGTGTGATGTTATTCCTATGGATGCATGTCATATGCTTTTAGGGAGAGCGTGGTTGTATGACCATAGAGTTATGCATAATGGATACCTAAACACTTATTCATTTACCAAAGATGGCAAGAAAATCATGCTAGCCCCTTTAACCCCATCCAAACTCCATGAAATACACCCAAAAAATAAGCCCCTACGAAGTGAACGCTTATTGACCGTGAGTGAGTCTATTTTGAAGGCTTCTCAACAAGAGTTTAAGGCCTTTAAAGAGTGGATACTAAGCATGAAAGAAGAACCAGAACAATTGATGCCCACTCACCCCATTGCAAGAACACTCATTGAAAAATTCTGTCATTTATTTCCCGAGGAAATCCCCACGAGTTTGCCTCCAAAGAGAGAGATTCAACACCGCATTGATCTTATTGCTGGTTCCATCTTACCAAACAAGCCAACATATAGGATGAATCCAAAGGACACTACTGAAATTCAAAGACAAGTTGCAGAATTGCAAGAGAAAGGATTGATTCATGAGTCTTTGAGTCCATGTGCTGTTCCAACTCTTTTGCTGCCAAAGAAAGATGGTGGAATGAGAATGTGTGTTGATAGCAGGGCCATTAACAAGATTATTATCAAGTATAGGTACCCCATACCAAGACTTGAAGATACACTAGATGAGTTATATGGCTCTAAAGTGTTTTCTAAGACCGATCTTCGAAGTGGTTACTATCAAATCAGAATTAGAGAAGGTGATGAATGGAAGACGGCTTTCAAGACAAAAGGAGGACTCTATGAATGGTTGGTAATGCCTTTTTGTCTTTCTAATTAATGGGGACACCAGCATTGCCAAGGAACAAGGTCCAACAACTCGTTCAAGGTCCGTTACATACTCCAAGTTCCAAGCATTGCTTCAAAATGGCCATGATATTCAAGAAGGTGTTCACGGGCTAACCTCCTCAAAACAACCCGGTTTTGTCAATCTCATTACTTAGGCCTAACCATGGCTTAAGTCATGAATTTTTGCTTTTTCGGAATCCTCAAGAAGTCTACAATCAAGTCCAAGCATTGATTTCAAATCATGCCCACAAGAGGATGAAGAATCAAGGAGTTTTCCCAAACCGTTTCGGATTGCCCTCCAAATGCACGGTTAAAAGTTTGTGTTTGATTACCCCACTTAAACACATCCTAACCTTGATTTCTTGGTGGGGGGGGGGGATTATACACATCCTAAAATTACCCCTCCATGATTAAAATCCAAATCATGATAACTTTTGCTATGTTTACAAATTGCATGAAAAACCGACTGCCACGGTTCCTTGAACCCGGTTTGCTACAACCTGTTCTCCCTCACCAAACCGGCTGGCTCACTTACTCGTAAGCTGATTGGCACACTCTTCACGGCAAGGCATGTACCTCAAGGTCACCTAAGATTGGTAGAAGCATGGGAAAGAGCAACCAATGACAATGCAAGGCAAAATATCTTGTCTCTTCAACTTGATTGGCTAACCATAAAGTGCAGCAAAGATTTTGGCTGCCCACATGCTACTAGCTTCCTTTGTTGAGTATATTAGTGCTTAATCAATAGCTAAGTATGGTGTAATCAACCTAGACAAGGTTTAAAGTCAGGATTTTTTGTATTAGCACTAGCTAAGCATGTTTGTAATCTAGCTATGTTCTAACCAGTTGTAATTAAGCTAAGCTAACACCTTTCCTCGCTAGTAAGGAAAGGAGAGGTGCTTGCTAGCTTGCTTGCTTGTTGGAGTCTTCAATTTTTGCTGCAAACATAAGCCCCCCACGGCCATGGAAGAACATAACACACCTTAAATACAAAAGCTGAGTCTGAGAGCATTTGCTTTCTTCTTTCCCAATCCTTGCTTGCTTATCCTTTATTAGGCCAATTAAGGTGGTGTCCAAGTGAGTCCTAACCTTGATTAAGTGGTGATTCTTTATCTTGATCAAGATTAAGGGCCCTAAGCTCAAAGATTGGTGGTGATTCTATATCCAATCTAGAGTTTAGTTCTATCTTGTTCTACTTTGATTCCCACGATTACTAAGTGAAGTACTTAGCTTGGGTTTTTAAGTTAATTCATTTCACTTAGCCTATCTCCCATATCCCTCCATTCACTCACTTCAGATACTTCTATTTGCATCCATTTTCACAGCTTATACATCACAAAAGAGAGCAAAACCGAAGCCAACTTCAAGAGCATCCAAACCATGCTCATTTGGCTACTTCACGGCTTGCGAGCAGCAAAGTGACACGGTGTGGCCGTGCACCTAGGCACGATCGTGCCACCCTTGGCTGTGAACAAGCTTTGAGTTCTAGCTTCCCTTTTGTGTGTGTTGGCTTGGCTAGTGTTTTCCCTTAACACATACATCACTAATGCACCTAGTACTTTCATGAGGTTAATGAACCAAGTGTTTAGACCTTATATTGGAAAGTTTGTGGTAGTCTACTTTAATGATATTTTTGTGTATTCTAAGAATGAGCATGAACATCAAGATCATCTAACTCAAGTTATGCTTGTCTTAGAACGTGAGAATTTATTTGGTAACTGTAAGAAGTGTGCTTCTTTACTCCTGAAGTTACACTTATTATTTATATTATGAATTAAGATGGTATAAAGGTAGATGAAAGCAAGGTCGAAGCCATTCGGTCTTGGCCTATACCTAAGAGTATACAAGATGTTAGAGCTTTCCATGGCTTAGCTTCTTTCTATAGTAGATTCATTTGAGGTTTTAGCACTATTATGGATCGTATAACTGAAGTGATCAAAGGTATATCATTTGTATGGAAATCAAAAGCACAATCCCCCTTTAAGGATAACAAAGCAAAGCATGCTCAAGCACCAGTCCTGTCCTTGCCATGCTGATGTATCTCACCTTGCAGATGCCAAGAGAGTAGATGTGAGGGAGACTAGGAAGTGAGAATGAGAAGAAGAAGAGGAGGATAACTCTAGTGCCTTTAAGAGATAATCCAATGGACCCATTCTTGTTAAACATTAGGGCAATCTCCTTAGATCAATTAGGATACAGAATCACCACCTAATTGAGATAAAGAGACCAAGACACCACTTAAGTTGCCAAACTTAAGACAAAGAACTAGGAATTTAAGAGAGACAAAGCTCAAGTTTTGTATTCAATTTGACAAAAGACCCTTCAAAATAGAAGAGAGGGGGTATTTATAGCCCAAGCCTCTCTTACACTCGGCCAAGGGCTGCTTACAAGCTAAAGTTATGACTAAATGACATGGCCTAAGCTATCTTACAAGTACAAGTTGATAAAACAAGAGATTTAGCCTAAGCTTGACACCTCATTAGCTTAATAATCTCCAAATTGAGGTGTCAAGCATCTAAATATGCTAAGTACAGTAGCTTAGGGCCTTGAACCTGCAAGTAGTACAAGTTGTACACCAAAACCCAAGGTGGCAGTCGTTTATACCCATAAACCGGGTAAAGGAATTTCTTTCCTACTTTGGCTGGATAAAAGCAACACAAGCTGGGCCCTTAGTTCAACTTTAGGGCCATGATTTGATCAATATTTTGATGCTTTTCATGCACTAAATTTTGACAAAATTTGGTGCTAAGTAGGTCAACCAAACGGACCCTTCTATCGGACAGTGCTGGATTGCACCTTGCAGTGCACTATCTTCGGTTTTTTGCTTCGTTATCTAACCAAAGGAACTCCAAATGCTTTGTAAAAAGTCTTGTTGGAAAGCTAAGATCTCAATATTTAAGGGGTTGGTGGATGCATGAACTTTTCCCTTTGATAATTTGCTGCAACAGGGGAAAAAAACCAGGCTAATTTCGGTATGAACCGGACAGTCCATCCTCTTCTTTCTTTAAGTGGTTTTTGACCATGGCATGAACTTCCTTGACCTTCTTGGACTCCATAACAGAGGGTGGATCATTGTTAAGGGTTATGGAAGGTTCGGTTGGATGGTCCCCATCATCCTCTCTGAGTGAGTTGGAGTTTGACATCAAACTTGGGATTTCTTCATTTTCCTCAAAGTGTGGGTTGCGATTAGCCACATTAAAGGTGTTGGAGACCCCATACTCACCATGTAAGTTCACCTTCTAGGCCTTAGGTCCAACCTTCTCCAATAACTCAAAGAGGTCATCCGATCTCGACATGATTTTTGGACTTGCGCTTGCTTGGGAACCTTTCTTTCCTCATGTGCATCGACACCAAGTGCCCCAGTTGGAAATGGGCGTCCTTTTTGTGCTTGTTTCCTTGATGCATGGCTTGGGTATTAGACTTCTCAATCCTCTCCCGAACTTGAGCTTGAAGCTCCTTGATCTCTTTGGCTCATTTCTCGGCCTCCCAACTAAACTTGCTAGGAGTGGGAATGGGTGTGAGGTCCAAGGGAGTTTTTGGATTGTACCTTTAGACCACTTGAAATGGGGAGAGGTGGGTGGCTTTGCTTGGCGCCCAGGTGAAAGCAAACTTTGCATGAGGTAGGAGTTTATCCCAAGCCTTGATGTTCTTCTTCACAAGTACCCCAAGCAAGATCCCCAAAGTCCGATTAGTCACCTCAGTTTGGCCATCGGTTTGGGGTTGGCAAGTGGTGCTAAATTTGAGGTGTGTCCCCATCTTCCTCCAAAGAGTGAGCAAAAAATGACTAAGGAGCTTGGTATCCCTATCCGAAACCATGCTCCTTGGGATGCCATGAAGTCTTACAATCTCCTTGAAGTAGAGATTGGCTATGTGGGAGACATCATGGGTGGTGTAACAAGGGATAAAGTGGGCCACCTTGGAGAATGGATCCACCACCACCAGGATGGAATCCTTGGTTCTTTGAGTCCGTGGCAAGCTCGTGATGTAGTCCAAACTAATATCTTCCTATGGAGCGAAGGGCACGGGCAAAGCGGAGTAAAGGCCTTAGGGAAGTACATGGCTCTTAGCCATGTGACAAATTGAGCACCTCTTGATAAAGTGTTCCACATCCTTGGCCATTTTCGGCCAATAGTAATGCTCCTTAAGCATTGAGCAACTCTTCTATACCCCAAAGTGACCGGATAGAGCACCGCCATGAAGCTGTTGGATTAGCAACTCCCTAAACCCATACTAGGGTATGCAAAGCTGTGACCCCTTGAAGAGGAACCCCTCTGGGATGTGGAAGAGGCCGTGAGGGTGGCTAGCACGCTTGACATGGATTTCCTTGAAGTCCTCATCATTGTTGTACAACCCTTTGACAATCTCAAACCCAAGTACCTTGGATTCTAGGACCGAAAGGAGAAAGCATCTCCTTGAAAGGGCATCTGCTCCCTTGTTCAACTTGCCGACCTTGTGATGTATCATGAAGTTGAAAGCTTGGAGGTACTCAACCCACCTGGCATGTTGGGGATTGAGCTTATGTTTCCCTTGAATGAACTTGAGGGCCTCATGGTCCGAATGTAGGATGAATTCGACCCCAACTAGGTAGTGTCTCCAATGTTGCAAAGCTCAGACTATTGCATAGAACTCCTTATCGTATGTGGAATACTTCCTATTGGCTTCATTCAATTGCTCACTAAAGAATGTAATGGGCCGCTTCTCTTAAGACAAAACAGCCGCTATGCCCACTTCGGAGGCATCACACTCCACCTCAAAGACCGTGGAGAAGCAAGGTAGTGCTAGGATGGGAGCACTTGTAAGCCTCCTGTTGATTTCTTCAAATGCCGAGTGAGCCTGTTCATTTCACTCAGAGGTGTTTCCCTTGAGAACCTCGATCATGGGAGAGACAATTGAGCTAAAGTCCTTCACAAATCTCCCATAAAAGGAGTCCAAACCATGGAAACCTCGGACTTGATGTATCGAGGAGGGAGTAGGCCACTCACGGATGGCCTTGACCTTCTCTTCATCAACATGGATGCCCTAGGCTGAAACTACATAACCCAAGAAGATGGCCTAGGGTGTGAAAAAGTGACACTTCTCAAGGTTACCATAGAGCTCTTTTTGAGCCAAGATACTCAACACTTGGTGGAGGTGGTCGGCATGTTCTTGTTCATCCCAGCAATACACAAGGACAACACCAAAATACACAACAACACACTTGCCTATTACCGGCCTAAGCACCTCATTCATAAGGCTCGTAAAGGTGGTAGGTGCATTAGTTAACCCAAATCGCATGACTAACCACTCATAAAGGCCGCCCTTGGTTTTTAAAGGCGTCTTAAATTCATCCCCTTCAAAGATCCAAATTTGCTAGTAGCCACTTCTAAGATCAATTTTAGAGAAGATAGTGGCTCCATGAAGCTCATCAAGTAAATCCAGCAACCTTTGAATGGGGTATTAGTACTTGATGGTGATCTTGTTGATGGCCCTACTATCAACACACATTCTCATGCTCCCATCTTTCTTGGGCACAAGTAGATCCGGGACAGCACATGGGCTTAGGCTCTCATGGATTAGCCCCTTGGCTAGGAGGTCATCAACTTGGCGTTGGGCTTCTTGAGTTTCTTGGGGGTTTATCCTATAGGTCGGTTTGTTTGGGAGGGTGGAATTGGGAAAAAGGTCAATCTTGTGTTGGATGGATCTTTTGGGGGGCAAACCATGGGGTATCTCTTAGGGAAAAACATGTTGGAAGATATGTTGGAGGGGGTGGGCATGGGATGGCTTATGGCCATGGCTAAGGCTGGTTCTTGGCCTAGCAAAATCCATTGTTTGTATGGTTCATACTCCCGCATTTGGGAATTTAGGAGGGTGGTGAGAAAGACATCCATTTGTGGGTTTTCTTTGGGTTTGGAAGGGGTGGACGATTTGAGGGGAGTGAGGGTGATTTTCTTGTGGCTCTTTATGAAGGTATAGGTATTCATACAACCATCATGCATCACCCTCCTATCAAAGAGCCAAGGTCGACCTAACAAGACATGGCAAGCATCCATTGGCACGATATCGCACCAAATCTCATCTTTGTAAGTCTTCCTAATGCTTAAAGATAAGAGACAACGAGAAGAGATTTGCAAACCTTTGCTTTAATTAAGCCATTGGATGGTGTATGGCTTTGGGTGGGGGGTCACCGAGAGCTTGAGCTTGTCCACCATGGATTGTGAGGCCACATTTGCACAACTCCCCCCATCAATGGTAAGGGAGCAAACTTTGCCACCTACGGTGCACCTTGTGGAAAATGGACTCTCTTTGTTGAAGTTCATGTTGGGAAGCTAGGCCACTTAACGCCCTTTGAATAACCAAAAGTTCCCCTTCATCTGGACCTTCTTCAACCTCCTATAGAGATTCATTCAAGTCTACCTCTTTCTCCCCTTCACCCTCTCCCTCAAGCTCCACAAAGGACGCTTGAAATTAAGCCAAAGTAACAATCCTCTTATTTGGGCATTCGGATGCAATGTGCCCTAATCCTTGACATCGAAAACATCTTCTTCTATCTTCTGGTTTGGGAGAGTTTCTTTGAGGTGTGTTGTGGGCATTTGGGGGATTTCGCTGTGGAGGTGGCGAAGCTTGTGGTATAGGAGTTGTGTTTTGGGGTCTTTGAAAAGGGTAAGATCGAGTAGGTGGTTTGGACACAATTGCTTTCCCTTGGGTTTTTGGTGTTGCTCAACTTTGTATGCAAGGGAACTAAGCTCATCAAGAGAGGAGTAGGGATGTAGCTCAATAACATGGGCAATTTGATCATCCAAACCACTCAAATACCTCACAAGAGTCTGGGCTTCCTCTTCCTTCAAATCACATTTCAAGAGGAGTTGTTCAAACTTCCTACTATGTTCTTCCACACTCTTGGTTCCTTGTTTGAGGTTATGAAATTTGAGGTAGTTATCATGGAGGTAGTGGGTAGGTAGGAATTTTGCCTTTAGTTTGTCCCTTTTTTGTGCCCAAGTATGGATCTTTCCCTTTCCCTTTCCTTGCCCTCTTGGTCACTAAGTTAGCCCACTAGATTGAAGCATATTTGTGAAGCTTAAGGGCTACAAGCTTTACCTTTTTCTCATATGGGATATCCTTTTAGTCGAAGATTCTCTCAACCATCCGAAGCCAATCTAGAAACAAATCCGGGTCTAGATGGCCTTCAATCTCGGGAATGTCAACCATGAAATCAAGATTGTCGCCTCCACTATATCGAAATGGTCTTCCTACTTCACCTTCTTCACTAAAAGACTCATGGGGGTAGCTTTCTTCTCCCTCGAGATCAATTCGAGGTCCTTGCTTCGTGGGGCTTCTAGAGTTCCTCAAGTTCCTTCTCTTCTCTTCTAGGAGTTCACCAAGTTGAGTTTGCAGGTACTTGATGTTGGCCTCTAATTCAACCCTCTGCTTAAGAACGGCCTCAACAACTTGTTCCGGGGTGATGCTCGAAGATATAGTTGTAATAGAGTAGGAGGTGTGGTGTTTCGGGTCTGTGAGCAATGGGCACGATCATGCTAGGGGGCACGGTTTGGCCATGGTAGGCTACTAGAATCGAGTAGGTGTGCTGGGGAGGAGGCACGATCGTGCCGTATGGCACGGGGTACCCGTGCTGAGGTTTTGTCCGGGGCACGGTAGGGAATGTGTAAGGAAGAAAGTGGAGATGTGGTTAAGGGTGATTTGTGGCTTAGTGCTTGAGAATGTGTTTGAGGATGGAAGCAAGATTAGGAGCGTAGCCAGGGCTCTGATACCAATTGATGTATCTCACCATGCACTTGCCAAAACAGTAGATGTGAGGAAGACTAGGAAGTGAGAATGAGAAGAAGAAGAAGAGGATAACTCAAGTGCCTTTAAGAGATAATCCAATGGAGCCACTGTTGTTGAACATTAGGGCAGTCTCCTTAGATCAATTGGGATACAGACCACCTAGTTGAGATAAAGAGACCTAGACACCACTTAAGTTGCCAAACTTACGATATAGAATTAGGAATTTGAGACAGACAAAGGTTAAGTTTTGTATTCAAATTGGCAAAAGACCCTTGCAAATGGAAGAAAAGGGGTATTTATAGCCAAAGCCTCTCTTACACTCGGCCAAGGGCTGCTTACAAGCTACAGTTGTGACTAAACGACATGGCCTAAGCTATCTTACAAGTAAAAGTTGATAAAACAAGAGATTTAGCCTAACCTTGACACCTCATTAGCTTAATAATCTCCAAATTGGGGTGTCAGACATCTAAATACGCTAAGTATAGTAGCTTAGGGCCTTGAACTTGCAAGTAGTACAAGTTGTACACCAAAACCCAAGGTGGCAGCCGTTTATACCCAAAAACCTGGTAAAGGAATTTCTTCCCTACTTTGGCTGGATAAAAGCAACACAAGCTAGTCCCTTACCTCAACTTTAGGGCCATGATTTGATAAATATTTAGATGCTTTTTCGTGCCCTAAAGTTTGATGAAATTTTGAGCTAAGTAGGTCAACCAAACAAACCCTTCTTTCGGATTGTGCTGGATTGTGCCTTGCAATGCACTGTCTTCGGTTTCTTACTTGGTTGGCTGACCAAATGAACTCCAAATGCTTTGCAGAGAGGTTTTGTTGGAAAGCTAAGATCTCAAGCTTTAAGTGGGTGGTGCGTGCAAGAAATTTCCCCTTCTGTAATTGGCTCCAATAGAGAAACAAAACTGGGCCAATTTTTGTATGAACCGGACAACCCATCCTCTTCTTTGTTCAAGTGGTTTCTGACCATTGTATGGACTTCCTTGAACTTCTTAGAGTCCCTAACACGGGGTGGATCATTAGGATGGATTATGGAAGGTTTGGTTCGATGGTCCCCATCACATGCTTTAGTAAGATCTTTGAAGTTGAATGTGATGCCTCTGGTCTAGGTATTGGTGGAGTTCTTACTCAAGAAGGTAAGCCTCTATCCTTCTTTAGTGAGAAAATATGTTATTCCAGAAGAAAGTACTCCACTTATGATAAAGACTTTTATGGTATTGTGAGATGTTTATAGCATTGGAGTCATTATCTTGTTGCTAGTGAGTTTATCTTACACTCTGACCATGAAGCATTGAAGTATATACAAGGGCAGCATAAGTTAAACTCAAGGCATGCCAAATAGGTTGATTTTATGCAATCTTATCACTTCACTATCAAGCATAAGTCGGGTAAACTCAATCAAGGTGCAGATGCTCTATCTCGGAGGTATCTCTTATTATTCCAATTAGATGCTTGTGTACTTAGTTTTGAGCATCTAAAGATTTTATCTGACAATGATGAAGACTTTGGGGCATTGTATGCTGATTGTTCTAAACTCCCCAAAGGAGATTTCTTATCTAAGGGGGAATTCTTTTCAAGGGTACTCGACTATGTGTACCAAAGTGTAGCACAAAAAGGGCAGCCCGGTGCACAAGCATCCCGCGTTCACGCAGGGAAAGTGTAGCACAAGAGAACTTTTAATCAGAGAAGCTCATGGAGGATCTTTAGCTGGGCAATACGGAGAGAACAAGACTTTCACCATGCTAAGGGAGCAATATTATTGGCCAGCTATGGAAAGAGATGTGCAGGACATACTCAAGAGGTGTGGAACATGTCAAATTGCCAAAAGCCATTCTCTACCTCAAGGCCTATACACTCCATTGCCTATTCCCACTTCACCATGGGTTGATGTAAGTATGGACTTCATTCTTGGACTTCCTAAAACCTAAAGGAAAAAGGATTCTATCTTTGTTGTGGTTGATCAGCTTTGTAAGATGTCTCATTTCATTCCAAGCAACAAGACTAATGATACTACACATATTGCTGAATTGTACTTAAAAGAAGTGACAGGATTGCATGGTACTCCTAGGTCTATTGTCTCTGACAGGGATACCATGTTTTTTAGTCATTTTTGGATTACATTGTGGAAGAAGTTAGGTACTAAGCTAAAGTATAGTACTATTTGTCATCCACAAACTGATGGACAAACTGAGGTTACTAATTAAACCTTAGTCATCGAGTCCTACCTGGCCCTGACCTTGTCCATGATGTACCAAGTCCATATTGTCCAAGAATAAGGTTCCAAGTTCAAAGGATGGCTCACATTTTTTAAGAAACTCAAACAGTCACAACCGGGTTGCTTGGCTAGAAAATGCCCGGTTTTGCTCATCTCATTACTTGAGCTGTCATGTGGCTTAAGTCTAATATTTTAACATTTTTGGAATCCTTACCATGTCTACTTTCAGGTCCAAGCATTCATTTCCAATCATGTGCCCAACAAGGAGGAAGACCAAGGTGTTTTGTTTGGCCAGCTAGTTTTGGTTCAAAACTGCACGGTTGAATGTTTAGGTGGAATTACCCCACTTAAACGTTGTTTAACGTTGCTTTCTATATAGGGGGTTTGTGCACACCCTAAGGTTTCCCCCCATGGCCTTAAAACCAAATCATACTTACTTTTACTTAGCTTAATTCAGGTTGGAAAACCGGGTGAAATCTGCCTGTGAAGTCGGTTTAGAGGACCATAGTTCATTTACCTCCATCTGTGGGTTTACTCCTCTTCAGCTAGAGTGGAATAGAGTGCAACACATGGCAGACATCCCTAAGCTACAATCATGGGCTGCAACCTAGGGAAGAATAGCTAATGGGAAGCAAGCTGCAAATGAAGTTGTCTCACGGCTCTCATTGGTCAGCCGAAAAGGGGAGGCAACTTTACGGCTAAAGCACATGCTCTTGACTTGATTTCTGATTGATTAAGCTTAAGTATAAGTTAATTAAGTTGTAATGAACATTTGCTTTGCTTTCCTTGTTGATTCGTATGTACTTGGATTAGTCTTAAGTTTGCTTTATACCTAGTTATTCATAACCGTGGAGTTTAGGCTAATCCAATACCTTTCCTCCCTAGGAGGGTAAGGTAAGGTGTATGCTTTCTTGCTAGTGAGCTTGCTAGGCATGTAACAAAATAAGCTCTCGAACATTGTTGAAAAAACGCTTCAGATTTTGAATAAGAAAACCATAGAGAGCATTTGAAGCTTTCTTTTCAAAACACTTAACTTGCTTATCCTTAGCTAGGCCGGTTAATGTGGTGTCCTAATGAATCCTAACTTTTATTAAGTGGTGATTTTCTGTGTCTTAATCAAACTTAGGGGCCCTAACCTTGGTTTTGGTGGTGTTTCTGTGTCCAAAATCCATGATTAGCTCCGTCCAAACTCTCCATCTCAGTCATGGATTTTAGGTGAAACTGTGCTTGCTCTTGTTCTCCATTTCAGTCCGTAGCCCTCTCTTTGATTCTCCTTGATTGTAGACTTGAATTCATTGAGCTTTACATCATATTTGGTATCCGAGCTTGGTTTCTCTCAGGCCTGGTGCATCCATCACCCTTCGAGAAATCCATCTCAATCAAAAATCCAAGCACAAATTCAGTTTCATACACGGCTGGAGTGAAAACACAAAACCTAAAAATTTTGCTGTTTTCAAGCCTGCCTGGCATAACCTTAGCACGGTCATCCCATGCCCTTAAGCACGTCTATGCCATACCTAACCCAAATTGCTCTACTTGTTTAAGCGACCTTGTTCAAGCATGAGTTCAACAAGCATGACCTTGGAAAAGAGGTTCGAAGCTTTGATGAAATAGAATGAGTTCTTGCCAGCAAAACTTGAGAGGACTCACAAAGGAATCGGGAAGCTCAAGCATAAAATTAATACTTGAGGAAACAATTAGGTTTGATCTTGAAGCAAAAACAAAAGCTAAATGAAGACACCCTTCAATCTGAACATGGAAGACATGAACAACTCTTCAGCCATGAAGTTGACTCTTCATGTGAGGAAGAACCAACCAGAATCGCTAGAGGAGAGCCACGGTTTCAAGAAAATTCCAATGACTTCAAAGTGGAAGTTCTTGAAATTGAAGGTAAGCTTGATCCTGAAGAATTTCTTGATTTCTTACGTACTACTGAGAGAGTCTTTGAATATAAAGATGTTCCTAATGATAAGAACGTTAAATTGGTAGCCTTAAGACTTAGAAAGTATGCATCTATATGGAGGACTAATTTGAGTTCGAAATGGCTAAGAGAAAGGAAATCAAGAATCTGTACATGTGACAAAATGAATTCGAAACTCAAGCCTCGTTTTCTACCACCAACTTATGTCTAAGATTGCTATTCTCAACTTCATAACCTTACGCAAGATACTATGAGTGTTGAAGAATATACACGAGAGTTTAAGAAGCTGCTTATTAAGTGTGATATTCAAGAGCCAGAAGAACAAACCATAGTAAGGTACTTGGGAGGGCTTGATCCTAGGTACTCTAATGTGCTTGAATTGCAGTCATATACTTCTCTTGATGACGTTTGTGTCTTGCCACATAAAGTGGAGCAACAAAAGAAGGCAAGGCCACCCTTTAAGCCTCAAAACACACGACCTTTGAACCAGAACCAACCTTGTAACAAAGGGAGTTCCAATCCTATTCCCAAGCCACAAAATCCTTTCCCCTTCAATCCACAAAAAACCCCAACTCCGTAACAAGCTTCTACAGGCCCAATTTGACCTAATCCTAATCCCATGAGCACTAGAAAATGTTTCAAGTGCCAAGGGCTAGGCCACATAGCCTCAGAATGCCCTAACCGTAAGGTGATCACTTTGGCCGAATGGAGAGCCCTGGATGAGCAAGAGAAGGAGGAGGAATTTGACGGTGAAATTGAAGAAAACCTTGAGTAAAGTCAAGAAGAGGTTGAAGAAGAAGCTGATGAGGGTGAAATGCTAGTTTTGAGGAGAGTCTTGAATGACCAGAAAGGTGCAAAAGACGAACAAAGAGAGAACATTTTTCATACAAGCTGCACGATTCAAGACAAGGTCTGCTCCTTGATTATTGATGGTGGGAGCTGTGCTAACGTAGTTTCTCTTAGCATGATTGCGAAACTAGGCTTGCAAGCTACGGCCCATCCCCATCCATATAACATATAATGGCTAAATCAAAGCAAAGGAGTTTAAGTCAACTGACGGTGCCTCATTTCTTTATCCAATGGTAAGAGCTACCATGATCTGCTCTGGTGTGACATTATCCCCAATCGATGCATGTCATGTATTATTGGGCAGGCCATGGTTGTATGATAGAAAGGTGATGCATGATGGGTTCTTGAATACATACTCCTTGTCTAAGGGAGGTAAGAAGATTACCTTGAAGCCATTATCACCATCTGAACTCCTCAAAAGCAAACCCACAAAAGGCCATGAACATTCTCGTTGTTTACTTACCTTTAGTGAAACTCTGTTAAAGGCTTCGAATCATTAATTTAAGGCTTTTAAAGAGTGGATCTTAACCATTCAAGATGAACCAGAATCCCCCATGCCAACTCACCCCATTGCTAAATCACTTATTGATGCATTCTGTCACTTATTCCCAGAAGAGATACCCACGGGTTTAACTTCCAAGAGGGATATCCAATACCATATTCGTCTCATTCCTGGTTCTATCCTCCCTAATAAGCCAGCTTATAGGATGAACTCGAAGGAAACTATAGAGATTCAAAGGCAAGTGCAAGAGTTAATGTCGAAGGGGCTTGTACGAGAGTCCTTAAACCCTTGTGCCGTACCTGCCTTGTTGGTTCCGAAGAAGGATGGCAACAAACGAATGTCTCTGGATAGTAGAGCCATAAACAAGATCACAATCAAGTATAGGTATTCCATACCTAGACTTGAAGACATGTTGGATGAAGTACATGGCTATAAGGTATTCTCTAAGATTCATCATCGAAGTAGACACTACCGGATTAGAATGCGTGAGGGAGAGGAATGAAAGACTGCATTAAAGACTAAAGGTGGTTTGTATGAGTGTCTTGTTATGCCATTTGGTTTTTCTAATGCTCCTAGTACATTCATGAGGCCAATGAATCAAGTATTCAAGCCTTACATTGGCAAGTTTTTGGTAGTCCACTTTGATGAAATTTTAATCTATTCTAGGGACGAGGTAGCACACCAAGATGATCTCAGTTAGATTATGCGTGTCCTAGAACGTGAGAAGTTGTATGGTAATCTTAAGAAGTGTACTTTCTTCACTCAAGAACTTACATTCTTAGATTACATTGTTTCTGAAGAAGGCATCAATGCAGATGAAGGGAAGATAGAGGCTATTCGGTCTTGACCTCAACCACAAAGCTTACATGATGTTCGAAGCTTCCATGTCTAAGCTTCCTTTTACCGAAGGTTCATTAGGAGTTTCAGCACCATAATGTCCCCCACGATTGAAGTGCTTAAGGGTGCATCATTCTGGTTGAACCCCAAAGCACAATCTTCCTTTGAAGAAGTAAAGATGAAGCTTACTCAAGCACCGGTTCTTGCATTGTTGTGCTTTGAGAAAGTTTTTGAAGTTAAATGTGACGCATCTGGAGTGGGAATTGGTGGAGTTCTAACCGAAGAAGGTAAACCATTAGCCTTCTTTGGTGAGAAATTATGTGAGTCAAGAAGAAAATACTCCACATATGACAAGAAATTGTATGTAATAGTTCGATGTCTAGAGCATTGGAGCCATTGTTCGGTGGGTAGTGAGTTTATAATGCATTCTGATCATGAGGCATTGAAGTACATTCAAGGCCAACACAAGCTTAACTCGCACCATGCTAAATGGGTTGAGTTCCTTCAGTCATTCCACTTCTCCGTCAAGCACAAATCAGGAAAATTGAATGAAGGTGCGGATGCATTATCAAGGACACACCTCCTTTTGTTTCAACTAGATGCTCTTATTCTTGGTTTTGAGCATCTTAAGAGTTTGTATGCTGAAGATGAAGACATTGGGAACCTATATTCTACATGCATGAATCACCCCAAGGGAGATTTCTTACTCCAAGGGGGCTATTTCTTTAAAGTAGTACGACTGTGTATTCCTACGTGTAGCATCCGTGAGATCTTGATTAGGGAGATTCATGGTGGTTCCTTGGCTGGTCATTTTGGTGAATCAAAGACCCTAACCATTTTCAGGGAACAATACTATTGGCCAAAGATGGAGAACTATGTTCAAGACATCCTAAGACGGTGAGGAACATGCTGAGTACCTAAAAGTCATACCTTAACCCACGGTTTATATACTCCACTGCCCATGCCTAGTTTGCCTTCGGTGGATGTGAGTATGGACTTTGTTTTGGGTTTGCCTAAGACCCAAAAGGGCAAGGATTCCATATTTTTGGTGGTCAACAGGTTCTCCAAGATGGCACACGCCATCCCTTACAATAAAACCAATGATGCTACACATATTGTCGAGTTATACTTCAAAGAGGTAACAAGGCTGCAAGGTATCCCTAAGTCCATTGTTTCAGATAGGGATATAAAATTTCTAAGTCATTTTTGGATCACTCATTGGGAGAAGCTTCGTACTAAGTTGCTATTTAGTACCACTTGTCACCCCCAAACTAGTGGCCAAACTGAGATGACTAATCGAACCTTCGATACTCTCCTAAGAGCTTTGATTAAACCTCACGCTAAAGCTTGGGATTTACTCTCGCCACATGCTGAGTTTGCGTATAACAAAGCACCGAGCAAGGCTACTGGTCTTTCACCATTTAAGGTGGTGTATGGGATTGCTCATTTAAGTCCCAATGATCTTACTCCCAAGCCTTAACACTAAAAACCACATGTTGATGCAGTAGCAAGAGCAAAGGAGATTCAAAAGCTTCACGAGTTGGTAAAGGCTGGAATTGAGAAGACTAATGCATCCTATGAAGCCCAAGCCAACAAGCATACAAGAATGACGGTATTTCAACCGGGGACCTAGTTTGGATCCACTTGAGGAAGGAAAGATTTCCTTCCAAAAGAAAGAACAAACTCATGCCACAAGCTGAAGGTCCATTTGACGTCTTCGAAAGAAAAAATGACAATGCATACAAGGTTGATCTACGAGGAGATTATGGAGTTTCAACCACGTTCAATGCAGCAAACGTCAATACCTTCCATCCTGATGGTTCCCCCATAGATTTGAGGATTAAATCTTTTCAACAAGGGGAGGATGAAGGAGTCCTACCTAGCCATGACCTTGTGCATGATGTACCATGTCTAGAACGTCTAAGAACCAGGCCCCAAGTTCAAAGGATGGCTCATATTTTGTAAGAAACTCAAACAGTCACAACTGGGTTGCCTGGCCAGAAAATGCCCGGTTTGGTTCATCTCATTACTTGAGCTACGTTGTCGCATAAGTCTAATATTTTAACATTTTTGGAATCCTTAACATGTCTACTTTCAGGTGCAAGCATTCATTTCCAATCATGCACACAAGAAGGTGGAGGACCAAGGTGTTTTGTCTAACCGGCCAGTTTTGGTTCAAAACTACACGATTAAATGTCTATGTGGGATTACCCCACTTAAACGTTGTTTAACGTTGATTTTTGTGTACGGGGGTTCGTACACACCCTAGGGTTTTCCCCCATCGCCTGAAAACCAAATCATGTTCACTTTTACTTAGCTTAATTCAGGTTTGAAAACCGGGTGAAATCTGCCTATGAACCAGGTTTAAAGGAGCACGGTTCGTTTACCTCCATCCGTGGTTTTACTCCTCTTCAGCTACAGTGGAATGTAGTACAACGGATGGCACACGTCCCTAAGCTACAATCATGGGCTGCAACCTAGGGAAGAATAGCCAATAGGAAGCAAGCTGCAAATGAAGTTGTCTCACGGCTGTCATTGGTCAGCCAAAAAGGGGAGGCAACTTTACGGCTGAAGCACATGCTCTTGACTTGATTTCTGATTGATTAAGCTTAAGTATAAGTTAATTAAGTTGTAATGAACATTTGTTTTGCTTTCCTTGTTGATTTGGATGTACTTGGATCAGTCTTAAGTTTGCTTTATACCTAGTTATTCATAACCGTGGAGTTTAGGCTAATCTAATACCTTTCCTCCCTAGGAGGGTAAGGTGAGGTGTATGCTTGCTTGCTAGTGAGCTTGCTAGGCATGTAACAAAAGAAGCTCTCGGACATTGTTGAAAGCCTTCTCGTAAAAGTATTTTAACAATGCTTTCGGTCATGTTAGTAGATGCTATTCGAACTCTTCCTTTTCTATTCATGTCAGCATTTCGTATAGAGGTTATTATATCAGCAATAGTGTCCCTACCCATGATAAACTAAAATTTACTCTCGCCACATGCTGAGTTTGCGTATAACAAAGCTCCGAGCAAGGCTACTGGTCTTTCACCATTTAAGGTGGTGTATGGGATTGCTCATTTAAGTCCCAATGATCTTACTCCCAAGCCTTAACACTAAAAACCACATGTTGATGCAGCAGCAAGAGCAAAGGAGATTCAAAAGCTTCACGAGTTGGTAAAGGGTGGAATTGAGAAGTCTAATGCATCCTATGAAGCCCAAGCCAACAAGCATACAAGAATGACGGTATTTCAACCGGGGACCTAGTTTGGATCCACTTGAGGAAGGAAAGATTTCCTTCCAAAAGAAAGAACAAACTCATGCCACAAGCTGAAGGTCCATTTGACGTCTTGGAAAGAAAAAATGACAATGCATACAAGGTTGATCTACGAGGAGATTATGGAGTTTCAACCACATTCAATGCAACAAACTTCAGTACCTTCCATCCTGATGGTTCCCCCACAGATTTGAGGATTAAATCTTTTCAGCAAGGGGAGGATGAAGGAGTCTTACCTGGCCATGACCTTGTGCATGATGTACCAAGTCTAGAACGTCTAAGAACCAGGCCCCAAGTTCAAAGGATGGCTCATATTTTGTAAGAAACTCAAACAGTCACAACTGGGTTACGTGGCCAGAAAATGCTCGGTTTTGTTCATCTCATTACTTGAGCTACGTTGTCGCATAAGTCTAATATTTTAACATTTTTGGAATCCTTAACATGTCTACTTTCAGGTCCAAGCATTCATTTCCAATCATGCACACAAGAAGGTGGAGGACCAAGGTGTTTTGTCTAACCGGCCAGTTCTGGTTCAAAACTACACGATTAAATGTCTATGTGGGATTACCCCACTTAAACGTTGTTTAATGTTGATTTCTGTGTACGGGGGTTCGTACACACCCTAGGGTTTTCCCCCATCGCCTGAAAACCAAATCATGTTCACTTTTACTTAGCTTAATTCAGGTTTGAAAACCGGGTGAAATCTGCCTATGAACCCGGTTTAAAGGATCACGGTTCATTTACCTCCATCCGTGGTTTTACTCCTCTTCAGCTACAGTGGAATGTAGTACAACGGATGGCACACGTCCCTAAGCTACAATCATGGGCTGCAACCTAGGGAAGAATAGCCAATAGGAAGCAAGCTGCAAATGAAGTTGTCTCATGGCTCTCATTGGTCAGCCAAAAAGGGGAGGCAACTTTACGGCTGAAGCACATGCTCTTGACTTGATTTCTGATTGATTAAGCTTAAGTATAAGTTAATTAAGTTGTAATGAACATTTGTTTTGCTTTCCTTGTTGATTTGGATGTACTTGGATTAGTCTTAAGTTTGCTTTACACCTAGTTACTCATAACCGTGGAGTTTAGGCTAATCTAATACCTTTCCTCCCTAGGAGGGTAAGGTAAGGTGTATGCTTGCTTGCTAGTGAGCTTGCTAGGCATGTAACAAAAGAAGCTCTCGGACATTGTTGAAAAAACACTTTAGATTTTGAATAAGAAAACCATAGAGAGCATTTGAAGCTTTCTTTTCAAAACACTTAACTTGCTTATCCTTAGCTAGGCCGGTTAAGGTGGTGTCCAAGTGAATCCTAACTTTTATTAAGTGGTGATTTTTTGTATCTTAATCAAACTTAGGGGCCCTAACCTTGGTTTTGGTGGTGTTTCTGTGTCCAAAATCCATGATTAGCTCCATCCAAACTCTCCATCTCAGTCATGGATTTTAGGTGAAACCGTGCTTGCTCCTGTTCTCCATTTCAGTCCGTAGCCCTCTCTTTGATTCTCCTTGATTGTAGACTTGAATTCATTGAGTTTTACATCATATTTGGTATCAGTGCTTGGTTTCTCTCAGGCCTGGTGCATCCCTCACCCTTCCAGAAATCCATCTCAATCAAAAATCCAAGCACAAATTAAGTTTCATTCACGGTTAGAGTGAAAACACAAATCCTAAAAATTTTGGTGTTTTCGAGCCTGCCTGGCATAACCTTAGCACGGTCACCCCGTGCCCTTAAGCACGTCTATGCCATACCTAACCCAAATTGCTCTACTTGTTTAAGTGACCTTGTTCAAGCATGACTTCAACAAGCATGACCTTGGAAAAGAGGTTCGAAGCTTTGATGAAGTAGAATGAGTTCTCGGCGAGCAAAACTTGAGAGGACTCACAAAGGAATCAGGAAGCTCAAGCATAAAATTAATACTTGAGGAAACAATTAGGTTTGATCTTGAAGCAAAAACAAAAGCAGAATGAAGACACCCTTCAATCTGAACTTGTAAGATATGACCAAGTCTTCAGCCATGAAGTTGACTCTTCAAGTGAGGAAGAACCAACTAGAATCACTAGAGGAGAGCCACGGTTTCAAGGAAATTCCAATGACTTCAAAGTGGAAGTTCCTGAATTTGAAGGTAAGCTTGATCCTGAAGAATTTCTTGATTGGTTACGTACTACTGAGAGAGTCTTCGAATATAAAGATGTTCCTAATGATAACAAGGTTAAATTGGTAGCCTTAAGACTTAGAAAGTATGCATCTATGTGGTGGACTAATTTGAGTTCAAAATGGCTAAGAGAAAGGAAATCAAGAATCCGTACATGGGACAAAATGAAATCCAAACTCAAGCCTCATTTTCTACCACCAACTTATGTCCAAGATTGCTATTCTCAACTTCATAACCTTACCCAAGATACTATGATTGTTGAAGAATATACTCGAGAGTTTGAGAAGCTGCTTATTAAGTGTGATATTCAAGAGCCAGAAGACCAAACCATAGTAAGGTACTTGGGAGGGCTTGATCCTAGGTACTCTAATGTGCTTGAATTGCAATCATACACTTCTCTTGATGATGTTTGTGTCTTAGCACATAAAGTGGAGCAACAAAAGAAGGCAAGGCCACCCTTTAAGCCTCAAAACACACGGGCTTTGAACCAGAACCAACCTTTTAACAAGGGAAGTTCCAATCCTACTCCCAAGCCACAAAATGCTTTCCCCTTCAATCCACAAAAAACCCCAGCCCCATAACAAGTTGCTACACCCCCAATTTGACCTAATCCTAATCCCATGAGCACTAGAACATGTTTCAAGTCCCAAGGGCTAGGCCACATAGCCCCAGAATGCCCTAACCGTAAGGTTATCACTTTGGCTAAATGGAGAGCCGTGGATGAGCAAGAGAAGGGGGAGGAATTTGAAGGTGACGTTTAAGAAAACCTTGAGGAAAGTCAAGAAGAGGTTGAAGAAGTAGTTGATGAGGGTGAAACGCTAGTTTTGAGTAGAGTCTTGAACGGCCAGAAAGGTGCAAAAGACGAACAAAGAGAGAACATTTTTCATATAAGGTGCACGATTCAAGACAAGGTTTTCTCCTTGATTATTGATGGTGGGAGTTGTGCTAACGTAGTTTCTCTTAGCATGATTGAGAAACTAGGCGTGCAAGCTACGACCCATCCCCATCCATATAACATATAATGGCTAAATCAAAGCAAAGGACTTCAAGTCAACTCACGGTGCCTCATTTCTCTATCCATTGGTAAGAGCTACCAAGATCAGCTCTGGTGTGACATTATCCCCATCGATGCATGTCATGTGTTGTTGGGCAGGCCATGGTTGTATGATAGAAAGGTGATGCATGATGGGTTCTTGAATACATAATCCTTGTCTAAGGGAGGTAAGAAGATTACCTTGAAGCCGTTATCACTATCTGAACTCCTCAAAAGCGAACCCACAAAAGGCATGAACATTCTCGTTGTTTACTTACCTATAGTGAAACTCTTTTAAAGGCTTAGAATCATGAATCCCCCATGCCAAATCACCCTATTGCTAAATCACTTATTCAAGCATTCTGTCATGTATTCCCAGAAGAGATACCCATGGGTTTACCTCCTGAGAGGGATATCCAATACCATAATCATCTCATGCTTGGTTCTATCCTCCCTAATAAGCCAGCTTATAGGATGAACCTGAACGAAACTATACAGACTCAAAGGCAAGTGGAAGAGTTAATGTCGAAGGGGCTTGTACGAGAGTCCTTAAGCGCTTGTGTCGTACCTGCCTTGTTGGTTTCAAAGAAGGATGGCAGCAAACGAATGCCTGTGGACAGTAGAGCCATAAACAAGATCACAATCAAGTATAGGTATTCCATACCTAGACTTGAAGACATGTTGGATGAACTACATGGCTATAAGGTATTGTCCAAGATTGATCTTTGAAGTGGACACTACCGGATTAGAATGCGTGAGGGAGAGGAATGGAAGACTGCATTAAAGACTAAAGGTGGTTTATATGAGTGTCTTGTTATGCCATTTGGTCTTTCTAATGCTCCTAGTACATTCATGAGGCCAATGAATCAAGTATTCAAGCCTTACATTAGCATGTTTGTGGTACTCTACTTTGATGAAATTTTAATCTATTCTAGGGACGAGGTAGCACACCAAGATTATCTCAATTAGATTATGCATGTCCTGGAATGTGAGAAGTTGTATGGTAATCTTATGAAGTGTACTTTCTTCACTCAAGAACTTACATTCTTAGGTTACATTGTTTCTGAAGAAGGTATCAAGGCAGATGAAGGGAAGATAGAGGCTATTCGGTCTTGGCCTCAACCACAAAGCTTACATGATGTTCGAAGCTTCCATGTCTAAGCTTCCCTTTACCGAAGGTTCATTAGGAGTTTCAGCACCATAATGTCCCCCACGATTGAAGTGCTTAAGGGTGCATCATTCAGGTGGAACCCCAAAGCGCAATCCTCCATTGAAGAAGTAAAGATAAAGCTTACTCAAGCACCGGTTCTTGCATTGTCGTGCTTTGAGAAAGATTTTGAAGTTAAATGTGACGCATCTTGAGTGGGAATTGGTGGAGTTCTAACTGAAGAAGGTAAACCATTAGCCTTCTTTAGTGAGAAATTGTGTGAGTCAAGAAGAAAATATTCCACATATGACAAGGAATTCTACGTAATGGTTCTGTGTCTAGAGCATTGCCAGTGAGTTTATATTGCATTCTGATCATGAGGCGTTGAAGTACATTCAAGGCCAACACAAACTTAACTCACGCCATGCTAAATGGGCTGAGTTCCTTCAGTCATTCCACTTCACACTCAAGCATAAATCAGGAAAATTGAATCAAGGTGTGGATGCATTATCAAGGAGACACCTCCTTTTGTTTCAACTAGATGCTCCTATTCTTGGTTTTGAGCATCTTAAGAGTTTGTATGGTGAAGATGAAGACCTTGGGAACCTATATTCTACATGCATGAAGCACCCCAAGGGAGATTTCTTAGTCCAAGGGGGCTATTTCTTCAAAGGAGTACGACTGTGTATTCCTAAGTGTAGCATCCGTGAGATCTTGATTAGGGAGATTCATGGTGGTTCCTTGGCTGGTCATTTTGGTGAATCAAAGACCCTAACCATGTTAAGGGAACAATACTATTGGCCAGAGAGGGAGAACATGCCGAGCAGCTAAAAGTCATACCTTAACCCACAGTTTATACACTCCACTGCCCGTGCCTACTTTGCCTTCGGTGGATGTGAGTATGGACTTTGTTTTGGGTTTGCCTAAGACCCAAAAGGGCAAGGATTCCATATTTTTGGTGGTCAACAGGTTCTCTAAGATGGCACACGCCATCCCTTACAATAAAACCAATGATGCTACACATATTGTCGAGTTATACTTCAAAGAGGTAACAAGGCTGCATGGTATCCCTAAGTCCATCGTTTCAGATAGGGATATAAAATTTCTAAGTCATTTTTGGATCACTCATTGGGAGAAGTTTCGTACTAATTGCTATTTAGTACCACTTGTCACCCCCAGACTAGTGGCCAAACGAGGTGACTAATCGAACCTTCTATACTCTCCTAAGAGCTTTGATTAAACCTCACGCTAAAGCTTGGGATTTACTCTCGCCACATGCTGAGTTTGCGTATAAAAAAGCTCCGAGCAAGGCTACTGGTCTTTCACCATTTAAGGTGGTGTATGGGATTGCTCATTTAAGTCCCAATGATCTTACTCCCCGGCCTCAACACCAAAAACCACATGTTGGTGCAGCAGCAAGAGCAAAGGAGATTCAGAAGCTTCACGAGTTGGTAAAGGCTTGAATTAAGAAGACTAATGCATCCTATGAAGCCCAAGCCAACAAGCATAGAAGAAAGATGGTATTTCAACCGGAAGACCTAGTTTGGATCCACTTGGGGAAGGAAAGATTTCCTTATAAAGGAAAGAACAAACTCATGCCACGAGCTGAAGGTCCACTTGTGGTCTTGGAAAGAAGAAATGACAATGCATACAAGGTTGATCTACGAGGAGATTATGGAGTTTCAACCCCATTCAATGTAGAAAACTTGAGCACCTTCCATCCTGATGGTTCCCCTATAGATTTGAGGATCAAATCTTTTCAATAAGGGGAGCATGACGGAGTCCTACCTAGCCATGACCTTGTCCATGATGTACCAAGTCCAGAACGTCCAAGAGCAAGGTCCTAAGTTCAAAGGATGGCTCACATTTTTTAAGAAACTCAAACAATCACAACCGGGTTGCCTGGCCAGAAGATGCCCGGTTTTGTTCATCTCATTACTTTAGCTATGTTGTGGCTTAACATTTTTGGAATCCTTACCATGTCTACTTTCAGGTCCAAGCATTGAGTCCCAATCATGCACACAAGAAGGTGGAAGACCAAGGTGTTTTGTCTAATCAGCCAGTTTTGGTTCAAAACTGCACGATTGAATGTTTAGGTGGAATTACCCCACTTAAACGTTGTTTAACGTTGATTATTGTGTAAGGGGGTTTGTACACACCCTAAGGTTTCCCCTCATGGCCTGAAAGCCAAATCATGCTCACTTTTACTTAGCTTAATTCAGGTTTGAAAATCGGGTGAAATCTGCCTATGAACACGGTTTAAAGGAGCATGGTTCATTTACCTCCATCCGTGGTTTTACTCCTCTTCAGCTACAGTGGAACGTAGTCCAATGGATGGCACACGTCCCTAAGCTACAATCATGGGCTGCAACCTAGGGAAGAATAGCCAATAGGAAGCAAGCTCCAAATGAAGTCTTCTCACGACTCTCATTGGTCAGCCGAAAAGGGGAGGCAACTTTGCGGCTGAAGCACATGCTCTTGTTTTGATTTTTGATTAATCTTAAGTATAAGTTAATTAAGTTGTAGTGAACATTTGTTTTGCTTTCCTTGTTGATTTAGAAGTACTTAGATTAGTCCTAAGTTTGCTTTATAGCCGATTATTCATAACTTTGGAGTTTGGGCTAATGTAATACCTTTCCTCCCTAGGAGGGTAAGGTAAGGTGTATGCTTGCTTGCTAGTGAGCTTGCTAGGCATGTAACAAAAGTAGCTCTTGGACATTGTTCAAAAAACACTTCAGATTTTGAATGAGAAAACCGTGGAGAGCATTTGAAGCTTTCTTTTCAAAACACTTAACTTGCTTATCCTTAAGTAGGCCGGTTAAGGTGGTGTCCACATGAGTCCTAACTTTGATTAAGTGGTGGTTTTCTGTATCTTAATCAAACTTAGGGGCCCTAACCTTGGTTTTGTTGGTGTTTCTGTATCCAAAATCAAAGATTAGCTTTATCGAAAGTCTCCATTTCAGTCACGGACTCTAGGTGAAACCGTGCTGGCTCTTGTTCTTCGTTTCAGTCCATAGCCTTCTATTTCATTCTGCTTGATTGCAAACTCGAATTCATTGAGCTTTACATCACTTAGTAACACTCCTAAGAGCTTTGATTAAACCTTATGATAAGGCTTGGGATTTGCTTTTACCCTATGCAGAGTTTGCTTAGAACAGGACACGAAGCAGGGCTACTGGTCTTTCTCCATTCAAGGTGGTGTATGGAATTGACCCCTTAGTCCACTTGATCTTACACCTCGACCGTTTGATCAAAAGCCTAATGTGGATGCAGCAGCAAGGGTAGAACAAATTAAGAAAGTTTTTGAATTGGTAAGGAGCAAGATTAAGAAGACTAATCAAGCATATCAAGCTCAAGCCAACAAGCATAAGAAGTTAGTTGTTTGTCAAGCTGCAGACCTCGTGTGGATTCACTTTAGGAAGGAAAGATTTCCATCCAAAAGGAAGAATAAGCTTATGCCACGAGCTGATGGTCCCTTTGTGGTGCTTGAACGTATTAATGGCAATGCTTATATGGTTGATTTTCCTGGTGACTATAGAGTTTCAGCCACATTCAACGTAGCTGATTTGAAAGCTTACCAAGATAATGATTACCTTACTGATTTGAGGATCAAATCTTATCAACAAAGGGAAGATGATGGAGCCCCCACCACTATAGACAAGGAAGAAGGTCCAATACAAGCTCCAAAGTTCAAGCATTGACTCACATTGTTGAAGAGAGTCAAGGAAGTACAATCAGCTTAAAGAACCAAATTTTACACGGTTTTGTTCACCTCACAACTTCAGCTACATTGGGGCTTAAGTCTTAAGTTTTTGCATTTTTGGAATCCTAATGGTGTCTACTTTTAGGTCCAAGCATTAGTTTTCAATCATACCCACAAAAGGATGGGAGGTTAAGGCCTTTTATCAAACTGGTCAGATTGGGCTCCAAACTACACTATTGAATGTTTAAGCTAAATTACCCTACTTAAACATGCAATAATGTTTATTTTTTTTGGGGGGGGGGGGGGAGGTTATACACATCCCAAAGTTACCCCCCACGGCCTGAAAACAAAATAATACTCACTTTTGATAAGCTTAAACCTAGTCCTAAAAATCGGCTAAAACCGTGCTTGAACCTGGTTCTAGTGAACCTGATTTTTGTTGCTTCATCCCTAGGTTTCTACACTTGCGAGTTGATTGGCACAATTGTGAAGGCTTTGCACACATCCCTAAGCATCAAATTATGGGTTGCAACCTTGGTGAAATCGGACCAATGAAGGGCAAGCTGCAAATTATGTTTCTCTTGCATGCTATTGTGCAGACAAAAAGGAAGCTCTACTTTTTGGCTATCCAATGGGATTCAAGCAAGTAGTCTTGAATATCACACTTAATCACAAGTTTTTCAAATCCACGAGTGTGTTCTTCTGTACTCAAGCTACCTTGGTTCAAGTGATGGAGTTGAGAGTAGCAATCTTGAACATAGGTAGGGGGAAGAAACCGAGCTTTAAGCTTGGACTTCATCTTCTGCCAAGTTCAGATTTTGGAATTCCCCTCTCTAACTCTTTTTGTATAAAATTTAGTCCACCAAGGAGAAGCATACTTACGAAGTCTTAAAGCAATCCGATTTACATTCCTGTCTTCTGGGATGCCCTTGTACGAAAAAACTCTTTCAACTGTGTGTAACCAATCCAATCAATCTTCAGGATCAAGCTTGCCTTCAAATACTGGAAGTTCAACCTTGAAATCGTTGGAGTTATCTTGAAACATTGGAGTTTGGTTACTCATTCTTAATGGTTCATCCTCACTAGATGAATCAAGAGTATGGCTAAACACTTGTTCGTTCCATTTGGAATCAGATTGCAGTGGTTCTTCATTCGCTTGTTGCTTTTGCTTCAAATATGCATCAAGTTGGTTTTGGAAGTACATATTTTGAGCTGGAGTTTCTTGATCTGTTGGTGCATCTTCTTGAATCTTTCCAGATAGAAACTCATTTTGCTTCATCAAAGCTTCGAATCTCTCTTCTAATGACATGCTCGGAGAAGTCATGCTTGAACAAGGTGTAAAACTGATTTTGTGCTTGAAAGAGAATGGGTAAGTGATTTCTAGAGGTGGAGGGGTATACCAGGCAAAGCTTAAACCTTTGCTCTAATACCAAATATGATGCATCCATCGAGGGTTCAAGCTAGGACTCAATTTAAGAGTGAAAGCTTACAAACCAGGGGAGAATACAATCAAGGGAAAACCACGGAAAGTGGCACGTGATATGTTTGCTGTGAGGCAACAAACACGTGAGGTAGGAATGGAATTTAGAATCAAGGGATTCTAAATGAGAAACAAAAAGGGAACTTGATGTATTTTGATGAATGTCTGGAGGAAAGGATGAAACCAGGCTAAAAGCCACCAAGAGCACAAAGCAAGCAGGTGAAATCAACACGAAAAGGGGACGCACGGTTGTGCTTGATGGCATCGTGTGGCCATGCCACTTTGTTGCCTAGCACACCTAACATTGTCAAGTTTTAGGGTTTGAGTTTGGTTTTGTGTTTATGATGGAAGCTAGACCAAAGGGGATAGCCTTAGCTTTGGTTAAGCACGGAGATGGATGTAAGAATGGTTGTGAAAGTATGGAATGGAAAGAGAATCAAAGTTATGATTCACTAACTCAAAATTAAGCTAGCAAACCCTCCTTTACTCTATTTGAATCCTCGAGAATGATCACTGAATTGGATAGAACTAAACTCAATGTTTGGATACAAAAACGCCACCAAACACAAGCTTAGGGCCCTTCAACTATGATTAAGATACAGAAACACCACTTAATCAAGTTTAAGACTACACTTGAACACCACCTTAACCGGCCTAATTGAGGATAAGCAACATTAGTATTTGAGACGAAACAAGAGCAAAGCTTTCAATTCTAATTTCCATTCAAAGTCGGAACATGATCCAAGGGAGGAGCCGAGAACAAGCTATTTATAAGCGAAGCGAGCAAGCTAACACACACCTAGAGCTTGCCGTAGTTAAAAGGAAAGGGGTTAACTAAGCTAATACAACACGTTGGAGTTATTGAATACAAAGCTTGCTTAAACTAATCTAAATACATTCGAAGCATAAAGTAAAGTGATACTAATGTTTATAACACATTAATCTACTCACAAGTAATCTTAAAACATGCTGAATTCTGGCTTGATTCTCATTGGTCCGCCGAAAAGTGAAGATTGCTTTTTGTCAAGCCAATAGAATGCAAGAGACAACTCTTTTTGCTGCTTTCTCTTCATTGGTCGACCTTACCAAGGTTGCTGCCCATCATTGGATGCCTAGGAATGTGAGTCAAATCTTGAACAGTGTGCTAATGAGCTTGCAAGTGATAAAACCCACGTTTGAACCAAATTGAACCGATTCGAGTGAACCGGGCTTACGGACAGGTTTTTGTCCGTTTTTGGACTTGGTTTAAGCTTATGAAAACTGAGTACGATTTGGTTTTCAGGCTATGGGGGGTAATGTTGGGATGTGTATAACCCAGCTTCCCCCCCCCCCCCCTCTGCACAAAGAAATCAAGGTTATAGCGTGCTTAGGTAGGGTAATTTGGCTTAAACATTTAACCGCGTAGATTGGAGCCCAATCTGACCAGTTTGAGAAAAGGCGTTGATCTCCCATCCTGTGTTAGGCATGATTGAAAACTAGTGCTTGGACCTGAGACTAGACATCATAAGGATTCCAAAAATGCAAAAATTTAAGACTTAAGCCACAAGAGAGCTTAAGTTATAAGGAGAACAAAACTGTGTATATTCTACTCCTACTGGGTAGTTTGGACACCTTGGGTTTATTTGCTAATTTGAACGAGTAAATGAAGTCTGAATGGGATGAAACTCGATTTGGCATAAAGCTGACTTCCTAAACTTGATTCCCATTTAAAAATATTAGACTTAAACCTTAAGGAGGCTTGAGTAATTAAGCAAATAAAAATATGTTAGCTGTTGGAATTAACCCTTGCCCTGCTGTTTAAATACTTTAAAAAAATTTGGATGACTTATTCATCCTTTGACCAGCATATTGAGATTACCTAATTGATTTGCTTCCTTTTAAATCAAGGGTGCGGCGGAGGGATCTGCATCATCCTCCCCTTGTTAAAAAAGATTTGTCCACAAATCAGTTTAGGTAACTACCTCTTCTTGCTTCATTATATGGCTGAAATAGAATCAGCCATTCAAATAAGTCTCCTTTGAACTTAGACGCTCTGTTCTTTTCATGCCCCTTGCTGAGTTGAATGTTGCTCCTAGGGGACTCATTGAACATGCTTCGAACCACTTCTTTAAATGCTCTTAATTCAAAATTAGGAGCTTTTAGTTATGGTCCTTAAATGGATTGACATAAATTTGGGTTGAGTGTTTTTAGTGGGGGTGGAGTGGGAAAAAAGGTTATTTTCTAAGTTATAAGATGAATTAGACATCATGAGGATTCCAAAAATGCAAAAATTTAAGACTTAAGCCACAATACAGCTTAAGTTATAAGATGAACAAAACCGTGTATATTCTGGTCCTGCTGGGCAGTTTGGACGCCTTGGGTTTATTTGCTAATTTCAAATGGTAAATGAAGTCCAAACGGGATGAAACTTGATTTAGTGTATAGCTGACCTCCTAAACTTCAATCCCAAAGAAAAATATTACACATAAACCATAAGGAGCCTTGAGTACTTAAGGAAACAAAAATAGGTTAGCTGCTGAAATTAACCCTTGCCCTGTAGTTTCAATACTAAAAAAAAAATTTAGATTATTTATTCATCATTTGACCAACATATTGAGATTACCTAATTGATTTGCCTCCTTTTAAATCAAGGGCATGGAGGGATCTCCATCATCCTCCCCCTGTTAAAAAAGATTTGTCCACAAATCAGTCTAGGTAATTACCTCATCTTCTTGCGTCATTATATGTCTGAAATAGAATTTACCATTCAAATAAGTCTACTTTGAACATAGATGCTCTTTTCTTTTCATGCCACATGCTGATTTCAATGTTGCACCTAGGGGACTCCTTGAACAAGGTTTGAACCACTTCTTTAAATGCTCTTAATTTAGAATTAGGAGCTTTTAGTAATGTTCCTTTAATGGATTGGCAGAAATTTGGGTTGAGTGTTTTGCGAGAGGGTGGAGTAGGAAGAAAGGTTGGTGGTTCATGAAAATTGATAAGAAAGTATAGATGCTCCTTGCTTCTTGGTGGAAGGTTAGTGTTTAAAGTTAGCATGTCTCCTTCATCGGCCTCAATTCGGACCTCCTCAAAGTCATCTCCCTCATGTTTTTCATTTTCATTTTCTGACTCAACCTCCTCAATTGCTTTCCATTCAGCCAGAGTACCATATCTTATCTTTGTACACTCTGATGCTATGTGGCCAAAGCCTTAGCACTTAAAGCATCGTTGAACTCCTTTTGGAAGGGGTCTTTGTATGGGTTGTGGGGATAGGTTCTTTTGTGGGGTTTGGCTTTTTTATGGAGTATGGGGAATGGGTGTCGTGGGCTTAGGGACGTAGGAGGAACTCTTCTTGTTCAATGGTTCTTCGTATGGTGATGGCTTTTGATTTTCATGTCTTGGGAGCTGTTTGTCCTTCTTTTGCTGCTCCACCTTGTGAGCTAGCACACATACCTGATGAAAAGAAGAGTATGCTTGCAATTCAACAATATTAGCAAACCTAGGATCAATACCTCCTAACTATCTAACAATGGTTTGTTCTTCTGGTTCTTCAATATATCATACTTAATCATAAGGCTTTCAAATTCACGAGTGTGTTCTTTTATACTCATGTTGCCTTAGTTAAAGTGATGGAGTTGAGACGAGCAATCTTGAACATAGGTAGTAGGAAGAAACTGAGCTTTAAGCTTAGACTTCATCTTCTCCCAAGTTCGGATTTTGGACTTCCTTTCTCTAACTCTTTTTGCACAAAAGTTAATCCACCAAAGAGAAGGATACTTACAAAGTCTTAAAGCAATCAACTTTACCTTCTTGTCTTCTAGGATGTCCTTGTACTCAAAAACACTTTCAAGTTTGTGTAACCAATCCAAAGAAATCTTCAGGATCAAGCTTGTCTTCAAATTCTAGAAGTTTAACCTTGAAATTGCTGGAGTTAGCTTGAAACCGTGGGGTTTGGTTAGTCATTCTAAATGCTTCATCCTCACTAGATGAATCAAGAGTATGGCTAAACACTTGTTCTTTCCCTTCGGAATCAGATTGGAGTGGTTCTTCATTCGCTTGTTGCTTTTGCTTCTAGTATGCATCAAGCTGTTTTTGGACGTACTTATTTTCAGCTTGAGTTTCTTGATCTGTTCGTGCATCTTGTTGAGTCTTTCTAGATAGAAACTCATTTTGCTTCATCAAAGCATCTCTCTTCGAATGACATGCACGGAGAAGTCATGGTTGAACAAGGTGTAAAACGTATTTTGTGTTTGAAGGAGAATGGGTGAGTGATTTTTGGATGTGGAAGGGAATACTAGGCAAAGGTGAAACCTTTGCTATGATACCAAATATGATGCATCCACCGAGGGTTCAAGCTAGGACTCAATTTAAGAGTGAAAGCTTAAAAGCCAAGGGAGAATACAATCATGGCAAAACCAAGGAAAGTGGCACGTAATATGTTTGTTGTAAGGCAACAAACACATGACGTAGGAATGGAATTTAGAATCAAGGGATTGTAAATGAGAAACAAAAAGAGAGCTTCACGTACTTTGATGTATCTCCCAAGCAAAGGATGAAACCAATCTAAAAGCCACCAATTACACAAAGCAAGCAAGTGAAATCAACATGAAAAGGGGAGGCACGGTCGTGCTTGACGGCATTGTGTGGCTGTGCCACTTTGCTGCCTAACATGCCTAGCATTGTCAAGTTTCACAATTTGAGTTTGGCTTTGTGTTTATGATGGAAGCTAGACCAAAGGGGATGGCCTTAGCTTTGGTTAAGCATAGAGATGGATGTAGGAAAGGTTATGAAAGTATCGAATGGAAAGAGAATCAAAGTTATGATTCACTGATTCAAAATTAAGCAAGCAAACCCTCCTTTACTCTGTTTCAATCCTATTGAATGACCACCGAATTGGATAGAACTAAACCAAATGTTTGGATACAGAAACACCACTAAACACAAACATAGGGCCCTTAAACTATGATTAAGATACAGAAACACCACTTAATCAAGTTTAAGACTAGACTTGAACGCCACCTTAGCCAACCTAGTTGAGGATAAGCAAGTTTAGCATTTGAGAGGAAACAACAACAAAGCCTGCAATTCTGATTTTCATTGAATGTTGGAACATAATCCAGGGGGGAGCCGAGAACATGCTCTTTATAAGCCCAGCGAGCAAGCTAACACACACCTAGAGCTTGCCTTATTAGAAAGGAAAGGGGTTAACTAAGCTAATACAACCGGTTAGACCTACTTGAATACAAAGCTTGCTTAAACTAATCTAAATACGTCCAAGACATAAAGTAAAGCAATACTAATGTTTATTACAAATTAACCTACTCATAATTTAGCTTAGAACATGTTGAATTCTGGCTTGAGTCTGCGAAAAAGTGAGGATTTCTTTTTGTCAAGCCAATAGCATGCAAGAGACAACTCTTTTTGCTACTTTGTCTTCATTGGTCGACCTTACCAAGGTTGCAGCCCATCATTCAATGCCTAGGAACATGATCCAAGCCGTGAAGAGTGTGCCAATCTGCTTGAAAGAAATAAAACCCACGATTGAACCAAATTGAACGGGTTTGAGTGACCTAGGTTTATGCACAAGTTTTTTCCGGTTTTTGGACTTGGTTTAAGCTTATCAAAAGTGAGTATGATTTGGTTTTCAGGCAATAGGGGTAACTTTGGGATGTGCATAAACCCCCCTCCCTAGTGAAACCAAGGTTATAGTGTGCTTAAGTAGAGTAATTTGGATTAAACATTTAACCGCGCAGATTGGAGCCCAATGTGACCGGTTTGAAAAAACGCCATTGATCACCCATCCTCTTGTGGGTATGATTGAATACTAATGCTTAGACCTGAAACTAGACATCATGAGGATTCCAAAAATGCAAAAAATTAAGACTTAAGCCACAATACAACTTAAGTTATAAGATGAACAAAAGCGTGTATATTCTAGTCCAGCTGGGCAGTTTGGAAACCTTGGGTTTATTTGTTAATTTGAAAGGGTAAATGAAGTCCAAACGGGATGAAACTTTATTTAGTGTATAGCTGATCTCCTAAACTTGAATCCCACTAAAAAATATTAGACATAAACCATAAGGAGGCTTGAGTAATTAAGGAAACAAAAATAGGTTTGCTGCTGGAATTAACCCTTGCCCTGTAGTTTCAATACTTAAAAAAAAATTTAGATTATTTATTCATCCTTTGACCAGCATATTGGATTACCTAATTGATTTGCCTCCTTTTAAATCAAGGGCATGGAGGAATCTCCATCATCCTCCCCTTGTTAAAAAAGATTTGTCCACAAATTAGTTTAGGTAATTACCTCCTCTTCTTGCTTCATTATATGGCTGAAATAGAATTTACCATTCAAATAAGTCTACTTTGAACATAGATGCTCTTTTCTCTTCATGCCCCTTGCTGATTTGAATGTTGCGCCTAGCGGACTCCTTGAACAAGCTTTGAACCACTTCTTTAAATGCTCTTAATTCAGAATTAGGAGCTTTTAGTAATGATCCTTTAATGGATTGGCATAAATTTGGGTTGAGTGTTTTGGGTGAGGGTGGAGTGGGAAAAAAGGTTGGTGGTTCATGAAAAGTTATAAGAAGGTAGAGATGCTCCTTGCTTCTTGGTGGAAGGTTAGTGTTTAAAGTTAGCATGTCTCCTTCATCGGCCTCAATCAGGACCTCCTCAAAGTCATCTCCCTCATACTTTTCATTTTCATTTTCTGATTCAACCTCCTCTGTTGCTTTCCATTCTGCTAGAGTACCATATCTTCTCTTTGTACACTCTGATGATATGTGGCCAAAGCCTTCGCACTTAAAACATCGTTGAACTCCTTTTGAAAGGGGTCTTTGTATGGGTAGTGCGGATAGGTTCTTTTGTGGAGTTTGGCCTTTTTGTGGAGTATGGGGAATGGGTGTCCTGGGCTTAGGGACATACGAGGAACTCCCCATGTTCAATGGTTGTTCGTATGGTGATGGCTTTGGATTTTCATGTCTTGGGAGCTGTTTGTCCTTCTTTTGCCGCTCCACCTTATGAGCTAGCACACCTACCTCATGAAAAGAACAGTAAGCTTGCAATTCAACAATATTAGCAAACCTAGGATCAATACCTCCTAACTATCTAACAATGGTTTGTTCTTCTTGTTCTTCAATATATCATACCTAATCACAAGCTTTTCAAATTCTCGAGTGTGTTCCTCTACACTCAAGTTGCCTTCGTTCAAGTGATGGAGTTGAGGCTAGCAATCTTAAACATAGGTAGTAGGAAGAAATCGTGCTTTAAGCATAGACTTTATCTTCTCCCAAGTTCGGATTTTGGACATCCTTTCTCTAACTCGTTTTGCACAAAAGTTAGTCCACCAAAGAGAAGGATACATACAAAGTCTTAAAGCAATCAACTCTACCTTCTCGTCTCCTAGGATGTCCTTGTAGTCAAAAACACTTTCAACTGTGTGTAACCAATCCGACAAATCTTCAGGATCAAGCTTGTCTTCAAATTCTGGAAGTTTAACCTTGAAATTGTTGGAGTTAGCTTTAAACCATGGAGTTTGGTTAGTCATTCTAAATGGTTCATCCTCGCTAGATGAATCAAGAGTATGGCTAAACACTTGTTCTTTCCCTTCGGAATCAGATTGGAGTGGTTCTTCATATTCGCTCGTTGCTTTTGCTTCTAGTATGCATCAAGCTGTTTTTGGACGTACTTATTTTCAGCTTGAGTTTCTTGATCTTTTCGTGCATCTTCTTGAATCTTTCTAGATAGAAACTCATTTTGCTTCATCAAAGCATCTCTCTTCGAATGACATGCACGGAGAAGTCATGGTTGAACAAGGTGTAAAACTTATTTTGTGTTTGAAGGAGAATAGGTGAGTGATTTTTGGAGGTGGAAGGGAATACTAGGCAAAGGTGAAACCTTTGCTATGATACCGAATATGACGCATCCACCGAGGGTTCAAGCTAGGACTCAATTTGAGAGTGAAAGCTTAAAAGCTAAGGAAGAATACAATCATGGCAGAACCGAGGAAAGTGGCACGTAATATGTTTGTTGTAAGGCAACAAACACATGAGGTAGGAATGGAATTTAGAATCTACGGATTCTAAATGAGAAACAAAAAGGGAGCTTCACGTACTTTGATGTATCTCCCAAGCAAAGGATGAAACCAAGCTAAAAGCCACCAATTACACAAAGCAAGCAAGTGAAATCAACACGAAAAGGGGAGGCACGGTCGTGCTTGATGGCATTGTGTGGTCGTGCCACTTTGCTGCCTAGCATGCCTAGCATTGTCAAGTTTCACGGTTTGAGTTTGGCTTTGTGTTTGTGATGGAAGCTAGCCCAAAGCGGATGGCCTGAGCTTTGGTTAAGCATAGAGATGGATGTTGGAAAGGTTATGAAAGTATAGAATGGAAAGAATATCAAAGTTATGATTCACTAATTCAAAATTAAGCTAGCAAACCCTCATTTACTCTCTTTGAATCCTTGAGAATGACCACCGAATTGGATAGAACTAAACTCAATGTTTGGATACAGAAACACCACCAAACACAAACTTAGGGCCCTTAAACTATGATTAAGATACAGAAATAACACTTAATCAAGTTTAAGACTAGACCTAAACGCCACCTTAGCAGGCCTAGTTGAGGATAAGCAAGTTCAGCATTTAAGAGGATACAACAGCAAAGCTTTCAATTCTGATTTTCATTCAGTGTTAGAACATAATCCAAGGGGGGAGCCGAGAACCTGCTCTTTATAAGCCCAGTGAGCAAGCTAACACACACCTAGAGCTTACCTTATTAGAAAGGAAAAGGGTTAACCAAGCTAATACAACCGGTTAGACCTACTTGAATACGAAGCTTGCTTAAAATAATCTAAATACGTCCAAGACATAAAGTAAAGCAATACTAATGTTTATTACAAATTAACCTACTCATAATTAAGCTTAGAACATGCCGAATTTTGGCTTGAATCTGCGGAAAAGTGAAGATTTCTTTTTGTCAAGCCAATAGCATGCAAGAGACAACTCTTTTTGCTACTTTATCTTCATTGGTCAACCTTACCAAGGTTGCAGCCTATCATTCGATGCCTAGGAACATGATCCAAGCCGTGAAGAGTATTCCAATCATCTTGAAAGTGATAAAACCCACGATTGAACCAAATTGAACAGGTTTGATTGAACTAGGTTTATGCACAAGTTTTTTTCGGTTTTCGGACTTGGTTTAAGCTTATCAAAAGTGAGGTTTTCAGGCCACGGGGGGTAACTTTGGGATGTGCATAAACCCCCCTCACCGATGAAACCAAGGTTATATCGTGCTCAAGTAGGGTAATTTGGATTAAACATTTAACCGCGCAGATGGGAGCCCAATGTGACCGGTTTGACAAAAGGCCATTGATCTCCCATCCTCTTGTGGGTATGATTGAATACTAATGCTTGGACCTGAAACTAGACATCATGAAGATTCCAAAAATGCCAAAATTTAAGACTTAAGCCCCAATATAGCTTTAGTTAGAAGATGAACAAAACCGTGTATATTCTAGTCCTGCTGGGCAGTTTGGACACCTTGGGTTTATTTGCTAATTTGAAAGGGTAAATGAAGTCCAAACGGAATGAAACTTGATTTAGTGTATAGCTGACCTCCTAAAATTCAATCCCAATGAAAAATATTAGACTTAAACCATAAGGAGGCTTGAGTAATTAAGGAAACAAAAATAGGATAGCTGCTGGAATTAAGCCTTGCCCGGTAGTTTCAAACAACAACAACAACAACAAACTCCCAAAGTGGGTCCCGCTTTCGCGGGGTCTGGGGAGATCTAGCTTTAGGCAACCTTACCTCTACCGGTATTCCTACCTATAGAGAGGTTGATTCCATAAGACCCACAAAAACAGTTTTGAGAAAAAGGTTTGAAAGGGAAACGATTGCAAAACTATTTACCGAGGTAAGAGAAGTAAGAGAAGTAAGAGAAAGGGGGTGGAGACATACTTGGACAAATCGTGGGCGTTTGGCATCGTGACCATCCGGAAAAGCTTGACCTGCGAACAAGCAAACCAAAACCCACCCCACCCCACACCACCTAGGCTACTGCCCCCTACGGAGCCGATCCCCTACAATCAGGGACCTTAATCCTGTCCCGCCACACCCTCCTATCTTGAGCCATGTCCTCCGTGAGACCGACAACTCTCAGGTCCTCTCTAACCACCTCTTCTAGGTTCTTCTTCGGCCTACCTCTCCCTCTCTTACCACCTGGTGGGCTGATAGTCTCGCATCTCCGCACCGGGGCGGCCACACTTCTCCTCTTCACGTGGCCGAACAATCTGAGCCTCGATTCCCTCATTTTCTCCTCTATGGGGGCCACTCCAGCTAGGCCCCTAATAACCCCATTCGTAATCCTGTCCAATCTCGTAAAACCACACATCCACCTGATCATCCTCATCTCAGCTACCATCAACCTCTGTACCTGCGCCTTTTTTAGAGGCCAACACTCCGATTCGTAGAGAACCGCGGGTCTAACTACCATCCGATAGACTTTGCCTTTCAAACCCATTGGCACTCTCTTGTCGCACAGCACCCCTGACGCTAACTTCCACTTTTGCCAGCCCACTCTAATCCGCTGGCTAATATCCTCATCAATATCCCCATTCTGCTGGATGATCGAGCCTAGATACTTGAAATTGGCGACCTTCGGTATTGCCCTCCCATCGAGTAGGATTTCTCCCCCCTCTTCTATCCTTCCACTGAAACAACAGTGAAGGTATTCCGTTTTTGATCTACTCAACCGGAAGCCCCTAGCCTCCAGTGTATGCCTCCAACTCTCCAACCGGTCATTCACCCCCTGCCTAGTCACATCGATAAGGACGATGTCATCTGCAAATAACATGCACCAAGGCACCTCGTCCTGGATACCTCTAGTGAGCTCATCCAAAACTAATGAGAAAAGAACCGGGCTTAAGGCGGAACCCTGATGAAGCCCCAAACTAACAGCAAAGTCCTTGGAGACCCCTCCCGGTGTCCTAACATTCGTCCATCCTCCCTCGTACATATCCTTGATTACACGAATGTACTCAGGCGACACCATTTTATCTTCCAAACACCTCCACAATACCTCCCTAGGAACTCTATCATACGCTTTCTCCAGGTCAATGAACACCATATGGAGATCCGCCTTTCTGTCCCTGAACAGGCCCATGAGCCCTCTGAGGAGGTAGATCGCCTCAGTAGTCGACCTGCCTGGCATGAAACCAAATTGGTTCTCTGAAAACTCTACTTCCTCTCGTAGCCTTCTCTCAATCACACTCTCCCACAACTTCATAGTGTGGCTAAGCAGCTTGATGCCCCTATAGTTATTACAATCTTGGATATCCCCTTTGTTTTTGTACAGTGGGATGACCGTGCTGGCCCTCCACTCTCTGGGCAACTTGGCGGTTCTGAAAATAACATTGAAAAGCTCCGTGAGCCATCCTAGACCCACATCCCCCATAAACTTCCACACTTCCACTGGTATCTGGTCCCCCTTGCCCGGTAGTTTCAATACTTTAAAAAAAATTAGATTCTTTATTCATCCTTTGACCAGCATATTGAGATTACCTAATTGATTTGCCTCCTTTTAAATCAAGGGCATGGAGGGATCTCCGTCGTCCTCCCCTTGTTAAAAAAGATTTGTCCATAAATCAGTTTAGCTAATTACCTCCTCTTCATGGTTCCTTATATGGCTGAAATAGAATTTACCATTCAAATAAGTCTACTTTGAACATAGATGGTCTTTTCTTTTCATGCCCCTTGCTGATTTGAATGTTGCACCTAGGGGACTCCCTGAACTACCTTTGAACCACTTCTTTAAATGCTCTTAAATCAGAATTAGGAGCTTTTAGTAATGTGCCTCTAATGGATTGGTAGAAATTTCGGTTGAGTGTTTTGGGTAAGCGTGGAGTGGGAAAAAAAGGTCGGTTCAAGAAAATTGATAAGATGGTTGAGATGCTCCTTGCTTCTTGGTGGAAGATTAGTGTTTAAAGTGAGCATGTCTCCTTCATCGGCCTCAATCAGGACCTCCTCAAAGTCATCTCCCTCATGCTTTTCCTTTTCATTTTCTGATTCAACCTCCTTAATTGCTTTCCATTCAGCCAGAGTACCATATCTTCTCTTTGTACACTCTGATGCTATGTGGCCAAAGCCTTAGCACTTAAAACATCGTTGAACTCCTTTTGGAAGAGGTCTTTGTATGGGTTGTGGGGATAGGTTCTTTTGTGGAGTTTGGCTTTTTTGTGGAGTATGGGAAATGGGTGTCGTGGGCTTAAGGACGTAGGAGGAACTCCTCCTGTTCAATGGTTGTTCGTATGGTGATGGCTTTGGATTTTCATGTCTTGCGAGCTGTTTGTCCTTCTTTTGCTGCTCCACCTTGTGAGCTCGCACACATACCTCATGAAAGGAAGAGTAAGCTTGCAATTCAACAATATTAGCAAACCTAGGATCAATACCTCCTAACTATCTAACAATGGTTTGTTCTTCTGGTTCTTCAATATATCATACCTAATCACAAGCTTTTCAAATTCTCGAGTGTGTTCCTCTACACTCAAGTTGCCTTCGTTCAAGTGATGGAGTTGAGACTAGCAATCTTAAACATAGGTAGTAGGAAGAAATCGTGCTTTAAGCTTAGACTTTATCTTCTCCCAAGTTCGGATTTTGGACATCCTTTCTCTAACTCGTTTTGCACAAAAGTTAGTCCACCAAAGAGAAGCATACTTACAAAGTCTTAAAGCAGTCAACTCTACCTTCTTGTCTTCTAGGATGTCCTTCTACTCAAAAACACTTTCAACTTTGTGTAACCAATCCAAGAAATCTTCAGGATCAAGCTTGTCTTCAAATTCTGGAAGTTCAACCTTCGAATTGTGGGGGTTATCTTGTTAGGTAGTAGGAAGAAACCGAGCTTTAAGCTTAGACTTCATCTTCTCCCAAGTTCGGATTTTAGACTTTCTTTCTCTAACTCTTTTTGCAGAAAAGTTGGTCCACCAAAGAGAAGCATACTTACGATGCCTTAAAGCAATCAGATTTATCTTCTTGTCTTCTGGGTTGTCCTTGTACTCAAAAACACTTTCAACTGTGTGTAACCAATACGAGAAATCTTTCGAATCAAGCTTGTCTTCAAATTCTAGAAGTTCAACCTTGAAATCGTTGGAGTTAGCTTGAAACTGTGGAGTTTGGTTAGTCATTCTAAATGGTTCATCCTCACTAGATGAATCATGAGTATAGCTAAACACTTGCTCTTTCCCTTCGGAATCAGATTGGAGTGGTTCTTCATTCGCTTGTTGCTTTTGCTTCAAGTATGCATCAAGCTGTTTTTGGACGTACTTATTTTAAGCTTGAGTTTCTTGATCTTTTCGTGCATCTTCTTGAATCTTTCTAGATAGAAACTCATTTTTCTTCATCAAAGCTTCTCTCTTCGACTGACATGCAGGGAGAAGTCATGGTTGAACAAGGCGTAAAACTTATTTTGTGTTTGAAGGAGAATGGGTGAGTGATTCCTGGAGGTAGAAGGGTATACTAGGCAAAGGTGAAACCTTTGCTATGATACCAAATATGATGCATCCACTGAGGGTTCAAGCTAGGACTCAATTTAAGAGTGAAAGCTTAAAAGCCAAGGGAGAATACAATCAAGGCAAAACCAAGGAAAGTGGCACGTAATATGTTTGTTTTGAGGCCACAAACACGTCAGGTAGGAATGGAATTTAGAATCAAGGGATTCTAAATGAGAAACAAAAAGGGAGCTTGACGTACTTTGATGTATCTCCCAAGCAAAGGATGAAACCAAGCTAAAAGCCACCAATTACACAAAGCAAGCAAGTGAATTCAACATGAAAAGGGGAGGCACGGTCGGGCTTGACGGCATTGTGTGGTCGTGCCACTTTGCTGCCTAGCATGTCTAGCACTGTCAAGTTTCACGGTTTGAGTTTGGCTTTGTGTTTGTGATGGAAGCTAGACCAAAGGGGATGGCCTTAGCTTTGGTTAAGCATAGAGATGGATGTAGGAAAGGATATGAAGGTATCGAATGGAAAGAGAATTAAAGTTATGATTCACTAATTCAAAATTAAGCTAGCAAACCCTCCTTTACTCTCTTTGAATCCTTGAGAATGACCACCGAATTGGATAGAACTAAACTCAATGTTTGGATACAGAAACACCACCAAACACAAACTTAGGGCCTTAAAATATGATTAAGATACAGAAACACCACTTAATCAAGTTTAAGAATAGACTTGAACGCCACCTTAGCCGGCCTAGTTGTGGATAAGCAAGTTTAGCATTTGAGGGGAAACAACAGCAAAGCTTTCAATTCTAATTTTCATTCAACGTTGGAACATAATCCAAGGGGGGAGCTGAGAACATGCTCTTTATAAGCCGAGCGAGCAAGCTAACACACACCTAGAGCTTGCCTTATTAGAAAGGAAAGGGGTTAACTAAGCTAATACAACCGGTTAGACCTACTTGAATACAAAGCTTGTTTAAACTAATCTAAATACATCCAAGACATAAAGTAAAGCAATACTAATGTTTGTTACAAATTAACCTACTCATAATTAAGCTTAGAACATGCAGAATTCTGGCTTGAATCTACGGAAAAGTGAAGATTTCTTTTTGTCAAGCCAATAGCAAGCAAGAGACAACTCTTTTTGCTACTTTATCTTCATTGGTCAACCTTACCAATGTTGCAGCCCATCATTCGATGCCTAGGAACATGATCCAAGCCGTGAAGAGTGTTCCAATCAGCTTGAAAGTGATAAAACCCACGATTGAACCAAATTGAACGAGTTTGAGTGAACTATATTTATGCACATGTTTTTTCTGGTTTTTAGACTTGGTTTAAGCTTATCAAAAGTGAGTATGATTTGGTTTTCAGGCCATGGGGGGTAAATTTGGGATGTGCATAAACCCCCCTCCCCAATGAAACCAAGGTTATAGCGTGCTCAAGTAGGGTAATTTGGATTAAACATTTAACCGCGCAGATTGGAGCCCAATGTGACCAGTTTGACAAAAGGCCATTGATCTCCCATCCTCTTGTGGGTATGATTGAATACTAATGCTTGGACCTGAAACAAGACATCATGAGGATTCCAAAAATGCAAAAATTTAAGACTTAAGCCACAATAGAGCTTAAGTTATAAGATGAACAAAACTGTGTATATTCTGGTCCTGCTGGGCAGTTTGGACACCTTGGGTTTATTTGCTAATTTGAAAGGGTAAATGAAGTCCAAACGGGATGAAACTGGATTTAGTTTATAGCTGACCTCCTAAAATTCAATCCCAATGAAAAATATTAGACTTAAACCATAAGGAGGCATGAGTAATTAAGGAAACAAAAATAGGTTAGCTGCTGGAATTTACCCTTCCCCGGTAGTTTCAATACTTTAAAAAAATTTAGATTATTCATTCATCCTTTGACCAGCATATTGAGATTACCTAATTGATTTGCCTCCTTTTAAATCACGGGCATGGAAGGATCTCCGTCATCCTCCCCTTGTTAAAAAAGATTTGTCCACAAATCAGTTTAGCTAATTACCTCCTCTTCATGGTTCATTATATGGCTGAAATAGAATTTACCATTCAAATAAGTCTACTTTGAACATAGATGCTCTTTTCTTTTCATGCCCCTTGCTGATTTGAATGTTGCACCTAGGGGACTCCTTGAACTAGCTTTGAACCACTTCTTTAAATGCTCTTAATTCAGAATTAGGAGCTTTTAGTAATGTTCCTTTAATGGATTGACAGAAATTTTGGTTGAGTGTTTTGGGTGAGGGTGGAGTGGGAAAAAAGGTTGGTGGTTCATGAAAAGGGATAAGAAGGTTGAGATGCTCCTTGCTTCTTGGTGGAAGGTTAGTGTTTAAAGTGAGCATGTCTCCTTCATCGGCCTCAATCAGGACCTCCTCAAAGTCATCTCCCTCATGCTTTTCATTTTCATTTTCTGATTCAACCTCCTCAATTGCTTTCCATTCAGCCAGAGTACCATATCTTCTCTTTGTACACTCTGATGCTATGTGGCCAAAGCCTTAGCACCTAAAACATCGTTCAACTCCTTTTGGAAGGGGTCTTTGTATGGGTTGTAGAGATAGGTTCTTTTGTGGAGTTTGGCTTTTTCGTGGAGTAGGGGGAATGGGAGTCGTGGGCTAAGGGACGTAAGAGGAACTACCCTTGTTCAAGGTTTGTTCGTATGGTGACGGCTTTTGATTTTCATGTCTTGGGAGCTGTTTGTCCTCCTTTTGCTACTCCACCTATTGAGCTAGCACACATAGCTCATCAAGAGAAGAGTAAGCTTACAATTAGACAATATTAGCATACCTAGGATCAAGACGTCCCGAGTATCTAACAATGGTTTGTTCTTCTGGTTCTTGAATATCACACTTGATCACAAGCTTTTCAAATTCACGAGTGTGTTCTTCTATACTCCTGTTACCTCGGTTCAAGTGATGGAGTTGAGAGTAGCAATCTTGAACATTGGTAGGAGGACGAAACCGAGCTTTAAGCTTAGACTTCATCTTCTCCCATGTTCGGATTTTGGACTTTCTTTCTCTAACTCTTTTTGCACAAAAGTTGGTCCACCAAAGAGAAGCATACTTACGATGCCTTAAAGCAATCAGATTTACCTTCTTGTCTTCTGGGATGTCATTGTACTCAAAAACACTTTCAACTGTGTGTAACCAATCCAAGAAATCTTCCGGATCAAGCTTGTCTTCAAATTCTAGAAGTTCAACCTTGAAATCGTTGGAGTTAGCTTGAAACTGTGGAGTTTGGTTAGTCATTCTCAATGGTTCATCCTCACTAGATGAATCAAGAGTATGGCTAGACACTTGTTCTTTCCCTTCGGAATCAGATTAGAGTGGTTCTTCATTCGCTTGTTACTTTTGCTTTACGTATACATCAAGCTGTTTTTGGACGTTCTTATTTTCAGCTTGAGTTTCTTGATCTTTTCGTGCATCTTCTTGAATCTTTCTAGATAGAAACTCATTTTGCTTCATCAAAGCTTCAAATCTCTCTTCGAATGACATGCTTGGAGGTCTCATGCTTGAACAAGGTGTAAAACTTATTTTGTGTTTGAAGGAGAATGGGTGAGTGATTTCTGGAGGTGAAAGGGTATACTAGGCGAAGGTGAAACCTTTGCTCTAATACCAAATATGATGCATTCGTTGAGGGTTCAAGCTAGGACTCAATTTAAGCATGGGAGCTTAAAAACCAAGGGAGAATACAATCAAGGGAAAACAAAGGAAAGTGGCACGTAGTACGTTGGTTGTGAGGCAACAAACACGTGAGGCAGGAATGGAATTTAGAATCAAGGGATTCTAAATCAGAAACAAAAAGGGAGCTTGTTGTATTTTTATGTATGTCTCAAAGAAAGGATGAAACCAGGTTAAAAGCCACCAAGTACACAAACCACGCAAGTGAAATCGGCACGCAAAGCGGAATCACGGTCGTGCTTAATAGCATGGTCTGGCTGTGCCACTTTGCTGCCTAGCATGCCTAGCTTTGTCAAGTTTCGCGGTTTGAGTTTGGCTTTGTGTTTTTGATGGAAGCTGGACCAAAGGCGATTGCATTAGCTTTGGTGAAGCATGGAGATGGACATAAGAACGGTTATGAAAGTATGGAAGGGAAAGAGAATCAAAGTTATGATTCACTAACTCAAAATTAAGCTAGCAAACCCACCTTTACTTTGTTTAAATCTTTGAGAATGAACACCGAATTGGATAGAACTAAACTCAATGTTTGCATACAGAAACACCACCAAACACAAGCTTAGGGCCCTTAAACTATTATTAAGATATGGAAACACCACTTAATCAAGTTTAAGACTACACTTGGACACCACCTTAGCCGTCCTAGTTGAGGACAAGCAAGTTTAGTATTTGAGAGGGAACAAAAGCAAAACTCTCAATTCTGATTTTCATTCAAAGTTGGAATATCATCCAAGGGGGGAGCTAAGAGCATGCTATTTATAAGCCAAGCGAGCAAGGTAAGACACACCTAGAGCTTGCGTTAGTAGAAAGGAAAGGGGTTAACTAAGATAATACAACCGGTTAGAGCTAATTGAATACAAAGCTTGCTTAAACTAATCTAAATACATCTAAAGCCTAAAGTAAAGCAATACTAATGTTTATTACACATTAATCTACTCATAATTAAGCTTAAAATATGCTGAATTCTAGCTTGAATCTCATTCGTCAGCCGAAAAGAAAAGATTGCTTTTTTGTCAAGCGAATAGCATGCAAGACACAACTCTTTTTGCTGCTTTCTCTTCATTGGTCAACCTTACCAAGGTTGCAGCCCATCATTGGATGCCTAGGAATGTGAGCCAAGCCTTCAAGAGTGTGACAATCAACTTGCAAGTGATAAAACCCACGTTTGAACCAAATTGAACCGGTTAGAGTGAACCGGGTTTACGCACAGGTTTTTGCTGGTTTTTTGACTTGGTTTAAGCTTATCAAAAGTGTGTATGATTTGGTTTTCATGCCATGGGGGGAAACTTTTGGATGTGCATAACCCCCCCCCAAAAGAAATCAAGGATATAGCGTGCTTAAGTCGGGTAATTTGGCTTAAATATTTTACCGCACGTATTGGAGCCCAATCTGATCGGTTTGACAAAAGGCCTTCATCTCTTATCCTCTTGTGGGTATGATTGAAGACTAATGCTTGGACCCAAAACTAGACATTGTGAGGATTCCAAAAATGCAAAAATTTAAGACTTAAGCAACAATATAGCTTAAGTTATAAGATGAACAAAACCGTGTATATTCTGGTCCTACTGGGCAGTTTGGACACCTTGGTTTATTTGCTAATTTGAATGGGTTAATGAAATCCAAATGGGATGAAACTTGATTTTGTGTAATGATGACTTCCTAAACTTCAATCCCAAGGAAAAATATTAGACTTAAACCTTAAGGAGGCTTGAGTAATTAAGCACACAAAAACAGGTTAGCTTGTGGAATTAACCCTTGCCCTGTAGTTTCAATATTTTAAAAAAATTTGGATGATTTATCCATCCTTTGACCAGCATATTGGGATTACCTAATTGATGTGCTTCCTTTTAAATCAAGGGCGTGGAGGGATGTCCGTCATCCTCCCCTTGTTAAAAAAGATTTGTCCACAAATCAATTTAGGTAATTACCTCCTCTTCTTGCTTCATTATATGGTTGAAATAGAATCAACCATTCAAATAAGTCTACTTTGAACTTAGATGCTCTTCTCTTTTCATGCCCCCTGCTGATTTGAATGTTGTGCCTAGCGAACTCCTTCAACATGCTTCGAACAACTTCCTTAAATGCTCTAAATTCAGAATTAGGGGCTTTTAGTAATGGTCCTTAAATGGATTGACTGAAATTTGGGTTGAGTGTTTTGGGTGAGGGTGGAGTGGGAAAAAGGTTGGTGGTTCACGAAAAGTGATAAGAAGGTTGAGACGCTCCTTGCTTCTTGGTGGAAGGTTAGTGTTTAAAGTGAGCAAGTCTCCTTTATCGGCCTCAATCACTGTCTCCTCAAAGTCATCTCCATCAGGCTTTTCATTTCCATCTTCTTGTTCAACCTCCTTTACCACTTTCCGTTCAGCTAGAGTTCCATATCTTCTATTTGTACACTCTGATGCTATGTGGCCAAAGCCTTAGCACTTAAAACATCTTTGAACTCCTTTTAGAATGGGTCTTTGCATGGGTTGTGGGAATAGGTTCTTTTATGGAGTTTGGCTTTTCTGTGGAGTAGGGGGAATGGGTGTCGTGGGCTTAGGGGCGTAGGAGGAACTCCCCTTGTTCAAGGTTTGTTCGTATGGTGATGGCTTTGGATTTTCATGTCTTGGGAGCTATTTGTCCTTCTTTTGCTGCTCCACCTTATGAGCTAGCACATATACCACATCAAAAGAAGAGTAAGGTTGCAATACAACAATATTAGCATACCTAAGATCAAGACCTCCCAAGTATCTAACAATGGTTTGTTCTTCTGGTTCTTGAATATCACACTTAATCACAAGCTTTTCAAACTCACCAGTGTGTTCTTCTACACTCAAGTTACCTTGGTTCAAGTGATGGAGTTGAGAGTAGCAATCTTGAACATAGGTAGTAGGAAGAAACCGAGCTTTAAGCATAGACTTCATCTTCTCCCAAGTTCGGATTTTGGACATCCTTTCTCTAACTCTTTTTGCACAAAATTTAGTCCACCAAAGAGAAACATACTTATGAAGTCTTAAAGCAACCAACTTTACCTTGATGTCTTCCGGGATGTCAATGTACTCAAAAACGCTTTGAACTGTGTGTAACCAATCCAAGAAATCTTCAGGATCAAGCTCGCCTTTAAATTCTGGAAGTTCAACCTTGAAATCGTTGGAGTTAGCTTGAAACCGTGGAGTTTGGTTAGTCATGCTCAATGGTTCATCCTCACTAGATGAATCAAGAGTATGGCTAAACACTTGTTCTTTCCCTTCGGAATCAAATTAGAGTGGTTCTTTATTCGCTTGTTGCTTTTGCTTCAAGTATGCATCAAGCTCTTTTCGGACGTACTTATTTTAGCTTGAGTTTCTTAATCTTTTCGTGCATCTTCTTGAATATTTCTAGATAGAAACTCATTTTGCTTCATCAAAGCTTCAAATCCCTTTTCCAATGACATGCTTGGAGAAGTCATGCTTGAACAAGGTCTAAAACTTATTTTGTGTTTTAAGGAGAATGGGTAAGCGATTTCTGGAGGTGGAAGGGTATACTAGGCCATGGTGAAACCTTTGCTCTGATACCAAATATGATGCTTCTGCCAAGGGTTCAAGATAGGACTCAATTTAAGAGTGAAAGCTCAAAAACCAAGGGAGAATACA
>JACYFF010031958.1:46199516-46224745 GCA_017589665.1 Selenicereus undatus
ATTTGGTTTTCAGGCCATGGGGGTAACTTTGGGATGTGTATTACCCCCCCAATGAAATCAAGGTTATATCATGCTTAAGTACGGTAATTTGGCTTAAACATTTATCCGTGCAGATTGGAGACCAATCTGACCAGTTTGACAAAAGGCCTTGAGCTCCCATCCTCTTGTGGGTATGATTGAAAACGAATGCTTGGACATGAAAGTAGACATCATGAGGATTCCAAAAATGCAAAAGTTCCAACTTAACCCACAATATAGCTTATGTTATGAGATTAACAAAATCTTGTATATTCTAGTCCTGTTAGGTAGTTTGGACACCTTCGATTTAATTGTTAATTTGAATGAGTAGATGAAGTCCAAATAGGATGAAACTTGATTTGGTGTAATGCTAACTTCCTAAAATTCAATCCTAATGAAAAATATTAGACTTAAACCTTAAGTAATTAAGCACACAAAAATGAATTAGCTGCTGGAATTAACCCTTTCCCTACAGTTTCAGTACTTAAACAAAATTTGGATGATTTATTCGTGCTTTAACCAGCATATTGAGATTACCTAATTGATTTGCTTTCTTTTAAATCAAGGGCAAGGAGGGATCTACATCATCCTCCCCTTGTTAAAAAAGAATTGTCCATAAATTAGTTAGGTAATTACGTCCTCCTCTTACTTCATTGTATGGCTGAAATAGAATAAACCGTTCAAATATGTCTCCTTTGAACTTAGAGGCTCTTTTCTTTTCATGCCCCTTGCTAATTTGAATGTTGCAACTAGGGGACTCCTTGAACATGCTTCGAACCACTTCTTTAAGTGCTTTTAATCCAGAATTAGGAGCTTTTAGTAATGGTCCTCAAATGGATTGATAAAAATTTGGGTTGAGCGTTTTCGGTGTGGGTGGAATGGGAAAAAAGGTTGGGTGTTCATGAAAAGTGATAGGATGGTTGAGATGCTCCTTGCTTCTTGGTGGATGGTTACTGTTTAAAGTGACCATGTCTCCTTCATCGGCCACAATCACTATCTCCTTAAAGTTATCCCATTAAAGTTATCTCCATCATGCTTTTCATTTTCATTTTCTTATTCAACCTCCTCTATTGCCTTACATTCAGCTAGAGTAACATATCTTCTATTTGTACACTCTGATGCTAAGTGGCCAAAGCCTTAGCACTTAAAACATCTTCGAACTCCTTTAGGATGGGGTCTTTGTATGGGTTGTGGGGATAGGTTCTTTTGTGGAGTTTGGCTTTTTTGTGGAGTAGGGGGAACAGGTGTCATGGGCTTAGGGACGTAGGAGGAACTCCCCTTATTCAAGGTTTGCTCATATGGTGAAGGCTTTGGATTTTCATGTCTTGGGAGATGTTTGTCGTTCTTTATCTACTCGACCTTGTGAGCTAGCGTAGATACCGCATCAAAAGAAGAGTAACCTTGTAATTCAACAATATTATCATACATAGGATCAAGACCTCCCAAGTATCTAACAATGGTTTCTTCTTCTGGTTCTTGAATATCACACTTAATCACAAGCTTTTCAAATTCACGAGTGTATTCTTCTACAATCAAGTTACCTTGGTTCAAGTGATGGAGTTGAAAGTAGCAATCTTGAACATAGGTCGGAGGAAGAAACCGACGTTTAAGCTTGGACGTTATCTTCTCCCTTGATCTGATTTTGGGCTTTCTTTCTCTAACTCTTTTGGCACATAAGTTAGTTCACCAAAGGGAAGCACACTTACAAAGACTTAAAGCAATCAGCCTTACCTTGTTGTCTTTTGGATGTCCTTGTACTAAAAAACTCTTGCAACTATGTGTAACCAATCCAAGAAATCTTCAAGATCAAGCTTGCCTTCAAATTCTAGAAGTTCAATCTTGAAATCGTTGGAGTTAGCTTGAAACCGTGGAGTTTGGTTAGTCATTCTCAATGGTTTATCCTCACTAGATGAATGAAGAGTATGGCTAAACACTTGCTCTTTCCTTCGGAATCAAATTGGAGTGGTTCTTCATTGGCTTGTTGCTTTTGCTTCAAATATTCGTCAAACTGTTTTTTGAGGTAGTTATTTTGAGCTTGAGTTTCTTGATCTTTTCGTGCATCTTCTTGAATCTTTCTAGATTGAAACTCATTTTTCTTCATCAAAGCCTCAAATCTCTCTTCCAATGACATGCTTGGTGAAGTCATGCTTGAACAAGGTGTAAAACTAATTTTGTGTTTAAAGGAGAATGGGTGAGTAATTTGTTAAGGTTGAAGGGTATACTAGGCCAAGGTGAAACCTTTGCCCTGATTCCAAATATGATACATCCGCTGAGAGTTCAAGTTAGGACTCAATTTAGGAGTGAAAGCTTAAAAACCAAGGGAGAATACAATCAAGGGAGAACCAAGGAAAGTGGCGTGTAATATGCTGGTTGTGAGGCAACAAGCACGTGAGGTAGGAATGGAATTTAGAATCAAGGGATTCTAAATGATAAACAAAAGGGAACTTGATGTATTTTGATGTATGTCTCAAGAAAAGGATGAAACCAAGCTAAAAGCCACCAAGTACACAAAGCAAGCCAGTCAAATCAACACCGAAAGGGGGGCACGGTCGTGCTTAACGGCACGGTGTCGTCCTGCCACACAGCTAGCTTTGTCAAGTTTCACGGTTTGACTTTGGCTTTGAGTTTGTAATAAAAGCTAGACCAAACCAGATAGCCTTAGCTTTGGTTAAGCCTGGAGATGGATGTAAGAAGGTTATGAAAGTATGGAATGGAAAGAGAATCAAAGTTATGATTCACTAACTCAAAATTAAACTAGCAAACCCTCCTTTACTCTCTTTGAATACTTAAGAATGAACACGGATTTGGATTGAACTAAACTCAATGTTTCGATATAGAAACACCACAAAACACAAGTTTAGGCCCCTTAAACTATGATTAAGATACAAAAACACCACTTAATCAAGTTTAAGACCACACTTGAACACCACCTTAACCGGCCTAGTTAAGTATAAGCAAGTTTAGTGTTTAAGAGGAAACAAGAGCAAAGCTCTCAATTTTGATTTTCATTCAAAGTTTGAATATGTTCGAAGGGGGAAGCCGTTAACATGCTTTTTATAAGCCAAGCAACCAAGCAACCAAGCTAACACACACCTAGAGCTTGCCTTACTAGAAAGGAAAGGGGTTACGTAAGCTAATACAACCTGTTAGAGCTAATTGAATACAAAGCACGCTTAAACTAATCTAAATACATCCAAAGCATAAAGTAAAGCAATACTAACGTTTATTACACATTAATCTCCTCATAATTAAGCTTAAAACATGCTGAATTCTGGCTTTAATCTCAATGGTGAGCCGAAAAATGAAGATTGCTTTTTGTCTAGCCAATAGCGTGCAAGAGACAACTCTTTTTACGGCTTTCTCTTCATGGGAAGACCTTACCAAGGTTACAACCCATCATTGGATGCCTAGGGACATGAGCCAAACCTTGAAGAGTGTGCCAATCGTCTTGCAAGGGATAAAACCCACGTTTGAACCAAATTGAACCGATTTGAGAGAGCCAAGTTTACACACAGGTTTTTAGCCGGTTTTTGGACTTGGTTTAACCTTATCAAAAGTGAGTATGATTTGGTTTTCAGGCCATGGGGGTAACTTTCAAATGTGTATACCCCCCGCCCCCTAACAAAGAAATCAAGGTTATAGCATGCTTAAGTAGGGTAATTTGGCTTAAACATTTAACTGTGCAGATTGGAGCGTAATCTGACCGGTTTGACAAAAGGCCTTGACCTCCCATCCTTTTATGGGTATGATTGAAAACCAATGCCTGGCCCTGAAAGTAGACATCATGAGGATTCCAAAAATGCAAGAATTCAAGACTTAAGCCACAATATAGCTTAGGTTATGAGACGGACAAAACCGTGTATATTCTGGTCCAGCTGGGTAGTTTGGACACCTTGGGTTTATTTGCTAATTTGAATGGGTAAATGAAGTCCAAATGGGATGAAACTTGATTTGGTGTAAATCTAACTTCCTGAACTTCAATCCCTAGGAAACATATTAGACTTAAACCTTAAGGAGGCTTGAGTAATTAAGCACACAAAAACGGGTCAGGTACTGGAATTAACCCTTGCCCTGTAGTTTCAATACTTAAACAAAATTTGGATGATTTATTCGTCGTTTAACCAGCATATTGAGATTACCTAATTGATTTGCTTCCTTTTCAATCAAGGGCATCGAGGGATCTCCATCATCAATCATGGAGGAAGTTGTGGTAATGTAGTTTCTTTAAGCATGATTGAGAAACTAGGGCTACAAACAATGACTCATCCACATCTTTACAACATCTGATGGCTAAATCAAAGCAAGGGAGTTAAGGTGAACTCTCGTTGTTTAATCTCTTTTTTCGTTGGAGAGAACTATCAAGATGAGTTATGGTGTGATGTTATTCCTATGGATGCATGTCCTATGCTTTTAGGGAGACCATGGTTGTATGACCATACAGTTATGCATAACGGTTAACCAAACACTTATTCATTTACCAAGGATGGCAAGAAAATCAACCTAGACCCTTTATCCCCATCCAAACTCCATGAAATACAACAACAAAATAAGCCCCCACGAAATGAATGCTTATTGACCGTGAGTGAGTCTATTTTGAAGGCTTCTCAACATGAGTTTAAAGCCTTTAAAGAGTGGATACTCGGCATCCAAGAAGAACCACAAAATTTGATGCCTACTCACCCATTGCAAGAACACTCATTGAAAAATTCTGTCATTTGTTTCTTGAGGAAAACCCCACGGGTTTGCCTCCAAAGAGAGATATTCAACACCACATTGATCTTATTTCTGGTTCCATCTTACCAAACAAGCCAACATATAGGATGAATCCAAAGGACACTAGTGAAATTCAAACGCAAGTTGCAGAATTGCAAGAGAAAAGATTGATTCGAGAGTCATTGAGTCCATGTGCCGTTCAAGCTCTTTCGGTGCCAAAGAAAGATGGTGGAATGAGAATGTCTGTTGATTGCAGGGCCATTGACAAGATTACTATCAAGTACAGGTACCCCATACCAAGACTTGAAGATATGTGTTAAGCCATTAATCATGCATCGTTTTATTAATTATTTTGATTATATTTAACACATTATTCAATCTAATTTACGTTATTTTCATATATTTTTCAGGTTAGGAATTGTTTTAATAAAGACGAGAAGACGAGTCGTTGAGGCTCGGATTTTGCATGCTTGGGCAGAAGACGGTCCAAAACTGATAATTATGAAGATATTGTCTGGGCTTGGATTTCAAGAGTTTGAGAAGAGCTAGAAGTTTTGAGGGAGAAGAAGTTTAAGGAAGAAACGAAGAAGGAAACCCTAGTTACTAACCCTAATCACACCCCTCCTTTCCTCCCCATATATATCATCATCACCACCATGTTTCATGATAACCACACAACCACATCCTCACGTAGCCAACCCCTCCATCTCCATCCCTCTTCACGTCCTTCTCTTTTCCCCTCATTATCATAAACATCATCATACTCCACGGTAGTTTCACTTCATCCTCACGACAGCTGCATCTCCCTTCATCTCAAACCCCACGCCACACCTTCATTCAATCACCATCATCGCCTTCCTCACCAACATCAATCACGCTGCATCATCTCTTACATCTTACCATTATTCTTCATTCTTCCACCATCATCATCAATCGCATACACCATAAATCATCCCACACTCACGTATCATCTGCCAAACCCTCCAGACCTTTACCCCATCCTCACTTCTGTCCATTTTTATTTTGATTTTTTTTGTGTTTAGTTTATTATTAAACATGAAATATTTGAGCTGTTATTGCAATTTTATTTTTAATATGAGTGAGTAATTTTCTTGTGCTTAGTATAATCAATTTGAAACCATGCTAAACTAATTATTTTGAAACAAGTTTCAGGCTTTATCATTTAGTTGATTTTTATTCGTGATTCTATAGCGATTAGTATTTATCGTTCACGATATTCGTGTTATATTAATTAGAATGCATGCTAGTTAGCTTAATCTGAATTCATATGATAGTTTAAAGCGCTTTAATACGTAAAAGTTATCGTCTTTTAAGCACCAGTATCACCCTAATTAATCATGGATGGCTCAAACCCATCTTTGTTAGTTAGGTAATCGTTTTAGATCTTTGTTCAATCGATTTGCTGGTAAATTGGTTACAAAGCGTTAGATCATGTTTTTCTAATACGTAATGCTCTAGCTTGATTAAATTCTTGCGCTGGTGTAAGGGTTATCAAAACTAGTAGGGTTTATATTAGGGCTGAACCTAATTAAACTATAATATAATGAAAAATGGGGAAGATCCACTGGTGGGTGTCTTCTACAGTTTAAATCATAGATGAAATCGACTTGTGTGTTGATGATAAATTTTAATTTGCATGGTGGATATAGATTATGCTAAGCATTTTTCATAAATTTGATATATTTTGATAATTATTTGTTGCTTTTACTTAATTTGTTTAGTTTGTCAATTATTATTCTTCAATTGTTAGCTTTAATATAAATTTCAGTCCCCCCCCCCCCAAAAGTATAGTCTTTTAGGAGTGTCTAGGTAATTTTAGATAGTTTAGATTTTGAGTTTCAGAGTGGTTATAATTTTAGATTGCTTTATATTCAGTTTTATTATTTAATTACCGGTTTGTTAGAAATTAGACTAAAAATAGTTCTTTTTGTTCTTTTTCAATTTTTATCAGTTCCTAGAGTTTATACAATGTCCTAGTCTGTCCATATTTAATTTCATAATTTTTAGAAGTTATTTGATAATTTTTCTGAATTATTTTGGGATATTGATATGTGCAGGTTTTTAGGTTATCAATTCTGAAATTTTCTATATTAATTGTTAAGTCATGATTATTAGGTATTGTTAAGTCTAGGAATTAGGGTAATTTTCTTGATTTTTTTTCATATTTATATTTGTGTAGATTATTTTAGTTCTAATTTCAGATTTAATATTCTGTATTGATATTCTGGGGTAATTTTCTGATTTGATTTTTCTGAAATTGTTTGGATAAAATTGAGGAGTTATAAGCTTATATACCTGAAGAATAATGTTTTAGGTTACTGTTTGACATTTTTAATATTTATTTTCTAATTATTATTTGTTTTTTTGATTAGAATTTCAGTTACTGTTCTGTTTTTATTTTTCTTGATTATTTAATAAAGGTTTTTACTGTTTTCTTTCCAGAATATTTAGGAGTAATATTGAGTATTCTTCCATATTTTTATTAATTAAACTTGATTTAATTTAGAATTACAAAGAGGAGGAACAATAAATTAGATTAGTAAAATTATTTAGGATTAAAATAGTTTTTTGATAAAATCTTTCCTCGTGAATCGATCCCTACTTTCCTATGCTATAAATAGTATTTATAAATCGAAGTAGTGGTTAAATTTTTACCTCCACGACAAGCTTTACAAATTTTGGCGTCGTTGCCGGGGAAAGAAAATTAAATTGCTAATTTACTTCTATTTAATTTTACTCCTTTCATTGCTTTATTTTAACTTTAGTTTTCTATTTTATTTGTAGGACTTCTTGTAGTGCATGACATTAAGGAGTGGTAAGGACATTGGGGAGGTCAGGGATCAATCCTTGAGAGCTGAAATCAAAGAGAGCCAGCCTGACCCAGTAACTTTAGGGTTAAAGAGATAAGCTTGTCTACTCTTCAAGAACTTGTTGCTTCTAACTTAGAAACCCAACCAATGTCTGTTACCTATGGTGTATTAGATAAACTCTTGAAACTGAGCTCTGGATTCATCCATTTATTACATAAGTTTCGAGGATTAGCTGGAGAGGACCCATGGCGACATATTAGTGAATTCCTTATTACTTGCTCTGCTAAGGTGCTTAAGGGAATTCCTGAGGACGAAATTAGATTGAGAGCCTTTCCTTTTTCTTTGCTTGGTAATGCTAAGGATTGGTTGTATTACATGCCTGCTGGATCTTTCTTTACATGGACTGCATTGCATAAATCATTTTTAGAAAAGTTTATTCCTGCACCTCGTGTTGGATCTATTAGGAAAGACATATGTGGAATCAAACAAATGAATGGGGAAACTTTTTGTGAGTATTGGGAAAGATTTAACAAATTGTGTGCCAGTTGTCCCCAACATCAAATAACTGAACAACTATTGATTTAATATTTTTATGAGGGTTTGCTTCCTATGGATCGTAGTATGGTTGATGCTGCTAGTGGGGGGCTCTAGTGAATAAAACTCCAGCAGAAGCTAGAAATTTATTCAATCTAATGCCCCAAAATACTCAGCAGTTCGGTGCTAGGGAGTCACAAGTTAAAAGGGTTAATGAGATTCGTTCTAGTTCATCTGTAGAGATTCAGTTGTCTTACATTACTGCTATGTTGAATAAGATTGTTACTGGAGGAGTACAAAAAACAGTCATTTATGGCATTTGTTGTCTAGAGGGGCATCCTACTGATGTATGTCCTACTGTAGGTGGTCTTTGAGGGGTCATAGTACTTTGAGGGTCGGTCCATAGGGAAGACGTTTGAAATTATGGTAATTTATAACAAACGGTTTAACTAATTATTCTAATTTGATTCACACTAACCCAAACTAAATCATTCAAGGGAAACATAAGTATTCAACTTAAGTTAAATGAACTTAAACGATCTAAACCTAAGCATTCGACTAAATGTAACCACACTAAGGAGATTATGCACTCAACACCATTCAGCATTCAACGCTACATAAATCAAAGGATTAAACATTACCAACTAGACATAAACGACTACTAAAATCAAAGCTATCAACCCTACAAACAGTCCGAAGATAACCCACCCTAATTAAGCTAACAACATCATTCAACTAACTGATAACCTAACGATCACCATTACTGTCAACATTATCATTATTTTCTCCCTAGCAGCAAGCAACACCCCAACTTAATGCACCTAAGCTAGAATCGACCACCACAGGACAAATTTCAGGGGAAGGAGAGTTTCAGCAAATCAAACAACTACTAACAATCCTATCAATTCTCGATTCCAAAACTCACAGGATGGCCACGACAGTAATGATCAACACCAACAATCAGAAACTAGAGCAAAGTCATCAAACAACTCAGAAACAGAAGAGGGGAAATGAAACCAAAAACAAAGGAAATAGGGCGCGAAACAAAGCAGCAACATAGAGTAACGATGCAATACCAGAACTTGGAACAGAGACACGACTACTAGGTATGAACTTCCCAACACTCAGTCACGACGGGACCACCAGAGCTGGGCATCAATGAAGAACAGGGGAGGGGGAAATCGAATGGAAAGCAACACGATTGCAACCAATTCTTGCGAAAACTAGCTAAATTCATGAATTACAACTGGGAGTACGAAATTGACACAAATTACATCAAACCCTAACCAAAATATCTAAAACCCTAATCGAAATTTTCTAACATTCGAACACGAAATCGGAATTAAAAACGAAACTAAACTAAATCTAAACACTAAAACTGGAATTTAAACCTAATCCTACTCCTAATTACGTAAAATTACCTACTCCTAAACTACCTACCTAAAACTTCCTTGCCATCTTCTTCAAGCCTTCTTTTATGCCGAACCCATCCTGAAACTCGACCGTTCGACTGGTGGTGTCGTGGACGATGGATGAAGGGGACAACAAGGGGTATGCGCTGGCGTTTGCGGCGTGAATTACGGGTGGTGGGATGGGTAAGAAGAGGACAAAGTCGAAACTGTGGGTGGGGTTTCTGGGTTTCGGGGATTTGATAATCTGTGGGATGGTTTCGGGTTTGGGGATGACGTGCTAGAAGAGAGAGAGAGATGATGAGGCAGAGAGAGAGAGTGGGCATGGCGAAAGCAGGGGTATCGGGTTTTGGGTTTCAGGGAAATGGGGAATAAGAAGAACGAAGAAAGGGGACGCAAAGGGGAACGGTTAATAAAGGTTGAACCGGTTTTCTGCTGAACCGGACCGGTCCGGTTTATGCTGGACCAATTTGGTTTTTTTGTTTTGCTGCTTGGGCCGGTTTTCTTGGAATTTTGGACCGGTTTTTGAAGTCTCGACATTTTCCCCACATTTCTTGCATTTTTCGCCAATTTTTTCCCTTTTTTCCTATTTATTAAAAATCTGCAAAATAAAATAAAATAAATTAAAAATCTTAAAAATATTATTCAAACGAGCATAAAACAAGTGTAAAAGTACCTTAAAAATAGCACGTTTTTAGCTCAAACAAATACTCCCACACCAAGATTTTGCTCGTCCTCGAGTAAAATAAACTAAGCTAACTAAAAGAAAATGAAAATAAAAGAAGAAAATCCTAACTCACTGTCGTAGGAATCACGGTTGCGTTTAGCGTATGCAAGAAGCCCTTTAAACCCCTTGGAGTCCCAAGCGGACGAGTGAGGTCTCGTGAGGGTTTCCAAGTGAAAATACCCACAAAATTATTCAAAAATAAAAGAAAATCTTTTTGGGTTTTCTCAAAACTGATATGTACAAAAATCGGGAAACATATGCACAACTCCTAATCAGCTAAATCACCCATGTGCTCAATTAACGACCCATATATACATAGAATGCACTTCAAGGCCCTTTACCTCTAAATCACAACAAAACACTAACTATTTCACCCCATTGAACATCAAGATTTAGTATCCATCCCTGTGTTCGTGTGTATGTGTATCATCATCCCAGGGCTTATGTTTGCCAGAATCAGACTCAATCCCTCTTAGTTGACATAACTACATTTATTCTTATACTGACTTTGGAAGCAAGCTTTCCCAGTAGCAATATTGCCTCAAAGGGTAACACCCAGTAGCACGTGCCTCAAAGGGTCCCAGTGGTGCATGCCTCAAAGGGATACTTGTCATTCCAAATTTTATTCTTCTTTTTTTTTCTTTTATTCATAATACACTTTTTCCGCAATTTTATTCAAAGTAATCATGCCATAAGCTAGTGGGAGAATCATTCATGGAAACCTAAAACCTAAAGATAATGATGAAAGAATAAATAAGGACTGGATAACACAACCTTTACTGAACAACTGGGGTTAGAATTAGGGCTTAGACTATCATATTCGAAGTTAAAGACTTATCATGCACATCCTACTTCTATACAAGCTAATAACTAAAGCATAGAGGATTCAAACTAATCAAAAATAGTACAAATGTTCCCAAAAACAGCAAAAATTGTCAAAAATTGTCCAAAAAAATGGCACCATACTCCCACACCAAAACTTCACAATGTCCTCATTGGGAGAATTAAGGCGCTAAAAAGCAAGTTCATAAACTAAACAACCGGAAAACCTAGAATATATACATCTAGAACACCACTAAAAACATAAAACCAAAAACAAAATAAAACCAAAATGAAAATGAAAAGCAAAACTAAAATCAAAGAAAACACACATATTTAGAAAAACAAAACCAAACATCAAATTCAAAGACCAGTAAATCCTAAACTAAACCAAAAGACATCTAAAACAGAATAAAATAAAAGAAAAACAAAAATAAAATAAAAATGAAATTACTAAACAAAAATAAAATCAAAGGAAAAACTAAAACATGCTAAGCTATAGAAACAAAATGAAACATAAGAAACAACCCTAGATAAAGACAATTAACAAGTATTTACAAAATCTTAATATATACAACTAAGTATGAAAAGGAAGAATACAAATGAAAAGAAAAGAAGGGTGGAACGATCATACCAGGTTGGATACAGATTGTACCCGAACTATAAAGCGTATGGAGCATCAGCCACTCCATATTATGCTGAAAAAGTGCTATTGAAATCAAAACTCGTTAGAGCACGTAACAGTTTATGAAACAAGGATGCCCAACTCTCAATAGTATAGCAACAATGAAAAGCAGTGAGTTGGAACCAGATTGAGTACATCCACATAGTAAATAAAGCATAGGTAAGGGCCCGTTTCAACTTATCAGACAGTTGGGCCAACATAGGAATGAAATGAACATACTCAGAATAAGCTAGAGGTGATGTCGTTGGCCTAGAAACTATATTAGCATGAACGAGCAATTTAGGCCAAAGAGAGGACGCAAATTTCACAAGTCTGTTAATATCATAAAGCACGAGAGTCTGGTTTAAAGTAAAATTCCTAGTAACAATGATCTCAGACTCAATAGATTCAGGCTTGCCAGATTCAAAAAGGAAGTCAGTTTGGATGGAATCAAAAGAAAATGACTCATAATCAGCACAAAAACCATCATTAGAACTTTCATGGGTCTCGAACTCACAAGAAAAAGATTCATATTCTACATGCAGAATATTATCATCAAAGCCAAACATAGTGAGTTCAGGTATCTCATCATGCAACTCCTGTGAAACATCTTTTGATTCATTCAAATCATGAAAATCTACTTCAGGTGTGATGCTAATTTCTAACTCACTATCAAAATCAGATTGTTCAACAGTGACATTTTCAGGTGAGTTAGTGAAGGGTGCAAGGTCTAACGATGGAGACTTAGGGAGGTCACTGTCTTGACCTAAACTAGGCAAACACATGTTTTCATTCAAATGAGGCCTAGTAGAACAAGAAGGTTCAAAATCATCAGTAAGACTAATTGCAGGTTCAGGAGATCCTAACCTAGAGTCAGACTCACTAAAAGTCTTCCTATTTTGATTAAAACATTAAGAATATTCAGCAATTCTCAATTTCATAGTCTCTATCATTTGATCAGTCATATCATTGAGTTTCTTTTCAAAACTTTCACATTTAACATCAACATAAACATGAAAAGGACAAGCACAAGCGTCATAATCAGGAGATTCACAATAATCACACAAAACAGGAGGCATATCAGAATAAGATGGGTCATATGAGTTTAGAAAATAATCTGGGGGGAAAGGATTAGCAGGAAAAACATACTCATCAGAAGTTAGGTATCCAAAATTATTTTTAGCTTGTTCAAACTCGTAAGTATCCCAAGCTAATTTTTCAAAGAAATCCCAAACTTTATCTTGAGATCTAGACAACAATCCTAAGAAACCCCCTGCGCACATGGACTCAACAATACCCCTAAATTCAACATTTAGACCCAAAACAATGACCTCACAAATTTTTCATTTTTCAAAAGTTTGATGCAATTGAGCACGATAATCATTAAGTCATGATAAATAACTCCAAAAAAGTTCATGCTCAAATTACAGGAAATTAAGAACTGGCATTTTGAAAATTTTTAAAGTTTTTCAAATTTTTCAATTTTTTTGGGTTTTTGAAATTTCTAATTTTTTTGGATTTTTGGATTTTTCAAATCTTTTTGAATTTTTATGTTTTTTTAATTTTTTTGGGATTTTTTAAACTTTTTCAAATGTTTTTGGATTTTTCGTTTTTTTCAAAAACAAAACTATTAAACTCAGTAACAATTAATACCAAAATAACGAAATCAACTAAAACAAAGCAAAATAACTAATTGAGCAACTCACAACTATTAAGAAGTAAACAAAACTATAACGATGACCAAATCTCATGCCGTCCTCCCCGGCAACGGCGCTAAAAATGTAGGTGGTTTTTGAGGGGTGGAAAATAAACTAAAGAAAAGAGAAACCTCAAGCTCCCGATTGTCAGTCGTAGTACATTGAGGGTCGGTCCACAGGGAAGACGTTTGAAATTATGGTCATTTATAACAAACGGTTTAACTAATTATTCTAATTTGATTCACACTAACCCAAATTAAATCATTCAAGGACAACATAAGTATTCAACTTAAGTTAAATGAACTTAAACGATCTAAACCTAAGCATTCGACTAAATGTAACCACACTAAGGAGATTATGCATTCAACACCATTCACCATTCAACACTACCAAAATCAAAGGATTAAACATTACCAACTAGACATAAACGACTACTAAAATCAAAGCAATTTACCCAACAAACAGTCCAAAGAAAACCCACCCTAATTAAGCTAACAACATCATTCAACTAACTGATAACCTAACGATCACCATTATTGTCAACATTATCATTATTTTCTCCCTAGCAGCAAGCAACACCCCAACTTAATGCACCTAAGCTAGAACCGATCACCACAGGATAAATTTCAGGGGAAGGAGAGTTTCAGCAAGCCAAACAACTACTAACAATCCTATCAATTCTCGATTCCAAAACTCACAGAACAGCCACGATAGCAATGATCAACGCCAACTATCAGAAACTAGAGCAAAGTCATCAAACAACTCAGAAATAGAAGAGGGGAAATGAAACCAAAAACAAAGGAAATAGGGCACGAAACAAAGCAGCAACATAGAGTAACAATGCAATACCAGAACTTGGAATAGAGGCACGACTACTAGGTATGACCTTCCTGACACTCAGTCACGGTGGGACCACCAAAGCTGGGCATCAATGAAGAACAGGGGAGGGGGAAATCGAATGGAAAGCAACACGATTGCAATCAATTCTTGCGAAAACTAGCTAAATTCATGAATTACAACTGGGAGTACGAAATTGACACAAATTACATCAAACCCTAACCAAAATATCTAAAACCCTAATCGAAATTTTCTAACATTCGAATACGAAATCGGAATTAAAAACGAAACTAAACTAAATATAAACCCTAAAACTGGAACTTAAACCTAATCCTACTCCTATTTACCTAAAATTACCTACTCCTAAATTACCTACCTAAAACATCCATGGCGTCTTCTTCATGCGTTCTTTTATGCTGAACCCATCTTGAAACTCGACCGTTCGACGGGTGGTGTCGTGGACGGTGGATGAAGGGCACAACAAGGGGTATGTGCTGGCGTTTAGGGCGTGAATTACGGGTGGTGGGATGGGTAAGAAGAGGACAAAGTCGAAACTGTGGGTGGGGTTTCTAGGTTTCGGGGTTTAGGTAATCTGCGGGCTGGTTTCGGGTTTGGGGATGATGTGCTGGAGAAGAGAGAGAGATGATGAGGTAGAGAGAGAGAGTGGGCATGGCGAAAGTAGGGGTATCGGGTTCTGGGTTTCAGGGAAATGGGGAAGAAGAAGAACGAAGAAAGGGGACGCAAAGGGGAAGGGTTAATAAAGGCTGAACCGGGTTTCTGCTGAACCGGGTTCTGCTGAACAAGACCGGTCCGGTTTATGCTGGTCCAGTTTGGTTTTTTTGTTCTGCTGCTTGGGCCGGATTTCTTTGAATTTTGGACTGGTTTTTGAAGTCTCGACGTCTTCCGCACATTTCTCGCATTTTTCGCCATTTTTCCCTTCTTTTCATATTTATTAAAAATCTGCAAAATAAAATAAAATCAATTAAAAACCTTAAAAATATTATTAAAACGAGCATAAAACCGGTGTAAAAGTACCTTAAAAATAGCACATTTTTAGCTCAAACACCTACACTTTAAGAGGGTAATGTTAATGGTGTCTATTCTAACCAAGGTCAGAGGAGGTATGATCCCTATTCTAACACCTATAATGAAGGATGGGGAGACCACCCTAATCATAGGTATGGCCCTCAAATCAATCGCCCTGGCTTTGACCAAATATCTCGTCAACCTTCGAATCAAGATAGGACCAACTTCTTACTAGAACAAGTCCTTAAGAGGATGGATCATAGGCTCCAGAGCATGGAAACAGCTCTTAAGCAAGTTCTAGAGAAACAAACTGCAACTGATATCATAGTTAGCAACTTGTAGGCTCAAATGCAAAATAGGTTACCACCTCAGCCTTACCCTTACCCTAAGGAGAATGTTAGTACCATAACACTTAGGAGTGGGAAAGAACTAAAAGCACATAGGAAGAGTAGAGAGGTTGAGCTTGCGTTAGAGGTTAAAGGGACTGAACCAGAGTTGGACATAGATTCTAATCAAACCACTAAGGAAATAGGAGATAAGAAAAAAGAGCCTTATAAGCCAATTCCACCCTTTCCTAGTAGATTTTGAAACCCTACTTTTATGGTAAATGAGGCTAACCAAGAGATCTTAGAGACATTAAAGAAGGTAGAGATTAACATACCACTCGTTGATGCCGTTAAACATGTGGGGCATTATGTAAGTTATTGAAAGAATTATGTACTACTGAAAGAAAATTAGTAGGGAATGAAAAGGTAAGTGTAGGGGAAAATGTGTCTGTAGTTTTTCAAAGAAAACTTCCCCCTAAGTGCGAAGACCCAGGTGTGTTTTCTGTTCCTTGTAAGATAGAAAATCTCTACTTTGATAAGGCTATGCTTGACTTGGGTGCCTAGATTAATGTTATGCCTAGGTCTGTTTATGACAACCTGAACTTAGGACAGTTAAAGAAAACTGGCGTAGTGCTTCAGTTAGCTGATAGGAGCAGTATTTACCCAGATGGAGTGTTAGAGGATGTCTTAGTCCAAGTGAATGAACTTGTGTTTCCTGCCAATTTTTATGTGATGAACATGGGTGATGCATGTCATGATATTCCCATCTTGCTTGGCAGGCCATTTTTTAAAACAGCTAGGATAAAAATTGACGTGCATGAAGGAACATTAACTTTGGAATTTGATGGTGAAGTGATTAAATTTAATATTTTTGATGCCATGAGATTCCCTGCTGATGTGAATTACGTGTATACACTTGATGTTATTGCTGAGTTACCCCAAGATATTTATAACTTATCCAATGAAGATGAATTTTTGACTGTGCTTACCAAGAGTCTTGATCATGCTGAGTTTCGAAAAGTGCCTTACTAGATTTATGATGATTTAGTAGAAGAGATCCAACTAGAGGATCCAGAACCTTCCTGAAGTCGAGCCAACGACTATAAACAAAGGCGCTGGTTGGGAGGCAAACCAACGTTTTCAGGGAAGTTCCTATTTAATTTTGTTTTTATTTTCATTCTTTCTTTCTTTTTGCATGCATTAGGGACAATGCATGAATTAAGTGTGGGGTGTATCCTGCATTTAATTCCTGCAGTGTTTTATTCTTGCAATTTTTTTTTCTGATAAATAGTACATGATATGAGTTTATGCTAGGCTTGCTTGTTTAAAATTTTTTGTGTTTTTATTAGCTATTTTGTAGTTTATTCTTTTATCAGTGAAGACTTCTGAGCATGCTGGTTGTCTTTCAATGAAGTTTGAGTTGATCCTCATATATCTTTTTAATGAGTAATTATCATGATTATCCATCTTATTTAGTCATGTTATATAGCCGTTCAGAGGTAATAAAATTGTGACTTTTCTTGTTTGTTATTTATACAACAGAAAAAAAGTGAAAAAGGAAAGGAAAAAAGAGGTTAGATTTCCAACATGGGTAGGAATATGTTGCTCGACACCTTTTCCCGTTAAGTTTAGGTCTGAAGTGAGCCTTATGTATGGAGTAGCCCATGAATGGGAAAGTCGTGACCCTTTTGGGCCGATCAATGGCTCGCCAAAACTAACAGTCAAAGGAAGCATAAGAGGAGAATGAATTATTTACTCCAGCACCTCTATTCGGGTGAGTGTGAGACAGGGAGTGTTCAATTTCTAACACTCTATATGGGCCTCGAATATGTGCGCAAGTGGAGTTTGAGGGGGAAAAAAAATAGAAGAAGAGGAAAATAAATATAAGGTAAGTTTAGGATCAATTTAATGAAGTTATACTACCTAGTTCAATTGTCTCTATAGCCATACCATGCTTAAATTTTTCTATCTCAAATTTGTTAGACCTCTTCATCGATGTATGCATATTTAAAAGAGATGGATAATTATTGATCTTGTTATTTCATTACAAAAATGTTGTGAGGCTTATGAATAAACTCTCTTATGGTAGTTGGATGTCTAGTAGTTCTTCAGTTGTAGGAGGAAAAACTAATTAACTTTCAATAAAACTGTTTCTTAAGCAAGCCCAGACCTAGTATGAATATCATCAGTATGCATGGTTTTATAAGAAAAGAAAGGATGTCAACTTTAGGTCGAGCCTAAGATTTCTTTGCACGAGGACGTCCAAAGTCTAAGTGTGGAGGAATTTGTTAAGACATTAATCATGCATCGTTTTATTATTTTTTTATTATTATATTTTACACATTATTTCATCTAATTTACGTTATTTTCATATATTTTTCAGGTTAGACATTGTTTTAATAAAGACGAGAAGACGAGTCGTTGAGGCTCAGATTTTACATGCTTGGGCAAAAGACGGTCCAAAAATGATAATTATGAAGATATTGTCTGGGCTACGATTTCAAGAGTTGGAGAAGAGCTAGAAGTCTTGAGGGAGAAGAACTTTAAGGAAGAAAGGAAGAAGGAAACCCTAGTAACTGACCCTAATCACACCCCTCCTTTCCTCCCTGTATATATCATCATCACCACCATCTTTCATGATAACCACACAGCCACATCCTCATGCAGCCAATCCCTCCATCACCAGCCTTCTTCACTTCCTCCTCTTTTCCCCTCATCATCATCAACATCATCATACTCCACGGCAGTTTCACTTCATCCACATGGTAGCCGCATCTCCTATAATCTCAAACCCCACGCCACACCTTCATTCAATCACCATCATCGCCCTCCTCACCAACGTCAATCACGCTGCATCATCTCTTACTTCTTACCATTAATCTTCATTCTTCCACCATCATCATTAATCGCATACACCATAAATCATCCCACACTCACGTATCATCTTCCAAACCATCCACACCTTCACGCCATCCTCTCTTCTTTCTATTTTTATTTTGATTTTTTTTGTGTTTAGTTGATTATTAAACATGAAATATTTGAGCTATTATTGTAATTTTATTTTTAATATGAGTGAGTAATTTTCTTGTGCTTAGTATAATCTATTTGAAACCATGCTAAATTAATTATTTTGAAACAAGTTTCATGCTTTATTGTTTAGTTAATTTTTATTCGTGATTCTATAGTGATTAGTGTTTATTGTTCATGATATTCATGTTATATTAATTAGAATGCATGCTAGTTAGCATAATACGAATTCATATGATAGTTTAAAGGGTTTTAATACGTAAAGTTATTGTCTTTTAAGCACCAGTATCACCCTAATTAATCACGGATGGCTCAAACTCATCTCTTTTAATTAGGTAATCGTTTTAGATCTTTTTTAAATCGATTTGCTGGTAAATTAGTTACAAAGCGTTAGATGATGTTTTCCTAATATGTAATGCTCTAGTTTGATTAAATTCTTGCACTAGTGTAAGGGTTATCAAAACTAGTAGGGTTTATATTAGAGCTGGACCTAATTAAATTATAATATAAGGAAAAACGGGGAAAACACGCTGGTGGGTGTTTTCTACAGTTTAACTAATGGATGAAATCGACTTGTGTGTTAATGATAAATATTAATTTGCATGGTGGATATAGATTATGCTAAGCATTTTTATAAATTTGATATCTTTTGATAATTATTTGTTGCTTTTAGTTAATTTGTTTAGTTTGTCAATTATTATTCTTGCATTGTTAGCTTTAATATAAATTTCGGTCACCCCCCCAAAAGTACAGTATTTTAGGAGTGTCTAGGTAATTTTAGATAGTTTAGATTTTGATTTTTAGAGTGGTTACAATTGTAGATTGCTTTATATTCAGTTTTAGTATTTAATTATTGGTTTGTTAGAACTTATACTAAAAATATTTATTTTTGTTCTTTTTCGATTTTTTTCAATTGCTAGAGTTTGTAGAGTGTCCTAGTCTGCCCATATTTAATTTCATAATTTTTTGAAGTTATTTGATAATTTTTCTAAATTATGTTGTGCAATTGATATGTGCAGGTTTTTAGGTTATTAATTGTGAAAATTTCAATTTTAATAGTTAATTCACGATTATTAGGTATTGTTATGTCCAAGAATTAGGGTAATTTTCTTTATTTTTTTTCATATTTATATTTGTGCAGATTATGTTATTTCCAATTTCAGATTTAATATTCTGCATTGATATTCTGTGGTAATTTTCTGATTTGATTTTTCTGAAATTATTTGGATACAATTGAGGAGTTATAAGTTTATATACCTGAAGAATAATATTTTAGGTTACTATTTGATATTTTTAATATTTATTTTCTAATTATTATTTAGGAAAGCTTTTTATTGTTTTCTTTCCAGAATATAATCAAGAATATTTAGGAGTAATATTGAGTATTGTTTGCAGATTTTTATTAATTAAACTTGATTTAATTTAGAATTACAGAGGAGGAACAATAAATTAGATCAGTAAAATGATTTAGGATTAAATTAGTTTTTTGATATAATCTTTCCTCGTGGATCGATCCATACTTTCCTATGCTATAAATAGTATTTATAAATCAAAGTAGTGCTTAAATTTGTAGCTCCACGACAAGCTTTACAATATGCTAGATGAGTTGTATGTCTCTAAAGTGTTTTCTAAGATCGATCTTCGAAGTTGTTACTATCAAATCAGAATTAGAGAAGGTGATGAATGGAAGACAGCTTTCAGGACAAAAGGAGGACTCTTTGAGTTGTTGGTAATGCCTTTTGGTCTTTCCAATGCACTTAGTACTTTCATGAGGTTGATGAACCAAGTGTTTAGACCTTATATTGGAAAGTTTGTAGTAGTCTACTTTGATGATATTTTGGTGTATTCTAAAAATGAGCATGAACATCAAGATCATCTAACTCAAGTTATACTTGTCTTAGAACGTGAGAAGTTATTTGGTAACCTTAAGAAGTGTGCTTTCTTTTCTCCTGAAGTTACATTTCTTGGTTATATTGTGATTGAAGATGGTATAAGGGTAGATGAAAGCAAGGTAGAAGCCATTTGGTCTTAGCCTATACCTAAGAGCAGACATGATGTTAGAGCTTTCCATGGTTTAACTTCCTTCTACAGGAGATTTATTCGTGGCATTAGCACTATTATGGCTTCGATGACTGAAGTTGTCAAAGGTACATCATTTGTGTGGACATCAAAAGCAGAATCTTCCTTTGATGATATCAAAGCAAAACTTACTCAAGCACCGATCCTATACTTGCCATGCTTTAGTATAATCTTTCAAGTTGAATGTGATGCCTGTGGTGTAGGTATTGGTGGATTTCTTACTCAAGAAGGTAAACCTCTAGCCTTCTTTAGTAAGAAATTATGTGATTCAAGAAGAAAGTACTCCACTTATGATAAAGAGTTTTATTCTATTGTGAGATGTTCAGAGTATTGGAGTCATTATCTTATTGCTAGTGAGTTTATCTTGCATTCTGACCATTGAGCATTGAAGTATATACAAGGGCAGCATAAGTTAAACTCAAGGCATGCCAAATGGGTTAATTTTATGCAATCATGTCACTTCACTATCAAACACAAATCAGGTAAACTCAATCAAGGTGCAGATGCTCTATCTCTGAGGTTTCTCTTATTATTTTAGTTAGATGCCTATGTACTTGGTTTTGAGCATCTAAAGGTTTTATATGACAATGATGAAGACTTTGGGGCTATGCTGAATGTTTGAAACACCCCAAAGGAGATTTTCTTATCCAGGAGGGATTTCTTTTCCAGGGCACTCGACTATTTATCCCAAAGTGTAGTGCAAGAGAACTTTTAATCAGAGAAGTTCATGCAGGATCTTTAGCTGGACATTATGGAGAGAACAAGACTGTCACCATGCTAAGGGAGCATTATTGTTGGCTAACTATAGAAAGAGATGTATAGGACATACTGAAGAGGTGTGGAACATGTCAAATTGCCAAAAGCCATTCACTTCCTCAAGGCTTATGCACTTCATCGCCTATTCCCACTTCACCATGGGTTGATGTAAGTATGGACTTCATTCTTGGACTTCTTAAAACTCAAAGGAACAAGGATTATTTCTTTATTATGGTTGATCGGTTTTTTCAGATGTCTCATTTCATTCAATGCAACAAGACTAATGATGTTACACTTATTGTTGAATTGTACTACAATGAAGTGACAAGATTGCATGGTATTCCTAGGTCTATCGTTTCGAATAGGGATACCAAGTTTTTGAGTCATTTTTGAATTACACTGTGGAAGATGTTAGGTGCTAAGCTGAAGTATAGTACTACGTGGCATCCACAAACTGACGGACAAACTGAGGGTACTAATCGAACCTTAGGAACAATCTTGAGAGCTTTGATTAAACCTCATGCTAAGGCTTGGGATTTGATTTTACCCCATCAAGAGTTTGCATAAAACAGGACACCAAGCAGGGCTACTAGTCTTTCTCCATTTAAGGTGGTCTATGGAATTGATCCTCGTAGTCCACTTGATCTTACACCACGACCATTTGATCAAAAGACAAATACGGATGCAGCAGTAAGGGTAGAACAAACCAAGAAGGTTCATGAGTTGGTAAGGAGCAAGATTGAGAAGACTAATGAAGCCTATGAAGCTCAAGCCAACAACCATAAGAAGAAAGTGGTTTTTCAACCTAGACACCTCGTATGGATTCGCCTTTAGAAGGAAAGATTTCCATCTGAAAGGAAGAACAAGCTTATGCCACGAGCTGATGGTCCCTCTGAGGTACTTGTACGTATTAATGACAATGCTTATAAGGTTGATTTGCCTGGTGACTATGGAGTTTCAGCCACATTCAATGTAGCTGATTTGAAAGCTTACCAAGATGATGATTACCTTGTTGATTTGAGGATCAAATCTTCTCAACAAGGGGAGGATGATAGAGTCCCCACCACCATAGACAAGAAAAAATGTCCAACAAATCCTACAAGGTTCAATACAAGCTCCAAAGTTCAAGCATTCACTCACATTGTTGAAGAGAGTCAAGGATGTGCACACGGGTTAAAGAACCCGATTTTACCGGGTTTTGTTTAGCTGATAACCTTGATTTCTTTATGTGTGTGTGTGAGGAGGGGGGGGGGGTTATACACATCCAAAAGTTAACCCGTGGCCTGAAAACCAAATCATACTCACTTTTGGGAAGCTTAAACCTAGTCCTAAAAACTAGCTAGTGAGCCTGGTTTTTATTGCTTCAATCGTGGGCTTCTACACTTGCAAGCTTATTGACACACTTTTCTAGGTTTGGGACACGTCCCTAGACATCTAATTATGGGCTGCAAGCTTGGTAAGGACGACCAATGCAGAGCAAGCTGCAAGTTTTGTGTCTCTTGCGTGCTATTGGCAAGACAAAAAGCAAGCATCACTTTTCGGCTGTCCAATGGGGATTCAACAAGCATTCTGAATGTTTGAGCTTTAATTATGAGTAGATTAATTTATAATAAGCATTAGTATTGTTTTAGTTTATGCTTTGGATGTATTTAGATTAGTTTAAGCAAGGTTTGTATTCAATTAGCTGTAACTGGTTGTATTAGCTTAATTAACACCTTTCCTATCTAGTAAGGAAAGCTAGAGGTGTGTGTATGTGTGTGTGATTGCTAGCTTGGATATTTTGCTGTTAGCATAAAAGAACCACATGGCCATAGCAAGATTAACAACCCTCTTTGAATGAAAAATTAGTTTGAGAGCTTTTAGCTTTCTCTCTTCAAATACTTTAGTTGTTTATCCTTAATTTGGTCTATTAAGGTGGTGACCAAGTAAATCATAACCTTTGTTAAGTGGTGTTTTTGTATCTCAACTAAATATTAGGGACCCTAAACTTATGTTTGGTGGTGATTCTGTACCCAAGCATTGAGTTTAGAACTATCCAATCCTTTGTTCTTCATACGTTTTAAAAGAGAACCAAAGTGAGTTTACTGGCTTTAATTTTGAGTTAGTGATTCTTAACTTTAAATCTCTTTCATTTTCATTCACTCACAAGCTTTCTTAAATCCATTCCCATTCTTAACCAATACTAAGACTACCCCCTTTGGTCTAGCTTCCATCACAAACACGAAGCCAAACTGAAGCGTGCAAATTGACACAACTCGGCTTTAACCACCAGCAAAGTGGCACGGCCACCCCGTGCCACTAAGCACGACCGTGCCTCCCTAGAACGTGTGATTCCTCTTATTTTAAGTTCGTGTTCTTGATTTGTGTTGGCTTGGATTCTTCCTTCCCTTGAGACATACATCAAGAAAGTAATTTTGCAGCCCCTTAAGTCCACCTTAAGCTTGGGTAATTAAGCTCGCAAAACTGAGCCAAATTCTAGCCAAACTGGGCAGCATGTCATTTGTGTTGTTCATGATGTTTCGGACCATTACTTGCACTTCTTGGACTTCCTTGATGATGCTGGGCCCTTTTGGGATGGAGGGTGTTAGGGCCACGCTATTGTTTTACTGCCGATCAGTTGTTCTAGTTGCTAAATTTATAAATTCCCTTGAATTGTTGTTCGATAAAAATGCTCAGTCAAATGTGTGAGCTTTTAACTATTAGTTTTGCTAAAAGATCGATTATTTGATTTATGTTATTATTGACGTTACTTATTTATAAAATGTTTGAATCGATGCTAAACCGAGTGTTTTAAATCGTTTTCCATTTTACCTAATCGATTTCCAACGCTTAAACTGAAATGTTCATCGTGAGTCGTTTCAACCCGAGTTTAGCCTAACCATTATCGAGTACGAGATCGGGAATCAGTTCAATGATGTTATTGAGTTAAACAAAAAAAAAGAATAAATAAAAGGAGGGGGGGAGCTAAGTCGGGGAGGACCCGAAATCAAAACAAGGAGCCTCACTCTCTCTCTCTAACCCACGCTATCTCGCTCTCTCTCTCACTGTCATGTCTCTCTATCTCGCTCTCTCTCTCACCGGCGACCGACCACCTGGCACAGCCGCCGGCCAACACGCATCGCCGGCGAGAGAAAGGGACGAACGGTCCCCCTTCACCACGCGTCTCAGCCGCCCAAACTCCACCATCCATTGTCCTCCAAGTCTCACGGCCAAATCGACCCAAAACCCACGCGTCTAGCCACCAGAAACAGCCACCCACGTGCCGGAATCCGGCGACCCATCACCCTCACGGCCTCCTCTATAAATTGGAGGCAAGAATCGAGCCTCAATTCGCCTCAAGCATCGCTAAATCAAGGGCTAGGGTTTTGGGTTTAGGGAAGGTCGAGCTGGGTTCGAGCCTAGAGGGATTTGGGGCGTGAATTGCTGCTAGTTGAGTGGATTACTAAGCAAATTTCTGTGAGTGTTTCTTCCTCCTAAGTTATTACTATTTTCGAAATGAATTTTCAGCAGATTGATGTTGCATGTCAAGTTAGGGTTAGTTAGATTCGTTAGAAATATGAAGAAACGAGCTGTGCATGTTTAGGTTCGAGCCATTTGGTTGATTTATGCCTAAAACTGTAAATTGATGCGAGTTATGTGCGTTTATATGGAACCATCCCTGAATTGGACTTGAATGAAAACCATGCATGAAAAAGGATTAATTTGGTGGTTATAAAGGCGTAGTTAGCTTGAATACGACTAAAGTAAGTTAAGGTTTAAAAAGAAT
>JACYFF010031958.1:46224755-46339881 GCA_017589665.1 Selenicereus undatus
AGTAATTAGCGATTCATGAAAAAGGATTAATTTGGTGGTTATAAAGGCGTAGTTAGTTTGAATACGACTAAAGTAAGTTAAGGTTTAAAAAGAATTAAAAACAAAGTTGTTTTGATATGTTTAGTTTTGATTCGAGTAATTAGCGATTTATGAAAAAGGATTCATTTTGAAGTTATAAGAATATGGTTAGCGTGAATGTCACTAAGGTTAACTAATGTATGAAAAGAGGTTAAAAACGAAGTTAGTTTAGTATGCTTAGCTTCATTCAAAGTACGTTCATGCTTAGGAAAGCTTCCTTTAAAATGCGTTTAATGAAGTGTGGTCAAGTGATGACTGAATATGGTTATATGTGGCTGAAAGGTGCTGTTTGCACAGGTAAGAGCCTAAACCTCAGCCTCTTTAATAAGTCAATATGATAACATATTGTGACTAATAAATTGATGAAACGAGCTAGTAGTTGGATGGTTTGACGATAACATTATGAGCGTTTGAGGTCCTGTGTGTACGGTGAAAGTGAAGAGGGAGACTGGGTTGTGAATTAACCGTAATCGTGTGGATTGCGAGGCCATGTGTGGCTTATTGTGTTGAATTGATATGATTGATATGAAGTGTTTAAATGTCGTATATGTAATATATGTGCTTAAATGCCTAGATTGCATTATCTGCATAAGAGTGAGTTTTTAAAAAAAGATTTCATGTTTTGAAATGATAGTAGCCATAACTATTATTGCATGATGGCCTATTTTGAGTAAATGAAAGCAGTTTTGGGAGTGAACTCGCTTGAACGGGGGAATCCCTAAAGAGTTTTACAAAAGCGTGAGTTGTATGATAAAAGATTTCGCTGTGAGAGGCAGCAACAAACTTATTAGTCGTTAAGACCAAGTTTAAATGGCTAAGATAAGTGCATAGGGACATCAGATAGGGAGTGAACCTGCTTGAACGGGCGAATCTCTATATAGCCTAGGGCGTAGTCCCTAGAGACCCTGACGAGGGTTAAGGTCCAAAAGGTTAGTTGCCATCCCGGGAGTAAGAGCTTAGAGGATTGAGTGTAGATCTCTCCCAACCAGCACTTTATGATCTTATGCCCAGAAGTAGTTTCTTATTAAATAAGAAAAGCAGTTGGCACTTTGCCTTTTGAAATATTTCAGAAAGAAAGTTCGAAGGGTCATTATGCGACCAAGATTAAAGAAAAGAGTTTTAAGAGCCTTAAGAGGCTAACAGAAGAGTTTTAAGAGCCTCAATGGCTAAATGAAGTGTTTTCAGTAAAAAGAAAGAAAGTTTCCTATGTGTGCTATATGCATGCTTTAAGCATACTTTATGAATGAGTTATGTTTGCAAAGAAAGAAACGACAGTGTCTATACTTGAAGCTGCAAAGCATGTGATTGTAAAGAATATGTGACTTCAAATTGAATGTACAAGCATTATAGTTAGAAGCATGTGTTCAAGCGAGCAAGTAGCCATGATGGTTTCATGATATATCATGTGGTTTCTCTTGAAGTACATAATGAGCATATAGGTGATAGTGCATCACATGTTTTGTTTAGAGTCACGTAATATGTAAGCAAGTCCCTAACATGCCACCTTTATTGAAACTGAGAACCTTTCATGAAACTGAGAGACTATCATGGTTAGGTGTTTACAACTTGTGACATGTAACTTATTGTTATAACTATAGTATTACCTAACTGTGCATTAAGTGGATATTATGAGTATTATTGCTTGTGAAGTTTTGTTTTAAGGAGTGGAGGAACACTCACTGAGCATGTGGTGGCTCACTCCAATCCTTTCCCCTTTTCCTCCCCCCAGGTGATGAATAAGTGGAGTTGTACTAGCAAGTGCGTGTGGAAGTTATGTTTTGGAAGCTACCTGAATGATGTTTTGCTTGAGAAGTGCATGAAATGGGGCATGTAGTGGCTCTAGTAGTGCAAGACTGTTATAAATCCTTGGAAATAGTTGTTTGTAAAGGCTTAAGCCTCGACTGCGAGTGTGTGACTCGCTAGAACCCTCTAGTTCTCTTTGGGTTTGGTTGTAATAATGCAGGTACCAAGTGTAAGTTTTGGAAATGTCGCTATTTCAGGCGGAAGTCTTGCAGTTTCGCTCCAGAATTCCCTAACTAAATTAAAGTTGGGTAGAATTTCTGAAGTTAGTAAACTGATAAAGAGCCTTAGGGGTCTCCCTCGGGGGATCCTGGCAGTGTGATGTCCCTAATAGGTAGTAGTGGCGTTACAGAGGGGAAAAGGTTGGAAGGGTTATGAAGATGGTCCCCATCATACTCCTTTGGATAAGGCGCTTTGAAGTTCAAATAAAACTCCATAAAGTGCATTTCGCCATGGAATTCAAACAATGGAGATGAAAAAAGATCCTGCCGAAGTTGGATTTGAAATGAAGTTACCCCAAAAGGATTGGATGAGCAAGGTTGTATGTAATGCCCTAGGAGATATGCATCATACTCTCCTTGTTGGGAAAGAATTGCCCTCAATTCTTGTTGAGAGTAAGGATAACCTCCTTGAGTTGAGCACCACTCAAATCCTTGTACAATCGCCTCTTGCTTCAATTCAAAATTTTTTGGGCCGCCCAAGATGATTAATACCTCGCAAGAGCCTTGGCCATCTTCATGCTCATTAAATCTTGGAGGTAGGTCAAAGATAATCTCATTGTCTTCATGATGAAAATCCTTGTAGAGAGGAAGATGAAGTTCTTCCTTGCAAACTTGTCCTTTTTCCTCACAAGAATATGAAGGAGCCAAGGTTTCTCCGAACTCTTCAAAGTCTAAGAGCTCTTCAGCACCATAGTCTTCAAATTTTAAGAGTTCTTCATCACCATAGTCATCAAAGATGGGAGGTGGATCAAACCAATTTAAATCTTCCTGCTCTTCGTTTACTTCTTCATCTTCATAGAAGATGATTTCCTTCAAGGGCAGCAAGGTAGGAAGGCTAGGAGTGTGATGACTCTTTGGACTCCCCTTGTTGGAAAGGATGTCCACACATGAGGTCCTTGAGCCATTCTTCTTAAGAGGTAGAGAAACATGTTTGAGCACGTAAGTGGGTGGGCAAAAGGCACCCATCAACTTACCTCTCAACTTCTTCCAAGTTCTCACCTTCTCTTTTCCTTTCTTCCTTCTCTTAATCTTGTAATTCTTCCACCATTGAAGTGCACAACCTCTCAATTTTGAAATAACAACCTTGAACTTCTCTTGGTCACTAAGGTTGTGATAATCAAGGGCTTGCTATACCTTAGAAAACCAAGTTGTAAACTCATCGTGTTGGCCATAAAATCTTTGGATTTTTAGGCTAATCAAATCAATGTCTATCAAGGCCAGATCTTTCCGAAAGTTTCTCAATGAAGGCATGATGGATGAAAGGCAACGGTTCTTTATGGGATGAATTTGTTTTTGGGTTAAGGGGATGTGTTTGGGGAATGGAAGCTGGGCCAAGAGGGTATCCAAAGCACTCATATCACTTAATGTATTCAAGCTTCACTAAGGCAAGGATTTGTAAACGTGAATCAAGAATGCATTAGGGTAGAAGGATGAAACTGGAATCATGAACCAAGATAGAACAAGTGGACTAGCAAGGGTGATGAAGACCCACCTTGGTTTGCACACTTGGGCAATCTTCTTCTTTCAACTAAGTTATAGAAATGAATCACCTTCTTAGTTGCATTCAAAAGACCTAGAGACCCACTTAAGGTTGCCAAACTGATGTATATTGACCTCAACAAGATGCAACTAAAAAGAACACTCAAGAGTAGACTCGGATTGAAGGTGATGGAAAATCGAAAGCAAGAGCTTGGACAGTTAAGTGACCTTTCAAGGGATAATCCTAAGAGCCACCCTTGGAGAACACTTGGGAAATCTCTTTAGATCAACTAGTTAATGAATTGAATCACCTTCTAGTTGAGACAAAGAGACATAGAGACCCACTTGAGTTGCCAAGCTCAAGATATAACACTAGGAGTTTCAATGGACAGAGTTTTCAACTCACAAAGTTCAACTCTACGAAAAGTCCCTTACAAAACGAGGGCCAAGGCTGGTTTTGTTCTCCTTCAGCTGAGTTCCCCTTTACTATGCAGCAAAAACTAAGTCAGTACATGTGGGGAAGAGTAAAATACATCCCATCGGTCACTTACTAGGTCAACACAACACTTACTAGCTTAATCTGCCTCGTCAGGGCTCATGATGCATCCCAAATGAGGTGTTAAGATTACAAAGGTCCTAGAATGCAGCAAAAAGAGTCAATTCAGCAAGTGGGCAAAGCTGAACCCAAGGAAGAAGCCCCTTTTGTATCGGCTAGCGAGTAGTCGATTACAAGGGTGTTTTTCTTGTCCTTTTGGCTAGATAAAATGCACACAAAGGGGTGCTTTGGATGGGATTTGAACCGATGACCTGATAAATATTTATGTCCCCTTTCACGTCCTCAAATTTCAGGAAGCATGGGCTTGAGTTGGTGGTCCAAACATCCCTTAATTTTAGAGTGTGCTGGATTAGCGCCTAGCCTGCTGCATTGGAATGACCTTGCTGTTTGACCAACCAAATGACCTCCAAACCCTTTGCAACGTGTTTTATTGGATTCCTAACACCTTAAACTTAAGTAGAGGGGGCAAGTCAGTCTATCATCCTTTCAGTTTCAACTCCCAAAAGGTGCACAAAACCGGGCCAATTTCCGGTCGAATCTGCCCACATTCTCTCCGATTGCTCCAAGGTGTTTCTGACCAAGGCATGGATTTGCTTGACTTCCTTGGGGCTTGAATGGATGTTTAGGCTAGCTGGTTGCTCATTCAAGGCTTGGATTTGATGGTCCCCATCATTGAAGGCGGCAGACACCCCATACTAACCAATAAGGTGTACCTTGTATGCATCTGCACCAATATTCTCAAGGATTTCAAATGGTCCATCCGACCATGGCATTAACTTGGAGTTGCGCTTGCTTGGGAACCTTTCTTTCCTCAACTGACTCCACACTAAGTCCCCGGGCTGGAAATGAGCTTCTCTTCTCTTCTTGTTGCCATAGAACTTAGCTTGCTCATTCAATATTTCAATCCTCTCCCTCACCTTGGCATGAAGTTCTTGAATCTCTCTTGCTCTTTTCTCGGCTTCCCAACTAATCTTAGTGGGGTTAGAGATAGGAAAGAGATCAAGGGGAGTCTGTACGTTGTTCCCATACACTACTTGGAAGGGCGAGAGACCCGTGGCCTTGCTTAGGGTTTGATTGAAGGCAAACTCCGCATGGCAAAGTAACTCATCCTAACCTTTAATGTTCCTTTTCACCAAGACTCGAAGTAGGGTGCCCAAAGTACAGTTTGTGACCTCAGTTTGGCCCTCCGTTTGGGGGTGGCAAGAGGTGCTGAATTTGAGAAGAGTGCCAAGCCTCCTCCACATGGTGAGCCAAACATGACTTAGGAATTTTGTGTCACGATCGGACACCATACTCCTTGGAATGCCATGTAGTCATACTATCTCCTTGAAATAAAGGTTAGCCACTTGAAGCATCAAAGGTAGTGTGACAAGCCATAAAGTGAGCCATCTTTGGGAATCTATCCACTACCACCATGATAGAGTCCTTATGCCTTTACGTCCTTGGCAATCCCGTCATAAAATCCAAGTTAACATCCTCCCAAGGCCCTTGAGGAATTGGCAAGGGGGTGTAGAGACCTTGAGGCCGAATGTGATCCTTGGCAAGTGGAGCATCTTTTAATGTAATGCTCTACATGCCTTGACATCTTCAGCCAAAAGTAATGCTCCTTGAGCATGGAACATGTCTTCTCAACTCCAAAATGGCCGGCTAGAGCTCGTCCATGAAGCTCTTGAATAAAAAGCTCCCTAAACCCACATTTGGGAATGCATAACCAATTTCTAATGAAAAGGAAACGATTCTCCAAGTGAAAGGACCCATGGGCATGACTAGAACAGCCTTCAAGGATAACCGTGACATCTTCATCTGGAGCATACATGTCCTTGATACAGTCAAATCCAAGTACCTTGGACTCAAGAGTAGAGAGCAATAGGTACATCCTAGAAAGTGCATCGACCCCTTTGTTCATTTGGCTGACTTTGTATTGGATCACGAAAAGGAAGGATTGCATGAACTCCACCCACTTAGCATGTCGTGGATTGAGTTTATGTTGACCTTGAATGAACTTCAAAGCTTGGTGATCTATATGGAGGATGAACTCACCTCCCACCAAATAATGTCGGTAATGCTCTAATGCCCTCACAATGGCATAGAACTCCTTCTCATATGTAGAATACTTCCTCTTGGCATCATTTCGGTTTTCTCTAAAGTCAGCAATGGGCCTCTTCTCATGTGACAACACGACCCCTATCCTAACTTCGGAAGCGTCGGACTCCACTTCAAAGAACTTGGAAAAGCTAGGTAGTGCTACAATGGGTGGACTACTTAGCCTTTCTTTGATATCCTCAAAAGCATGTTGAGCTTGTTCACTCCATTCAAAGTGCTTGGCTTTGAGGACCTCGGTCATGGGTGCCATGATTGAGCTAAAATTGCTAACAAATCTCCTATAGAAGGAGGCCAAGCCATAGAAGCTTTGGACTTCTTGGATGGACATAGAAGTAGGCCACTCATGGATGGCCTTGATTTTCTCTTCATTTACTTGGATGCCTTCGGTCGAAACCATGTAACCGAAAAACTTCACTTGAGAAGAGAAGAAATGGCACCTCTCTAACTTGCCATAAAGTTGTTCTTGAGCCAAGACAGTCAAGACCTCATGTAAATGCGTGGAATGCTCCTCCTCTCGATGACTATAAACCAAGATGTCGTCAAAGTATACAACGACATATCTCCCGATGAATGGCTTAAGAACTTGGTTCATAAGCCTCATGAATGTGCTCGGTGCATTTGTTAAACCAAAAGGGCATAACATGCCACTCATAGAGACCACCCTTGGTTTTGAAAGCTGTCTTCCATTCTTCTCCCTCATAGATGCGGATTTAGTAATAACCACTTCTAAGATCAATCTTAGAGAAGATAGTGGCCCTATGAAGCTCATCAAGAAGATCCTCCAATCTTGGAATGGGATAGCGGTACTTAATGGTGATCTTGTTGATAGCCCTAGTATCCATCCACACATATCCTCATGGATCCATCCTTTTTAGGGACAAGAAAAGCCGAAACGGCACAAGGGCTAAGACTCTCATGGATTAGGCCCTTGGATAAGAGCTCATCCACTTGTCTTTGAACTTCTTCTGTCTCTTGGGGAATCATGCAATAGGTCAGCTTATTTGGGAGTGTGGCCCCAGGAATGAGGTCAATTTTGTGTTGGATTGATCTTTGAGGGGGCAGGCCATGGGGTATTTCTTGTGGGAAAGCAGGGGAAAAGGCTTTTATGAGGGGAATAACAAGGGATGGGAAAAATCCGTCACTTCGACCGGTTCTTAGCGCAAAAGAATCCACTCCTTGAAAGCATTAAACTCATGGAGTTGTGAGTGGAGTAAGGTAGTGAGAAAGACATCCAACTTGGGATTATCTTGAGGCTTCTTTTCTGGGCTAGGCTTAAGGCGGGTAAGGGTGATTTTCTTGTGATCTTTGGTGAAGGTGTAAGTATTCATTCGACCATCGCGCATAACACTCCTATCAAAAAGCCATGGCCGACCCAAACGGACATGACAAGCACCCATGGGCACAATGTCACACCAAACTTCATGTTTGTAGTTCTTCCCAATGGACAAAGAAAGTAGACACCCAGTTGTGATTGGCAAACCCTTACCTTGATTGAGCCATTGAATTCTGTAAGGACTTGGATGTGGTGTGACTGAAATTTTGAGCATGTCCATCATGGTTTTGGAGGGCACATTAGCACAACTTCGTCCATCAACAGTGAGAGAGCATACTTTCCCACTCATGGTGCATCTAGTGTGGAAAATATTCTCCCTTTGTTCCATGTCTTCTTGAGAGCCAATTCCACTCAAGGCTCTCCTAATCACTAACAATTCTCCTTCATCCGGCCCTTTTTCTACTTCTTCCATGGTCTTGGTCATGTGCAATCCTTTCTCTTCTTCCTCCCTCTCCTCTTCACCTTCTAGCTCCTCTAGGGAAGCTCGATGGTTGGCCAAAGAGACCATTCTTCTGTTTGGATATTCGGAAGCATAATGCCCAAGGCCTTGACAACGAAAACACCAAACCTTGCTAGGGGGTTTTGAGGGTGTTTGTGGGGCTATAGATTGAGGGGGTTTAGGGTTTGATATTGGGAAAGGGATTTGAGGGGTGTATGGGGGTTTTTAAAAGCCATACAGCCGTGGGGTAGGCCTAGGAATGGGGTTCTAGCCTTTGAGTTTCTTTTGCATTTCAACCTTGTGACCTAAAGCAATTAGCTCGTCAAGGGAGGTGTATGGGTGTAACTCAACAACATTCGCAATTTGTTCATAAAGGCCACTCAAATAACGAACCAAGGTTTGAGAATCATCCTCCAAATCACACTTTAAAAGGAGTTGTTCAAAGTCCCTAGTGTACTCCTCTACACTCTTTGAACTTTGTTTGAGATGATGGTCCTTAAGGAAATTATCTTGAAGATAATGTACGGGTAAGAACTTGGCCTTAAGTTTAGATTTCATTTGCTCCCATGCCTTAATCATACTTTTCCCCTTCCTCACTCTCTTGGTCACAACATTAGACCACCAAATTGAAGCATACTTTCTAAGTTTGAAGGCAACCAACTTTACCTTTTTGCTTTCTAGAATATCCTTGTAGTCGAAGACTCTTTCAGCCGTTTACAACCAATCAAGGAATATGTCCGGGTCAAGTTGGCCCTCAAACTGGGGAATGTCAACTTTGAAGTCACCAAAGCTTTATTCTTTTTTCCCTTGATGTCACCCTAGCCTCCGTCCATACTCTTCTTTAGTTGAGTTGCTAACTGGGTTGCTTCCCTCGGAGTCATCCAAGTTATGATGCTTGCTTGAGCTTCTAGAGCTCCATAAGTTTCTCCTTTTCTCTTCCATGAGTTGGCCTAGTTAGTTTTATACATACTTGAGTTGAGCCTCAAGTTTAGCCTTCTCCTTAAGGGCTTCTTCTGCCACTTGTTCGGGGGTGAGGCTAGAAGATATGGTGATGGCTTTAGAGTGAAGAGTGATTTATGTAGGACGGGGAAGGGGTGGCACGACCGTGTATGAGGCCACGGTGTGTCCGTGCAAATGTGGTGAAACGGGAAGAGGCATATCAGGCGGTGGCACGTTCGTGCTGGGTAGGCACGGTATGGCCCTGCGCCTTTTCTGGTTGGGCACGACTGGGATTTTGTGCTTAATGTGTTTTGGTTGTTTTGTGAGTTTTGTGTTTGGGGATGGTGGAAGCTTGCCCAAGAGGGCAGCCTAAGCTCTACTACCAATTTGATGTATATTAACCTCAACAAGATGCAACTCACAAGAAGACTCAAGAGTAGATTCGAATTGAAGGTGATGAAAAACCAAAAGCAAGGTGAGAAGAAAGAGCTTGGATAATCAAGTGACCTTTCAAGGGATAATCCTAAGAGCCACCCTTGGAGAACACTTGGGCAATCTCTTTATATCAACTAGTTACTGAATTGAATCACTTTCTAGTTGTGATAAAGAGACCTAGAGACCCACTTGAGTTTCCAAGCTTAAAAAATAACACTAGGAGTTTCAATGGAGAGAGTTTTCAACTCACAAAGTTTCAATGGAGACCCACTTCAAAGTGCCTTATCCAAAGAAGCATGATGGGGCCATCTTCACAACCCGTCGAACCTTTTCTCCTCCATCACACAAGGGCTCAGCATCATCAAGGATGTCCAAGAAGTGCAAGTAATGGTCTGAAACATCATGAACTACATAAATGACATGCTGCCCAGTTTGGGAAGAATTTGGCCCGGTTTTGTAAGCCTAATTACCCAAGCTAAAGGTGGACTTAAGGCACCGTAAAATTACTTTTTGGAACCCCTAGTACGTCATCTTCAAGGACATATGAAGATTTTTAGGTAAGGTCTCTAGGAAATAAGTCAATTGAGGCGTTTTTTCAAATGCTGCAGAAACTGTCCCAGTTTGCATATGTTGTACCTTTTTCCCCATATCTCCCAAATGGCTACTCCGAATGGCTTGCAACTTGATCCATGTGAAATCTGAGTTCCTGAGCTTTCCATCAAGGTCTATTTGATCCAATTTGAGTGAGAAACCTAGGAGTTATAGCTGTTTGAAGTTGACTCTTGTGCACTGAAAAGTTGCTGACAAAAACCAAAAAACACTTTTCGGCTTTTGTGTTTTGCTTTTTGGTCTCCCCTTGCTTCGGGACACGTAAGACCTTGTTGTTTGATGTATATTTCCAAGGGTATCATTTTCATTCCTCATACTCAACTTCATGGGAGGCAAGCTTCGAACAAGTTAATGCATGCCAAGCCCCTTCTTCGGTCCCTCTTTTCGAATTCCACGACAAAAGACACTTTATGGAGTTTTATTCTAACTTCAAAGTGCCTTATCCAAACGTGATGGTGACCATCAAAGATCAAGCCTTGGATGAGCAACCAGCTAGCCTACACATCTATTCAAGCTCTAAGGAAGCCAAGAAAATTCATACTTTGGTCAGAAACACCATGGAGCAATCGAACAGAAGGTGGGCAAATTCGACCAGAAATTGGCCCGGTTTTGTAACTCTTTTTGGAGCAGCTACTGAGGGATAAGTGACTTCTAGGACCAGCTACTGAGGGATAAGCGACTTCTATGACCACCCCCTTTGAGTTCAGGATGTTATCTTTCAAGTAAGACCATTTGCAACTCATTTGGAGGTCATTTGCTAGGTCAAACAGCAAGTTCTTTCAGACTATGCAGCGTAGGTCTAAATCCAGCATAGTCCGAATTAGAGGGAAGTTTGGTCTGAAATTTTAGGACATGAAAGGGGACATAAATATTTATCATATCATGGGTTCAAACCCCATCCAAAGCACCCCCTTTTGCTGCAATTAACCAACGGAAAGGATCGTTTTAATTCCTTTAAACCGACCCATAGCTAGTTAGTACATAGTGATATAATTCTTGATTTTCTCCTGTCCTTAGTTGCAAATTGACTTGTACCTTAGTATTTCCAGCAGCATCAGAGGCTTGGCAACTCATTTGGGAGGATCATTAGTCCTAATGAGGTGTCACAAGTAGGATTAGACTTAGTAGTACTTAGGCTATGGCTAGAATTGATGCCTAATTCTCCTAGTTACCTCTTGGATGCATGTTGAGGCCTTGGGGAGTCGTGTGAGGGTTATTAAAAGGCAGCCAAAGAGTCTTTTGTAATCAACTTTGAGTATATGAAATTTGTGAGGTTATAAACTCTCTTCATTGAAAATCCTAGTGTTGTATCTTGAGCTTGACAACTCAAGTGGGTCTCTAGGTCCCTTTATCTCAATTTAAAGCTGATTGCATTTTGTAACTAATTGATCTAAAGAGATTGCCCAAGTGTTTCTCCAAGGGTGGGTCCTCGGATTATCCCCTGAAAGTTCACTTGACTATCCAAGCTCTTGTTCTCATCTTTGTATTCGGTTTTCATTACCATCCTTGTGACTTTTAACCTTGTAGAGGTAAGTATCTCAAGTGTTAACCTTGCATTTCGGCTTCATCATCTTCATTCATATTGATAATCAATTGTTTATGCTTTTGTGAGTTTTACCTTCGAAAATATACATCATTTACTGTCTGCAATGCTTAGTGGCGCACGTCCCAAGCTGTCTAGAAGAGCCATAATCAAGTTGCAAAAGCAATTGGTCTTGAAAATAACGACCAATGGGAAGCCAAGGTAGCAGAAGATGTTCCTTAAAGCTCATTGGTTTGTCGAAAAGGAGAAGTCACTTTAAGGCTAGCCAATCTCTTTACTTTGCTGGATAAGCTGCTTGTATTAGGACTAAATACGCATGGTTATGTTGTGAACATAATTCATTAGCTTTGTTTAATGCTTTGAACGTAATTTGATTAAGTTAGAACAAGGTTAGTACACGGTTAGCACTAACTATTTGGATTAGCTTAATTAATACCTTTCCTCCCTGGGAGGGTAAGGTCTAAGTGTGTGCTTGCTAGACTTATATTTAAGCATTGTACACGGCCCCTTGTAAAATACATATTAGATTTTGAATCAAACCCAAGTTGATAGCATTTGTGCTTTCGTGCTTTTGCACGCTTAAACACTAAACTTGCTTATCCTTAACTACGTCGGTTAGGGTGGTGGTCAAGTGTAGTGTTAACCTTGTTTAAGTGTTGTTTCTGTATCTTAATCAAGTTTAGGGGCCCTAAACTTTAGTTTAGTGGTGTTTCTGTATCCAAACAAGGGTTTAGTTTATCCTTCTAACGTTGATTATCCCACGGGTTATGCATAAGCTTCGCTTGAATTCAGTTTGCTAAACCTCTAGTTCTTAAATTCTTGCTTGAGTATTCGTGTATTCACTAGAAGATACATCAACTTTCATTTTCTTTTCTCATTTAGAATCCCTTGATTCTAAACTCCATCCCTACCTCACGTGTTTGTTGCCGCACAACCAGCATATTATGTGCCACATTCCTTTGTTTTTCCTTGATTGTATTCTCTCTTGGTTTTAAGCTTTCACTCTTGAATTGAGTTTTAGCTCAGGAGGTACATCATATTTGGTATCAGAGCAAGTTCAAATGCTTGCCTAAGCCCCACGCTTCCCAAATTAAATCCAACACAAACACAAACAATAAAACTTGTTGTTTTCAGCAGTGCCAGGCAAAAAAGGAGCATGGTCACCCCGTGCCATCAAGCATGACCGTGCTACCTCTGGTCCGTGCCGTTTCACTTGTTTAAGCCACCTAGTTCAAGCATGAGTGCTATAAGCATAACCTTGGAAGAGAGGTTTGAAGCTTTGATGAAACAAAATGAGTTTCTGTCTAGAAAGATTCAAGAGGATGCGCAAAAGAATCAAGAAACTCAAGCTCAAAATGAGTATCTTAGAAAACAACTTGGTGTATGTTTGAAGCAAAAGCAACAAGCCAATGAAGAACCACTCCAATCTGATTCCGAAAGACAAGAACAAGTGTTTAGCCATACTCTTGATTCATCCAGTGAGGATGAACCATTGAGGACGACTAGCTAAACCCCACGGATTCAAGCTAGTACAAAGGATGTCAAGGTTGAAGTTCCAGAATTTGAAGGCAAGCTCGATCCTGAAGAGTTTTTGGATTGGTTACACGCGGTTGAGAGAGGTTTTGAGTACAAAGACATCCTAGAAGACAAGAAGGTGAAGCTGGTTGCTTTAAGACTGTGTAAGTATACTTCTCTTTGGTGGACTAATTTGTGTGCCAAAAAAGTAAGAGAAAGGAAGTCCAAAATCAGAACTTTTGAAAAGATGAAATCTAAGCTTAAAGCTCAGTTTCTTCCTCCTACCAATGTTAAAGATTGTTACTCACAACTAAACCACTTGAACCAAGGTAACTTGAGTGTAGAAGAATACACTCATGAATTTGAAAAGCTTGCAATCAAGTGTGATTTGCAAGAACCAAAAGAGCAAGAAATTGTTAGATACTTGGGAGGTCTTGATCCTGTGTATGCTAATATTGTTGATTTGCAAGCTTACACTTGCTTTGATGAATTTGTGTGCTGGCTTACAAGGTGGAGTAGCAAAAGAAGACTAAACAGCTCCCAAGACATGAAAATCCAAAGCCCTCACACATAAAGAAATCTTGAACAAGGAGAGTTCATCTTCCACCCCTAAACCCACGACATCCATTTCCCAGACTCCACAAAAAGGCCTACCCCCACAACCCACACAAAAACCCCTTCCTAAAGGTGTTGAAAGATGTTTTAAGTGCCAAGGCTTTGGCCACTTAGCATCAGATTATACAAACTGAAGATATGTTACTCTAGCCAAATGGAAGGCAATGGAGGAGGTTGAATTAGAGGAGGAAATTGAAGAGCATTATGGAGATGATCTTGAGGAAATAGTGGTCGGGCAGATGAAGGAGAAATGCTCACCTTAGACACCCACGATCCACCAAAATGCAAGGAGCATCATAGCCTTCTTTTGCTTTCTTTTGGTGAACCACTGATGGAGTCCTACCTAGCCATGACTTTGTCCATGATGTACCAAGTCTAGAACTTCCAAGAACAAGGTCCCAAGTTCAAAGGATGGATCACATTTTGCAAGAAACTCAAACAGTCACAACCGGGTTGCTTGGCTAGAAAATGCCCGATTTTGTTCATCTCATTACTTGAGCTACATTGTGGCTTAAGTTTGATATTTTTAAAATTTTGGGATCCTTACCATGTCCAATTTTAGGTCGAAGCATTCATTTCCAATCATCCACACAAGAAGGTGGAAGATCAAGGTGTTTTATCTAACCGGCCAGTTTTGGTTCAAAACTGCACAGTTGAATGTTTAGGTGGAGTTACCCCACTTAAACATGGTTTAACCTTAATTTCATTATGGGGCGGGGGGGAGGTTTGTACACACCCTAAGGTTTCGCCCCATGGGCTGAAAACCAAATGATGCTCACTTTTACTTAGCTTAATTTGGGGTTGAAAACTGGGTGAAATCTGCCTATGAACCCGGTTTAAAGGAGCACGGTTCATATAGCTCCATCCGTGGGTTTACTCCTCTTCAACTAGAGTGGCACACAGTCCAATGTATGGCACATGTCCTTAAGCTACAATCATGGGCTACAACCTTGGGAAGAATAGCGAATAGGAAGCAAGCCGCAAATGAAGTTGTCTCACAGCTATCATTGGTCAGCCGAAAAGGGGAAGCAACTTTACGTCTGAAGCACATGCTCATGACTTGAATTCTGATTAATTAAGCTTAAGTATGAGTTGATTAAGTTGTAATGAACATTTTTTTTGCTTTCCTTATTGATTTGGATGTACTTAGATTAGTCTTAAGTTTGCTTTATACTCGGTTAGTCATAACCGTGGAGTTTAGGCTAAGCTAATACCTTTCCTCCCTAGGAGGGCAAGGTAAGGTGTGTGCTTGCTTGCTAGTGAGCTTGCTCGACATGTAATAAAATAAGCTCTCGGACATTGTAGAGAAGCACTTCAGTTTTTGAGTGAGAAAACCGTAGAGAGCATTTGAAGCTTTCTTTTCAAAAAACTTAACTTCCTTATCCTTAAGTAGGCCGGTTAAGGTGGTGTCCAAGTGAGTTCTAACTTTGATTAAGTAGTGATTTTTTGTATCTTAATCAAACTTAGAGGCCCTAACCTTGGTTTTGGTGGTGTTTCTGTATCTTAAATCCAACATTAGCTGTATCCAAACTCTCCATTGCAGTCACGGATTCTAGGTGAAACCATGCTTACTCTTGGTCTCCATTTCAGTCTGTAGCCCTCTCTTTGATTCTCTATGATTGTAATCTTGAATTTATTGAGCTTTACATCATATTTGGTATCAGAGCTTGGTTTCTCTTAGGCTTGGTACATCCCTCGCACTTCAAAAATCCATCTCACTTAAAAATCCAAGCACAAATTTAGTTTCATACACGGCTAGAGTGAAAACACAAAACCTGAAAATTTTGTTGTTTTCAAGTGTGTTTGGTAGGACCTTAGCACGATCACCCCGTGCCGTTAAGCATGTCTGTGCCAAACCTATTCTGAATTGTTCTGCTTATTTAAGTGACCTTGTTCAAGCATGACTTCAACAAGCATGACCTTAGAAGAGAGGTTTGAAGCTTTGATGAAGCAGAATGAGTTCTTGGTCAGCAAAATCCGAGAGGACTCACAAAGGAATCGAGAAGCTCAAGCACAAACTGATTACTTGAGGAAACAATTAGGTTTTGTCTTGAAGCAAAAACAAAAGCTGAATGAAGGCACCCTTCAATCTGAACCTAGAAGACATGAACAAGTCTTCAGCCATGAAGTTGACTCTTCAAGTGAGGAAGAACCAACCAGAATGGTTAGAGGAGAGCCATGGATTCAAACAAATTCCAATGACTTCAAAGTGGAAGTTCCTGAATTTGAAGGTAAGCTTGATCCTGAGGAATTCCATGATTGGTTTCATACTGCTGAGAGAGTATTTGAATATAAAGACGTTCCTGATGATAAGAAGGTTAAATTGGAGGCCTTAAGACTTAGAAAGTATGCATCTATGTGGTGGACAAACTTGTGTTCAGAACGACTAAGAAAAAGGAAATCAAGAATCCGTACATGGGGTAAAATGAAATCCAAACTCAAGGCTCATTCTCTGCCACCAACTTATGTCCAAGATTGCTATTCTCAACTTCATAACCATAGTAAGGTGCTATGAGTGCTGAAGAATATGCATGAGAGTTTGAGAAGCTGCTTATTAAGTGTGATATTCAAGAGCCAGAACAACAAACCATAGTAAGGTACTTAGGAGGGCTTGATCATAGGTACTCGAATTCATTGGATGGCTGAAATAGAATCAACCGTTCAAGTAAGTCTCCTTTAAACTTAGGGACTCTTTCCTTGTAATGCCCCTTACTGATTTGAGTGTTGCTCATAAGGGACTTCTTGAACATGCTTCGAACCACTTCTTCAAATGCTCTTAATTTAGAATTAGGAGCTTTTAGTAAGGGTTCTAAAATGGATTGAAAGAAATTTGTGTTGAGTGTTTTGGGTGTCGGTGGAGTGGGGGAAAAGGTTGGTGGTTCATGAAAGGTGATAAGAAGGTTGGGATGCTTCTTGCTTCTTAGTGGATGGTTGGTGTTTAAAGTGAGCATTTCTCCTTCATCTGCTTTAATCACTATCTCCTCAAAGTCATCTCCATCTTACTTTTCAATTTCCTCTTTGGATTCAACTTCTTCTATTTCCTTCCATTCAGCTAGGGTAACACATCTTCTATTTGTACATTCTTATGCTAAGTGACCAAAGCCTTGGCACTTAAAACATCTTTGAACTCCTTTAGGAAGGGGTCTTTGTGTGGGTTATGGGGTTACGTTCTTTTGTGGAGTTTGGCATTTTTGTGGAGTAGGGGAAGTGGGTGCTGTGGGATTAGGGATGTAGCAGGAACTCCCCTTGTTCACGGTTTGGTCATGTGGTGAGGACTTTAAGCATAAACTTCATCTTCTGCCAAGTTCTGATTTTGGTCTTCCTTTCTCTTACTCTTTTGGCACAAAAGTTAGTCCACCAAAGAGAAGCACACTTATGAAACCTTAAAGCAATCAACTTTACCTTCTTGTCTTCTGCGATGTCCTTGTACTCAAAAACTCTTTCGACTGTGTGTAACCACTCCAAGAAATCTTCAGGATCAAGCTTGCCTTCAAATTTTGGAATTTCAACTTTGAAATCGTTTGAGTTAGCTTGAAACTGTGGAGTTTGGTTAGTCATTCTCAATGGTTCATCTCACTAGATGAATCAAGAGTATGGCTAAACACTTGTTCGTTCCCTTTCGAATCATATTGGAGTGGTTCTTCATTTTCTTGTTGCTTTTGCTTCAAATATGCATCAAGCAGTTTTTGGAGTTACATATTTTGAGCTTGAATTTCTTCATCTGTTCGTGCATCTCCTTGAATCTTTCTAGATAGAAACTCATTTTGCTCTATAAAAGCTTCAAATCCCTCTTCTAATGACATACTTGTAGAAGTCATGCTTGAACAAGGTGTGAAACTAATTTTGTGTTTGAAGGAGAATGGGTGAGTGATTTATGGAGGTGGAAGGGTATACTAGGTCGAGGTGAAACCTTTTCTCTAATACCAAATATGATGCATCCACCCAGGGTTCAAGCTAGGACTCAATTTAAGAGTGAAAGCTTAAAAACCAAGGGAGAATACAATCAAGGGAAAACCAAGAAAAGTGGCACGTAGTATGCAAGTTGTGAGGCAACAAACACGTGAGGGAGGAATGGAATTTAGAATCAAGGGATTCCAAATGAGAAACAAAAGGGAACTTGATGTATTTTGATGCATATCTCAAGGAAATGCTGAAACCAAGCTAAAAGCCACCAAGTACACAAAGCAAGCAACGAAAATCAACACGAAGAGGGGAGGCATAGTCATGCTTATTGGCATCGTGTGGCCGTGTGACTTTGCTGCCTAGCACGCCTAGCTTTGTTAAGTTTCACGGTTTGAGTTTGACTTTGTGTTCTTGGTGGAAGCCAGACCAAAGCGGATAGCCTTAGCTTTGGTTAAGCATGGTAATGGATGTAAAAACGTTATAAAAGCATGGAATGGAAAGAGAATCAAAGATATGATTCACTAACTCAAAACTAAGCTAGCAAACTCTCCTTTACTCTCTTTGAATCTTGAGAATGAGCACCGAATTGGATAGAACTAAACTCAATGTTTCGATATAGAAACAGCACCAAACACAAGTTTAGGGCCCTTAAAGTATGATTAAGACATAAAAACACCACTTAATCAAGTTTAAGACTACACTTGAACACCACCTTAACCGGTCTAGTTAAGGATAAGCAAGTTTAGTATTTGAGAGGAAACTAGAGCAAAGTTCTCAATTATGATTTTTATTCAAAGTTGGAATATGATCCTTTTCCTTGGTGGTGTACATGCTTTATATAATCCAAGCAAGCAAGTTAAAACACACCTAGAGCTTGCCATACTAGAAAGGAAAGGGGTTAATTAAGCTAATACAACCGGTTAGAGCTAATTGAATACAAAGCTTGCTTAAACTAATCTAAATACATCAAAAGCATATAGTAAAGCAATGCTAATGTTTATTACACATTAATCTACTCTTACTTAAGCTTAAAACATGCTGAATTCTGGCTTGAATCTCATTGGTCAACCGAAAAGTGAAGATTGCTTTTTGTCTAGCCAATAACATATAAGAGACAACTCTTTTTGCTACTTTCTCTTCATTGGTCAACCTTACCAAGGTTGCATCCCATCATTGGCTGCCTAGGGACGCGATCCAAGCCTTGAAGAGTGTGCCAATCAGCTTGCAAGTGATAAAACCCATGTTTGAACCAAATTGAACCGGTTTGGGTGAACCGGGTTCACGCACATGTTTTTGCCCGATTTTTGGACTTGGTCTAAGCTTATCAAAAGTGAGTATGATTTGGTTTTCAAGGCATGGGGGGTAATTGTGGGATGTTTATACCCCCCCCAAAGAAGTCAAGGTTATAACATGTTTAAGTAGGGTAATTTGTCTCAAACATTTAACCGCACAAATTAAAGGCCAATATGACCAGTTTGACAAAAGGCCTTGATCTGCCATCCTCTTGTGGGTATGATTGAAACCTATGCTTGGACCTGAAAGTAGACATCATGTGGATTCCAAAAATGTAAAAATTCAAGACGTAAGCCACAATATAGCTTAAGTTATAAAGTAAACAAAACGGTGTATATTTTGCACCTGCTGGGCAGTTTGGACACCTTGGGTTTGTTTACTAAATTGAGTGGGTAAATGAAGTCTAAATGGGATTAAACTAGATTTGGTGTAAAGATGACTTCCTGAACTTCAATCCCAATGAAAAATATCAGACTTGGACCTTAAGGAGGCCTTAACCCTTGCCCTGCACGCAACAACGAGTTTACGGCTGGAATTAACCCTTGCCCTGCAGTTTCAATACTTAAACAAAATTTTGATGAGTTATTCATCCTTTAAGCAACATATTGAGATTACGTAGTTGATTTGCTTCTTTTTAAGTCAAGGGTATGGAAGGATCTCCATCACAAGGAGTATGTATTCAAGAATCCATCATGCATCACCTTTCTATCATACAACCATGGCCTACCCAACAATACATGACATGCATCCATGGTGATAATATCAAACAAAAGCTGATCTTGGTAACTCTTACCAACGGAAAGAGAAATGAGGCACCATGAGTTGACTTGAAGTCCTTTGCTTTGATTCAACCATTGTACGCTATATGGATGGGGATGGGTCGTAGCTTGCAGGCTTAGTTTCTCAATCATGCTAAGAGAAACTACGTTAGCATAGCTCCCACCGTCAACAATCAAGGAGCAAACCTTGTCTTAAACCATGCACCTTGTATGCAAAATGTTCTCTCTTTGTTCGTCCTTTGCACCTTTGTAGCCATTCAAGACTCTCCACAAAACTAACATTTCACCCTGATTAGCTTCTTCTTCAACATCTTCTTCACTTTCCTCAAGGTTTTCTTCAATTTCACCTTCAAATTCTTCTTCCTTCTCTTGCTCATCCACGACTCTCCATTCGGCCAAAGTGATCACCTTACTGTTAGGGCATTCCAAGGCTACATGGCCTAGCCCTTGGCACTTGAAACATCTTCTAGTGCTAATGTGATTAGGATTACGTCGAATTGGGGGTGCAAGAGCTTTTTGTGGAGTTGGGTTTTTTGTGGACTGAAGGGGAAAGGATTTTGTGGCTTGCGAATAGGATTGGAACTCCCCTTGTTAAAAGGTTGCTTCCCGTTCAAAGGACGTGTGTTTTGAGGCTTAAAGGGTGGCGTTGCCTTCTTTTGGTACTCCACTTTATGTGCCAGGACACAAACATCATCAAGAGAAGTATATGATTGCAATTCAACCACATAGGAGCTTTTTGTGGAGTTGGGTTTTTTTGTGGATTGAAGGGGAAAGGATTTTGTGGCTTGGGAATAGGATTGGAAATCCCCTCGTTAAAAGGTTGGTTTCAGTTCAAAGGACATGAGTTTTGAGGCTTAAAGGGTGGCGTTGCCTTCTTTTGCTGCTCCACTTTATGTGCTAAGACACAAACATCATCAAGAGAAGTATATGATTGCAATTCAACCACATTACAGTGCCTAGGATCAAGCCCTGCCAAGTACCTTACTATGGTTTGTTCTTCTGGCTCTTGAATATCATACTTAATAAGCAACTTCTCAAACTCTCGTGTATATTCTTCAACACTCATAGTACCTAAGGTAAGGTTATGAAGTTGAGAATAGCAATCTTAGACATAAGTTGGTGGTAGAAAACGAGCCTTGAGTTTAGATTTCATTTTGTCCTATGTACGGATTCTTGATTTCCTTTCTCTTAGCCGTTTTGAACTCAAATTAGTCCAACACATAGGTGCATACTTTCTAAGTCTTCAGGCTACTAATTTAACCTTGGTATCATCAGGAACATCTTTATATTCAAAGCCTCTCTCAACTGTACGTAACCAATCAAGGAATTCCTCATTATCAAGCTTACCTTCAAATTTAGTAACTTCCACTCTGAAGTCATTAGAATATGCTTGAAACCGTGGCTCTCCTCTAACCATTCTAGTTGGTTCTTCCTCACTTGAAGAGTCAACTTCATGCCTGAAGACTTGTTCTTATCTTCTAGGTTTACATTGAAGGGTGTCTTCATTCAGCTTTTGTTTCTACTTCAAGATCAAACCTAATTGTTTCCTCAACTACTCATTTTGTGGTTGAGCTTCTTGATTCCTTTGTGAGTCCTCTCAGATATTGCTGCCCAAGAACTCATTCTCTTTCATCAATGCTTGGAACCTCTCTTCCAAGGTCATGCTTGAACAAGGTCACTTAAACAAGTACAACAATTCAGAATGGGTACGGCGCGGACCTGCTTAAGGGCATGGGGTGACCGTGCTAAGGTTCTGCCAAGCACGCTTGAAAACAGCAAAATTTTTAAGTTTTGTGTTTTCACTCTAGCCGTGTATGAACTGAATTTGTGCTTGGATTTTTGAGTGAGATGGATTTCTGGAAGGGTGAGGGATGTAGCAGGCCTAAGAGAAACCAAGCTTTGATACCAAATATGATATAAAGCTTAATGAATTCAAGCTTACAATCAAGAATAATCAAAGATAATGCTACGGACTGAAATGGAGAACAAGAGCAAGCACGGTTTCACCTAGAATCCGTGACTGAAATGGAAAGTTTGGATAGAGGTAATCTTGCATTTTGGATACAGAAACACCCCAAAACCAAGGTTAGGGCCCCTAAGTTTGATTAGGATATAGAAAACCACCACTTAATCAATGTTAGGACTCACTTGGACACCACCTTAGGCGGCCTAGTTAAGGATGAGCAAGTTAGTGTTTTTGAAAGAAAGCTTCAAATGCTCTCTACCGTTTTTTTCATTCAAAATTTGAAGTGAGGGTCAACAATCTCCAAGAGCTTCTTTTGTTACACGCCTACTAAGGTCACTAGCAAGCAAGCATACACCTTACCTTAACCTCCTAGGGAGGAAAGGTATTAGATTAGCCTAAACTTCATAGTTATGACTAATCGGGTATAAAGCATACTTAAGACTAATCTTAGTACATCTAAATCAAAAAGGAAAGCAAAACAAATGTTCATTACAACTTAATAACTCATACTTAACCTTAATCAACCAGAATTCGAGTCAAGAGCATGTGCTTCAACCGTAAAGTTGCTTCCCTTTTTGGCTGACCAGTGAGAGTCGTGAGATAACTTCACTTGTAGCTTGCTTCCAATTAACTACTCGTCCAAAAGTTGCAGCCAATGATTATAGCTTAGGGACGCGTTCCATACATTGGATTGTGTGCCACTCTAGCTGAGGAGGAGTAAACCCACAGATGGAGGTAAATGAACCGTGCTCCTTTAAACTGGGTTCACAGGTGGATTTTGCTTTGCTGTTCAAACCTGAATTAACCTAAGTAAAATTGAGCATGATTTGGTTTTCTGGCCATGGGGGGGGGACCTTAGGGTGTGTACAAACCCCATATAAAGAAATAAAGGTTAAACCACGTTTTAGTGGGGTAATTCCACCTAAACATTCAACCATGCAGTTTTGAACCAAAACTGGCCAGTTAGACAAAACACCTTGATCTTCCACCTTCTTGCATGCAAGATTGGAAATGAATGCTTGGGCCTGCAAGTAGACATGGTAAGGATTCCAAAAATGTAAAAATATTATACTTTTACCATAATGTAGCTCAAGTATTGAGATGAACAAAGCCGGGCATTTTCTGGCCAAGCAACCCGGTTGTGACTGTTTCAGTTTCTTGGAAAATGTGAGCCATCCTTTAACCTTGGGACCTTGTGCTTGGACGTTCTGTACTTGGTACATCATGGACAAGGTCAGGCTAGGTAGGACTCCATCACCTAACCTCACAACCCGCACAAAAACCCCTTCCTAAAGGTATTCAAAGATGTTTTAAGTGTCAAGGTGATGGAGGTCCATCCATGAGCATGATCACTAGCCCTCAAGGAAGTCAAAGGGAGTCGCGTTTCATGAGTAAAGTCCAAGAAATTAGCTTTGCATGGCAAGACACATTTCAACCCAGCAATGGTTTCAGGCCTGTGGACAAATTCGATTTTGTGCACGTTATTTCTTAATCTTCCCAAGGGTATGATTTGGTTGTAGCAGGCCTAAGTTTACTTTTAAGATTTTTTCTTTCCAACAAGACCAGTTGCAAGTGATTTGGAGGGCATTTTGCTACCTCAAATCAGCTGTTGAAGTCAAGTGCTCAAAACTATCTCAGTTCTGCCCAGTTCTGGAAATGGGTTTGATTGGACGACCAAAGCTCCTCCACTTAGACTGAAACTTTTATGGATTGAAAGTACATTAAAAATATTATCAAGTGGCTATAAAAAAACTCAGCCAAATTGCACACTTGAGGAGCTGTTAACCAACAAATTAAGGGAGAAAATCCCTTTTACCCGGTTAAGGGCAGCGAGCTGTCATGTTGTTCTTTTTGAGGTGTTTTGCTCTTATCAAGGTCTAATCCACTTGCAAATGACTTCATTAGTGTACTTTGAAGCTGATTGAGGCCCCCCAAGCTTATGAAGTTGACAACTCATCCTCAATATCAACAATGAAGTGTTGTCAAGCCACGGTTCAATGTCTCCTTTTGTAGCTTGTTTTGGATTTCCGAAATGTACCTAGTTTAGCTTGCTACTTTGAATTTGTGCGATGGAGATCCCTCCATGCCCTTCATTTAAAAATAAGAAAATCAATTAGGTAATCTCAATATGCTACTTAAAGGATGAATAACTCACCCTAATTTTGTTTAAGTAATTAAACTGTAGGGCAAGAGTTAATTCCGGCAGCTCACCCGTTTTTGTGTGCTTAATTAATTAGGGCTCCTTAAGGTTTAAGTCTAGTATTTTTCATTGGGATTGAATTTCAGGAAGTCATCTTTCCAGCAAATCAAGTTTCATCCCATTTGGACTTCATTTACACATTCAAATTAGCAAATAAACCCAAGGTGTCCAAACTGGCCAGTAGGACCAGAATATCCACGGTTTTGTTCACTTCATAACTTAAGCTATATTGTGGCTTAAGTCTTGAACTTTTACATTTTTGGAATCCTCATGATGTCTACTTTCAAGTGCATGCATTAGTTTTTAATCATACCCACAAGAGGATGGGAGATCAAGGCCTTTTGTTAATCCGGTCAGATTGGGCTCCAATCTGTGCGGTTAAATGTTTAAGCCAACTTACCTTACTTAAACATGCTATAACCTTGATTTCTTTATGGCGGGGGGGGGGGGTTATACACATCCCAAAGTTACCGCCCATGCCCTGAAAACCAAATCATACTCACTTTTGATATGCTTAAACAAAGTCCAAAAACCGGCAAAAAAACTTGTGCGTGAGCCTGGTTCACTCAAACGGGTTCAATATAGCTCAAATGTGGGTTTTATCACTTGCAAGCTGATGGGCACAGTCTTCAAGGCTTGGCTCACGTCCCTAAGCATCCAATGATGGGCTGCAACCTTGGTAAGGTCGACCAATGAAGAGAAAGTAGCAAAAAGAGTTGTCTCTTGCATGCTATTGGCTAGACAAAAAGCAATCTGCACTTTTCGGCTGACCAATGAGATTCAAGATAGAATACAACATGTCTTAAGCTTAAATATGATTAGATTAATGTGCAATAAAAATTGGTATTGCTTTACTTTATGCTTTTGATGTATTTAGATTAGCTTTAGCAAGCTTTGTATTCAATTAGTTGTAACTGATTATGTTAGCTTAATTAACCCCTTTCCTTTCGAGTAAGGTAGGCTCTAGGTGTGTGTTAGCTTGCTTGATTGGCTCATAAATAGCATGTACACAGCTCCCCCCTTGCATCATATTCCAACATTGAATGAAAATCATAATTGAGAGCTTCGCTCTTATTTCCTCTCAAATACTAAACTTGCTTATCCTTAACTAGCACGGTTAAGGTGGTGTTCAAGTGTAGTCTTAAACTTGATTAAGTGGTGTTTCTGTATCTTAATCATAGTTTAAGGGCCCTAGACTTATGTTTGGTGGTATTTCTGTATCCAAACATTGAGTTTAGTTCTATCCTATTAGGTGTTCATTCTCAAGGATTCAAAGAGAGTAAAGGAGGGTTTTGCTAGCATAATTTTGAGTTAGTGAATCACAACTGTGATTCTCTTTGCATTGCATACTTTCATAACCTTTCTTACATCCATCTCCATGCTTAACCAAAGCTAAGGCTATCCCCTTTGGTCTAGCTTCCTTCACAAACACAAAGCCAAACTCAAACCATGAAACTTGATAAAGTTAGGCGTGCTAGGCAGCAAAGTGGCACGACCACACCATCCCCTTAAGCACGACCGTGCCTTCCCTTTTCGTGTTGATTTCACTTGCTTGCTTTGTGTACTTGGCGGCTTTTAGCTCGGTTTCATCATTTCCTTGAGACATACATCAAAATACGTCAAGTTCCCTTTTTGTTTCTCATTTAGAATCCCTTCATTCTAAATTCCATTCCTACCTCACGTGTTTGTTGCCTTACAACCAACATATTACGTGCCATTTTCCTTGGTTTTCCCTTGATTGTATTCTCCCTTGGTTTTTTATGTATATTTTTGGAGGTCAAACTCACAAAAACATAAACAATTGATTATCAAAAGAAATGAAGATGATGAGACCAAAATGCAAGGATGAAACACATGAAATACTTACTTCCACAAGCTTCAAACTCACAAGATTGAGAATAAAAAACCGAAAGCAAGAAAGAAAACAAGAGCTTGGATAATCAAGTGAACGTTCAAGGGATAATCCTAAGAGCCACCCTTGGAGAAACACTTGGGCAATCTCTTTAGATCAACTAGTTAAAGAATTTAATCACCTTCTAGTTGAGACAAAGAGACATGAAGACCCACTTGAGTTGCCAAGCTCAAGATACAACACTAGGATTTCAATGGGGAGAGAGTTTACAAACTCAAACTTTTCATATAATAAAAATATGATTACAAATGACTCTTTGGCTGCCTTTTAAAGACCCTCACATGGCTGCCTAAGGCCTCAATATGCAGCCAAGAGAAAACAAGTACACATAGGCATCAATTCAAGCATACCCTAGCTCTTACAAAGTCTAATCCTACTTGTGACACCTCACTAGAACTAATGATACCTTCAAATGAGGCGTCAACCCTCTAATGCTACTGTAAAAACTCAGGTTTAAGTCAATTTGCAGCAAAGGACAATTGAAAATCAAGAATTACATCACTTTGTACTACTAGCTAAAAACCGGTCCAAAGGGAAATAAAATCGTCCTTTCCGTTGGTTAATAGAAGCACAAGGAGGTGCTTTGGATGGGATTTGAACCCATGGAATGATAAATATTTACGTCCCCTTTCATGCCCTAAAATTTCATAAAGAATGGACTTAAGTTGCTGATCCAAAACTTCCTCAAATTCGGATTGTGCTTGATTCAGACATGCATTGCACAATTTGAAAGAACTGGTTGTTTGACTTAGCAAATGACCTCCAATTGACTCGTAATGGGTTTTTTTGGAAAGCTAAGATCTCAAGCTTTAAGGGGCTGGTACGTGGAGGAAATTTCCGCATCATTAGCTAGTCCAAAAAGAGTGAGAAAACCGGGCTAGTTTCTGGTCAAATCTGCCCACGTTCTATCCGAATGCTACATGGTGTTTCTAACCCAAGCATGCATGTTCTTGAATTCCTTGGAGCTTTCACTCTTAAATTGAGTCTTGGTTTCAACCCTTAGCAGATGCATCATCTTTTGTATCAGAGCAATGGTTTCACCTTGGCCTAGTATACCCTTCCACCTCCACAAATCACTCACCCATTCTCCTTCAAACACAAAATCAGTTTTACACCTTGTTCAAGCATGACTTCTCCAAGCATGTCATTGGAAGAAAGATTTGAAGCTTTGATGAAGCAAAATGAGTTTCTATCTAGAAAGATTCAAGAAGATGCACAAAATGATCAAGAAACTCAAGCTTAAAATAAGTACCTTCAAAAACAGCTTGATGCATATTTGAAGGAAAAGCAATAAGCCAATGAAGAACCACTCCAATTTGATTTCGAAGGGAGAGAACAAGTGTTTACCCATACTCTTGATTCATCTAGTGAGGATAAACTATTGAGAATGACTAACCAAACTCCACGGTTTCAAGCTAACTCCAACGATTTCGAAGTGGAAGTTCCAGAATTTGAAGGCAAGTTTGATCCTGAAGATTAGTTAGATTGGTTACTGATGTATCACCAAGGGAGAAGTCAAGTGAGAAGAAATCAGAAATGCAAGCAAGAAGTGAGAAGATGGCAAGCTTTGAAATCACAAACTAAATCTTGAACTTTGAGGGATAAATCCAAACTAACACAAATTCTTGGATACAGAATCACCACCAAGGCTTACGCTAGGGCCCTTACCAACCTCTTGGATATAGAATCACCACTAGGAAGAGGCTGTCTCTTGCCAGAAGACCACCCTACCTGACCAAAGGAAGAGATAAGCTAGAAGAGAGTTTGAGAGTTCAAAGGAGCTAAGGTTCAACTTCATTCAATAATTCATCAACAGTGTTCGTACAAGGTAGCATGAGGGCTTATATAACCCGTCACTAACACTAAACATCAGCTACAAATTCAAAATAGCAAGCTAAATAGGGTACAATTCAGAATTCAAAAACAAGCTACAAAAGGGTAGATGGAACCGTGGCTTGACCCATCTTCATTGTTGATCTTGAGGCTTAGGTGCTGACCTTGGGATCCTAGGAGACTTCAATCAATAGCTTGGCACTTCCTATATAGCCATTTGCAAGTGGATTAGACCTAGATAAGAGCAAAACACCTCAGAAAGAACAACATGTCAGCCCTTAACCGGGTAAAGGGAATTTTAACCCTTACTTTGTTGGTTAATAGCTCCACAAGTGTGTAATTTAGCTATGTTTTTTTTATGGGCACATGAAAATATTTTTAATGTACTTTCAAGCCATAAATTTTTTTGTTCAAGTGGGGGAGCTTTGGGCGTCCAAACAATCCCATTTCCAGAACCCAGGCAGAACTACAACAGTTTTGAGCGCTTGACTTTAACGGCTGATTTGAGGTAGCAAATGACCTCCAAATGACTTGCAAAAGGTCTTATTGGAAACAGAACTTCCTAAACTTAAACCTAAGCCTCCTGCAACGCAATCATACTCTTGGGAAGATCATGAAATGACGTGCACAAAATCAGGTTTGTGCACAGGCGTGAAACCGTGGCTGGGTAGAAATGGTTCTTGGCATGCAAAGCTGATTTCTTGGACTTTACTAAAGAAACACGACTCCGTTGGGCTCCCTTCAAGGGTTCTGATCATACTCATGGATGGACCTCCATCAATTACACACAGTCGAAAGAATTTTTGAGTACAAGGACATCCCAAAAGATAAGAAGGTAAAGTTGATTGGTTTAAGGCTTCGTAAGTATGCTTCTATTTGGTGGACTAACTTGTGTGCCAAAAGAGTAAGAGAAAGGAAGTCCAAAATCAGAACATGGGAAAAGATGAAGTCTAAGCTTAAAGCTAGGTTTCTTCCTCTGACCTATGTTCAACATTGCTACTCTCAACTCAATCGCTTGAACCAAGGTAACTTAAGTGTAAAAGAACACACTCGTGAATTTGAAAAGCTTGTGATTAAGTGTGATATTCAAGAAGCAGAAGGACAAAACATTGTTAGATGTTTTGGAGGTCTTGATCCTAGGTATGCTAATATTGTTGAATTGCAAGCTTACTCTTCCTTTGATGAGCTATGTGTGCTAGCTCACCAGGTGGAGCAGCAAAAGAAGGACAAACAGCTCGCAAGACATGAAAATCCAAAGCCCTCACCACATGATCAAACCGTGAACAAGGGAAGTTCTTCCTACATCCATAAGCCCATGGCACCCACTTTCCCTACTCCACAAAAAAGCTAAACTCCACAAAAGAACCTATCCCCTCAACCCACACAAAGACCCCTTCCTAAAGGAGTTCAAAGATGTTTTAAGTGCGAAGGCTTTGGACACTGAGCATCAGATTGTGCAATTCGAAGATATGTTACTCTAGCTGAATGGAAGGCAATAGAGGAGATTGAATCAGAAGATGAAAATGAAAAGCATGATGTAGATGACTTTGAGGAGATAGTGATTGAAGTAGATGAAGGAGAAATGCTCACTTTAAACGCTAACCATCCACTAAGAAGGAAGGAGCATCTCAACCTCCTTATCACTTTTCATGAACCACCAACCTTTTTCCCCACTCCACCCACACCCAAAACACTCAACCCAAATTTATGTCAAGCCATTTTAGAACCATTACCAAAAGCTCCTAATTGCAAATTAAAAGCATTTGAAGAAATGGTTCGAAACATGTTCAAGAAGTCCCCTATGAGCAACACTCAAATCAGCAAGGGGCATAAGAAAGAAAGAGTCCCTATGTGTAAAGGAGACTTATTTGAATGGTTGATTCTATTTCAACCATCTAAAGAAGCAAGAAGAGGAGGTAATTACCTAAACTGAATTATGGACAAATCCTTTTGAGCAAGGGGTGGATGATGGAGATCCCTTCATGCCCTTGATTTAAAGAGAAGCAAATCAATTAGGTAATCTCAATATGCTGCTTAAAGGATGAATAGCTCATGCTAATTTTGTTTAAGTAATGAAACTCCATGGCAAGGGTTAATTGCAGCAACTAACCCATTTTTGTCTAATATTTTTCATTGGGATTAAATTTCAGGGAATCAACTTTACACCAAATCAAGCTTCATCCCATTTGGACTTCATTTACCCATTCAAATTAGTAAATAAACTCAAGGTGTCCAAACTACCCAACCGGACCAGAGTATACACAGTTTTGTTCACTTCATAACTTAAGCTATATTGTGGCTTAAGTCTTGAATTTTTGCAATTTTTTAATCCTCACGATGTCTACTTTCAGGTCCAAGCATTAGTTTTCAATGATACCTACAAGAGGGTGGGAGGTCAAGGCCTTTTGTCAAACCGATCAGATTAGGCTCCAATCTGCACGGTTAAATGTTTAAGCCGAATTACTGTACTTAAACATGTTATAACCTTGATTTCTATATGGGTGGGGGGGTATACACATCCCAAAGTTACCGCCCATGGCCTGAAAACCAAATCATACTTACTTTTCATAAGCTTAAACCAAGTGCAAAAGCCTGCAAAAAAAACTTGTGCGTGAACGCGGTTCACTCAAACCGCTTCAATTTAGTTCAAACGTGGGTTTTATCACTTGCAAGATGAGTAGCACACTCGTCAAGGATTGGCTCACGTCCCTAGGCATCCAATGATGGGATGCAACGTTGGTAAGGTCAACCAATGAAGAGAAAGCAGCAAAAAGAGTTGTCGCTTGCATGTTGTTGGCTTGACAAAAAGCAATCTTCACTTTTCGGCTCACCAACGAGATTCAAGCCAGAATTCAGCATGTTTTAAGCTTAATTATGAGTAGATTAATGTGTAATAAACATTAGTATTGCTTTGCTTTATGCTTTGGATGTATTTAGATTAGCTTAAGCATGCTTTTTACTCAATTAGCTCTAACCGATTGTATTAGCTTAACTAACCCCTTTCCTTTCTAATAAGGCAAGCTCTAGGTGTATGTTAGCTTGCTTGCTTTGTTTCTTGGCTTATAAATAGCATGTACACAACTCCCCCCTTGCATCATATTCCAAATTTGAATGAAAATCAAAATTGAGAGCTTTGCTCTTGTTTCCTCTCGAATACTAAACTTGCTTATCCTTAACTAGGCTGGTTAAGGTGGTGTTCCAGTGTAGTCTTAAACTTGATTAAGTGGTGTTTCTATATCTTAGTCATAGTTTAAGGGCCCTAAACCTGTGTTCGGTGGTGTTTCTGTATCCAAACATTGAGTTTAGTTCTATCCAATTCGGTGTTCATTCTCATGGATTTAAAGAGAGTAAAGGAGGGTTTGCTAGCTTAATTTTGAGTAAGTGAATCATAACTTTGATTCTCTTTCCATTCCATACTTTGATAAACTTTTCTTACGCCCATTTCCATGCTTAATCAAAGCTAAGGCTATCCCCTTTGTTCTAGGTTACGTCACAAACACAAAGCCAAACTCAAACCGTGAAACATGACAAAGCCAGGTGTGCTACGCAGTACAGTGGCATGGCCACACCATGCCATTAAGCATGACCGTGCCTCCCCTTTTCGTGTTGATTTCACTGACTTACTTTGTGTACTTGGTGGCTTTCAGCTTGGTTTAAACCTTTCCTTGAGGCAGACATCAAAATACATCAAGTTCCTTTTGTTTCTCAATCCCTCGATTCTAAACTCCATTCCCGCCTCGCGTGTTTGTTGCCTCACAGCCAACATATTACATGTCACTTTCCTTGGTTTTCCCTTGATTGTATTCCCCATTGGTTTTTAAGCTTTCACTCTTAAATTGAGTCCCAGCTTGAACCCTAGGAGGATGCATCATATTTTGTATCAGAGCAAAGGTTTCACCTTGGCCTAGTATACCCTTCCACCTCCACAAGTCACTCACCCATTCTCCTTCAAACACAAAATCAGTTTTACACCTTGTTCAAGTATGACTTCGCCAAGCATGTCATTAGAAGAAAGATTTCAATCTTTGATGAAGCTAAATGAGTTTCTATCTAGAAAGATTCAAGAAGATGCACAAAAAGAGCAAGAAACTCAAGCTCAAAATAAGTACCTCCAAAAACAGCTTGATGTATATTTGATGCAAAAGTAACAAGCCAATGAAGAACCACTCTAATTTGATTTCGAAGGGAGAGAACAAGTGTTTAGCCACATTATTGATTCATATAGTGAGGATGAACCATTGAGAATGACTAACCAAACTCCACGGTTTCAACCTAACTCCAACGATTTTAAAGTTGAAGCTCTAGAATTTGAAGGCAAGCTTGATCATGAAGATTTCTTAGATTGGTTGCACATAGTTGAAGGAATTTTTGAGTATAAGGACATCCCAGAAGACAAGAAGGTAAAGTTGATTGCTTTAAGGCTTCGTAAGTATGCTTCTATTTGGTGGACTAACTTGTGTGCTAAAAGAGTAAGAGAAAGGAAGTCCAAAATTATAACTTGGGAAAAGATGAAGTCTTAGCCTAAAGCTCGGTTTCTTCCTCCTACCTATGTTCCAGATTGCTACTCTCAACTCCATCACTTGAACCAAGGTAACTTTAGTACAGAAGAATACACTCGTGAATTTGAAAAGCTTGTGATTAACTGCAATATTCGACAACCAGAAGAACAAACCATTGTTAAATACTTGGGAGGTCTTGATCCTAGTTATGCTAATATTGTTGAATTGTAAGCCTACTCTTCTTTTGATGATGCATATGTGCTAGCTCAAAAGGTGGAGTGGCAAAAGAAGGACAAACATCTCCCAAGACATGAAAATCCAAAGCCCTCACCACATGACCAAAATGTGAATGAGGGAAGCTCCTCCTACATCCGTAGGCCCACGACACCCACTTTCCCTACTCCACATAAAAGCCAAGCTCCACAAAAGAACCTATCCCCACAACCCACACAACGACCCCTTCTTGAAGGAGTCCAAAGACATTGTAAGTGCGAAGGCTTTAGTCACTTAGCATTTGATTGTACAAACCAAAGATATGTTACTCTAGCTGAATGGAAGGCAACATAGGAGATTGAATCAGAAGAAGAAAATGAAAAGCATGATGGAGATGACTTTGTGGAGATAGTGATTGAAGCAGATGTAGGAGAAATGCTCACTTTAAGCACTAACCATCCACCAAGAAGCATGGAGCATCTCAACCTTCTTATCACTTTTCACGAACCGCCAACCTTTTTCCCTACTCCACCCACACCCAAAACACTCAACCCAAATTTCTGTCAACCCATTTTAGAACCATTACCAAAAGCTCCTAATTCTGAATTAAGAGCATTTGAAGAAATGGCTCAAAGCTTGTTCAAGAAGTCCCCTACGAGCAACACTCAAACCAGCAGGGGGCATGAGAAGGAAAGAGTCCCAAAGTTCAAAGGAGACTTATTTGAATGGTTGATTCTATTTCTGCCATCCAACGAAGCAAGAAGAGGAGGTAATTAGCTAAACTGATTTGTTGACAAATCCTTTTTGACAAGGAGAGGACGATGGTGATCCCTCCATGCCTCTGATTTAAAAAGGAGCAAATCAATTAGGTAATCTCAATATGTTGCTTAAAGGATGAATACAACAACAACAAACTCCCAGAGTGGGTCCCGCTTTCGCAGGGTTTAAGTATGAATAACTCATCCTAATTTTGTTTAAGTAATGAAACTGCAGGGTAAGGGTTAACTCCAGCAGCTAACCATTTTTGTATCCTAATTTTCATTGGGATTGAAGTTTAGGAAGTCAGTTTTATACCATATCATGTTTCATCCCCTTTTGACTTCATTTTTGCATTCAAATTAGCAAATAAACCCAAGGTGTCCAAAGTGCCCAACCGGACCAGAATATACACGGTTTTGTTCACTTCATAACTTAAGTTATATTGTGGCTTAAGTCTTGAATTTTTACATTTTTGGAATCCTCATGATGTCTACTTTCAGGTCCAAGCATTAGCTTTAAAACATACCCTTAAGAGGGCGGAAGATCAAGGCCTTTGTAAAACTAGTCAGATTAGGCTCCAATCTATGCGGTTAAATGTTTAAGCGAAATTACCGTACTTAAACATGCTATAACCTTGATTTCTCTGTTGGGGGGTGGGGGTTATACACATCCCAAAGTTACCCCCATGGCCTGAAAACCAAATCATACTCAATTTGATAAGCTTAAACCAAGTCCAAAAACCAGCAAAAAAACCTGTGCGTGAACCTAGTTCACTTAAACCGTTTCAATTTAGTCCAAACGCGGGTTTTATCACTTGCAAGCTGATTGGCACACTCTTCAAGGCTTGGCTCATGTCCCTACACATCCAATGATTGGTTGCAACCTTGGTAAGGTGGACCAATGAACAGAAAGCAGCAAAAAGAGTTGTCTCTTGCATGCTATTGGGTAGACAAAAAGCAATCTTCACTTTTCGGCTAACCAATGAGAATCAAGTAAGAATTCAGCATCTTTTCAGCTTAATTATAAGTAGATTAATGTGTAATAAACACTAGTGTTGCTTTACTTTATGCTTTTGATGTATTTAGATTAGTTTAAGCAAGCTTTGTATTTAATTAGCTCTAACTGATTGTATTAGCTTAATTAACGCCTTTCCTTTCTAGTAAGGCATGCTCCAGGTGTGTGTTAGTTTGCTTACTTGCTTGCTTGGCTTATAAATAGGATGTACACCCCCCCTTGCATCATATTCCAACTTTGATTGAAAATGAGAATTGACAGCTTTGCTCTTGTTTCCACTCAAATACTAAAATTGCTTATCCTTAACGAGGCCGGTTAAGGTGGTATTCAAGTGTAGTCTTAAACTTGATTAAGTGATATTTCTGTATCTAAATCATAGTTTAAGGGCCCTAAACTTGTTTTTGGTGGTGTTTCTTGATCCAAACATTGAGTTTAGTTCTATCCAATTCGATGCGTATTCTCAAGGATTCAAAGAGATTAAAGGAGGGTTTGCTAGCTTAATTTTGAGTTAGTGAATCACAAATTTGATTCTCTTTCCATTCCATACTTTCATAACCTTTCTTACACCCATTTCCTTGCTCAACCAAAGCTGAGGCTATCCCCTTCGTTGTAGCTTCCTTCACAAATACAAAGCGAAAGTCAAACCGCGAAACTTGACAAAGCTAGGTGTGCTAGGCAGGAAAGTGTCACGACCACACCATGGCATTAAGCACGACCGTGCCTGCCCTTTTCATGTTGATTTCACTTGCTTGCTTTGTGTACTTGGTGGCTTTTAGCTTGGTTTCATTCTTTCTGATGCAGGTCAAGAGGCAATTCAAGACCCTCAACTAGACATAGTTAAGGACTTGTAATTCAGTCACCAAAAAAGCCTGTTCTATGAGGCAATGCAGTTCAGTTTTGAAGCAACAATGGGAAGATCTTTGCTTTGCTGGACACCCTAGCATCATTGCCAGCCAAACCAAGCCTTTTGAGGCTCATACAGCAGCCTTGGTTTCAGTTCAGTCAATAAAATCCACCTGCAGTCACAATTTTCAGGGTTATTTGTTCTTGCTTCCAGTAACTCAGTCATGCCAACGGGATTCCTTCCCTTTTGCATCAGTACCCTAACTCATTTATCAGCTCACATTCAGCTCGTAAATGATAAAGGTTACTTGAATTATTCCATGGAATTATTTCTGTTAACAGCAGTTCAGCAGCAGGTTAGCAGCAGCAACAACAGCAGTTTCTGAGAAGATTTTAGTCCTCTGACTTGGCAGTCCATTTTGGTCAATCTAAGGGCTTGGGGACGTGTCTAAATATTTATCCAACAAGGTCATGAAGTGGCAGAGTTAGCTCCCTCAGCTTTCGCTTTTAACCAGCCTTAAATTTCAAGAGATCCCCTTTGTCCACTGGATTTCAGTGTGTTTTTATCTACTGGCATGCTTGGCTAAGCTTGATGTAATCAGCAGCAAATCACACCTAAAGGCCAGCATTCGCAAGTACTTTGAAGCTCTTAAGGGTGGACACCCCAGTAATGGGTATAAGCAAGGGTTTAGGCATCAAGCATCCAGCCAGGTGCTGAATTAACCTATTGTTTTTTAGTTTTGATTTTTTGTTTTAAGCTACAATCAATTGTAACCGTTGATCTTTTGATTATGGATGAGTATATAAGGCTTGTTCTTTACTGTAACACTTAGATTATGTTGAATGAAAACTCCTTTTGCTGGTTTAAAGAAAATTCTCTCTCTAATATCTCTAACTTTAGCCTATTAAGGTGGTGTCTGAGAGTGGTTCTTTATCCAATTCTCCTGGTGCTACTGCTTTAAGGGGATTCATGGTGAATCTTTGTAGTTCTGGTTGGTGGAACTAGTTCCTTTATGCCAGTCCATATCTTCCATGTTGAGTTCCTAGCTGTTGATTCTTTCCAGTTTGCAGTTCAGCATACATCAGCTAGTATTGGAGGCTAACTTGATTCTTGGTGAGTTACTTCTGTTATCTTTTATTCTTTTCTTCCCTTAGCTTGTTCACTGGTTGTCCAAACACAAGAAAACCCTATCAAACCAAACACAATCCCAGCCATAAAGAACCTAGCTCCTCAAACAGCCACAACATTTTGATTTTCTCACCAAGCACCATGGCAGAAGGGGAACACACTTCTTCCTCACCACAACAACCTGTGAGAGTTCCTAGAGGTCTCTCTCTAGAACAGGATAATGAGCTTAGGAGAGACAGAGCTATTCTGGAAATGCAGGAAAACATCAAAACGCTTACAACTCAGATTCAACAACTTATCAATCATCCTAGAGGAAGAGAAAGGGGACCCCCTTAAGGCCCTCCTAGAGGTTCTAATTCCCCTCCTGACTCTCAATATGGTAGTGAATCTTCCACTAGAGATGCTCAGCCAAGGAGAAGGAGAATGCACAGGGATGACCTCAAGGACCATATAATAGAGGCCCCAGAATTTGTTAGAAGTTTAAAACTTAAAGATTACTTGGAATGGGTTCAGGCTTTGGAAAGAATCATAGAAATCAAGGGATACTATGGAGAAAAGGCTTTCAAGCTTGCTATTTTGAAGCTAAAATAGTATGCTTCACTGTGGTATGAGAACCTAAAAAGAACCAGGACATTAGAAGGTAAGCCTAAGCTCAAACCTTGGGTTAAACTAAAAGAGCACATGGACAAGAGGTACTTGCTAGCCACCTAAAAGCAAGAAATATATCTGAAAGTCACTTCCTTGCACCAAGGGAGTATGAAGGTTGAAGAATATATCAGGGAGTTTGAGTAGTTGCAGATCAGATATGCCTGGAGGGAAGAACCTAAACAAACCATTGTTAGGTTTCTCAAAGGCTTAATCTCTGCTACCTTGGAGAGGGTTGAACTGTAGCCTTTCTGGACATTTGAAAATGCCTGCAAGCTAGCTATTAAGGTAGAAAAATAGCTAAAATCCATAAGACCCTACTCTACTGCCCCTCCTAAACCTGTTGTGCCATTAAGTCCTTTCAATTCCTACAAACCAGACCTTACCACTAAAGATGACAAGGGAAAGGGAAAGGAGGTTGCTAGAGAGCTTCCTAAAAGCCAGAAGAAATGCTTCAAGAGCGATGGCTATGGCCGTTTTCAGGCAGATTGCCCCAACAGGAGGGTACTCACAATTAGAGAGACAGAAGAGCTAGATCACATGGAGGTAGAAGAGGATGAAGAGGAAGATTCTACTGAAGAAGGTGAAACCTCTTAGCTGCCACCTGAAGAAGGTGAGATGCTCATGATCAGAAGGGTCCTTCATGCTACTGAAACCACCCCTTATGCTAGCCAAAGAGAGCAGATATTCCACTCCAGATGCAAGGTAGCCAACAAGACCTGCAACCTAATTGTGGATGGGGGTAGCTGCACCAATGTGGCTTCCACTCACATGGTCAGCAAATCGAACCTGGCCACCACCAGCCACCCTAGACCGTATACCTTACTGTGGCTCAAAAAGGGAAATGAGATAATAGTTTTCAAACAAACCTTGGTTCCTGTTTCAATAGGGGAATATCAGGATGAGGTTCAATGTGATGTCTTACCAATGGATGCTTATCATTTGCTCCTAGGCAGACCCTGGCAGTTTGATAGAGATGTCATTAATTATAGCCAATCCATCACTTATTCCTTCAAACTGAGAGGCAGGAAGATGACATTGACCCCTTTACCCCCCAACCAAACACAAAAACCTGAAACTGGGAGGGTTGCACATAAAGAGAGTGCCTTACTTGTCAATGGGGGAAGAGTGGAAAGGGCTATCATTAAGGGCAAGCCTCTTTTTGCTGTACTGATGCTGGAGTGTGCTCCTAATTCAGCTACAATAGCCTTGCATCCTTTTGTTGAGCCTTTGATAGAGTAGTTCCAAGATGTTTTCCCCCTAGACCTACCTCCTGGGCTCCCTCCTAAAAGGGGAATAGAACACCCAATTGACCTACTCCCTAGAGTCCCCTTGCCGAACAAGCCTACCTACAGATGCAATCCTACTGAGAACAAGGGACTACAAAGGCAGGTTCAGGAACTGATTGATAGGGGTTATGTGAGGGAAAGCATGGGCCCATGTTCAGTCCCAACATTACTCATTCCAAAGAAAGATGGTACTTGGTGGATATGCATTGACAGCAACCCTGAAGGAAGTCCAAGGGAGTCGAGTTTCGTGAGTAAAGTCCAAGAAATCAGCTTTGCATGCCAAGACACATTTCAGCCCAACCACGATTTCAGGCCTGTGCACAAACCCGATTTTGTGCACATTATTTCTTGATCTTCCCAAGGTTATGATTGTGTCGCAGGAGGCCTAAGTCTAAGTTTACGATGTGTTCTTTCCAATAAGAGCTGTTGCAAGTCATTTAGAGGTCATTTCCTACCTCAAATCAGCCGTTGAAGTCAAGTGCTCAAAACTGTTTCAATTCTGCCCAGTTCTAGAAATGGGTCAATTTGCACATCTAAAGCTCCCCCATTTGGACTAAAACTTTTATGGCTTGAAATTACATTAAAAATATTATCAAAAGGTGATGGGGACCATCAAGACCAAGCCATGAATGAGCAACCAGCTGGCCTACATATCCATCAAGGCCCCAAGGAAGTCAAGAACATCCATGCCTTGGTCAAAAACACCTTGGAGCACTCGGATAGAATGTGGCCAGAATTGACCGAAAATTAGCCCGGTCTTGTGACCCTTTTGGGACTTGAAGGTGAGGGGATGATTGACTGCCTTGCCCCCTCTCCCTAAGCTTAGGATGTTAGGAATCTAATAAAACAAGTTGCAAAGGGTTTGAAGGTCATTTGGTTGGTCAAATAGCAAGATCATTCCAATGCTGCAGGGTAGGCGCTAATCCAGCACAGTCTGAAATGAAGGGAGGTTTGGACCACCAACTCACAGGCATGCTTTTTGAAATTTGAGGACATGAAAGGGACATAAATATTTATCAGGTCATAGTTCAAATCCCATCCAAAGCACCCCTTTGTGTTGGTTTTCTCTAGCCAAAACGATAAGAAAAACACCCTTGTAATCGGTTACTCACTATCCGGTATAAAGGGGATTCTTCCTTGGGTTTAGCTTTGCCCACTTGCTGAATTGACTCTTTTTGCTACATTCTAGGACCATTGTAAGCTTGATACCTCATTTACGATGCATTATGACCACTAATGAGGTAGATTAAGCTAGTAAGTGATCTGTTAACCTAGTAAGTGACCGATGGGATGTATTTTACTCTTCCCCACATGTACTAACTTATTTTTACTACCTAGGAAGGGGGAAACTCAGCCAAAGGAGAACAAAACCATCCTTGGCTTTCATTTGTAATCAACTTTTGAATATATGAACTTTATGAGTTAGAAAACTCTTTCCATTGAAACTCCCAGTGTTATATCTTGAGTTTGGCAACTCAGGTGGGTCTCTAGGTCTCTTTATCTCAACTAGAAGGTGATTCAATTCAGTCACTAGTTGATCTAAAGAGATTGCCCAAGTGTTCTCCAAGGATGTCTCTTAGGAGTATCCCTTGAAAGGTCACTTGATTATCCAAGCTCTTATTTCTCTTCTTTGCTTTCGGTTCTCATCACCTTCAAACCGAGTCTTCTCTTGAGTGTTCTTGTGAGTTGCGTCATGTTGACATAAATATACATCAAATGGCCACAAAAAAACTCAGCCAAATTACACACTTGAGGAGCTATTATCCAGCAAATTAAGGGGACAAAATCCCTTTAGCCGGTTAAGGCTGCCACGTTGTTCTCCTTGTAATGTTTTGCTCTTATCAACGTCTAGTCCACTTGCGAATGACTTGATTAGTGTACTTTGAAGCTGATTGAGGCCCCCCAAGCTTCCCATGTCGACAACTCATCCTCAAGATCAACAATGAAGTGTTGTCAAGCCACGATTCAATCTCTCCTTTTGTAGCTTGTTTTGGGTTTCCGAAATGTACCTAGCTTAGCTTGCTGTTTTGAATTTGTGGCTAATGTTTAGTGTCAATGAGGGATTATATAAGCCCCCAAGCTACCTTGTACAAGCACTTTTGCTTGAATATTGAATGAAGTTAAGCCTTAGCTCGTTTGAACTCTGAAACTCTCTTCTAGCTTATCTCTATCTTTGGGCGGGTAGGGTGCTGTTCTAGTAAGAGTCTTACCTTCTGCTTGGTGGTGATTCTATATCCAAGAGGTTGTTAAGGGCCCTTGCATAAGCCTTGGTGGTGAATCTGTATCCAAGGATTTGTGTTAGCTTTAGTTTATCCCAAAAAGTTCTAGTTTGAGTTTGTGATTTCAAAGCTTACTACTCTTCTCACTTGTTGCTTGCATTTCTGATTTCTTTTCACTTGAACTTCCCCCTTGGTGATACATCAACAAGGTGGGGACAACTATGATGAAAGCCAGCACTTGAACTCTTCAAGTGAGAAGGAGCCTTTTAGGAGGAAAAGAAGGAATGGGAGGAATGCTTCTAACTTTAGAGACATCAAGGTGGAGGTCCCGGAATTTCAAGGGAGACTGGATCCTGACGAGTTCTTGTAGTGGCTCCAAACCGTGGAGAGGATTTTCGATTACAAGGAAATCCAAGAAGAAAAGAAGGTGAAACTTGTTGCCCTTAGGCTCCATAAGTATGCTTCCCTTTTGTGGTCCAACTTATGTGCCAAAGGAGAAAGACAAGGGAAGGGGAAGATTCGGACGTGGGAGAAGATGAAGACTAAACTCAAGGCTCATTTCTTGCCACCCTCCTATCATCAAGACAACTACTCTTAACTCCATTCCCTAACTCAAGGTAATATGAGTGTTGAGGAGTACACTAGAGAATTTGAGAAGTTATTGATTAAGTGTGACCCTAGAGATGCCGAAGAGCAAACCATAGTAAGGTACTTAGGGGGACTTGATCCTAGGTATGCTAATGTGGTTTAGTTGCAACAATACACTACTTTTGATGTGGTGTGTGTTCTAGCCCACAAAGTGGAACAACAAAGAAAAACCAAGCTCTACAAAAAAGACCCTCCTAAACCTTTCCCTAAAGGCCAACTTTTCAATAAGGGGAGTTCTTACCCACCTCCTAAGCCCTCGATTCCTAGTCCCTTCACTCCACAAAACCCCCAAACCCTTGAAAGCAACCAAACCCCTTCAAATCAGCCTAAGCCCCCACCTATGAACAATAGGAGATGCTTCAAATGCCAAGGCCTATGTCACATATCCTCGAAATGTCCTAATAGGAGAATTATCTCCTTAGCTGAATGGGAGGCATGTAAGGAGGAAGAAGAGGATAAGGAAAAAGAAGTGTACTTCATGGAAGAACAAGAGGAGATCGTAGAGAAGGCGGATGAAGGAGAGTTACTTGTATTGAGGAGAGCCTTAAACAGCCAAATGGGAATCTTGGAAGAATAAAGGGAGAACATCTTATATATCAGATGCACCATCCAAGGCAGGGTTTGCTCTCTCATCATTGATGGGGGGAGTTAAGCAAATGTTACCTCCTCAAGCATGGTGGAGAAGCTTGGCCTTCAAGCTTCGGCCCATCCCCATCTTTATAACATCCAGTGGCTTAACCAAGGTAAAGGTTTACGAGTCAATTCGAGATGTTTGATTGCCTTTTCTATTAGCAAGAGTATCATGATGAGTTGTGGTGTGACATCATTCCCATGGATGCATGTCATCTTTTGTTGGGGAGACCATGGTTGTTCGACCGAAAGGTGATGCATGATGGCCATTTAAATACCTACACCTTTCATAAAGATGGGAAGAAGATCACCCTTGCCCCCTTAAGCCCTTCCCAACTCCACAAAAGTAAGCCACAAAAGAACAAAGACCATTCGAATTTACTCCACACCTTCGGTGAGCCCCTTCTTAAAGCATCTCATCATGAGTTCAAGGCCTTTCAATAGTGGATTCTCACCTCACTATGAGAATCTGAAGCGCCCCTACCCTCTGATCCCATAGCCATCTCACTCCTTAAATGCTTTGCCCATGTCTTTCCCGAAGAGATACCCTCCAGCCTACCCCCACAAAGGTTCATCCAACACCACATTGATCTCATTCCCGGACCCATACTTCCTAACAAACCGGCCTATAGAATGAACCCTACGTAGACCATGGAGGTCTAAAGGCAAGTGGAAGAATTGGTAACCAAAGAATTGGTGAGAGAAAGCCTTAGTCCATGTGCGGTACTGACCTTGTTAGTCCCAAAAGAAGGATGGGAGCATGCGAATGTGTGTAGATAGCCGGGCAATCAATAAGATAACCATCAAATATAGATGTCCTATCCCACGGCTTGAGGATATGGTTGATGAATTGCATGGCTCAAGTGTGTTCTCTAAGGCGGATTTGAGGAGTGCCTACTACCAAATTAGGATTAGAGAAGGGGATGAATGGAAGACGACTTTTAAAACAAAGGGAGGCTTGTACGAGTGGCTAGTCATGCCATTCGGATTATCTAATGCTCCAAGCACCTTTATGAGGCTCATGAATCAAGTATTTCGGCAATTAATTGGGAGATTTGTGGTGGTATACTTTGATGACATCTTGATCTAAGCAAGAGTGAAGAGGAGAACCAAGAGCATCTAACTCAAGTCATGGAGGTCCTTGAAAGGGAGAAGCTTTATGGTAACCTCAAGAAGAGTACATTCTTCACTTTTGCGGTCACTTTTGTTGGCTACATTGTCACTAGCCACGGCATCAAGGTGGATAAGAGCAAAGTTGAGGCCATTCGGACATGGCCTACTCCAAAGAGCATTTATGATGTGTAAAGTTTCCATGGGCTTGCCTCCTTCTATCGGAGGTTCATTAGAGATTTTAGCACTATCGTGGCCCCCATGACCGAGGTGATTGAAGGCACAACCTTCAAGTGGAGCCCCAAGGCTCAAGAAGCATTGGACACCATCAAGTCTAAGCTCACCGAAGCCCCAGTCCTAGCCATGCCATGCTTTGACAAGGTATTTGAAATTGAATGTGATGCATCCAGGGTTGGCATTGGACGATTACTCACTCAAGAAGGGCATCCCTTGGCCTTCTTTAACGAGAAACTTTGTGATTCAAGAAGGAAATATTCAACTTATGATGAAGAGTTCTACGCGATTGTGATAAGTCTAGAGCATTAGAGTCATTATTTGGTGAGCAGTGAGTTCATATTACATTCAGACCATGAGGCCTTGAAGTATATTCAAGGATAACACAAACTCAACTCATGGCATGCCAAATGGGTGGAGTTCCTTCAATCATTCCACTTCACCATCAAGCACAAATCCGGGAAGTTGAACTAAGGAGTCGATCCCTTGACAAGAAGACATTTACTTTTGTTCCAACTTAATGCATACATCCTTGGGTTTGAACATTTGAAGTAACTTTAAAAAGGTGATGAAGACTTTGGAGAGCTCTACAAGGATTGTAAACGGCACCCAAAGGGAGATTTCTTGATTCAGGATGGGTTCTTATTCAAGGGCCCTCGGCTTTTCATCCCTAAATGTGGAACTAGGGAGTTGCTCATTCGAGAGGTTCATAGAGGATCCTTGGCCGACCACTTTGGGGAGAACAAAACTCTACTCATGTCGAAAGAGGACTATTATTGGCCAAGAATAAGCAAGGATGTCCAAGATGTATTAAAAACATGTGCTACTTGCCAAGTAGCCAAGAGCCACTTGGTACCTGACGGCCTTCACATACCCTTGCCGTTTCCCACACTCCCATGGGAAGATGTGAGCATGGATTTCGTGCTAGGGCTACTAAAGACACAAAGGAGCAAAGACTTCATCTTTATGGTTATAGATCGCCTTTCGAAGATGGCACACTTCATCCGTAGTGCCAAGACAAATGATGCTACCCATATTACCGAGTTGTACTTCAAAGAAGTAATGAGGTTGCATGGCATTCCAAGGTAAATAGTTTCGGACCGTTATACCAAGTTCCTTAGCCATTTTTGGGTGACACTTTGGACGAAGATGGGCATAAAGCTCAAGTATAGCACTAATTGTCGTCCCCAAACGAATGGCCAAACCGAAGTCACTAACCAAACTTTGGGAACCCTTTTGAGAGTCTTGGTGAAATCCAATGTTAAGGCTTGGGATTTGCTCTTGACAGAAGCTGAATTTTCTCACAATAAGGCCCCAAGCAAGGCCACAAGTTTGTCTCCATTCACAGTTGTGTATGCAGTGGATCCTTTGAGTCCACTTGATCTTGTGCCAAGAGGGATGAATGAGAAGTCGAATGTGAAAGCTAGTAAGAGAGTGGAGGAGATTCAAAAAGTCCATCAGATGGTCAAGTCCAAGATTTAGAAGTTTAATGCATCCTATCAAGAACAAGCGAAGAAGCATAAGAAGAGAATGGTGTTCCATCCAGGGGACTTAGTTTGGATTCACTTAAAGAAGGAAAGATTTCCTTCCAAACGCAACAGCAAGCTAATGCAAAGGGCGGATGGTCGCTTTAAAGTTTTGGAAAGGATCAATGACAATGCATACAAGATCAACTTGCCCGATGACTATGGAGTTTCGGCCACTTTCAATGTAGCCGATTTAAGTCCCTACTTGGAAGATGAACGTCTAGACAATTATAAGGAAAATTCTTCTCAACAAGGGGAGGATGATGGAGTTCCATCCATGAGCATGATCACCATCCCTCAAGGAAGTCCAAGGGAGTCGAGTTTCATGAGTAAAGTCTAAGAAATCAGCTTTGCATGCCAAGACACATTTCAGCCCAGCCACAGTTTCAGGCCTGTGCGCAAACCTGGTTTTGTGCACGTTATTTCTTGATCTTCCCAAGTGTATGATTAGGTTATAGGAGACTTAAGTTTATGTTTAAGATGTTTTCTTTCCAATAAGACCAGTTGCAAGTCATTTGCTATCTCAAATTAGCCATTGAGGTCAAGTGCTGAAAACTGTTTTAGTTCTGCCTAGTTCTGGAAATGGGTCTGTTTGGATGCCCAAAGCTCCCCCACTTGGACTGAAACCTTTATGGATTGAAAGTACATTAAAAATATTATCAAGCTACCATAAAAAAACCTCATCCAAATTACACGCATGAGGAGCCATTAACCAGCAAATTAAACGAAGAAAATCCCTTTTACCCGGTTAAGGGCAGCCGGCTACCATGTTGTTCTTTTTCAGGTGTTTTGCTCTTATCAATTTCTAATCCACTTGCAAATGAATTTATTAGAGTCCTTTGAAGCTGATTGAGACCCCCCAAGCTTTCTAAGTCGACAACTCATCCTCAAGATCAACAATGAAGTGTTTTCAAGCCACGGTTCAATCTCTCCTTTTGTAGCTTGTTTTGGATTTCCAAAATGTACCTAGTTTAGCTTGCTATTTTTAATCTGTGGCTGATGTTTAGTGTTAGTGACGGATTATATAAGCTCCCAAACTGCCTTGTACGAACACTTTATCTTGAATGTTGAAAGAAGTTGAGCCTTACCTCCATTTAACTCTCAAACTCTGTTCTAACTTATCTCTATCTTTTGGCGGGTAGGGTGCTGTTCTAGCAAGAGTCTTAGCTTCTTCTTGGTGGTGTTTCTATATCGAAGAGGTTTTTGAGGGCCCTAGCATAAGCCTTGGTGGTGAATCTATATCCAAGGATTTGTGTTAGCCTCGATCTATCCCTCGGAGTTATAGTTTGAGTTTGTTATTTCAAAGCTTGCTACTCTTCTCACTTATTGCTTGCTTTTCTTATTTATTCTCACATGAACTTCCCCCTTGGTAATGCATCACAAGGCTTTGGCCACTTCGCATCAAATTGTACAAACTAAAGCTGTGTTACTCTAGCCGAATGGAAGGCAATAGAGGAGGAAATTGAAGAGCATGATGGAGATGATCTTGAGGAAATAGTGGCCGAGGCAGATGAAGGAGAAATGCTTACCTTAGACCCGCCATCCACCAAAAGGTAAGGAGCATCACAGCCTTCTTTTCCTTTCTTTTGTTGAACCACCAAAACTTTCCCCCACTCCACCAGCACCCAAAACACTTAAACAAAATTTCTGTCAACTCATTTCAGATCAGAACCGTCACTAAAAGCTCCTAATTCTAAATTAAGAGCATATGAGGAAGTGGTTCAAAGCATGTTCAAGGAGTCCCCCACATGCACCACTCAAATCAGCAAGGGGAATGCAAGGACAAGAGTCTCTAAGAACAACAAAGACTTATTTGAGTGGCTGATTTTATTTTAGCCAAACTTGATTAAAGATGGAGTTAATTACCTAAACTGATTTCTGGACAAATCTTTTTCAGCAAGGGGAGGATGATGGAGATCCCTCCATGCCCTTGAGTTAAAAGAAACAAATCAATTAGGTAATTTCATTTTGTTGCGTAAAGGATGAATAAATCATCGTTATTTTGTTTAAGACCTAAAACAGCAGGTCAGGGTTTGCTTCTAGCAGCAAACCCGATTTTTGAGAGCTTAACTACTTAACCCTATTTAAGATTTTAGTCTAATATTTTCTATTGGGATTGAATTTCAAGAAGTTAGCTTTCTAAAAAATCAATTTTTGTCCCATTTGGGCTTCATTTACCATCTCAAATTACCCAATAAACTCAACAAATACAAATTACCCAGTGTAACAAGATGGAGCGTGTGCTAATGGGTCGGAAGTAAATAACTTGAGTTTAGTTACAAATTTCCACTTTGATGAAGGATATGACTTGATATAAAGGCTAAGCCACCAATCGAGCCTAAGGATCCACCAAGAATTGCATAAAGGCAATGTCACCAACAACTCTATAAAGGATTCCACCCAAGACTCACCACGTTTGCAAAAAGGATAAAGAGAACTTAAGATTTTTGAGAGAGAATGAAAGCATAAGCTTCTTTGCATAAATATTCAACAACCTCTTCCACATCCGAAGGCTCCTCCTTATATAGGAGAGCTTCAAAAGGGTTCAAATCAGCAAAAACAAGGCCTTGGTCAACCATAAAGCAAAGAAGGGAACCAAAAAGCAAGAAACAAAAGCTAAAAAGTGCTTTTTACTTTATGTCAGCACTTTTCAGTTTACATGGGTCAACTTTAAAAGGCTATATCTCCTATGTTTGTTGGCCAAATGAGCTGCAAAAGTACTTGTTGGAAAGATATAGAAGTAAGCTTTCCAGATCCTCCTCTTGTAGGCAATTTGGATCACTATTTGGGGACAGATCATACAAAACGTAGAAGGTGGTATAGGCTGGGCAGAATCTGCAACATGTAGAAAAAGCCTTCACTTGACCCATGACCTATTGCTTTGGCCTAGAACTCTTTTTATGCCCTTTGAGCTGACATAATAAGGTTCCCAAAAAGTGGGTTTGCAGCAAATTAAACCCATTCTAATCTTGGTTAATTAAGCCCACAACACCGGATTAAAAACTGGGTAACCTTGCCATTAGAGTGCCACTTGCTGTTTTGACTTCTTTTATTAATTCCGAGGGTTTGACTTCATTTTGATGGCCCAAACCCTTTAGAAGGCCTCTTGACCTTCCCAAAATAGGTGCGTCACACATCCCAATGGTTCAGGATGAGTTTGGAATTGGAGTTCCAAAACCGCACAAGGGCCAAGTCCCCTTTGATGTAGCTTGTGAGCATGAAGGAGGAGTTGTGAGTCCTCTTGGACTTGTGTAGGCATGACATCCGTTTCATCCTCCCCTTCTTGAATGTGATTTGCCCACAAATCATCACCTTCTTCCCTATCTTCACGGTAGGGTGTGAGGTCACCCACGTTGAATGTGGAGGAAATACCCATGTCCCCGGGAAGCTCTATCTTGTAGGCATTGTCATTGATCCATTCAAGGACCTTAAATGGACCATCACTTCTTGGCATGAGCTTGTTCTTCCTTCTAGAGGGGAACCTTTCCTTTCTCAAGTGTATCCATACCAAGTCGCCAGGTTTGAAGGTAATAGCTTTGCGGTGCTTGTTGGCTCTAGCTTTGTACATCTCATTTGTTTTCTCAGTCTTGGCCCGAATTTCCTCATAAAGCTTATTCATCTCTTGGGCCCTCTCCTCGGCCTCATAGCTCACTCTAGACTCAAGTGGAAGTCGTGTGAGTTCTAGGGGAGTTAGAGGATTGATCCCATAACATGATTGAAAGGGAGAGTGGGCCGTAGCAAAACTAGGAGTCCGGTTGTATGCAAATTCAGCATGGGGAAGCTTGAGATCCCACTCCTTGATGCTTTTACTCACCAAACTTCTAAGCAAAGTAGCAAGAGTTTTGTTGGTGACTTCGGTTTGGCCATCGGTTTGAGGATGGTGAGAGGTACTATACAAGAGCTTAGTACCAAGGAGCCTCCATAAACATCTCCAAAAGTGGCTAAGAAACTTTGTGTCCTGGTCCGACACAATGCTCTTAGGGATGCCATGAAGCTTAACAACTTCTTTGAGGTAGAGGTGGGCTATGTAGGATGCATCATTCGTTTTCTCACATGGAATAAAGTGAGCCATTTTTTAGAAACGGTCCACCACCACCATAATAGAATCTTTACCTCTTTGAGTCCTTGGAAGAGCAACAATGAAATCCATGCTCACATCTTCCCATGGGCCATTAGGGATTGGCAAAGGAGTGTACAACCCTTGGTGGAATTGACTCTTGGCTTGTTGACAAATAGGGCACTTGGAGATTACCTCATGAACATCACCTCCCATTCTTGGCCAATAAAAGTGCTCCTTAAGCATGTCAATGGTCTTGTTGATCCCAAAATGACCGGCTAGACCACCACCATGAACTTCCTTGACAAGAAGCTTCCGGATTGGACCCTTTGGAATGCATAGCTTGTTGCCTTTGAATAAGAAGCCCTCTTGAAGAATATAAGGGCCTTACTTGTTGCCCTCTTGATCATTGAGGTAGGGCTTGAAATCCTCATCTTCTTTGTAGTGATCACGGATAAATTGGAAGCCAAGGACCCTTGCTTCCATCATGGCTAGTAGAGAATGCCACCTTGAAAGAGCATCCGCAACCACATTGGTACTCCCCTTCTTATGTTTGACCACAAATGAGAAACTTTGCATGAAATCAACCCATTTAGCATGCCTTGGATTGAGCTGGTGTTGGCTAGTCAAGTACTTCAAAGCCTCATGGTCCGAATGGAGTACAAATTGCTTTGGTCTTAAGTAATGAGACCAATGATCAAGAGCTCTCACCAATGCATAGAACTCCTTGTCATATGTTGAGTAGTTCTTCCTTGAACCGTTGAGCTTCTCACTAAAGTAGGCAATGGGGCGTAGATCTTGCATAAGGACAACCCCTATACCAACTCCACTTGCATCACATTCAACTTCAAAGAGCTTGTTGAAGTCGGGAAGGGCTAACATCGGGGCCTCACATAGCTTGGACTTGAGTTTCTCAAACGCACAATGGGCGGCCTTAGTCCACTCAAAAGAACCTTTCTTCATGCATTCGATGATGGGGGCCGTGAGGGTGCTAAACCCCTTGATGAATCTCCTATAAAAAGGTGCCAAGCCATGGAAACTCCTAACCTCGGTGATGATGGTGGGAGTTGGCCATGACTTGATAGCTTCCACTTTGCCTTGGTCCATGGAGATGCCATCACTAGAAACAACATACCCCAAAAAGGTGACTTGGGGTGTAAAGAACTTACACTTTTCAAGGTTGCCAAGGAGCTTTTGAGCTCTTAGAACCATGAAGACTTCTTCCAAGTGATGTAGATGATCTTTTTGATTCTTTGAATAAATAAGGATATCATCAAAGTAGACCACCACAAATTTCCCAATAAAAGGTCTCAAGACCTCATTCATTAATCTCATGAAAGTGCTAGGGGCATTAGAGAGTCCAAAGGGCATCACTAGCCACTCATAAAGCCCACCCTTGGTCTTGAAGGCCATTTTCCACTCATCACCTTCCCTCATGCGGATTTGGTGATATCCACTCCTTAGATCAATCTTGGAGAAGATGGAAGAGCCATGGAGCTCACCAAGCATGTCATCAAGTCTAGGTATGGGATACCTATACTTGATAGTAATGTTGTTGATGGCTCTACTATCCACACACATGCGGTAAGATCCATCCTGGGCACTAACAAAGCCGGGACCGAACAACGACTCATGCTCTTTTTCACATAACCTCTAGCCAAGAGCTCATCAACTTGCCTTTGAAGTTCTTTGGTCTCTTAAGGGTTGCATCTATAGGCCGCTTTGTTTGCAAGTGGGGCACCCGTAAGGAGGTCAATTTGGTGCTCAATGCCTCTAATTGGAGGGAGGTCGGGGGTTAGTTCTTGTGGGAAGACATCTTTGTATTGTGAGATGAGGGGGATGATTTTTGGATGTAAAGGAGTCACTTCCTCACTTTTGTTGCGTTCAAGCATGAGTAAAGCTAGGACTTGCTTACCCTTGCTCAAAGCTCTCTCAACCCGTGTTTCACTCAACATGCGGAGGTCTCTCTTTTTTCACTTCCCACCCCGGGTTTTGTTTTGTGGATTTGGTTTGGGGCTAATGGGTTTATGAATATCTTCTCTTTTTTAAGGACCAATGAATAAGTGTTCTTGGCAACATGTCTATAATATTGCCAAGGCCTACCCTAGAGTATATGACATGCACTCATGTGTACCACATCACAAAGCACATTATCTCTATATTTCTTACCAATTGAAAAAGAGATGACTGCTTGCTTAGTTACCTTAATGTCGCCTCCATCATTGAGCCATTTGAGAGAATAAGGCTTGGGATGTGAAATAGTGGGAGTGCTAAGCTTCTCAATAAGTGTGGTAGAGGCCACATTGGTGCAACTTCCTCCATCAATAATCAAGTTGCAAACCCTTTCTTGAATGGTGCATCGGGAGTGAAAGATCATGTCCCTTTGAGTCTTGTCATAAGGAGTGTCTTGGGTGTGTAAAACCCTCCTCAAGACAAGTAACTCACCTTCATCAACTTCATGTTGAGTCTCTTCTTCCATGGAGTCCGATTCTTCCTCATGAGCTTCCTCTTGAGTTCCCATCAATAGGGCATCTATTTCCTCAACTTCTTCGATGGTTATAACCCTTCGGTTGGGGCAATCATATTGGAAGTGACCATACCCTTGACATTTAGAGCACTTCTTGCCTTCAAGAGTCTTAGGCAATTCTTTGGGTGTAGGAAGTGCCACAGTTTTGCCCTTGTCGACCCGTGAAGTGCCCTTGGGTTTGGGAGGAAAGAAGGGCTTGAATGGGGGCTTTGAACTTACTTGCTCCCTTGGAAATGGCTTGGTGAAGATCTTCTTTTCTTTCTTCCTCTTTTCAACTTTGAGAGCTAGTTTGAAGACATCATCCAAGGTGAAATATGTTTAAAGTTCCACCTTCCTTGCAATAAGAGGGCTCAACCCATTGAGAAACCTAGCCACGGTTTGCTCTTGGGGCTCACGGATGCCTCCCCTCAATAGGAGTTGCTCAAATTCCCTCATGTACTCACCCACACTCATGTTGTGTTGCTTGAGTGAGAATAACCGGTTGTAGATGTCTTGCTTGTAGCTTTCGGGGAGAAATCTCTTGTTCATAAGAGACTTAAGCTTTTCCCAAGAATTGATCTTCCTTCTTCCTTCTCTAGCCCTTTGCTTCTTGACATTTTCAAACCACAAGGAGGCATACCCTATAAGTTTGAGGCTAGAAATCTTGAAGCTCTTCTCATCATCATAGCCTTTAGCTTCAAAGATTCGGTCCAAGGCTTGGACCCATTCAAGGAACTCATCGGGATCCAAGTTTCCATTGAACTCCGGGGGTTCCACTTTGATGTCCCTAAACTCATCCATAGGAGGTCTTCTACCTCCCCTTCTTGGATTGCTTCCCATGCTAGAGTCACTAGAGAAGCCATGTTCATCTTCATCATCAATAGGCTCTCGAGTCCCTTGGCCTCTTTGGAAGGCCATAAATTGGTTGGTCATTTCCTCAAGTTGCCTACTAAGTTGCTTCACACTTTGTTGCAAAGCTAGAACGGCATTGTCTTGCCTCATGATGTAAGCTTGTTCTAGGCTCATACCCCTTGGTACCCTTGCTTATTGGGGGGAACTAGTTGAGGGATCTTCTTCATTAGACATGGTGAAAGGTGGGAAAGGAGAAGAGGAGAGGCTAAGGTTCGGAAAGCAGGTGGCACGGTCGTGCTAGGGGGGCACGATGCAAGAACCAGCTGGGGAAGGGATGGCACGGTCGTGCAGGGTGGCACGGGGTGGTCGTGCCAATGTTCTGGAGGAGGAGGGGGTGGCACGGTCGTGCACCCCGTGCCACTTTTCGGTCACCTTGCACGGTTTGGGAGAAAGTGGATTTTGAGGGGGGGTTTGGTGGGGGTTTGTGTTTGGCCTTTTTGTGGGGGTTCTTTGAGGGTTAAAGGAGGTATTTTGGGGGAAAGGAAGTGTCGTTAAAGGAGTTTGTGAGTTTGACAAAGTGTTTGGCCAAGTGTATTTTTGTGGAGCTCAAACTAGAGAGATGTGTAGATTGGACCCGATTTTCATAACAAGGGTGAATGAAAACTGGGCAAGGATGAAACCAAAGCTAGGAAATGTGATATAAACTCAAGAACACCAACCTGGATTAGCTCTGATACCAACTGGAGCGTGTGCTAATGGGCCGGAAGTAAATTGCTTGAGTTTAGTTGCGAATTTTCACTTTGATGAAGGATATGACTTGATATAAAGGCTAAGCCACCAATCAAGCCTAAGCATCCACCAAGAATTGCATAAAGGCAATGCCACCAACAACTCTATAAAGGATTCCACACAAGACTCACCACCATTGCAAAAAGGACAAAGAGAACTTAAGATTTTTGAGAGAGAATGAAAGCATAAGCTTCTTTGCATAAATATTCAACAACCTCTTCCACATCCTAAGGCTCCTCCTTATATAGGAGAGCTTCACAAGGCTTCAAATCACCAAAAACAAGGCCTTGGTCGACCATAAAGCAAAGAAGGGAACCAAAAAGCAAGAAACAAAAGCTGAAAAGTGCTTTTTACTTTATGTCAGCACTTTTTAGTTTACATGGGTCAACTTTAAAAGGCTATATATCCTATGTTTGTTGGCCAAATGAGCTGAAAAAGTGCACTTGGAGGCAATGTGGATCACTTGTTTGGCAGATATCATGCAAAACGTGCAAGGTGGTACAGGCTGGGCAGAATCTGCAGCATGTGGAAAAAGCCTTCACTTGACCCATGACCTATTGCTTTGGCCTAGAACTCTTTTTATGCCCTTTTAGCTGACATAATAAGGTTCCCAAAAAGTGGGTTTCCAGCAAATTAAACCCATTCTAATCTTGGTTAATTAAGCCCAGAAAACCGGGTTAAAAACTGGGTAACCTTGTCGTTAGAGTGCCACTTGCTGTTTTGACGTCTTTTATTAATTCCGAGGGTTTGACTTCATTTTGGTGGCCCAAACCCTTTAGAAGGCCTCTTGATCTTCCCAAAATAGGTGCGTCACGCATCCCAATGGTTCGCGATGAGTTTGGAATTGGAGTTCCAAAACTGCACAAGGGCCAAGTCCCCTTTGATGTAGCTTGTGAGCATGAAGGAGAAGTTGTGAGTCCTCTTGGACTTGTGTAGGCATGACATCCGTTTCACAAGAATATACCCAATTTTGGGTATGTGATTTCTTAAGCTTAATGGTTGGATTTTTACCTTTTTGAAATCCCCAAGATGTCTAATTTCAGGTCCAAGCATTGAATTCTATTCATACCCAAAGGAAGTAAAGAGATCAAGTCATTTTGTCAAACCTGCCAGTTTTGGTCTAAGACTGCACGGTTAAATATTTTAGAAGAATTAACCTACGTAAACATGGTTTAACCTTGATTTATTTGTTAGGGGGGGTTGTACACACCCTAAGCTTTCCCCCTATGGGCTGAAAGCAAAATCATGCTCACTTTTGGTTGGGTTTACAGAAGTTAGAAAACCAGCTACAAAACTGCCATGAACCCAGTTCAACAGCACGGTTGAAGTTTTCCTTCTCCAAAGGGTTTACTGTCTCCATTGCTTAGTAGCACACATCCCCATCTGTCTAGAAGAGCCATAATCAAGCTGTAAAAGTAATTGGCCTTGAAAAGAACAACCAATGAGAAGCAAAGGCAGCAAAAGATGATCCTTAAAGCTCATTCGTTACCCGAAAAGGAGAAGTCACTTTACGGTTGGCCAATCTCTTTACTTTGCTGGATAAGCTGCTTGTATTAGGGCTAAATAAGCATGGTTATGTTGTGAACAACATTTATTAGCTTTGTTTAATGCTTTGGATGTAATTTGATTAAGTTAGAACAAGGTTAGTACACGATTAGCACTAACCGTGTGGATTAGCTTAATTAAAACTTTTCCTCCTTAGGAGAGTAAGGTCTAGGTGTGTGCTCGCTCAGATGGGTGCTTGATAGACTTATATTTAAGCATCTCATAAAATACATATCAGATTTTGAATCAAATCCAAGTTGAGGGCATTTGTGCTTTCGTGCTTTTGCACACTCAAACACTGAACTTGCTTGTCCTTAAGTGGGCCGATTAGGGTGGTGTTCAAGTGTAGTCTTAAAATTATTTAAGCGGTGTTTCTGTGTCTTAATCGAGTTTAGGGGCCCTAAACATTAGTTTGGTGGTGTTTCTGTATCCAAATAAGGGTTTAGTTTATCCTTCTACCATTGATTATCCCACGGGTTATGCATAAGCTTAGCTCGAATTTAGTTTCCTAAACCTCTAGTTCTTGAATTCTTGCTTGAGTATTCGTGTATTCAGTCAAAGATACATCAACTTTCGCTTCCTTTTCTCATTTAGAATCCCCTGATTCTAAACTCCATCCCTACCTCGCGTGTTTGTTGCCTCACAACCAGCATATTACGTGCCACTTTCCTCGATTTTTCCTTGATTGTATTCTCTCTTTGTTTTAAGCTTTCACTCTTGAATTGAGTTTTAGCTTAGACCTTCGGGAGGTACATCATATTTGGTATTAGAGCAAGTTCAGATCCTTGCCTGAGCTCTATGCCTCCCAAATTAATTCCAAACACATTGCCAAACACAAACCATAAAACTTGTTGTTTTCATCCGTGCTGGGCAGAAAAGCAGCACGGTGAACCCATGCCATCAAGCACGATCGTGCCAGCTCTGGTCTGTGTCGTTTCACTTGCTTAAGCCACGTAGTTCAAGCATGAGTGCTACAAGCATAACCCTGGAAGAGAGGTTTGAAACTTGGTTGAAACAAATTGAGTTTCTATCTGGAAAGATTCAAGAGGATGCAAACAAGAATTAGGAAACTCAAGCTCAAAATGAGTATCTTAGAAAACAACTTAGTGTTTATTTGAAGCAAACACAACAAGCCAATGGAGAACCACTCCAATCTGATTCTGAAAGACAAGAACAAGTGTTTAGCCATACTCTTGATTCATTTAGTGAGTATGAACCATTGAGGATGACTAGCCAAACCCCACGGACTCAAGCTAGTACAAACGATTTCAAGGTTGAAGTTCCAGAATTTGAAGGCAAGCTTGATCCTGAAGAGTTTTTGGATTGGTTACACACAGTTCAGAGAGTTTTTGAATACGACACAAGAAGGTGAAGCTGGTTATTTTAAGACTATGTAAGTATGCTTCTTTTTGGTGGACTAGTTTGTGTGCCAAACGAGTAAGAGAAAGGAAGTCCAAAATCAGAACGTGGGAAAAGATGAAATCTAAGCTTAAAGCTGGGTTTCTTCATCCTACCTATGTTTAAGATTGTTACTCGTTCATACCAAAAATGAGCTATTTTTGAGGTACTTTTACACCTGTTTTATGCTCGTTTTAGTCGTATTTTTAAGGTTCTTATTTGATTTTATTTTATTTTGCAGGTTTTAAATAAATGTGAAAAAATGACGAAAATGCGAGAAAAATAGTGAAAATGTCGAGAATTGAAGAACTGGTCCAAAATTCCACATAATGGAACCAAGAAATTACAACAGAACCGACCCACGTTGAGAAAACCCGGTTCACTAATAATCCCCTGCCCTTCTTAATTCACTCCCTCTCCTTTGATCCTTTCGGTTCTCAGAACTGAAGAACCACGATACCCTGAACTCTTCTCCATCTCCCTCATCATCTTCCCCATCTTCATCCCTCGTCTCTCACTTCTAGCACATCATCCTTATCCACCAACCACCCGCGTTTCACACTAGCTGTGCCACGATACCTCCTACGCTATTCACCATCTTCACCGTCCACGCAATCTTCAAATCGAAGGAACGAAAACCAAGTGGGTTCGCATATAAAGGGAGAACGATGCCCTTGAAGAGCTGGTTAGGAAATTTAGGCTAGGTAATTTAGGGCTAGTTTAGGTTTAATTCTGTTTTAGGTTTAGTCTCGTTTAATTTCCTTTTTCTTGTTTTCGTATTCGAAATTAGGGTTAGTTTTCGAATTAGGTTTCGATTTTAGATACAATTGCAACCTTCGAATTCGCGTAATTAAGCTTTGATTTGGAATTTTCGTTCATGAAATGCAAGAGTTCTTGGGTTTTATTTGAGCAATTTGATTCGCATTTCCCCATCCCCTGTTCTGTTCTGTTTCGATTCTGCTAGACGGAGCAATAGCGATTCAGCCACTGATGGTATGGGCTGAGCTACAAAGCGAGGAGGCCTGGAATTCATTTTGTTAGCTTTGGTTTACTCCCGTTTCCCCAGTTCGAGCTCTGTTACAGACAAAAGGATGGCGCCCCTGTGCTGATGTCTGGGCAATGTTTCGATTTGATTTCAGTTCCTTAGCTTTTGTGTTAATTTTACAAGTTACTGTTGATAGTTGAATGATGAAGTTTTGGATTTAGTTTGGTTTATGCTCTGTTTTGGATTTTGAATGGTTTTGGTAGTTGATTAAGGTTGAATGCTTTCATTTAGTAGTCGTTCATGCTTACTTATTGTTAAACTCTTTGGTTTTGGGTAGTGTTGAATGATAAGGTTGCTTGATTCATATTAGTAGAATGCTTAAGTTTAGTTCATTTGAATTCCTTTAATTTACACGCCTATGTTTCATTTATTTGAGTGCTTAGGTTTAGTTCGTGTAAGTTCATTAATTTAAATTGCTCGCTTTGTTCAATTGAGAGTTTCATGATCGTTTAGTTGATTTAGGATGTTAGATTGCTTTAAATAATATCACTTAGTTTAGTTAATTAGTTAAATCATTTTGTTATAAATGATCGTAATCTCAACGTCGTCCCTGTGCATCGACCCTCAAAGTACTACGATGGCAATCGTGTGCTTGAGGTTTTCTCTTTTCTTTAGTTTATTTTTCCACCCCCTCAAAAATCATCCAACAATTTTGACGCCGTTGCCGGGGACGGTAGCATGAGAGTTGGTCATCTTTTCGTTTTCATAGCTACTTTGTTTCGTATTTTGTTTTGTTGATTTCATTAGTAGTTGTGAGTTGATTAATTAGTTGTTGTCATTTGCTTTGGTTGATTTCTCTAATTTTGGTATCAATCGTTACATAGTTTAATCATTTTTTTTTAAATCCCAAAAATCCAAAAACATTTGAAAAACCTTCAAAAATCACCAAAAAAAAGAAAAAATCATAAAGCCCCAAAAACATTTGAAAAACTTGACAATCCTCCCCCAAAAAAATCAAAAATCCTAAAAAAAAATTCAAAAATCCCAAAAAAGTGGAAAAGCCTAAAAATCCAAAAACATTTGAAAAATTTGAAAACCACTAAAAATTGAAAAACTTTTGAAAAACTTTAAAATTTCCAAAACGTCAGTTTTCAATTTCCCGCAATTTGAGCGTGAACCTTTTTGGAATTATTTTTCAAGGCTTAATGATTATCGTGCTCAACTGAATCATTATTTTAAAAAATGAAAAATTTGTGGGGTCATTGTTCAGGGTCTAAATGTTGAGTCAATGAGTTATATTGAATCACTTTGTTCTAGAGGCTTAATAGAATTGTTATCTAAAACTCGCAATGAGTCTAGGATTTCTTTGAAAAATTAGCTTGGGAAACCTATGCTTTTGAACAAGCTAACGAGTCTTTTAGATAGCCGACTCATAGAGAGTATGATTTTTATGTTAATTCTTACCCTTCAGATCACTTTATGAATTCCTATGACTCATGTAACTCCTATATGCCTCCTGTTTTGTGCGCTTATTGTGAATCTCCTTATCATAATGCTTATATTTGTCCTTATCGTGGTTACATTGATGTTACATGTGCAAGTTTTGAAAAGAAAATCAATAATATGACTGATCAAATGATAGAGACTATGAAATTGAGAATTGCTAAATATTCTTAATGTTTTGTCCAAAATAAAGAGAATTCTAGTGAGATTGATTCTAGTTTAGGATCTCCTAAACCTGACATTAATCTCTATGATGCTTTTGAACCTTCTTATTCTGCTAGGCCTGATTTGAATGAAAACATGCCTTTGCGTAGTCCAGGTTAAGAGAGTGACCTCTCTAAGTCTCTATTAACAGACCTTGCACCCTGCACTAGCTCACCCAAAAATGTCACTGAAGATATCTTAGTCGACCAACCCACCACTTTGAACGACTTTCGTGGAACTGGGTAAACAATCTGACCTTGATAGTGAACTGGATATTAGCATCACACCTGCAATTGAGCTTCATGATTTAGATGATTCAAAAGATATTTCACAGGAGTTACATGATGAGACACCTGAACTCACTATGTTGGACTTTGATGATGATATTCTTTGTGTAGAATATGAATCTTTTTCATATGTGTTTGATGTTACCAAAGGTCTTGATGTGGGTTTTCATGTTGAATTTGAATCGTTCTCTTTTGATCCCATCATTCCTGACCTTCTGTTTAAATTAGAAGATAATATTTTGCATGTAGAATATGAATCTTTTTCATGTGAATTCGAGACCCATGGAAGTTCTAATGATGGTTTTTGTGCTGATTATGAGTCATTTTCTTTTGATTCCGTCGAAACTGACTTCCTTTTTTACTATTGCAAGCCTGATTATGTTGAGTTTGAGATCATTGTTACTAAGAACTTTACTGTAGGCCGGACTCCTATGAACACTAGACTAAACAGACTTGTGAAATTTGCATCCTCCATTTTGCCTAGACTATTCGTTCATGCTAATATACTTTCTAGGCCAATAACCTCAATATTGGCTCATTCTGAGTATGTTTATTTCCTTCTAGATTGGGCCCAACTGTTTGATAAGTTTAAACGGGCTCTTACTTGTGCTGAATTGACAGGGTGGATAGACTCTTTATGGTTCCAACTCTTTGCTTCTTTTTGTTTCCATCTTCTTGAGAGTTGGACTTCGTTATATGATAAGCTGCTACGTGCTTTAATGGGTTTTGATTTGAATAACACCTTGTGATTTGTAATGGAGTGGCTGATGCTCCATGGAACTCATCAAAGTGACGCATAGCCTAGGTGTACTTCAACACTTAACCTAGTATGATCGTTCCACTCTCTTCTCTTTTCTTTTCTTTTTCATTTCTTTTCTTTTTTGTAATTAGTTGTAAATATTTAGGATTGTAAATATGCGTGTTTCCTTTGATTTTAGTTTTGATTTTCATTTTGCATTTTGCTGTTGTTTTTCATTTTCCTCGTGTCCTAGTTGTATATATTTCAGGTTTTACGGTTGTTTAGTTTATGAGCTTGCTTTTTATCGCCTTAATTCCCACATTGAGGACATTGTGAAGTTTTGGTGTGCAGGTGAGGTGCTCATTTTTGAAATTATTTGAGGATTTTCGTTGTTTTTGGGAACGTTTCTACTATTTCTGATTAGTTTGAATCTCCTGTTCTTTGGTTATTAGCTTGTATATAAGTGAGATGTGCGTGAAAAGTCTCTGACATCAAATATGATATTCTAAGCCTTAATTCTAATTCTAGTTGTTCATTATAGGTTTTGTAAATCTAGTTCTTGTTTATTCCTTCATCATTATCTTTAGGTCTTAGGTTTCCATGAATGATTCTCCCACTAGCTGTGACATGATTCCTTTGAAAAAAAATTGTATTATAAATAAAGATAGAATAAACTTTGGAATGACAAGTATCCGTTTGAGGCATGCGCTACTGGGCGTTACCCTTTGAGGGACGTGCTACTCGGTGATTCCCTTTGAGGCAATATTGCTACTGGGAAAGCTTGCTTCCAAAATTAGCACGAGAATAATGTAGTTGTGTCAGCTAAGTGGGATCGAGTCCAATTCTGGTCAACCTAAGCCCTGGGATGATGATACACTCGCACACGAGCACCCGGATAGATTCAACATCTTGATGATCAATGGGGTGAAAAATTAGTGCTCTGATGTCATTTAGGAGGTAAAGGGCCTTAAAGTACATGTTATGCATATACAGGTTAATAATTGAGCAAATGGGTGATTTACCTGATTAGAATTTGTACATATTTTCCCCAAATTTTGTACATATTAGGTTTGAGAAAAACCCAAAAGATTTTTCTTGATTTTTGAAATAATTTTGTGGGTATTTCACTTTGAAACCGTCACGAGACCTCACTCGTCCGCTTGGGAGTCCAAGGGATTTAAAGGGCTTTTTGCATACGCTAAATGCAACCGTAATTCCTACGACAGTGAGTTAGGATTTTCTTCCCTTATTTAGATTTTTTCATTTAGTTAGTCAAGTTTATTTTACTCGAGGACGAGCAAAATCTTGGTGTGGGAGTATTTGTTCGTACCAAAAATGAGCTATGTTTAAGGTACTTTTATGCCTATTTTATGTTCGTTTTAATTGTACTTTTAAGGGTTTTATTTGATTTTATTTTATTTTGCAGGTTTTTAGTAAATGTGAAAAAATGGCGACAAATGCGAGAAAAATAGTGAAAATGTCGGCAATTGAAGAACTGGTCCAAAATTCCACAGAATGGGCCCCAGAAATTACAAGAGAATCGACCCACGTTAAGAAAACCCAGTTCACTAATAACCCGTTTTCCTTCTTAGTTCACTCTCTCTCTCCTTCGTTCTTTTCAGTTCTCAGAACCGAAACCTAGAACCCCGATACCCTGAACTCTTCTCCATCTCCCTCATCATCTTCCCCATCTTCATCCCTTGTCTCTCTCTTCCAGCACATCATCCTCATCCACCAACCACCTGCGCTTCACGCTAGTTGTGCCACAATACCTCCTGCACTGTTCACCATCTTCACCGTCCACACAGTCTTCAAATCGAAGGGACGAAAACCAAGTGGGTTCGGGTATAAAGGGAGAACGACGCCATTGAAGTGTTGGTTAGGTAATTTAGGGTTAGTTTAGGTTTAATTCCATTTTAGGTTTAGTCTGGTTTAATTTCATTTTTCTTGTTTTCGTATTCGAAATTAGGGTAACTTTTCGAATTAGGTTTCGATTTTAGTTACAATTGCAGCCTTCGAATTTGCGTAATTAAGCTTTGATTTAGAATTTTCGTTCATGAATTGCAAGAGTTTTTGGGTTTTATTTGAGCAATTTGATTCGCATTTCCCCCTCCCCTGTTCTGTTCTGTTTTAATTCTGCTAGACTGAGCAATGGTGATTCAGCCACTGATGGTATGGGCTGAGCTGCAAAGCGAGGAGGCCCAAAATTCATTTTGTTAGCTTCGGTTTACTCCCCTTTCCCCAGTTTGAGCTCTGTTCCAGACAAAAGGATGGCGCCCCTGTGCTGAAGTCTGGGAAATGTTTCGATTTGATTTCAGTTCCTTTGCTTTTGTGTTAATTTTGCAAGTTACTGTTGATAGTTGAATGATGATGTTTTGGATTTAGTTCTGTTTATGCTCTGTTTTGGATTTTGAATGATTTTGGTAGTTGATTAAGGTTGAATGCTTTGAATTAGTAGTCGTTTATGCTTACTTCGTATTGCTAAACTCTTTGGTTTTGGGCAGTTTTGAAGTATAAGGTGGCTTGATTCATATTAGTAGAATGCTTAAGTTTAGTTCATTTGAATTCATTTAATTTACACCCCTATGTTTCGTTTAGTTGAGTGCTTAGGTTTAATACTTGTAAGTTCATTAATTTAAATTGCTTTCTTTGTTCAATTCAGAGTTTGATGATCTTTTAGTTGATTTAGGATGTTAGATTGCTTTAAATAATATCACTTAGTTTAGTTAATTAGTTAAATCGTTTTGTTATAAATGGCCGTAATCTCAACGTCGTCCCTGCAAATCGACCCTCAAAGTACTACGATGACAATCGTGTGCTTGAGGTTTTCTCTTTTCTTTTCTTTATTTTTCCACCACCTCAAAAACCACCTACATTACTCACAACTCCACCAGTTGAACAAAGGTAACTTGAGTGTAGAAGAATACACTCGTGAATTTGAAAAGCTTGTAATCAAGTGTGATTTGCAAGAACCAGAAGAGCAAGCAAGTGTTAGACGCTTGGGAGGTCTTGATCCTAGGTATGCTAATATTGTTGATTAGTGAGCTTACACTTCTTTTGATGAAGTTTGAATTCTTGCTCACAAGGTGGAGTAGCAAAAGAAGACCAAACAGCTCTCAAGACATGAAAAACGAAAGGCCTCACACATGAACAAACCTTGAACAAGGAGAGTTCATCTTCGACCACTAAACCCACGACATCCATTTCCCACGCTCCACAAAAAAGCCAAACACCACAAAAAGGCCTACCCCCACAACCTACACAGAAACCCCTTCCTAAAGGTGTTCAAAGATGTTTTAAGTGCCGAGGCTTTGGCCACTTAGCATCAGATTGTACAAACCGAAGACATGTTACTCTAGCCGAATGGAAGGCAATAGAGGAGGTTGAATCAGATGAGGAAATTGAAGAGCATGATGGAGATGATCTTGAGGAAATAGTGGTCGAGGTAGATGAAGGAGAAATGCTCACCTTAGACACCCACCATCCACCAAAAGGCAAGGAACATCGTAGCCTTCTTTTCTTATCTTTTGGTGAACCACCAAACCTTTCCCCCACACCACCCGCGCCCAAAACACTTAAACAAAATTTCTGTCAACTCATTTCAGATTAGAACCGTTAGTAAAAGCTCCTAATTTTGAATTAAGAGCATATGAGGATGTGGTTCAAAGCATGTTCAAGGAGTCCCCTACGTGCACGACTCAAATCAGCAAGGGGAATTCAAGGACAAGAGTCTCTAAGAGCAAGAGAGACTTATTTGAGTGGCTGATTTTATTGTAGCCAAACTTGATTCATGATGGAGGTAATTACCTAAACTGATTTGTGGACAAATCTTTTTCAACAAGGGGAGGATGATGAAGGTCCCTCCATGCCCTTGAGTTAAAAGAAGCAAATCAATTATGTAATTTCATTTTGCTGCCTAAAGGATGAATAAATCATCCTTATTTTGTTGAAGACCTAAAACAGCAGGTCAGGGTTTGCTTCCAACAGCAAACCCGATCTTTGAGAGCTTAATTACATAAACCTCTTTAAGGTTCAAGTCTAATATTTTGCATTAGGATTGAAGTTCAAGAAGTTAGCTTTCTAGAAAATCAAGATTTATCTATTTGGACTTCATTTACCATCTCAAATTGCCCAATAAACCCAAGGAATACAAACTACCCAGTCCAACCAGAATATACCCGGCTTTGGGTTTGTGATTTCTTAAGCTTAATAGTGGTTTAAGCCTTGGATTTTTACCTTTTTTGAATTCCCAAGATGTCTACTTTCATGTCCAGGCATTGAATTCCAATCATACCCAGATGAAGTAAAGAGATCAAGTCATTTTGTCAAACCTGCCAGTTTTGGTCCAAAACTGCACGGTTAAATGTTTTAGTAGAATTAACCTACTTCAACATGGTTTAACCTTGAGTTCTCTTTTGGGGGGGGGGGTTGTACACTCCCTAAGGGTTCCCCCCATGGCCTGAAAACAAAATCGTGCTCACTTTTTGGCTGGGTTTACAGAATTTAGAAAACCGTTCAGAAAACTGCCATTAACCCAGTTCAGCAGCAGGGTTGAAGTTTTCCTTCTCCAAAGGGTTTACTATCTCCATTGCTTAGTGGCACACGTCCCAAGCTATCTAGAAGAGCCATAATCATGCTGTAAAAGCAATTTTCCTTGAAAAGAACAACCAATAGGAAGCAAAGGCAGCAAAAGATGTTCCTTCAAGCTCATTGGTTAGCCGAAAAAGAGAAGTCACTTTACGGTTGGCCAATCTCTTTACTTTGCTAGATAAGCTGCTTGTAATAGGACTAAATAAGCATGGTTATGTGGTAACCATCATTTATTAGCTTTGTGTAATGCTTTGGATGTAATTTGGTTAAGTTAGAGCAAGGTTAGTACACGGTCAACACTAACCGTGTGGATTAGCTTAATTAATACCTTTCCTGCCTACGAGGGTAAGGTCTAGGTGTGTGCTAGCTTAGATGGGTGCGTGCTAGAGTTACATTTAAGCATTGTACACGACCCCTTGTAAAATACATATCAAATTTTGAATGGAACACAAGTTCAGAGCATTTGTGCTTTCACTTTTGTACACTCAAACACTAAACTTGCTTATCCTTAACTAGGTCGATAAGGGTGGTGTTCAAGTGTAGTCTTAAACTTCTTTATAATGCAGGTCAAGAGCCAATTCAAGACCCTCAACCAGAAACAGTCAAGGACAAGCAATTCAGTCACCAACAAAGCCTGTTCTAGTTGGCAATACAATTCAGTCTGGAAGAAACCTTGGGAAGATCTTTACTTTGCTATACACCCTAGCATCACGGCTAGCCAAACTAAGTCTTTTAAGGCTCATGCAGTCGCCTTAGCTTCAGTTCGGTCAATAAAATCGACCAACAGTTAGCATGTTCAAGGTTATTTATGCTTGCTTCTAGTAACTCAATCATGCCAAAAGGATTCCTTCCTTTTTGCATCAGTACCCTAACTCATTTATCAGCTCACATTCAACTCGTAAATGATAAATGTTACTTGAATTTTTCATGGAATTATTTTCTGTTAACAGCAGTTCAGCAACAGGTCAGCAGTAGTTTCTGAGAAGAATTTAGTCCTCTGACTTGGCAGTCCATTTTGGTCAATCTAAGGGCTTGGGGACGTGTCTAAATATTTATCCAAAAAGGTCCTAATGTTGCAGATTCATCTCCCTCAACCTCAGCTTTTAACCAGCATCTGAATGCCTGAAATTCCCTTTGTCCACTGGATTTCAGTGTGTTTATACCTGCTGGCAGGCTTGGCTAAGCTCGATGTAATCAGCAGAAAATCACACCTCAAGGCCATCATCAGCAAGTACTTTGAATCACTTAAGGGTTGACACCTCAGTAATAGAGATAAGCAGGGGTTTAGGTGTCAAACATCCAGCCAACTGCTGAATTAAGCTAGTGTTTTTCAATTTTGATTTGTTTGTTTTAGGTGAAATCATTTGTAACCGTTGATCTTTTGATTATGGCCTAGTATATAAGGCTTGTTCTTTGCTGTAACACTAAGATTGTGTTGAATGAAAACTCCTATTGCTGGTTTAAAGCAATTTGTCTCTCAAATCTCTCTAACTTTAGCCTATTAAGGTGGTGTTTGAGAGTGGTTCTTATCCTATTCTCCTGGTGCTAATGGTTCAAGGGGATTGGTGGTGAATCTCTTCAGTTTTGGTTGGTGGAATTAGTTCCTTTATGCCAGTCCATATCTTCCACGTTGAGTTGCTAGTTGCTGATTCATTCCAATTTGCAGTTCGTCATACATTAGCTGGTATCAGAGCCCAACTTGATTCTTGGTGAGTTGCTTTTGTATCCTTTGTTGTTTTCTTCCCCTAGCTTGCTCACTGGTTGTCCAAACACAAGAAACCCCTGTCAGACCAAACACAATCCTAGCCATAAAGAAACAAGCTCCTCAAACAGCCACAGCATCCTGATTTTCTTATGTAACACCATGACAGAAGGGGAACACACTTCTTCCTCACCACAACAACCTGTGACAGTTCCTAGAGGTATCTCTCTCGAATAGGATCATGAGCTTAGGAGAGATAGGGTTATTTTGGAAGTGTAAGAAAACATCAGAACCCTTATAACTCAGATTCAGCATCTTATGAATTATCCTAAAGGAAGAGAAAGGGGACCACCTCAAGACCCTCCTAGAGGTTCTGATTCCCCTTCTGTCTCTCAATATGGCAATGAATCTTTCACTTGAGATGCTTGGCAAAGGAGAAGGAGAATGCGCAGGGATGACCTCAAGGACCTTAGAATAGAGGCCCCTGAATTTGATGGGAGTCTAAAACCTGAGGATTACTTGGAATGGATTCAGGCTTTGGAAAGAATCATAGAAATAAAGGGATACTTTGGAGAAAAGGCTTTCAAGCTTGCTGTCTTGAAGCTAAATCAGCATGCTTCACCGTGGTATGAGAACCTGAAAAGAACCAGGGCATTGGAGCATAAGCCTAAGGTCAAAACTTGCGTGAAACTGAAAAAGCACATGGACAAGAGGTTCCTGCCAGCCAACTATAAGCAAGAGCTACATCTGAAAGTCACTTCATTGCACCAAGGGAGTATGAAGGTTGAAGAATATATCAGGGAATTTTAGCAGTTGGAGATCAGATGTGCCTTGAGGGAAGAACCTGAATAAACCATTGCTAGGTTTCTCAAAGGCTTAAACTCATCTATTTTGGAGAGGGTTGAACCGTAGCCTTTCAGGACATTTGAAGATGCTTACAAGCTAGCTGTTAAGGTAGAAAAACAGCTAAAATCTAGAAGACCCTACGCTACTGCCCCTCCTAAACCTGCTGTGCTAGTAAGACCTTTCAATTCCTACAAGCCAGACCTTACCCCTAAGGATGACAAGGGAAAGGGAAAGGAGGTTGTTAGAGAGCTTCCTAAAAACCAAAACAAATGATTCAAGTGCCATGGCTATGACCATTTTCGGGCAGATTGTCCCAATTGAAGGGTACTTATAATCAGAGAGATAGAAGAGCTAGATCACATAGAGATAGAAGAGGATGAAGAGGAAGATTTTGTTGAAGAAGGTGAAACCTCTTACCCTCCACGTGAAGAAGGTGAGATGCTCATGATTAGAAGGGTCCTTCATGCTACTGAAACCGTCCCTGATGCTAGCCAAAGAGAGCAGATATTCCACTCCAGATGCAAGGTAGCCAACAAGACCTGCAACTTGATTGTGGATAGGGGTACCTGCAACAATGTGGCTTCAACTGAGATGGTCAGCAAACTGAACGTAGCCACCATCAGCCACCCTAGACCCTATACCTTGCAGTGGCTCAAAAAGGGAAATGAGGTAGCAGTTTCCAAACAAGTCTTGGTTCCTTTTTCAATAAGGGAATATCAGGATGAGTTTCTATGTGATGTCTTCCCAATGGATGCTTGTTATTTGCTCCTAGGCAGACCCTGGTAATTTGATAGAGACGTCATTCATTATGGTCAATCCAACACTTATTCCTTCAAACTAACAGGCAGAAAGATGACACTGACCCCTTTACCCCTCACCCAAACACAAAAACCTGAGACTGGGAGGGTTGCACAAAAAGGGAGTGCCTTACTTGTCAATGGGGGAAGAGTGAAAAGGGCTATCACTGAGGGCAAGCCTGTTTTTGTTGTGCTGATACTGGAGTCTGCTCCTGATTCAGCTACAACAATCCTTGTATCCTTCTATTCAACCTTTGATAGAGCAGTTCCGGGATGTTTTTCCCCTAGACCTACCTCCTAGCCTCCCTCCTAAAAGGGGTATAGAACACAAAATTGACCTACTCCATAGAGCCCCCTTGCCCAACAAGCCTGTCTACAGATGCAATCCTACTGAAACCAAGGAACTACAAAGGTAAGTTCAAGAACTTATTGATAGGGGTTATGTAAGGGAAAACATGAGCCCATGTTCAGTCCCAGGGTTGCTAGTGCCAAACAAGGATGGTACCAGGAGGATGTGCATAGACAACAGGGCCATTAACAACATTACAATCAATTACAGGTACCCTATTCCTAGACTTGATGATATGTTTGATGAGCTGCATGGTTCTAAGATATTCTCCAGGATAGATTTAAAGAGTGGCTATCATCAAATCAGACTGAGAGAGGGGATGAATGGAAAACTGCTTTTAAGACAAAGCAAAGGCTTTATGAATGGCTTGTCATGCCATTTGGACTATCTAATGCACCTAGCACCTTCATGAGATTGATGAATGAAGTGCTCAGGCCCTACATAGGTCTGTTTGTGGTTATGTTCTTCGATGACATACTTGTCTACAGCAAGATTGAAATTGATCACATTCAGCACCTGCAGCAGGTCTTCAACACCCTTATAAGCCAGAAGTTGTATAGAAAATTAGAAAAGTGTGAGTTTTTAGTACCAAAGGTTATTTTCCTTGGTTATGTGGTGTCCTGTGATGGGATTTAGGTGGACGAAGCCAATATTGAGACCATTAAATCTTGGTCAGTGCCTAACTCAATTACTATAGTCAGAAGCTTTCATGGAGTGGTTTCCTTTTACAGGAGGTTTATGAAGGACTTCAGTACAGTCATGGCTCCCCTTACTGACTGCATGAAGAAGGGCAATTTTTCCTAGCCACCACCAGCACCGAAAGCCTTTGAAGTCATCAAGAGGAGGTTATGTGAAGCACCAGTGCTGGCCTTGCCAAATTTTGAAGAGCTATTTGAAGTGGAGTGTGATGCCAGTGCGGTGGGCATTGGAGGTGTTCTTACACAGCTGAAGAAGCCTGTGGCCTAATTCAATGAGAAACTCAATGTTCCAAAACTCAATTATTCAACCTATGACAAAGAGTTCTATGCCATACTTAGAGCCTTGAGTCACTAGAGTCACTACCTGAAGCCTAAGGCTCTTGTCTTGCATTCAAATCATCAAGCCTTGAGATATCGTAATGGTTAACCTAAAGTCAATGCCAGGCATGCCAAGTGGGTAGAGTTCCTGTAAGCTTTTAGTTTTTCCACCAAGCACAAGAAGGGAAGTGAAAATGTGGTGTCAGATGCACTCTTAAGGAGATATGTCTTCATCTCTATCATGGGTGCAAAGCTACTAGGATTGCAGTCCATTCAGGCCTATTACCTTGAAGACTCAGCTTTCTAGGAGTTGGTTAGCAACACTCTAACTCGGGTGCCTTATGTGATGCAGGATGGGTTTCTGTTTAAGGGAAACAAGCTATGCATCCCTGCATGTCCTTTAAGGGAGCTACTGGTAAGAGAGGCCCTTAGGGGATCACTTTGTAAGTACTTTGGGATGAACAAGACCTTGGACATTATGAGAGAGCACTTTCATTGGCCCAAAATGAGGGAAGATGTGCATAGGGCAGTGTCCAGGTGCTCAATTTGCCACACAACCAAGAGTCAGTTCCATCAGGGGCTTTGCACACCCCTTCCTGTCCCATGAAGTCCTTGGGAGGATATAAGTATGGAATTTGTTGTTGCTTTACTTAGGACACAGAGGGGAAAGGATTCAGTCATGATTGTGGTAGATAGGTTCACCAAGATGGCACATTTCCTGGCCTGTCACAAGCCTCATGATGCTTCCTATGTTGCTAATTTGTATCTTAAAGAAATCATCATACTGCATGGAGTCCCCAAAACCATTGTAAGTGATAGGGACACTAAGTTTTTGTCTTATTTTTGGAGGAGCTTATAGCATATGTTGGGTACCAAGCTGCTACACAGTACAACCTACCATCCTCAAACTAATGGCCAAACTGAGGTCACCAACAGAACCCTGTCCACCCTCCTAAGAACCATGGTCCAGAAGAACATGAAGCAATGGGATGTTAAACTGGCTCATGCTGAGTTTGCCACAACAGAAGACCTGTGAGGGCTACTGGTAGTTCACCTTTTGAGGCAATGTATGGGATTAACCCCCTGACACCTATTGATCTTATCCCTTTACCCACAGACTGTAAGGTCATTTTTGAGGCTGAAAAGAGGGCCAAGGAAATGAAGAGGATCCATGAACAGATTAGGGCACATATTGAGATGGTCAATGAAGCCTACAAAGCTAAGGCCAACCAGCACAGGAAAGGTATGGAGTTTCAACCTGGAGACCTTATCTGGTTGCACCTAAGAAACGTGAGGTTCCCCACCGGAACAAAAAGCAAGTTGATGGCTAGAGGGGATGGGCCTTTCAAAGTTCTGGCAAGGGTGGGAGCCAATGCATATAAACTGGAACTCCCAGGGGACATGGCTGTCTCAGCCACCTTCAACGTAAGTTATCTGAGTCCTTACATAGAGGATGAAATAGATTTTGGGGATTTAAGGGCAAATCCTCTCAAAGGAGGGGAGGATGATGTAGGTCAAGAGCCAATTGAAGACCCTCAACCACAAACAGTTAAGGACTTCCAATTCAGTCACTAACAAAGCCTGTTCTGTTAGGCAATGCAGTTCAGTTTGTAAGCAACCTTGGGAAGATCATTGCTTTGCTGGACACCCTAGCATCACTGATAGCCAAACCAAGTCTTTTGAGGATCATCCAGTAACCTTAGTTTCAGTTCAATTAATAAAATCGATCTACAGTCAGCATATTCAAGGTTATTTGTGCTTGCTTCCAGTAACTCAGTCATGGCAACAGGATTCCTTCCCTTTTGCATCAGTACCCTAACTCATTTATCAGCTCACATTCAACTCCTAAATCATAAAGTTTACTTGAATTTGCCATCGAATTATTTTCTGTTAACAACAGTTCAGCAATAGGTCAGCAGCAATAGTAGCAGTTTTTGAGAATTAGGTCAGCAGCAATAGTGGCAGTTTCTGAGAAGAATTCACTCCTCTGACTTGGCATTCCATTTTGGTCAACCTAAGGGCTTGGGGATGTGTCTAAATCTTTATCTAACAAGGTCCTAAAGTTGCAAATTCATCTCCCTCAGCCTCAGCTTTTAACCAGCATCTCAATGCCTGAAATTCCCTTTGTCCACTGGATTTCAGTATCTTTGTACCTACTAGCAGGCTTGGCTAAGCTCGATGTAATCAACAGCAAATCAAACCTCAAGGCTGTCATTAGCAAGTACTTTGAAGCTCTTAAGGGTTGACACCTCAGTAATGGAGATAAGCAAGGGTTTTGGTGTCAAACATCTAGATAGCTGCTAAATTAAGCTAGTGTTTTTCAGTTTTGATTTTTCAGTTTTAGGTGCTATCATTTGTAACTGTTGATCCTTTGATTATAGCCGAGTATATAAGGCTTGTTCTTTGGTGTCACACTCATTTATGTTGAATGAAAATGCCTTTTGCTGGTTGAAAGCAATTTGTCTCTCAAATCTCTCTAACTTTAGCCTGTTAAGTTGGTGTCTGAGAGTGGTTCTTTATCCTATTCTCCTAATGCTACTGCTTCAAGGGGATTGGTGGTGAATCTCTGTAGTTCTAGTCGGTGGAATTAGTTCCTTTATGCCAGTCCATATCTTCCATGTTGAGTTGTTAGCTGTTGATTCATTCCAGTTTGCAGTTCAGCATACATTAGTCTAAGCGGTGTTTTTGTATCTTAATCATGTTTAGGGGCCCTAAACTTTATTTTGGTGGTGTTCATGTATCCAAACAAAAGTTTAGTTTATCCTTCAACCATTCATTATCCCACGGGTTATGCTTAAGCTTAGCTTGAATTCCGTTTGCTAAACCTCTAGTTCTTGAATTCTTGCTAAAGTATTCGTGTATTCACACTAAGATACATAAACTTTCACTTCCTTTTCTCATTTAGAATCCCTTTATTCTAAACTCCATCCCTACCTCACGTGTTTGTTGCCTCATAGCCAGCATATTACGTGCCACTTTCCCCGGTTTTTCCTTGATTGTATTCTCTCTTGGTTTTAAGCTGTCACTCTTCATTTGAGTTTTAGCTTAGACCTTCGAGAGGTACATCATATTTGGTATTAGAGCATGTTCATATCCTTGCCTAAGCCCCACGCTTTCCAAATTAAATCCAAACACATTCCCAAACACAAACCATAAAACTTGCTATTTTCATCCGTGCCAAGCAGGAAAGCAGCACGGCGACCCCGTGCCATCAAGCACAACCGTGCCACCTCTGGTCCGTGTCGTTTCACTTGCTTAAGCCACCTCGCTCAAGCATGAGTGCTACAAGCATAACCATGGAAGAGAGGCTTGAAGCTTTGATGAAACAAAATGAGTTTCTGGCTAGAACGATCCAGGACGATGCAGAATAGAATAAAGAAACTCAAGCTCAAAATGAGTATCTTAGAGAACAGCTTGGTGTATATTTCAAGCAAAGCAACAAGCCAATGGAGAACCACTCCAATATGATTCTTAAAGACAAGAACAAGTGTTTAGCCATACTCTTGATTCATCTAGTGAGGATGAACCATTGAGGATGACTAGCCAAACCCCATGGAGTCAAGCTAGTACAAACGATTTCAGGGCTCAAGTTTCAAAATTTGACGGCAAGCTTGGTCCTGAAAAGTTTTTGGATTGCTTACACACCGTTGAGAGAGTTTTAGAGTACAAAGACATCCTACAAGACAAGAAGGTGAAGTTGGTTGCTTGAAGACTATGTAAGTATGCTTCTCTTTGGTGGACTAATTTCTGTGCCAAAAGAGTTAGAGAAAGGAAGTCCAAAATCAGAACTTGGGAAAAGATGAAATCTAAGCTTAAAGCTCGGTTTCCTCCTCCTACCTATGTTCAAGATTGTTACTCACAACTCTGCCACTTGAGCCAAGGTAAGTTGAGTGTAGAAGAATACACTCGTGAATTTCAAAAGCTTGTAATCAAGTGTGATTTGCAAGAACCAAAGGAGCAAGCAAATGTTATATACTTTGGAGGTCTTGATCCTACGTATGTTAATATTGTTGATTTGCAAGATTACACTTCTTTTGGTGAAGTTTGTGTGCTAGCTCACAAGGTGGAGTAGCAAAAGAAGACTAAACAACTCGCAACACATTAAAATCCAAAGCCGTCACACATGAACAAACCTTGAACAAGGAGAGTTCATCCTCCACCCGTAAACCCATTACATCCATTTCCCACAGTCCAAAAAAAAGCCAAACTCCACAAAAAGGCCTACCCCCACAACCCACACAAAAACCCCTTCTTAAACGTGTTCAAAGATGTTTTAAGTGCCAAGGCTTTGGCCACTTAGCATCAGATTGTACAAACCAAAGATATGTTACCCTAGCTGAATGGAAGGCAATAGAGGAGGTTGAATTTGAGAAGGAAATTGAAGGGCATGATGGAGATGATCTTGAGGAAATAGTGGTCGAGGTAGATGTGGGAGAAATGCTCACCTTAGACACTGATCATCCACCAAAAGGCAAGGAGCATCGTATCCTTCATTTCCTGTCTTTTGGTGAACCACCAAACCTTTCCCCCACTTCGCTCGCACCCAAAACACTCAAACAAAATTTCTGTCAACTCATTTTAGATCATAACCATTGCTAAAATCTCCTAATTCTGAATTATGAGCATATGAGGAAGTGGTTCAAAGCATGTTCAAGGAGTCCCCTACGTACACCACTCAAATAAGCAAGGGAAATGCAAGGACAAGAGTCTCGAAGAATAAGAGAGACTTATTTGAGCTGCTGATTTTATTTCAGCCAAAACTTGATTCAAGATGAGCTACTTCTCTAAATTGATTTGTGGACAAACCTTTTTCAACAAGGGGAGGATGATTGAGATCCCTCCATGCCCTTGAGTTAAAAGAAGCAAATCAATTAGGTAATTTTATTTTGCTGCCTAACGGATGAATAAATCATCTGTATTTTGTTTAAGACCTAAAACAGCAGGTCATGGTTTGCTTCCAGCAGCAAACCCGGTTTTTGAGAGGTTAATTACTTAATCCTCTTTAAGGTTTCAGTCAAATATTTTGCATTGGGATTGAGGTTCAAGAAGTTATCTTTCCAAAAAATCAAGTTTCATCCCATTTGGACTTCATTTAGCATCTCAAACTCGCTAATAAACCCAAGAAATACAAACTGCCCAGTCCAACCAGATTATACCCAGTTTTGGGTATGTGATTTCTTAAGGTTAACGGTTGTTTAAGTCTTAGAGTTTTACCTTTTTGGAATCCCCAAGATGTATACTTTTAGGTCTAAGCATTGAATTCCAATCATACCCAGAGGAAGTGAAGAGATTAAGTCATTTTTGTCGAACCTGCCAGCTTTGGCCCAAATCTGCACGGTTAAATGTTTTAGTAGAATTAACCTACTTAAACATAGTTTAACCTTGATTTCTTTTTTGGAGAGGTTTGTACAAACCGTAAGCTTTCCCCCCATGGCTTGAAAACAAAATCATTCTTATTTTTGGTTTTGTTTACAGAAGTTAGAAAACCGGCCTGAGAATTGCCATGTACCCTGTTCAACAGCGTGGTTGAAGTTTTCCTTCTCCAAAGGGTTTACTGTCTCCATTGCTTAGTGACACACGTCCCAAGCTGTCTAGAAGAGCCATAATCAAGCTGCAAAAGCAATTGCCCTTGAAAAGAACAACCAATGGGAAGCAAAGGCAGTAAAAGATGTTCCTTAAAGCTCATTTGTTAGCCGAAAAGGAGAAGGCACTTTACGACTGGCCAATCTCTTTACTGTGCTAGATAATTTGCTTGTATTAGCACTAAATAAGCAAGGTTATGTTGTAAGCATTGTTTATTAGCTTTGTTTAATGCTTTGGATGTAATTTCATTATGCTAGAACAAGGTTATTACACGGTTAGCACTAACCATGTGGATTAGCTTAATTAATACCTTTCCTCCCTAGGAGGGTAGTGTCTAGGTGTGTCCCTGCTTAGATGGGTGCTTGCTAGACTTATATTTAGGCATTGTTGTTGGGGACCATCAAGACAAAGCATTGGATGAGCAACCAGCTAGCCTACACATCCATCCAAGCCCCAAGGAAGTAAAGAACATGCATGCCTTGGTCAAAAACACCTTGGAGCAATCGGATAGAATGTGGGTAGATTTGGCCGAAAATTGGCCAAGTTTTGTGCACCTTTTGGGACTTGATGGTGAGTGGATGATTGACTGCGTCGCCCCCTCTCTTTAAGTTTAAGATATTATGAATCTAATAAAAAAAGTTGCAAAGGGTTTGGCGGTCATTTGGTTTGTCAAACAGAAAGATCATTCCAATGCTGCAGGCTAGGCACTAATCCAGCAAAGTCCGAAATGAAGGGAGGTTTGGACCACCAACTTAAGCCCATGCTTTCTAAAATTTGAGGACATGAAAGGGGACATAAATATTTATCAGGTCATAGGTTCAAATCCCATCCAAAGCACCCCCTTGTGTTGGTTTTATCCAGCCAAAAGGACAAACAAAACACCCTTGCAACCGGTTACTCACTAGCCTATACAAAGGGGCTTCTTCCTTGGGTTTAGCTTTGCCCACTTGCTGAATTGACTCTTTTTGTTGCATTCTAGGACCTTTGTAAGCTTGACACCTTATTTGGGCAGCATCATGAGGCTTAATGATGTATACTAAGCTAGTATGTGATGTGTTAGCCTAGTAAGTGACCGGTGGGATGTATTTTACTCTTCCCCACATGTACTTAGCATTTGTTGCATAGTTGAGTGGAGCTCGGCTGATGGAGAACAAAACCCAGCTTGGCCATCATTTTGGTAGGCACTTTTGAATATATGAACTTTGTGAGTTGAGAACTCTCTCCATTGAAACTCCTAGTGTTATATCTTGAGCTTGGCAACTCAAGTGGGTCTTTAGGTGTCTTTATCGCAACTAGAAGGTGATTCAATTCAGTAACTAGTTGATCTAAAGAGATTGCCCAAGTGTTCTCCAAGGGTGGCTCTTAGGATTATACCATGAAAGGTCACTTCATTATCCAAGCTATTGTTTCTCACCTTACTTTCGGTTTTCCATCACCTTCAATCCGAGTATACTCTTCAGTGTTCTTATAAGTTGCATCTTGTTGAGGTTAACATAGATCAAATTGGTATCAGAGCTTATGCTACCCTCTTGGCCAAGCTTCCATCATCACAAACGCACACCTAAACACAAAATAGCCACGAACACATTCACCACAAAATTCCAGGTGTGCACAACCAGAAACGTAGCACAGCCACACCGTGCCTACCCAGGACGACCGTGCCACCACCCAGCATGCCTCTTCCTAGTTTGGCACATTAGCACAGACACATTGTGCCACCATGCACGAACGTGCCATGCCTTCCCCATCCTACAACAATCACTCCTCGCTCGAAAGCCATCACCACGTCTTCTAGCCTCCCCCCGAACAAGTGGCAGGACAAGCCCTTAAGGAGAAGGCCGAACTTGATGCTCAACTCAAGTATGCACAAAACAAACTTGGCTAACTCATGGAAGAGAAAAGGAGAAGCTTATTGAGTTCTAGGAGCTTAAGTAAGCATCATAACTCGGATGACTCCAAGGGAAGCAACCCGATTAGCAACTCAAGCGAAGAAGAGTATGAACAGGGGCCTAGGCGACATCAACGACAAAGGGAACGAAGCTTTGGTGACTTCAAAGTTGACATTCCTAAGTATGAGGGCTAACTTAACCCAGACATATTCTTTGATTGGTTGCAAACGGTTGAAATAGCCATTAACTACAGAGATATTTTGGAAAGCAAAAAGGTAAAGCTAGTTGCCTTGAAACTTAGAAAGTATGTTTCCATTTGGTGGTCTAATGTTGTGACCAAGAGAGTGAAGAAGGGGAAAAGTAAGATTAAGACTTGGGAGCAAATGAAATCCAAACTTAAGGCCATGTTCTTAGCCCCACATTGTCTTCAAGATAATTTCCTTAAACTCCATCATCTCAAACAAAGTTCAAAGAGTGTATATGAGTACACTAGGGACTTTGAACAACTCCTTTTGAAGTGTGATTTGAAAGAGGATGATTCTCCAGCCTTGGTTCGTTATTTGAGTGGCCTTGATGAACAAATTGCCAATGTTGTTGAGTTACACCCATACACCTCCCTTTATGAGTTAAGTGCTTTAGCTAACAAGGTTGAAATGCAAAAGAAACTCAAAGGCATGAACCCTATTCCTAAACCTACCCCCACGATCGTATGGCTTTCAAAAACCCCCATACACCCCTCAAAAGCCTTTCCTAATCTCAAACCCAAAACCTCCTCAAAACACAGCCCCACAAACACCCTCATAACCTCCTAGCAAGTTCGGTGTTTTCGTTGTCAAGGCCTTGGGCATTATGCTTCAGAATGTCCAAACAAAAGAATGGTCTCTTTCGCTGACTATCAAGCTTCCCTAGAGGAGTTACAAGGTGAGGAGGAGAGGGTGGAAGAAGAGAAAGGATTATACATGACCAAAACCTTGTAAGAAGTAGAAGAAGGGCCGGATAAAGGAGAATTATCAGTGATTAGGAGAGCCTTGAGTGCAATTGCCTCTCAAGAGGATATGGAACAAAGGGAGAATATTTTCCACACTAGATGCACCGTGAGTGGGAAAGTATGCTCTCTCATTATTGATGGAGGAAGTTGTGCTAATGTGGCCTCCAAAACCATGGTGGACAAACTCAAAATTTTGATCACACCACATCCAAGTCCTTACACAATTCAATGGCTCAATCAAGGTAAGGGTTTGCCAATCACAACTCGGTGTCTACTTTCTTTGTCCATTGGGAAGAACTAAAAAGATGAAGTTTGGTGTGACATTGTGCCCGTGGACGCTTGTCATGTCCTTTGGGGTCGGCCATGGCTTTTCGATAGGAGTGTTATGCATAATGGCCGAATGAATGCTTACACCATCACCAAATATCATAAGAAAATCACCCTTACCCCCCTTAAGCCTAGCCTACAAAAGAAGCCGCAAGACAATCCCAAGTTGGATGTCTTTCTTAGTACCTTACTCCACTCACAACTCCATGAGTTTCATGCCTTCAAGGAGTGGATTCCTTTAAGCCAAGAACCAGCTGAAGTAGTGGATTTTTCCCATACTTTGCTTACCCCCCTCATAAAAGCCATTTCCCGTGCCTTTCCACAAGAGATACCGCACGGCCTACCCCCTCAAAGATCAATCCAACACAAAATTGACTTCATTCCTGGGGCCACACTCCCAAACAAGCCGACCTATTGTATGAATCCCCAAGAGACACAAGAAGTTCAAAGACAAGTGGATGAGCTCTTATCCAAGGGCCTAATCCGTGAGAGTCTTACCCCTTGTGCCGTTCCGGCTTTGCTTGTTCCTAAGAAGGATGGATCCATGATGATGTGTGTGGATGGTAGGGCTATCAACAAGATCACCATTAAGTATCGTTATCCCATTCCAAGATTGGAGGATCTTCTTGATGAGCTTCATAGGGCGACTATCTTCTCCAAGATTGATCTTAGAAGCGGTTATTACCAAATCCGCATCTATGAGGGAGATGAATGGAAGACGACTTTCAAAACCAACGGTGGTCTCTACGAGTGGCTTGTTATGCCCTTTTGTTTAACAAACATACCCAGCACATTCATGAGGCTTATGAACCAAGTTCTAAAACCATTTATTGGGAGATATGTTGTTGTATACTTTGACGACATCTTGGTGTATAGCCGTGGAGAGGAGGAGCATTCCAAGCATTTACATGAGGTCTTCAGTGTCTTGGCTCAAGAATAACTTTATGGCAACTTAGAGAAGTGCCATTTCTTCTCTTCTCAAGTGAAGTTTTTGGGTTACATGGTTTCGGCCGAAGGCATTGAAGTGGATGAAGAGAAAATCAAGGCCATCCGTGAATGGCCTACTCCTATGTCCATCCAACAAGTCCGAAGCTTCCATGGCTTGGCCTCCTTCTATAGGAGATTTGTTAGAAATATTTGCTCAATCATGGCACCCATGACCGAGGTCCTCAAAGCCAAGCACTTTGAATGGAGTGAACAAGCTCAACATGGTTTTGAGGAGATCAAAGAAAGGCTAACTAGTGCCCTTATTCTAGCACTTCATAGCTTTTCCAAGTTCTTTGAAGTGGAGTGCGATGCTTCCGGAGTTAGGATCGGGGCCGTGTTGTCACAAGAAAAGAGGCCCATTGCTTACTTTAGTGAAATGCTAAATGATACCAAGAGGAAGTATTGTACATATGACAAGGAGTTCTATGCCATTGTGAGGGCATTTGAGCATTGGCAGCATTATTTGGTGGGAGGTGAGTTCATCCTCCATACAGATCACCAGGCTTTGACGTTCATTCAAGGTCAATATAAACTCCGTCCAGGACATGCTATGTGGGTGGAGTTCATGCAATCCTTCCATTTCGTGATCCAACACAAAGTCGCCCAAATGAAAAAAGGGGTCGATGCACTTTCTACGAGGTACCTATTGGTCTCTACTCTTGAGTCCAAGGTACTTAGATTTGAGTGTATCAAGGACTTGTATGCTAAAGATGAAGATTTCAAGGTTATCCTTGAAAGTTGTTCTAGTCATGCCCATGGGTCCTTTCACTTGGAAAATGGTTTCCTCTTCAATGGAAATCGGTTATGCATTCCCAAATTTGGGTTTAGGGAGCTTTTGATTCAAGGGCTGCATGGAGGAGCTCTAGCCGACCATTTTGGAGTTGAAAAGACATGTTCCATGCTCAAGGAACATTACTTTTGGGCAAAGATGTCAATGGATGTAGAGCATTTCATCAAAAGTTGCTCCACTTGCCAACTTGCCAAGGATCACATTCGGCCTCAACGTCTGCACACCCCCTTACTGGTTCCTCAAGGCCCTTCGGAGGATGTTAGCTTTGATTTTATCACGGGATTGCCAAGGACTGAAAGGCATAAGGACTCTATCATGGTGGTAGTGGATAGATTCCCAAAGATGGCTCACTTTGTGGCGTGTCACACTACATTTGATGCTTCACAAGTGGCTAATCTTTATTTCAAGGAGAAAGTATGGCTACATGGCATTCCAAGGAGTGTGGTGTATGATGGTGACACAAAATCCCTAGGTCATTTTTGGCTCACCTTCTGGAGGCGGCTTAGCACTCGTCTCAAATTCAGCACCTCTTGCCACCCCCAAACGGATGGCCAAACCGAGGTTACAAACCGTACTTTGGGCACCCTACTTCGACTCTTGGTGAAAAGGAACGTTAAAGGTTGGCATGAGTTACTTTGCCATGCGGAGTTTGCCTTCAATCGAACCCCAACCAAGGCCATGGGTCTCTCACCCTTCCAAGTAGTTTATAGGAACAACCCACAGACTCCCCTTGATCTTGTTCCTATTGCTAACCCCACTAAGTTTACTTGGGAAGTCGAGAAAAGAGCAAGAGAGATTCAAGAACTTCATGCCATGGTGAGGGAGAGGATTGAAAAATCAAATGAGCAAGCCAAGTCCTATGCCAATAAGATGAGAAGAGACACTCATTTCTGGCCCCGGGACTTAGTGTGGATTCATTTGATGAAAGAAAGGATCCTAAGCAAGCACAAGTCCAAGTTAATGCCATGGTCGGATGGACCATTTGAAATCCTTCAGAAGATTGGTCCAAATGCATACAAGGTAGACCTTCCTAGTGAGTATGGGGTGTCTGCCACCTTCAATTTAGCTGACTTAAGCCCATACTATGATGAAGATGAGGAGATACCGAGATTGAGGTCAAACTTCATTCAAGTCGGGGAGAATAATGGGTACCATCAAGACCAAGCTTTGTATGAGCAACCAGCTAGCCTACACGTCCATCCAAGCTCCAAGGAAGTGAAGAATATACCTGCCTTGGTCAAAAACACCTTCGAGCAATTGGACAAAATGTGGGTAGATTCGACCAAAAATGAGCCCGATTTTGTGCACCATTTGGGACTTGAAGGTGAGGGGATGATTGATTGCCTTGCCCCCACCCAATAAGTTTACGAAGTTAGGAATCCAATAAAACAAGTTGCAAAGGGTTTAGAGGTCATTTGGTTGGTTAAACAGCAAGATCATTCCAATGCTGCAGGCTAGGCGCTAATCCAGCACATTCCCAAAAGAAGGGAGGTTTAGACCACAAAATTAAGGCCATGAAATTTGAGGACATGAAAGGAGAGATAAATATTTATAAGGTCAAGGGTTAAAATCCCATCAAAAGCACCCCTTTGTGTTGGTTTTATCCAACCAAAAGTACAAGAAAAAAACCCTTGTAACCGGTTACTCACTAGCCGGTACAAAGGGGCTTCTTCTTTTGGTTTAGTTTTGCCCACTTGCTGAATTGACAATTTTTGATGCATTTTAGGACCTTTGTAAGCTTCACACCTCATTTAGGATCCATCATGAGCCATAATGAGGTAGATTAAGCTAGTAAGTGATTTGTTAACCTAGTAAGTGACCGTTGGGATGTATTTTACTCTTCCCCACATGTACTAACTTAGTTTTTGCTGCATAGTAGAGGGGAACTTGGCTGAAGGAGAACAAAACCAGCCTTGGCCCTCATTTTGGTAGGCACTTTTGAATATATTAACTTTGTGAGTTGAAAAGTCTCTGCATTGAAACTCCTAGAGTTATATCTTGAGCTTGGCAACTGAAGTGGGTCTCTAGGTCTATTTATCTCAACTAGAAGGTGATTCAATTCAGTCACTAGTTGATCCAAAGAGATTGCCCAAGTGTTCTCTAAGGATGGCTCCTAGGATTATCCCTTGAAAGGTCACTTGATTATCCAAGCTCTTGTTTCTCACCTTGCTTTCGGTTTTCCATCACCTTCAATCGGAGTCTATTCTTGAGTGTTCTTGTGAGTTGCATCTTGTTGAGGTTAATATAAATGAATTGTACATGGCCCCTTGTAAAATACATATCAGATTTTGAGTCAAACGCAAGTTGAGAGCATTTGTGCTTTCGTGCTTTTGCACACTCAACACACTAAACTTTCTTATCCTTAACTAGGCCGGTTAGGGTGGTGCTCAAGTGTAGTCTTAAACTTGTTTAAGTGATGTTTCTGTATCTTAATCAAGTTTAGGGGCCCTAAACTTTAGTTTAGTGGTGTTTCCGTATCCAAAAAAGGGTTTAGTTTATTCTTCTACCATTGATTATCACACGAGTTATGCATAAACTTAGCTTGAATTTAGTTTGCTACGCCTCTAGTTCTTGAATTCTTGCTTGAGTATTCATGTACTCACTGAAAGATACATCAACTTTCACTTCCTTTTCTCATTTAGAATCCCTTGATTCTAAACTCCATCCTTACCTCACGTGTTTGTTGCTTCACAACCAGCGTATTACGTGCCACTTTCCTTGGTTTTTCCCTGATTGTATTCTCTCTTGGTTTTAAGCTTTCAGTCTTGAATTGAGTGTTAGCTTAGACCTTTGGTAGGTACATCATATTTGGTATCAAAGCAAGTTCAGATCCTTACCGTAGCGACAAGCCTCCCAAATCAAATCCAAACCCATTCCCAAACACAAACCACAAAACTTGTTGTTTTCAGCCCTGCCAGGCAGAAAAGCAGCACGGTGACCCCGTGCCATCACGCATGACTGTGCCACCTCTGGTCCCTGTCGTTTCACTTGCTTAAGCCACCTAGTTCAAGCATGAGTGCTACTAGCATAACCTTGGAAGAGAGGTTTGAAGCTTTGATGAAACAAGATTAGTTTCTATCTAGAAAGATTCAAGAGAATGCACAAAAGAATCAAGAAACTCAAGCTCAAAATGAGTATCTTAGAAAACAACTTGGTGTATATTTGAAGCAAAAGCAACAAGCTAACGGAGAACCACTCCAATCTGATTCTGAAAGATAAGATCAAGTGTTTAGCCATACTCTCGATTCATCTAGTGAGGATGAACCATTGAGGATGACTAGCCAAATCCCACGGATTCAAGCTAGTACAAACGATTTCAAGGTTGAAGTTCCAGAATTTGAATGCAAGCTTGATCCTGAATAGTTTTTGGATTGGTTACACAAGGTTGAGAGAGTTTTTGAGTACAAAGACATCCTAGAAGACAAAAAGGTGATGCTAGTTGCTTTAAGACTATGTAAGTATGCTTATCTTTGGTGGACTAATTTCTGTGCTAAAAGAGTAAGAGAAAGGAAGTCCAAAATCAGAAGTTGGGAAAAGATGAAATCTAAGCTTAAAGCTCGATTTCTTCCTCCTACCTATGTTCAAGATTGTTACTCACAACTCCACCACTTGAACCAAGGTAACTTGAGTGTAGAAGAATACCCCCGTGAATTTGAAAAGCTTGTAATAAAGTTTGATTTGGAAGAACTAGAAGAGCAAGCAATTGTTAGATATTTCGGAGGTCTTGATCCTACGTATGCTAATCTTGTTGATTTGCAAGCTTACACTTCTTTTGATCAAGTTTGTGTGCTGGCTCATAAGGTGGAGCAGCAAAAGACGAGTAAACAGCTACCAAGACATGAAAATCCAAAGCCCTCACACATGAACAAACATTAAACAAAGAGAGTTCATCTTCCACCCCTAAACCCACGGCATCCACTTCCCATACTCCACAAAAATCCAAACACCACAAAAAGGGCTACGCCCATTACCCACACAAAAACCCCTTCCTAAAGGTGTTCAAAGATGTTTTAAGTGCCAAGGCTTTGGCCACTTAACATCATATTGTACAAACCGCAGATATGTTACTCTAGCCGAATGGAAGACAATAGAGTAGGTTGAATTAGAGGAGGAAATTGAAGAGCATGATGGAGATGATATTGAGGAAATAGTGGTTGAGGCAGATGAAGGAGAAATGCTCACCTTTGACACCCACCGTCCACCAAAAGGCAGAGAGCATCGTAGCCTTCTTTTCCTTTCTTTTGGTGAACCACCAAACCTTTCCCCCACTCCACCCGCACCCAAAACAACAGCGACAACAACAAGAGCACCTCCCAGTGTGGGTCCCACTTTCGCGGATTCTGGGGAGATCGAGTTGTCGGCAACCTTACCTCTGTCGGTATTCCTACCCATGGAGAGGTTGATTCCGAGAGACCCACGAAAAAGGTTTTGTGAAAAAGGTTTATAGAGGAAAGCGCTTGCGAATCATTTAAAGAGGAAATTAGTGCCAAAGAAGCTGAGGCTGAAAGAAGGTGAAAGAAAGCTGAAAGAACGTACCTCAACAATCCACGTTAAACAGCTGCCGTCACTCCCAGGAAAAAAAGCATAACCTGCATAAGAGCACGACAGACCCTTACCAGCACTAAGCCACTGCAACTACTGACAGCTACTGACAGACCCCTACCATCACTAAGTCACCAACACCCATAACCCTCAAACAAATTTTATGTCAACTCATTTCAGATTAGAACCATTACTAAAAGCTCCTAATTTTGAATTGGGAGCATATGAGGAAGTGGTTCAAAGCATGTTCAAGGAGTCCCCTACGTACACCACTCAAATTAGCAAGGGGATTGTAACGACAAGAGTCTCTAAGAACAAGAGAGACTTATTTAAGTGGTGATTTTATTTCAACCCAACATGATTCAAGATGGAGGTAGTTACCTAAACTGATTTTGATTTATGTCTCAAGGGAAGGAGGTAACCAAGCCAAAATAGATCAAGAACATCACTCAAATAAAGGAATATAACATGACCAAGGGTGGCACGGTCGTGCTCTTAAGCACGGGGTGGTCATGCCACTTTGCTGGTGGGGGAAGCCGAGTTTGGTCAATTTGCACAGATGAGTTTGGCTTTGTGTTTATGGTGAAGGCTAGACCAAAGGGGGTAGTCTTAGCTTTGGTTATCCATGAAAATGGATGTAAGAAAGCTTGTGAATGGATGAAAATGAAAGGGATTCAAAGTTAAGAATCACTAACTCAAAATCAAAGCTAGTAAACTCACTTTTACTCTCCTTGAATTCGTGTGAAAGAACAAAGGATTGGATAAAACTAAACTCAATGTTTCGATGCAGAATCACCACCAAACATAAGTGTAGGGTCCCTAATCTTTGGTTAAGATATAGAAACACCACTTATCAAAGGTTAGGACTTACTGGATCACCACCTTAATCAGCCAAATTAAGGATAAGCAAGTGAAGTATTTGAAGAGAGAAAGCTAAAAGCTCTCAAACTGAATTTTCATTCAAAGAGGGTTATGTAGCTAGGCGTGGCTGTGTGGTTCATTTATGTTACCAGCAAAATAGCCAAGCTAGCAAGCGCACACACACCTCTGGCTTTCCTTACTGGCTAGGAAAGGTGTTAGTTAAGCTAATACAACCAGTTAGAGCTAGTTGAACACAAAGCTTGCTTAAACTAATCTAAATACATCCAAAGCATAAAGTAAAGCAATACTAATGTTTATTACACATTAATCTACTCATAATTAAGCTTAAACATTCAGAATGCTTACTTGAATCCCATTGGATAGCCGAAAAGTATAGCTTCCTTTTTGTCTAGCCAATAGCATGCAAGAGACAATTAAATTTGTAGCTTGCTCCTTATTGGTCGTCCTTACCAAGGTTGCAGCCCATCATTGGACGTCTACGGATGTGTGCTAAGCCTAGAAGAGAGTGGCAATCAGCTTCGCAAGTGATAAAACCATCGCTAAAGTAAGAAAAATCGAGTGCTAGTGAACCGGGTTCAAGCACAGTTTTGGCCGGTTTTTAGGACTGGAATTAAGCTTATCAAAAGTGAGTATGATTTGGCTTTTAGGCCATGGGGGGTAACTTTGGGATGTGTATAACCCCCCTAAAGAAATCAAGGTTATAGTATGTTTAAGTAGGGTAATTTAGCTTAAACACTAAACCGTGCAGAATGGAGACTAATCTGACCGGTTTGACAAAAGGCATTGATCTCCGAGCCTCTTGTGGGTATGATTGAAAACTAATGCTTGGACTTGAAAGTAGACATCATGAGGATTCCAAAAATGCAAAAATTCAAGACATAAGCCACAATGTAGCTTAAGTTGTGAGGTGAACAAAACCGGGTAAAATCTGGTTCTTTATCCCGATTGCACTTCCTTGACTCTCTTCAACAATGTGAGTCATTGCTTGAACTTTGCATATTGTATTGGACCTTGTAAGACTTGTTAGACCTTCTTCCTTTTCTATAGTAGTGGGGACTCCATCAGATTTGTGGACAAATCTTTTTCAACATGGGGAGGATGATGGAGGTCCCTCCATGCCCTTGAGTTAAAAGAAGCAAATCAATTAGGTAATTTGATTTTGCTGCCTAAAGGATGAATAAATCATCCTTATTTTGTTTAAGACCTAGAACAACAAGTCATGGTTCACTTCCAGCAGCAAACCCGGTTTTTGAGAGCATAATTACTTAAACCGCTTTAAGATTTAAGTCTACTATTTTACCTCAGGATTCAAGTTCAAGAAGTTAGCTTTCCAGAAAACCAAGTTTCATCCCATTTAGACTTCAGTTACCATCTCAAATTAGCCAATAAACCCAAGAAATGCAAACTGCCCAGTCCTACCAGAATATACCCGATTTTGGGTATGTGATTCCTTAAGCTTAACGAGGGTTTAAGTCTTGGATGTTTACCTTTTTAGAACCCCCAAGATGTCTATTTTTAGGTCAAAGCATTGAATTCAATCATACCCAAAGGCAGTAAAGAGATCAAGTCATTTTGTCAAACGTGGCAGTTTTGTTCCAAAACTGCACGGTTAAATGTTTTAGTAGAATTAACCTACTTAAACATGGTTTAACCTTGATTTCTTTGTTGGGGGGGGGGGGGTTGTACACACCCTAAGGTTCCCCCCTCCAATGGCCTGGAAAAAAAAATCATTCTCACTTTTGTTTGGGTTTACAAAAGTTAGAAAACCGGCCAGAAAATTGCCATGAACCCAGTTAAACAGCGCGGTTGAGGTTTTCCATCTCCAAAGGGTTTACTGTCTCCAATGCTTTGTGGCACACATCCCGAGCTGTCTAGAAGAGCCATAATAAATCCACCAAAGCAATTTGCCTTGAAAAGAACAACCAATGGGAAGGAAAGGCAGCAAAAGATATTCCTTGAAGCTCATTGATTAGCCGAAAAGTAGAAGTCACTTTACGGCTAGCCAATCTCTTTACTTTGCTAGCTAAGCTGCTTGTATTAGGACTAAATAAGCATGGTTATGTTTCAAACATCATTTATTAGCTTTGTTTAATGCGTTGGATGTAATTTGATTATGTTAGGACAAGGTTGGTACACGGTTAACACTAACCGTGTGGATTAGCTTAATTAATACCTTTCCTCCTTAAGAGGGTCTACTTTTGTGCTTGCTTAGATGGGTGCTTGCTAGAGTTATGTTTAAGCATTGTACATGACCCCTTGTAAAATACATCTCATATTTTGAATCAACCCCGAGTTGAGAGCATTTGTGCTTTAGTGCTTTTGCACACTCAAACACTAAACTTGCTCATCCTTAACTAGGCCGGTTAGGGTGGTGTTCAAGTTTAGTCTTAAACTTGTTCAAGTGGTGTTTCTGTATCTTAATCAAGTTTAGGGCCCTAAAATTTAGTTTGGTGGTGTTTCTACATCCAAAAAAGGGTTTAGTTTATCCTTCTAGCATTGAATATCCCACGGGTTATGCATAAGCTTAGCTTGAATTCTATTTGGTAAACCTCTATTTCTTGAATTCTTGCTTGAGTATTTGTGCATTCACTCAAAGATACACCAACTTTCTTTTCCTTTTCTCATTTAGAATCCCTTGATTCTAAACTCCATCCCTACCTTATGTGTTTCTTGCCTCACAACCAGCATATTGCGTGCCACTTTTCTTCTTTTTTCCTTGATTGTATTTTCTCCTTGTTTTAAGCTTTCACTCTTGAATTGAGTTTTAGCTTAGACCTTCGGGAGGTACATCATATTTGGTATCAGAGCAAGTTCCGATCCTCACCTAAGCCCCATGCCTCCAAAAATAAATCCTAACACATTCCCAAACGCAAACCATAAGACTTGTTGTTTTCAGCCATGCCAAGCAGAAAAGCAGCACGGTGACCCCGTGCCATCAAGCACCACCGTGCCACCTCTGGTCCGTGTCATTTCACTTGCTTAAGCCACCTAGCATAAGCGTGAGTGCTACAAGCATAACCCTAGAAGAGAGGTTTGAAGCTTTGATGAAATAAATTGAGTTTCTATCTGGATAGATTCAAGAGGATGCAAAAAAGAATTAAGAAACTCAAGCTCAAAATGAGTATCTTAGAAAACAGCTTGGTGTATATTTGCAGCAAAAGCAACAAGCGAATGGAGAACCACTCCATTCTGATGCCCAAAGACAAGAACAAGTGTTTAGCCATACTCTTGATTCATTTAATGAAGATGAACCATTGAGGATGACTAGCCAAACCCCACGGATTCAAGCTAGTACAAACGATTTCAAGGTTGAAGTTCTAGAATTTGAAGGAAAGCTTGATCCTGAAGAGTTTTTGGATTGGTTACACATGGTTGAGAGAGTTTTTGAGTATAAAGACATCCTAGAAGACAAGAAGGTAAAGTCGGTTGCTTTAAGATTATGTAAGTATGCTTCTCTTTGGTCGACTAATCTGTGTGCCAAAAGAGTAAGAGAAAGGAAGTCCAAAACGAAACTTGGGAAAAGATGAAATCTAAGCTTAAAGCTCGGTTTCTTCCTCCTACCTATGTTCAAGATTGTTACTCACAACTGCACCACTTGAACCAAGGTAACTTGAGTTTAGAAGAATACACTCGTGAATTTGAAAAGCTTGTAATCAAGAGTGATTTGTAAGAACCAGAAGAACAAGTAGTTGTTGGATACTTGGGAGGTCTTGATCCTAGGGATGGTAATATTGTTGATTTGCAAGCTTACACTTCTTTTGATGAAGTTTGTGTGTTGGCTCACAAAGTGGAGCAACAAAAGAAGACGAAACAGCTCCCAAGACATGAAAATCCAAAGCCCTCACACATGAACAAACCTTAAACAAGGAGAGTTCATCTTCCACCCCTAAACCCAAGGCATCCATTTCCCACACTCCATGAAAAACCAAACTCCACAAAAAGGCCAACCCCCGCAACCCACCCAAAAACCCCTTCCTAAAGGTGTTCAAAAATGTTTTAAGTGCCAAGGCTTCGGCCACTTAGCATAAGATTGTACAAACCAAAGATATGTTACTCTAGCCAAATGGAAGGCAATAGAGGAGGTTGAATCAAAGGAGGGAATTGAAGAGCATGATGGTGATGATCTTGAGGAAATAGTTGTCGAGGCAGATAAAGGAGAAATGCTCACCTTAGACACCCACCGTCCACCAAAAGACAAGGAGCATTGTAGCCTTCTTTTCCTTTCTTCTGGTGAACAACCAAACCTTTCCCCCACCCCAACCGCACCCAAAACACTCAAACAAAATTTCTATGAACTCATTTTAGAACAAAACCATTACTAAAAGGTCCTAATTCTGAATTAAGAGCATATGAGCAAGTGGTTCGAAGCATGTTCAAGGAGTCCCCCACGTACACCACTCAAATCAGAAAGGGGAATGCAAGGATAAGAGTCTCTAAGAACAAGAGAAACTTATTTGAGTGGTTGATTTTATTTCAGCCAAACTTGATTCAAGATGGAGGTAATTACCTAAAGTAATTTGTAGAGAAATCTTTTTCAACAAGGGGAGGATGATGGAGATCCATCCATGCCCTTGACATAAAAGAAGCAAATAAATTAGGTAATTTCATTTTGCTGTCTAAAGGATGAATAAATCATCCTTATTTTGTTTAAGACCTAAAACAGCCGGTCATGGTTTGCTTCCAGCAGCAAAGCCAATTTTTGAGAGCTTAACTATATAAATCTCTTTAAGGTTTAAGTCTAATATTTTGCATTGGGATTGAAGTACAAGAAGTTATCTTTCCAGAAAATCAAGTTTCATCCCATTTGGACTTCGTTCACCATCTCAAATTAGCCAATAAACCCAAGAAATACAAACAGCCCAGTCCAACCAGAACATACCCGGTTTTAGGTATGTGATTTCTTAAGCTTAATGATGGTTTAAGTCTTGAACTTTTACCTTTTTGGAATCCCCAAGATGTCTACTTTGAAGTCCAAGTATTGAATTCTAATCATACCCAGAGGAAGTAAAGAGATCAAGTCATTTTATCAAACCTGCCAGTTTTGGTCCAAAACTGCACGATTAAATGTTTTAGTAGAATTAACGGTTTGTACACACCCTAAGGATTCCCCCCATGGCCTGAAAACAAAATCATGCTCACTTTTGGTTGGGTTTATAGAAGTTAGAAAACCGGCCAAAAAACTGCTATGAACCCGGTTTAGCAGCACAGTTGAAGTTTTCCTACTCCAAAGGGTTTACTGTCTCCATTGCTTAGTGAAACATCTCCCAAGCTGTCTAGAAGAGCCATAATCAAGTTGTAAAAGCAATTGGCCTTAAAAAGAACAACCAATGGGAAGCAAAGGCAGCAAAAGATGTTCCTTAAACCTCATTGGTTAGCCGAAAAGGAGAAGTCACTTTACGGCTAGCCAATCTCTTTACTTTACTAGATAAGCTGCTTGTATTAGGACTAAATAAGCATGGTTATGTTGTAAACATCATTTATTAGCTTTGTTTAATGCTTTGGACGCAATTTGATTAAGTTAGAACAAGGTTAGTACGCGGTTAACACTAACTGTGTGGATGAGCTTAATTAATACCTTTCCTCCCTAGGAGGGAAAGGTCTAGGTGTATGCTTGCTTAGATGGGTGCTTGCTAGACTTATATTTAAGCATTGTACACGAGCAATTGTAAAATGCATATTAGATTTTGAATCAAACCCAAGTTGAGAGCATTTGTGCTTTCGTGCTTTTGCACACTCAAACGCTAAACTTGTTTAAGCTTATCTAGGCAGGTTAGGGTGGTGTTCAAGTGTAGTCTTCAACTTGTTTAAGTGGTGTTTCGATATCTTAATCAAGTTTAGGGGCCCTAAACCTTAGTTTGGTGGTGTTTCTATATCCAAACAATGGTTTGTTTATCCTTCTACCATTGATTATCCCACGGGTTATGCATAAGCTTAGCTTGAATTCAGTTTGCTAAACCTCTAGTTCTTGAATTCTTACTTGAGTATTCGTGTATTCAGTCAAAGACACATCAACTTTCATTTCCTTTTCTCATTTAGAGTCCCTTGATTCTAAACTCCATTGCTACCTCACGTGTTTGTTCCCTCATAACCAGCATATTACGTGCCACTTTCCTTTGTTTTTCCTTGATTGTATTCTCTTTTGGTTTTAAGCTATCACTCTTGAATTGAGTTTTAGCTTAGACCTTCGGGAGGTGATGGGGACCATCCTTTGGAACCAAGTGAAGACCAACCCACCAGCCTACAAGACCCTACAAACCCCAAGGACGTCAAAGAGGTTCACGCCATGGTCCAAGAAGTCATCAACCATGCATTGCACATGCTGCCCGGTTCGGACAGAATTTGGCTAGGCTTTGCAAGGCTAATTACATAAGCTTAAGGTGGACTTAAAGGCCTGAAAAATTACTTTTTGGAACCCTTAATATGTCAGATTCAAGGACATATAAAGAGTTCTGGGTTAGGTATCTAGGAACTAACTCAATGGGAGCCTTTTTCTACAAGTAGCAGAAACTATCTTAGTTTTGCATATGATGCACCTTTTGCCCCATATCTCCTAAACGGCTACTGCAAATGGCATGCAACTTGCGACCGATGAAAACTGAGTTCCCAACCTTTCGAGTAAGACCTATTTCACTCAATTTGAGGGAGAAACCTAGGAGTTATAGCTATTTGAGGTTGACCCTCGTGCACTGAACAGTTGCTGACAGAAAGTAAAAAGCACTTTTCAGCTTTTCTCTTTTGCTTTTTGGTTTCCCCTTGCTTTTGGACGTGTAAGAGCTTGTTGTTCCCCTATATCGTAGCTTGTTAAAGGTTCCTCACTATGAAAGGGATGCCTTGGGCTGCTAAGAAATGATTGATGAATACATTTGACTCTTGAGTTGTGAAAACTCTCTCTATTTCTCTTCAAAATTCCTAGTGTTATATCTTGGGTGTTTGGCAACCTCAAGTGGGTATCTAGGTCTTCTTGATTTAACTAAAAAGGTGATTAACTTTTGTGACTTAGTTGAAGGAAGAAAATTGCCTAAGTCTGCAAACCAAGGTGGGTTTTCATCACCCTTGCTAGTCCACTTGTCCTATCTTGGTTATTGATTTCATTTTCATCCTTCTACCCAAATGCATTCTTGATTCACTTTCGTAAATCCTTGCCTTAGAGAAGCTTGAATACATTAAGTGGTATAAGAGCTTAGGCTACCCTCTTGGCTAAGCTTTCATCACCCAAATACATCCCCAAACACAGGAACCACAAAAACAGCCCAAACACTTTCCCACAAACTCCCAACTTTGCCAAACAAGAAACCTAGCATGGCCCCCTACCACCTTAGCACGACCATGCCACCCCCTACACTGCCACACCCATTCCCGCAACTCAGCACGTCCACACCGTGCCACCATACATGACCGTGCCACCCCCTTCCCGTCCGAAAACAGCCACTCCTCACTTTAAAGCCATCATGTCTACTAGCCCTACCCCCGAGCAAGTGACCGAGCAAGCTTTGAGAGAGAAGGTTCAGCTAGAAGCCCAAGTCAAGTATCTTCAATCACAACTTGGTCAAATGATGCAAGAGAGGAGAAAGAACTTGAGAAGTTCGAGGAGTACAAGCACACAAGACTCGGATGACTCTGAAGAAGAAGAAGAAAGCAACTCACTTGAAGACTCCGGTGAGGATGTGTATGCAAGAAGATCACAGAGGCATCATAGGCCTCAAGGCCGAAGCTACAATGACTTCAAGGTGGATATTCCCAACTTTGAAGGTCAACTTGATCCAGATGTGTTATTGGATTAGCTTTAAACCGTTAAAAGAGTCTTTGAGTTCAACGACATCCCCGATGAAAGAAAGATAAAGCTTGTTACTTTAAAGCTTAGAAAGTATGCTTCCATTTGGTGGTCAAATCTTGTGAGTAAGAGAGCTAGGAAAGGCAAAGGGAAGATAAGAACTTGGGAGAAAATGAAGTCCAAACTTAAGTCTATGTTTTTACCACCCCATTACTTGCAAGACAACTTCCTTAAACTCCACCACCTCAAACAAGGGTCCAAGAGTGTAGAAGAATACGCTAGAGAGTTTGAGCAATTGTTGTTGAAATGTGATTTGATGGAGGATGAGTCTCAAACTTTGATTAGATACTTGAGTGGTTTGAATGATGAAATTGCTCATTATGTTGAACTCCACCCTTACACTTCCTTAGATGAGCTTAGTGTCTTAGCTCACAAAGTGGAGTGAAAAAAGAAAGCCAAGGGCAAGGGCATGACCTCCATGCCTAACCCCTGTCCTTACCCATTCCAAAAGCCCTCGTACTACCCTCCCAAATCAACTCCAAACTCGAACACAAGACCCCCTCCACCAAATCCCCCTGAAACCCCCTCAAAACAACCTCCAAAGCTCGGCGACAAGAAGAGGTGTTTTCGTTGTCAAGGCCTTGGACACTTTACTTCTGAGTGTCCCAACAAAAGAGTTGTCACTTTGGCTAAATATCAAGCTTCTTGTGAGGAGCTAGGTGATGAGAATGATGGGGAACAAAAGGAGCTTCTCATGATCGAAGCTCTTGAAGAAGTTGATGAGGGACCCGATGAAGGAGAAATGCTTGTGATAAGGAGAGTCTTGACTGGTATTACTTCCCAAAATGACATGGAACAAAGGGAGAACATCTTCCACACCTGGTGTACCGTGAAGAGGAAGGTTTGCTCTCTTATTGTTGATGGTGGAAGTTGTGCCAATGTTGCTTCCAAGACTCGAGTGGACAAGCTCAAGCTTTCGGTCTCTCCACACCCAAGCCCTTACACTATACAATGTCTCAATCAAGGTAAAGGCTTGCAAATCTCCTCTCATTGTTTACTTAGCTTTTCAATTGACAAAAGTTACAAGGATGAGATTTGGTGTGATATTGTGCCCATGGAAGCTTGTCATGTCCTCTTGGGATGACCACGGTTGTTTGATAGGAGTGGGATGCACGATGGTCGGTCAAACACATATACATTTGCCAAAGACCACAAAAAGATCACCCTTACCCCTCTCAAGTCCAACTCAGAAAAAAATCCTAAACACAATCCTAGCATGGATGTCTTTCTCACCACCCTACTCCATTCCCAACTCCATGAATATAATGATCTCAAGTAGTGGATTTTACTTAGCCAAGAACCGATCGAAGCTAAGGATTCTTCCCATCCTTTGCTTTCCCCTCTCCTCAAATTTTTAACATGTTTTCCCTAGTGAGGTCCCTCATAGCCTCCCCTCCAAAGGATCCATACAACACAAAATAGACCTTATCCCCAGTGCCACCCTTCCAAACAAGCCGGCCTACCGAATGAACCCACAAGAAACCCAAGAGGTGCAACGGTAGGTAGATGAGCTCGTTGCTAAAGCCTTGATCCGTGAGAGCCTTAATCCATGTCCCGTGCCTACCTTGCTTGTTCCAAAGAAAGATAGGTCAATGAGAATGTGTGTGGATACTAGAGCGATAAACAAAATCAGTCTCAAATATCGCTTTCCTATTCCATGGTTGGAGGATCTCCTAGATGAGTTTCATGGAGCCACCATCTTTTCTAAGATTGATCTTAGAAGTGGCTACTACCAAATTCGGATTTGTCAAGGAGATGAGTGGAAGACGGCCTTCAAAACTAAAGGAGGCCTCTATGAGTGGCTTGTTATGCCATTCGATTTGACCAATGCACCAAGCACTGAGGCTTCTAAACCAAGTTCTAAAGCCCCTTATTGGCAAGTTTGTTGTTGTCTACTTTCATGACATATTGATGTATAGCAAGAGCGAAGAAGAGCATGCCCATCATCTACAACAAGTCTTGAGTATTCTATCTCAAGAAGAGCTATATGGAAACTTAGAGAAGTGCCACTTTTTCACTTCTTAAGTTATCTTTTTAGGCTGTGTGGTGTTAGCCCAAGGAATCTATGTTGATGAGGGCAAGATTCAAGCAATCCGAGATTGGCCCGTTGCTACTTCAACTCAACAAGTTAGGAGCTTCCATGACCTAGCCTCTTTCTATAGGAGGTTTGTAAGAAACTTTAGGACCATTGTTGCTCCCATGACAGAGGTGCTTAAGGTGAAAAGATTTGAGTGGACCAAGCAAGCTCAAATGGCCTTTGAAGAAATCAAGTGCAAGCTCACAAGTGCACCCATGCTAGCTCTACCAACCTTCTCCAAAGTATTTGAAGTAGAGTGTGATGCTTTCGGTGTTGGGATAGGGGCTATCCTATCTCAAGAGAAGAGGCCCCCAGCGTTCTTTAGTGTGAAGCTGAATTATGCAAAGAGGAAGTACTCCACTTATGACAAGGAGTTCTATGCCATTGTTAGAGCTTTGGAGCATTGGAGGCACTACTTGGTGGGAGGAGAATTCATCCTCCATTCGGATCATGAGGCCCTCAAATTCATACAAGGGCAACACAAGCTTAACACAAGGCATGCAAACTGGGTTGAGTACCTCTAAGCCTTCCATTTTGTGATCCACCACAAGTCGGGTCAACTCAGCAAAGGGGCGGATGCAATATCAAGAAGGTACCCCTTACTCTCTACCTTAGAATCCAAAGTCCGTGGTTTTGAGATTATTAAGGGGTTTTATGTCAGAAATGAGGATTTCAAGGAAATCCATGAGAAGTGTACTAGCCATGCCCACAGCTTGTTTCACATGCAGCATGGTTTCCTCTTCAAAGGAACCCGGCTATGCATACCAAAGAGTGGATTTCGGGAGCTCCTCATTCAAGAGCTTCATGGCGGGGCTTTGGCCGGACAGTTTGGCATTGAGAAGACTTGCTCCATGCTCAAGGAGCACTACTATTGGCCAAGGATGTCCAAGTACGTAGAGCACTATGTGAGAAGGTGTCCTACTTATCAATAAGCCAAGAGCCACTCTTGGCCCTAAGGTCTATACACTCCTCTCCCCATTCCTTAACGTCCTTGGGAGGATTTGAGCTTAGACTTCATCATGGGTTTTCTAAGAACCCAAAGGCATAAGGATTCAATCATGGCGGTGGTGGACCGATTCTAAAAAATAGCACATTTCATAGCATGCCATACCACCAATGATGCCTCCTCTATTGTCAACCTCTACATCAAGGAGATCGTTCATCTCCATGGAATTCCAAGAAGCATGGTGTCAGATAGGGACACCAAGTTCCTAAGTCACTTTTGGCTTAACTTGTGGAGAAAGTTTGGCACTCACCTCAAGTTTAGCACTACATGCCACCCCCAAACCGACGGTCAAACCAAAGTGAATAATAGGACTTTGGGCACTTTGCTTAGAGTTCTAGTCAACAAGAGCATCAAAGGGCTACTTCCTTATGCGAAATTTGCCTTCAACTGAGCTCCTAGCAGGGCTACTTCTCTTCGACCTTTTCAAGTGATGTATGGTTACAATCTTAGAACTCCCCTAGGCTTGGTTCCAATCCCAAACCCAAGCAAGTTTAGTGGGGAAGCCGAGAATAGGACCAAATAAATTCAAGAGCTACACACAAAGGTAAGGGAAAGGGTTGAGAAATCCAATGAGCAAGCCCAGCAACGAGCCAACAAGCATAGGAAAGATGCTCAATTTGAACCGGGAGACTTGGTTTGGATTCATTTGAAGAAAGAGAGGTTCCCTAGCAAGCGCAAATCCAAGCTCATGCCAAGGTCGGATGGCCTATTTGAAGTCATTGACAAGATTGGTCCCAATGCCTACAATATTAACCTTCTGGGAGAGTATGGAGTCTCGGCCACCTTCAATGTGGCTGATCTTAGTCCATATTATGATGAGGATGATCAATTTTCGAGTTTGAGGTCAAACTCCAACCAATCCGGGGAGTATGATGGGGACCATCCATTGGAACAAAGTGAAAACCAACCCACCAGCCTAAAGGACCCTACAAACACTAAGGAGGTCAAAGAGGTTCATGCTATGGTCCAAGAACTCGTCAACCATGCATTGCACGAGTCGCCTGGTTCTAACAAAATTTGGCCAGATTTTGCAAGCCTAATTGCCCAAGCTTAAGGTGAACTTAAAGGGCTACCGAAATTAATTTTTGGAACCCTTAATATGTCATATTCAAGGACGTATAAAGAGTTCTAGGTTAGGTATCTAGGAAATAATACAATGGGAGCCTTTTTCTAGAAGCAGCAGAAGCTATCCCAGTTTGCATATGTTGCACCTTTTGCCCCAAATCTCCCAAACGGCTACTCCAAATGGTGTGAAATAGAGGCCTGTAAAATCTGACTTCTAGAGCTTTCTAGCAAAACCCATTTCACCCAATTTGAGTGAGAAACCTACGAGTTGTAGCTGTTTGAAGTTGACCCTTATGCACTAAAAAGTTATTGACAGAAAATAAAAAGCACTTTTCAGCTTTTGTCTTTTACTTTTTGCTCTCCCCTTGCTTTTGGACGTGTAAGAGCTTGTTGTTCCCCTCTCTTGCAGCTTGTTAAAGGTTCCCCACTATAAAAGGGATGCCTTGGGTTGCCAAGAAAAGATTGATGAATACATTTGAGTCTTGAGTTGTGAAAACTCTCTCTATTTCTCTTCCAAATTCCTAGTGTTATATCTTAGGTGTTTGGCAACCTCAAGTGGGTGTCTAGGTCTTCTTAATTCAACTAAGAAGGTTATTAACTTTTGTAACTTAGTGGAAGGAAGAAGATTGGCCAAGTGTGCAAACTAAGGAGGGTTTTCATCACCCTTGCCAGTCCACTTGTTCTATCTTGGTTCTTAATTTCATTTTCATCCTTCTACCAAAACGCATTCTTGATTCACCTTAGAAAATCCTTGCCTTAGTGAAGCTTGTATACATTAGGAGGTATGATGTAAAGCTCAATGAATTCAAGCTTACAATCAAGGAGAGTCCAAGAGAGGGCTACGGATTGAAATGGAGAACAAGAGTAAGCGCGGTTTCGCCTAGGATCCGTAATTGAAATGGAAAGTTTGGATAGAGCTAATCTTGGATTTTGGATACAAAAACACCACAAGAACCAAGGTTAGCGCCCCCAAGTTTCACTAAGATACAGAAAATCACCACTTAATCAAAGTTAGGACACACTTGGTCACCACCATAACCGGCCCAGTTAAGGATAAGCAAGTTAAGTGTTTTTGAAAGATAGCTTCAAATTCTCTCCACGACTTTTTTCATTCAAAATCTAAAGTGATTTCCACAATTTTCGAGGGCTTCTTTTGATACATGCCTAGCAAGCGAGCATACACCTTACCTTACCCTCCTAGGGAGGAAAGGTATTAGATTAGCCTAAACTCCATGGTTATGAGTAACTAGGTATAAAGCAAACTTAAGACTAATCTAGGCACATCCAAAATCAATAAGGAAAGCAAAACAAATGTTCATTATAGCTTAATGAACTTATACTTAAGCTTAATCAACTAGAAATCAAGTCAAGAGCATGTGCTTCAGCCGTAAAGTTGCTTCCTCTTTTTGGCTAACCAATGAGAGCCGTGAGGCAACTTCACTTGTAGCTTGGTTTCTATTGGCTATTCTTCACAATGTTGCAGCCAATATTTGTAGCTTAGGGACGTGTGCCATGCATTGAATTGTGTGCCACTATAGCTGAAGAGGAGTAAACCCATGGATGGAGGTAAATGAACCATGCTCCTTCAAACCGGGTTCACAGGCAGATTTTACCCGATTTTCAAACCTAAATTGAGCTAAGTAAAAGTGAGCATGAATTGGTTTTCAAGCCATGGGGGAAACCTTAGGGTGTGTATAAACCCCCCTATAAAAAAATCAAGCTTAAACCATGTTTAAGTGGGGTAATTCCACCAAAACATTCAACCGTGTAGTTTTGAACCAAAACTGGCCGGTTAGACAAAACACCTTGATCTTCCACCTTCTTCTATGCATGATTGGGAATGAATGCTTGGAATTGAAAGTAGACGTGGTAAGGATTCCAAAAATGTAAAAATATTAGACTAACCCCACAATGTACCTCAAGTAATGAGCTGAACAAAACCGGGCATTTTCTGGCCAAGCAACCCGGTTGTGACTGTTTGAGTTTGTTGCAAAATGTAAGCCATCCTATTAACTTGGGACCTTGTTGCTGGACGTTCTGGACTTGGTACATCATGGACAAGGTCATGGCTAGGTAGGACTCCATCATCCTCCCCTTGTTGAAAAGATTTAATCCTCAAATATATAGGGGTGCCACCGGGATGGAAGGGGCGCAAGTCTACCACATTGAACCTGGCTGAAACTCCATAATCTCCTGGTAGATCAACCTTGTATGTAGTGTTATTTATTTTTTCCATGACCTCAAATGGACCTTGAGCTCGTGGCATGAGTTTGTTCTTCCTTTTGGAAGGAAATCTTTCCTTCCTCAAGTGGATCCAAACTAGGTCTCCCTATTGAAACACCATCTTTCTTCTATGCTTGATAGCTTAGGCTTTATAGGATGCATTAGTCTTCTTAAATATAGCCTTTACCAACACATGAAGCTTTTGAATCTCTTTCACTCTTGTTGTTGCATCAACATGTGGTTTTTGGTCTTGTGGCCAGGGAGTAAGATCATCGGGACTTAAAGGATCAATTGCATACACCGCCTTAAATGGTGAAAGACGAGTAGCCCTGCTAGGAGCTTTGTTGTACACGAACTCAGCATGTGGCAAGAGTAAATCCCAAGCTTTAGCATGAGGTTTAATTAAAGCTCTTAGGAGAGTACCTAAGCTTCGATTAGTCACCTCAGTTTGGCCATTAGTTTGGGGGTGACAAGTGTTACTAAACAGCAACTTAGCACCAAGCTTCTTCCAAAGAGTGATCCAAAAGTGACTTAGGAATTTTGTATCCCAGTTTAAAATAATGGTCTTAGGGATACCATGTAGCCTTGTTACCTTTTTGAAGTATAACTCGACAATGTGTGCAGCATCATTGGTTTTATTGCAAGGGATGAAGTGTGCCATCTTGGAGAACCTGTCCACCACCACAAATATGGAATCCTTGCCCCTTTGGGTCTTAGACAAACCCAGAACAAAGTCCATACTCACATCCACCCAAAGCAAGGTAGGCATGGGCAGTAGAGTGTATAAATCGCGGGGTAAGGTATGACTTTTATCTACTTGGCATGTTCCACACCTTCTTAGGATATCTTGAACATCCTTCTCCATTCCTGGCCAATAGTAATGTTCCCTTAACATGGTTAGGGTCATTGATTCACCAAAATGACCAGCCGGGGAACCACCTTGAATCTCCCCAATCAGGAGCTCACGGCTGCTACACTTAGGAATACACAGCCACACTCCATTGAACAAATAGCCCTCTTGGACTAATAAATCTCCCTTGTGGTGCTTCAACCATGTAGAATATAGGTTCCCAAGGTCTTCATCTTCAACATACAAACTCTTAAGATGATCAAAACCAAGAATAAGAGCATCTAGTTGAAACAATAGGAGGTGTCCCCTAGATAATGCATCCGCACCTTGATTCAATTTTCCTGATTTGTGCTTGATGGTGAAGTGGAATGACTGAAGGAACTCAACCCATTTAGCATGCCGTGAGTTAAGCTTGTGCTGGCCTTGAATGTACTTCAATGCCTCATGATCAGAATGCAATATAAACTCACTAGCCACCAAGTAATGGCTCCAATGCTCTAGACACTGAACTATTGCATAGAATTCCTTATCTTATGTAGAGTATTTTCTTCTTAACTCACACAATTTCTCACTAAAGAAGGCTAATGGTTTACCTTCTTGAGTTAGAACTCCACCAATTCCCACTCCAGATGCATCACATTCAACTTCAAAAACTTTCTCAAAGCATGACAATGAAAGAACCAGTACTTGAGTAAGCTTCTTCTTTACTTCTTCAAAGGTAGATTGTGCTTTGGGGTTCCAGTTCAATGATGCACCCTTAAGCACTTCAGTCATGGGGGACATTATGGTGCTGAAACTCCTAATGAACCTCTGGTAAAAGGAAGCTAAGCCATGGAAGCTTTGAACATCATGTATGCTTTGTGGTTGAGGCCAAGACCAAAGAGCCTCTATCTTCCCTTCATCTACTTTTATACCCTCTTCAGAAACAATGTAACCCAAGAATGTAACTTCCTGAGTGAAGAAAGTGCACTTCTTAAGATAACCATACAACTTATCACGTTCCAGGACATACATAATCTGATTCAGATGATCTTGGTGTGCTAGCTCATCCTTGGAATAGATTAAAATGCCATCAAAGTAGACCACCACGAACTTGCCATTGTAAGGCTTGAATACTTGATTCATTAGCCTCATGAATGTACAAGGAGCATTAAAAAGACCCAATGGCATAACAAGCCACTCATACAAAGCACCTTTAGTCTTCAATGCAGTCTTCCATTCATCTCCCTCACGGATTCTAATCTAGTAGTATCCACTTCGAAGATCAATCTTGGAAAATACCTTAGAGCCATGTAGTTCATCCAACATGTCTTCAAGCCAAGGTATGGGATACCTATACTTGATTGTGATCTTGTTTATGGCTCTACTGTCCACACACATTTGTTGGCTGCCATCCCCCTTTAGAACCAACAAAGCAGGTACGGCACAAGGGCGTAAGGACTCTCGTACAAGCCCCTCGGACATTAGCTCTTCCACTTGCCTAGGAATCTCCATAGTTTCCTTCGTGTTCATCCTATAAGTTGGCTTATTAGGGAGGATATAACTAGGAATGAGATAAATATGGTGTTGGATATCCCTCTTGGGAGGTAAACTCGTGGGCATCTCTTCTGGGAATAGGTGACAGAATGCTTGGATGAGTGATTTAGCAATGGGGTGAGTTGGCATGGGGGATTCTGGTTCATCTTGAATGGTTAAGATCCACTTTTTAAAAGCCTTAAACTCATGCTTCAAAGCCTTTAAAAGAGTTTCACTAAAGGCAAGTAAACAAATAGAATGTTCATGGCCTTTTGTGGGTTTGCTTTTGAGGAGTTCAGATGGTGATAATGGCCTCAAGGTAATCTTCTTACCTTTTTTAGACAAGGAGTATGTATTCAAGAACTCATCATGCATTACCTTTCTATCATACAACTATGGCCTGCCCAACAATACATGACATGCATCCATAGGGATAATATCACACCAAAGCTGATCTTGGTAGCTCTTACCAATGGATAGAGAAATGAGGCACTGTGAGTTGACTTGAGGTCCTTTGCTTTGATTCAGCCACTGTATGTTATATGGATGGGGATGGGCCGTAGCCTACAAACCTAGTTTCTCAATCATCCTAAGGGAAACTACCTTACCAGAGCTCCCACCACCAATAATCAAGGAGCAAACCTTATCTTAAACCGTGCACCTTATATTAAAAATGTTCTCTCTTTGTTCGTCCCTTGCAGCTTTCTGGCTGTTCAAGACTCTCCTCAAAACTAGCATTTCACCCTCATCAGCTTCTTCTTCAACCTCTTCTTGACTTTCCTCAAGGTTTTATTCAATTTCACCTTCAAATTCCTCCTCCTTCTCTTGCTCTTCCACGACTCTCCATTCGGCCAAAGCGATCACCTTACGGTTAGATCATTTCGAGGCTACGTGGCCTAGCCCTTGGCACGTGAAACATCTTCTAGTGCTCATGGGATTTGGATTAGGTCAAATTGGGGGTGCAGGAGTCGTTTGTGGAGTTGGGGCTTTTTGTCGATTGAAGGGGAAAGGATTTTGTGGCTTGGGGATAGGATTGGAACTCCCCTTGTTAAAAGGTTGGTTCCGGTTCAAAGGCCGTGAGTTTTGAGGCTTAAAGGGTGGCCTTGCCTTCTTTTGTTGCTCCACTTTAGGTGCCAAGACACAAACATCATCAAGAGAGGTATATGATTGCAATTCAACCACGTTAGAGTACCTAGGATGGAGCCTCCCAAGTACCTTACTGTGGTTTGGTCTTCTGGCTCTTAAATATCACACTTAATAAGCAGCTTATCAAACTCTCGTGCATATTCTTCAACACTCATAGTAACTTGGGTAAGGTTATGAAGTTGAGAATAACAATCTTGGATATAAGTTGGTGGCAGAAAACGAGCCTTGAGTTTAGATTTCATTTTGTCCCTTGTACGGATTCTTGATTTCATTTCTCTTAGCCGTTTTGAACTCAAATTAGTCCACCAAATAGATGCATACTTTCTAAGTCTTAAGGATACCAATTTAACCTTTTTATCATCATGAACATCTTTATATCCAAAGACTCTCTCAACAGTATGCAACCAATCAAGGAATTCCTTAGGATCAAGCTTACCTTCAAATTTAAGAATTTCCACTCTGAAGTCATTGGAATTTGCTTGAAACCGTGGCTGTCCTCTATCCATTCTCGTTGGTTCTTCGTCACTTGAAGAGTCAACTTCATGGTTGAAGACTTGTTCCTGTCTTCTAGGTTCAGATTGAAGGGTGTCTTCGTTCAACCTTTGTTCCTGCTTCAAGACCGAACCTAATTGTTTCTTCAAGTACTCATTTTGTGCTTGAGCTTCTTGATTCCTTTGTGAGTCCTCTCGGATTTTGCTGGCCAAGAACTCATTCTTCTTCGTCAAAGCTTCGAACCTCTCTTCCAAGGTCATGCTTATTGAATTCATGCTTGAACAAGGCCGCCTAAACAAGTAGAACAATTCGAAATAGTTATGGCATAGATGTGCTTAAGGGCACGGGGTGACTGTGCTAACGTTTTGCCAAGCAAGCTTGAAAACAACAAAATTTTCAGGTTTTGTGTTTTCACTCTAGCCGTGTATGAACTGAATTTGTGCTTGGATTTTTTAGTGAGACGGATTTCTGGAAGGGTGAGGGATGTACCATGCCTAAGAGAAACAAATCTCTGATACCAAATATGATGTAAACCTCAATGAATTCAAGCTTACAATCAAGGACAATCAAACAGAGGGCTACGGACTGAAATGGAGAACAAGAGCAACACGGTTTCACCTAGGATCCATAACTGAAATGGAAAGTTTGGATAGAACTAATCTTGGATTTTGGATACAGAAACACCACCAAAACCAAGGTTAGGGCCCCTAAGTTTGATTAAGATACAGAAAATTACCACTTAATCAAAGTTAGGACTCACTTGGACACCACCTTAACTGTCCTAGTTAAGGATAAGCAAGTTAAGTGTTTTTGAAAGAAAGCTTCAAATGCCCTCTACAGTTTTTTTCATTCAACATCTGAAGTGATTTCCAGAATGTTTGAGAGCTTCTTTTGTTACACGCCTAGCAAGATGACTAGCAGGCAAGCATACACCTTACCTTAGGAAAGGTATTAGATTAGCATAAACACCACGGTTATGACTAACCGGGTATAAAGCAAACTTAAGACTAATCTAAGTACATCAAAATCAACAAGGAAAGCCAAACAAATGTTTATTACAACTTAATTAACTCATACTTAAGCTTAATCAACTAGAAATCAAGTCAAGAGCATGTGCTTCAGCCGTAAAGTTGTCTCCACTTTTCGGCTAACCAATGAGAGTCGTGAGACAACTTCAGTTGCAGCTTGCTTCCTATTGGCTATTCTTCCCAAGGTTGCAGCCAATAATTGTAGCTTACGGACGTGTGCCATGCATTGGATTATGTGCCACTCTAGTTGAAGAGGAGTAAGCCCACGGATGGAGATAAATGAACCGTGCTCCTTTAAACCGGGGTTCATAGGCAGATTTTACTCGGTTTTGAAACCGGAATTAAGCTAAGTAAAAGTGCACATGAATTGGTTTTCAGGCCATGGGGGGAAACCTTAGGGTGTGTACAAACCCCCTATAAAGAAATCAAGCTTAAACCACGTTTAGGTGTTGTAATTGCACCTAAACATTCAATCGTGCAGTTTTGAACCAAAACTGGCCAGTTAGACAAAACACCTTCATCTTCCACCTTCTTGTGTGCATGATTGGAAATGAATGCTTGGACCTGAAAGTAGACATGGTAAGGATTCCAAAAATGTGAAAATATTGGACTTAAGCCACAATGAAGCTGAAGTAATGAGTTGAACAATACTGGGCATTTTTTACCCAAGCAACCCGGTTGTTACTGTTTGAGTTTGTTGCAAAATATGAGTCATCCTTTGAACTTGGGACCTTGTTCTTGGACATTATCGACTTGGTACATCAGGGACAAGGTCATGGCTAGGTAAGACTTCATCAAGGTACATCATATTTGGTATCAGAGCAAGTTCAGATCCTTGCCTGAGCCCCACACTTCCCAAATTAAATCCAAACACAAACCATAAAACTTGCTGTTTTTAGCCGTGCCAGGCAAAAAAGCAGCACGATCACCCCGTGCCATCAAGCACGACCGTGCCACATCTGGTCCGTGTCGTTTTACTTGCTTAAGCCAGCTACTTCAAGCATGCATGCTACAAGCATAACCTTGGAAGAGAGGTTTGAAGCTTTGATGAAACTAAATGAGTTTCTGTCTACAAAGATTCAAGAGGATGCACCAAAGAATCAAGATACTCAAGCTCCAAATGAGTATCTTAGAAAACATCTTGGTGTATATTTAAAGCAAAAGCAACAAGCCAATGAAGAACCACTCCAATCGAAACCAAATGTCATGCATATATGATGTATCTGCCGATGACCAAGCTAGGGTTCAATAGAATACAACTAACTAAACAACCATAGGTAGATAACATCAAGGGGAAACAAAGGAAAATGGACACATGAAATGATGATTGTGGGGCATCAAGTATGTGAAGGGAGAATGGAACTTAGAATCAAGTGATTCTAAGTGATAAAACAAAGGTTGTTTGACGTGAGGTGATGTATAACACAAGGGAGGAATGGACCCAAACCAACCAAACCAAGAACACAACTCAAAAAAAGCAATTTTACACGCCCTTAGGGGTGGCACGGTCGTGCTCCTAGGCACGGGGGGACCGTGCCACTTTGCTGCCCTTCACGCCAAGCATGCTTCAAGTTCACAGTTTGAGGTGTTTTTGTGTTTTAGGTTGGAAGCTAAGCCAAAGGGGGTACCTTTAGCTTGGATTAAGCATGGACATGTATGTCGGAATGGTTATGGATGTGTGAAATGGAAAGCTGAATCAAAGTAAGAAGTACTAACTTTGAATTAAAGCTAGCAAATCCACTTTAATCCTCTTTCGGTCACGTTGAGTATAGCATCAAATGGATGGAACTAAACTTGAGATTTGGATACAGAAACACCAGCAAATCCAAGTCTAGGTCCCTTAACTTAGATTAAGATACAGAAACACCACTTAATCCTTGTTAAGACTCACTTGATCACCACCTTAATTGGCCTAATTAAGGATAAGCAAGTAAGAGTTTGAAGGAAGAAAGCACAAATGCTCTCAATCTGATTTTTATCATTCAAAAGGGGTTGGTACTTTGCCGTGGCTGTGTGGTACCTTAAATACGTAGCCATGACCTTTCTAGCTAGCAAAACAAACACCTTACTACCTGTCTTCATGCTAAGGAAAGGTATTAACACTAATTACAATCGGTTAGAACATAAACTAGATTACAAGCTTTCTAAACTAATCTAATAGATCAAGATACAAAGTAAAACTGTGTCTAACTCATTAATACATCAATTAACACCTAAACTAAGCTAAAACATGCTGAGATTGCTTGCTTATTTCTCATTGGACAGCCGAAAAGGCATTACGGCTAGCCAATAGGGAGCAAGCAACACATTGCCACCAATCTAGCTCTCATTGGTTATTCTTCTCTAGGTAGTGACCAGCCCAAGGCACCTTGGGACATATGCCAAGCATAGAGGGACGTTCCAAGCAGCTTTCAAGTGGACAAAAATGGCTGGGAGCTTAATTTACTTTAGTTTGTACTAAACCGGGTTTAGCAACAGTTTCTGGCCGGTTTTGGTGCATCGTTTAAGCATAGAAAAAGTGAGTATGATGGTGATTTTAATAATGGGGGGTAACTTTAGCATGTCTATAATCCCCCCCAACCAATAAATCAAGGTTAGGGTGAGTTTAAATGGGTTAAATAAACTCAAACTTAAAACCGTGCAGATTAGAGCCTAATCTGACCAATTTTGGAAAACTCCTTGTTTCTTCATCCTCTTGTGTGCATATTTTGAAATTGATGCTTGGAACTGAAATTACACATCTTGAGAACTCCAAAAACGTATAAATTCATCACTTAAGCATTAGTATAGCTTCAGTTATGAATTAATCAAAACCAGGTTGTTTCTGGTTTGCTGGACAATTTTGACACATCTTGGTAAATGGATGATTTGAACGACCAAATGAACTCCAAATTGGATGCAACTTGTCTTGTTGGAAAGATGACATCTTAAAATTGAAATCCATGCAAAAATATCAGGCCTAAACCATTTTTATGCTGGTCGAATTCTGCTTGCAAAATAGGGTCAGTGCTGGATTCTTCCCTTTTGTCCTGCAATGAAACAACTAAAACAAAACTTGGATGATTTAATCAACCTTTAGCCAGCATATTAACATGGTCTAATTGATTTGATTCTTTCTAATCAAAGGGCATGGAGGGATCTCCATCATCCTCCCCTTGTTAAAAGGATTTGTCCTCAAATCAATTTGGAGTTAGTTACCTCCTTTTCTTTTCAAACCTGTTTGAAATAAAATCAACCATGCAAAGAGCTCTTTCAGGAACTTGGAGGCTCTTTCTTCTTCATGTCCCTTGCTGATTTGAATAGAGAGTGTGAGGGGCTTCTTGAACATGCTTGGAACCACCTTCTTCCACACTTGGAATGCATGGTTAGGAAGGGTAAAGGATGGTTCAAAAAATACTTGACAGAAGTTTATTGTGAGTGCTTCGGGTGTGGGTGGAGTGGGGAAATTAGTAGATGGTTCACCAAAGGATAGAAAAAGAAAATTTCTACTCTCTTTACCTTTTGGTGGGTGGTGTGGGATGGGCAACTCATCTCCTTCATCAGCTTCAACCATGATCTCTTCAGTCTCTATTTTGTCATGGTTTTCATTTTCAACTTCCTCTTCTAATTGAACCTCTTCTGTGGCCTTCCATTCAGCTAAGGTAACGTACCTTCTGTTGGTGCATTCATATGCTAAGTGACCAAATCCTTGACACTTAAAACACCTAGGAGGATTTCTGGGAAGGGCTCTTTGTGTAGGTGGTGGGAATAGGTTCTTTTGTGGAGTTTGGCTTTTTTGTGGTGCTAAGGAAGTAGAGGGGTTAAGGAATGGAGGTGAAGGTGAACTCCCCCTGTTAAAGGTTTGTTCTTGTGATGGTGGCTTTGGATTTTTTTGCTTTGGGAGCGGTTTACTCTTCCTTTGCTGTTCCACCTTGTGAGCTAACACACATACTTCATCAAAAGTAGAGTAAGCTTGCAAATCAACAACATTAGAATACCTAGGATCAAGTCCTCCCAAGTACCTAACAATTGTTTGTTCTTCAGGTTCATGCAAATCACATTTAATTACAAGCTTTTCAAACTCACGAGTGTACTCTTCTACACTCATATTACCTTGGCTCAAATGGTGGAGTTGTGAGTAGCAATCCTGAACATAGGTTGAAGGTAGAAATCTAGCTTTGAGCTTAGACTTCATCTTTTCCCAAGTCTTGATTTTGGACTTCCTTTCTCTTACTCTTTTGGCACACAAGTTAGTCCACCAAAGATAAGCATATTTTCGAAGTCTTAAAGCAATAAGCTTTACCTTCTTGTTCTCTGGGATGTCCTTGTAATAAAAAATCTTTTCAATTGTGTGTAACCAATCCAAGAAATCTTCAGGGTCAAGATTGCCTTCAAATTCTAGAACTTCAATCTTGAAATCATTGGAGCTAGCTTGAACATGTGAGTCTTGCGTAGTCATTCTCAAGGGTTCATCTTCACTAGATGAATCAAGAGTATGGCTAAACACTTGCTCTTATCTTTGTGATCTTGAATGGATTGATTCTTCACTGGCTTGTTGTTTTTGCTTTGAATATGCATCAAGCTGTTTTTGGAGGTATTCGTTTTGAGCTTGAGTTTCTTGATCTCTTCGTGCATCTTCTTGAATTTTTCTAGTTAGAAACTCATTTTGCTTCATTAAAGCATCAAACCTCTCTTCCAAGGTCATGGTGGTAGAACTCATTTTGAAGTAAGTGGCTAAGGAATGATTTTGTGAGAACAGGGAAACCGCTTTTTTTTGGAAGGGTGTGGGAAGTACCAGGCCTAGGAGAAACTTACTCTGATACAAAATATGATGTATCTGTCGATGACCAAGCTAGGGTTCAATAGAATACAACTAACTCAGCAACCAAAGGTAGATAACATCAAGGGGAAACAAGGGAAAATGGACACATGAAATGATGGTTGTGACGCATCAAGTATGAGAAGGGAGAATGGAACTTAGAATCAAGCGATTCTAAGTGATAAAACAAAGGTTGTTTGACGTGAGGTGATGTATAACACAAGGGAGGAATGGAACCAAACCAACCAAACCAAGAACACAACTCAAAAAAAGCAATTTCACACGGCCTTAGGGGTGGCACGGCTGTGCTCCTAGGCACGGGGGGACCATGCCACTTTGCTGCGCTTCACGCCTAACATGCTTCAAGTTCACGGTTTGAGGTGTTTCTGTGTTTTAGGTTAGAAGCTAAGCCAAAGGGGGTAGCTTTAGCTTGGATTAAGCATGGACATGTATGTGGGAATGGTTATGGATGTGTGAAATGGAAAGATGAATCAAAGTAAGAAGTACCAACTTTGAATTAAAGCTAGCAAATCCACTTTAATCCTCTTTGAGTCACCTTGAGTATAACATCAAATGGATAGAACTAAACTTGAGATTTGGATACAAAAACACCACCAAATCCAAGTCTAGGGCCCTTAACTTAGATTAAGATACAGAAACACCACTTAATCCTTGTTAAGACTCAGTTGATCACCACCATAATTGGCCTAATTAAGGATAAGCAAGTAAGAGTTTGAAGGAAGAAAGGACAAATGCTCTCAATTTGATTTTTATCATTCAAAAGGGGTTGGTACTTTGCTATGGCTGTGTGGTACCTTAAATAGGTAGCCATGACCTTCCTAGCTAGCGAAACAAACACCTTACTACCTTTCTTCATGCTTAGGAAAGGTAGTAATACTAATTAGAATCGGTTAGAACATAAACTAGATTACAAGCTTTCTAAACTAATCTAATACATCAAGATACAAAGTAAAACTATGTCTAACTTATTAATACATCAATTAACACCTAAACTAAGCTAAAACATGCTGACATTGCTTGCTGATTTCTCATTGGACAGCCGAAAAGGCGTTACGGCTGGCCAAGAGGGAGCAAGCACCACATTGCCACCAATCTAGCTCTCATTGGTTATTCTTCTCTAGGTAGTGACAAGCCCAAGGCACCTTGGGACATGTTCCAAGCATAGAGGGCTGTACCAAGCAGCTTGCAAGTGGACAAAAACGGCTGGGAGCTTAATTTACTTTAGTTTGTACTAAACTGGGTTTAGCAATAGTTTATGGCCGGTTTCGGTGCATCGTTTAAGCTTAGCAAAAGTGAGTATGATGGTGATTTTAATCATGGGGGGTAACTTTAGGATGTCTATAATCCCCCCCAACCAATAAATCAAGGTTAGGGTGAGTTTAAATGGGTTGAATAAACTCAAACTTAAAACCGTGCAGATTAGAGCCTAATCTGACCAGTTTTAGAAAACTCCTTGTTTCTTCGTCCTCTTGTGTGCATATTTGGAAATTGATGCTTGGACCTGAAAGTACACATCTTGAGAACTCCAAAAACGTATAAATTCATCACTTAATAACTAGTATAGCTTAAGTTATGAATTAATCAAAACCGGGTTGTTTCTGGTTTACTGGACAGTTTTGACACATCCTGGTAAATGGTTGATTTGAACGACCAAATGAACTCCAAATTGGATGCAACTTGTCTTGTTGGAAAGATGACATATTAAAATTGAAATGCATGCAAAAACATTAGGCCTAAACCATTTTGATGCTGGTCGAATTCTGCTTGCAAAATAGGGTCAGTGTTGGATTCTTCCCTTTTGTCCTGCAATGAAACAACTAAAACAAAACTTGGATGATTTAATCACCCTTTAGCCAGCATATTAACATGGTCTAATTGATTTTATTCTTTCTAATCAAAGGGCATGGAGAGATCTCCATAACTATACAATTCCAAGAGAACTCACAACTCCTTCTTAGTGCTTACAAGCTCCATCAAAGGGGCTTGGCCCTTGTGCTGATTTGGAGCTTCAACTACAACCTCGTCCTAAACCTTTAGAATGTGTTACTCTTCCATTTTGGGAAGGTCAAGGGGCCTTCTAAAGGGTTTACTACATCAAAATTAAGCTAAGCCCTCAGAGATAATAAGAAAGCCCTAAAATAGCAAGGTGTACGCTAACGGTAAATTAACCCGATTTTAACCTGGTTTTGTGGGCTTTATTATTCAAGTTTAGAATGGGTTTAAAATGATGCAAACCCACTTTTTGGGAACCTTATGATGTGATCTAAAAGGGCATAAAAAGAGTTCTAGGCTGAGGCAATGGGTCATAGGTCAAGTGGAGCCTTTTTCCATATGCTGCAGAAAGCTGTCCCAGCCTGCACATGGTACGCCTTTTGGCCCATAACTCCCTAACGGTAGCTCCAAAATGCTTCCCACTTGAACCATGAGAAATATTACTTGCTAAGATTTCTAGAAAGGTCTATTTCATCGGATTTGGCTGAGGAACCTAGGAGATATAGCTATTTGAAGTTGACCTACGTAAACTAAAAAGTTTTGGCAAAAGTATAAAGTACTTTTCAGCTTTTGTTAGTTGCTTTTTGGTCACCCCCCTTGGTTTATGGTCATTTGTAAGGTTGTTTTGCCACTTTCTTTAGCTTGTATGAGGCTCTCATATATATAGGAGGCCTTAGGATGTAGAAGAGGGTTGCTGAATGACATACAAAGAAGCTAAAGCTTTCTCTTTCTCTCAAAATCTTAAGTTTTCTTTGTCCTTCTCAAAGGTAGTGAGTCTTGAGTGGAATCCTTTATGGAATTGTGGGTGCCTTAGCCTTTAAACAATTCTTGGTGGATCCTTAGTCTTGATTGGTGGTGTAGCCTTTAAATCAAGTCATATCTTATCACTAAGGGGAAATTTGCAACTAAACTCAAGCAAATTACATCCGGCCCATTACCACACGCTCCATTTGGTATCAGAGCTAATCCAAGTTGGTGTTCTTGAGTTTATATCACATTTCCTTACTTTAGTTTCATCCTCGTCAAAGTTTTCCTTCACCCTTGTTATGAAAACCATACTGAATCTAAACCTCCCTCTAGCTTGAACTACTCAAAAGAAACTTGACCAAACACTTTGCTAAGCCAACAAACCCTTAAAGCTACACTTGCTCTCCCCACAAAATACCTCCTTTACTCCTCAAAGAACCCCCACAAAATGGCCAAAAGCAAACCCCCACCAAAACCTTCCACAAAATCACCCTTCACAAAAACCGTGCAAACCGGCCGAACAGTGGCATGGCCACACTGTGTGGCTGAGCAGGACCGTGCCACCACCCACTTGCTCTAGAAGATTAGCACGGTCACCCCGTGCTTCCTAGCATGCCCGTGTCACCCCTCCCCCAGCCTGGTTCCAAACCGTGCCTCTCTAGCACACCCGTGCCTCCTCCTATCCGAGCCCTAACCTCTCCTCTTCTCCTTTCCCACTTTCACCATGTCGAATGAGGAAGATCCCTCTATTGATTCTCCCCAACCGGCAAGGGTACCAAGAGGTATGAGCCTAGAACAAGCTTATATCATGAGACAAGACAATGCCATTCTAGCCTTGTAACAAAGTCTGAGGCAAATTAGTAGGCAACTTGAGCAAATGACCAACCAATTTATGGCCCTCAAAAGAGGCCAAAGAGCCAAGTGATGATGGGGATGAACAAGGCTTCTTTAGTGACTCAAGCATGAGAAGCAATCCAGGAAGGGGACATAGAAGACCTCCTATGGATGAGCTTAGAGATGTCAAGGTTGAGCCACCGGAGTTCAATGGCAACTTGAATCCCAATGAGTTCCTTGAATGGGTTCAAGCCCTGGACCGAATCTTCGAGGCTAAAGGCTATGATGATGAGAAGAGTTTTAAGATTGCTAGCCTCAAACTTACAAGGTATGCCTCCTTGTGGTTTTAAAATGTCAAGAAGCAAAGGGCTAGAGAAGGAAAAAGGAAGATTGACTCATGGGAGAAGCTTAAGTCTCTTATAAACAAGAGATTTCTTCCCGAGAGTTACAAGCAAGACATCTACAACCAGCTATTCTCACTCAAGCAAAACAATATGAATGTGGGTGAGTACATGACGGAGTTTGAGCAACTGCTTTTGAGGGGAGGTATCCATGAACCCCAAGAGAAAACTGGGGCTAGGTTTCTCAATGGGTTAAACCCTCTTATTGTAAGAAAGGTGGAACTTCAAACCTATTTCACTTTAGATGATGTCTTCAAGCTAGCTCTCAAAGTTGAGAAGAGAAAGAAGGAAAAGAAGATCTTCACCAAGCCATTTCCAAGGGAGCAAGTAAGTTCAAAGCCCCCATTCAAGCCCTTCATTCCTCCTAAACCCGAAGGTAAATCACAGGTTGATAAAGGCAAGACTGTCACTCTTCCTACAACTAAGGAATTGCCTAACAAACTTGAGGGCAAGAAGTGTTTTAAATGTCAATGGTACAGACACTTCTAATATGATTGTCTCAACCGAAGGGTTATGACCATACAAGAGGTTAAGGAAGTAGATGCCCTATTGATGGAAACTCAAGAGGAAGCTCATGAGGAAAAATCGGACTCCATGGAAGAAGGGACTCAACTTGAGGTTGATGAAGGTGACTTACTTGTCTTGAGCAGGGCTTTACACAACCAAGACAGTCATTATGACAAAGCTCAAAGAGACATGATCTTTCACTCCCAGTGCACCATGCAAGACAAAGTTTGCAACTTGATTATTGATTGAGGAAGTTGCACCAATGTGGCCTCTACCACACTTATTGAAATGCTTGGAATTCCTACTATTTCATATCCCAAGCCTTATTCTCTCAAATGGCTAAATGACGGTGGAGACATTAAGGTATCTAAGCAAGCACTCATCTCTTTTTCAAATGGTAGAAAGTATAGAGATAATGTGCTTTGTGATATGGTACCCACAAGTGCATGCCATATACTCTTGGGTCGGCCTTGGCAATTTGATAGGCATGTCTTACATGATGGGTTCAAGAACACAAACTCTTTGGTCATTGATAAGGAAAAGAAAGTCTTAAACCCATTACCCCCAAACGAAGTCCACAAATCTAAACCCGGGGTGGGAAGTGGGAAAAAGAGAGAGCTTTAAGCAAGGGTAAGCAAACTCTAGCTTTACTCAAGCCTGAAAGCAACAAAAGTGAGGAAGTGACTCCTTTACATCCCAAAATCATCCCCCTCATCTCACAATACAAAGATGTCTTCCCATAAGATCTACCGCCCGACCTCCCTCCAATCCGAGGCATTGAGCATCAAATTAACCTCATTCCCGGTGCCCCACTTCCAAACAAAGCGGCCCATAGATGTAACCCTTAAGAAACCAAAGAGCTTCAAAAGCAAGTTGATGAATTATTGGCTAGAGGTTATGTGAAGGAGAGCATGAGTCCTTGATAGGTCCCGACTTTATTCGTTCCCAAGAAGGATGGGTCATACCACATGTGTGTGGATAGTAGAGCCATCAACAACATCACTATCAAGTATAGGTACCCTATACCTAGGCTTGATGACATGCTTGATGAACTCCGTGGCTCCTCCTTCTTTTCCAAAATTGATCTAAGGAGTGGATATCACCAAATCCGCATGAGGGAAGGTGATGAGCGGAAAACGGTGTTGAGTTATTTTGATTAAGTTTTGATGATAATAAATCCAAGTGTAAAAAAATGTCCAAGTAATGTTGCTCCAAACACGATCTCCAAACAGGCCTAACTGGTGTTTTCTTTTGTGTATTAACTGGTTTGCTACATGAGAGAACAAGTCTTTAAAACAGGTTCTACTTGGTGGTTCTATATTAAGAACAACTCGATTGTAAAAGCATGTTGTTCCTGGACCCTAGCAAGATCAGCTCGATGTAAAGCATGTGGTTCCGAAACTCTAGCAATGCAAAGAACAACCCTAGCAAACAAGGTGGTCTTGGTGTTCACAGCAGCTTTACAAATCTTGGACAAGATGACTGGTTCAAAACAAGAAGTCTTGGGTATATAGGTTTTATTTATTTAGACTCTTGTTAATATGCCAATATTGAAAACATCATTTTAAACACCTCTTGAATCGGCAGTTGCGCTAAGCGCTTCAGAACACCAGTTGCGAACAACCCTGCAAACAGGGTGCCTAGGGTGTTTCTGAACTGAAACGGCTATGCCCGATTATTTTGGAGAAATTTATTTCGGCTGGCCAAAAGCTCTAAAATACTTTCTTAAAATCCCAGGATAGGATATTTTTGAGATACGAAATATTATGGGAGATTTGCCAAAATTGTTTTGCTAAATATTTTCCAAAAAACCAAAAGATCTTTATCACCTATATTTTAGAAAGTGATTTATTCAAATTTCAAAGTTGAGATTTCTGGTTCCTTATTTGAAATTCCCCACGGCTATTTCAAACGAAGAGGATAAGTTTTTATCTTTTAGAAACAAATCCCTTTTATCTTGGAAATTTCTTATCCACTAGCCGTTTGGAAAACCCTTTGCTTGGAAATCTCCTTTGATGCCATACTTGGCAGATTCTCAGCAACTTCCTTGATTTTTTTACCGTTGATCTTCTTGGTTAAAAAGCTTAGCTCTTCTCTCCCATTCCAAGTGAGATCGGATATTGAGAAAACA
>JACYFF010031958.1:46382265-46393483 GCA_017589665.1 Selenicereus undatus
TATATATATATATATACACACACATATATATATATGTATATATTGATATATAAATGCATATCGATATATATATATCTATACGTATTTATATATATGTATATATATATATATATAATTATATATATATATTTGTATATATGTATATATATATATACATATATATAGATATTTACTGTAACACCCCAGCCCCTGGGCCGAAAGGTTACGTTTTCCTAACTTCTTACTCATAATTTTGGGATGAAACGGACAGAGTTTCCCCTGGAAACTGACTGTTTCCAGGCTAAACGCCTTACAATAAGTCCCTTTAAACCAACGGAAGCGTAAACATATAAAACATAGCTCAACGGCCACACGTCTTAGTTCATAACGTGACGAGCCACCCGCTCGGAGTATACCAAACAGAATAGTTCATTAATACAAAAAAATGTAAAAGATACAACTCTACGGTTCACACAACCGGAATATGGGGTTTACATCCCAAAACATAACTAAATTTGACCCAGAAGACATCTAGCTAACTAGATGGTTGGCTCATATGGCCATACAGAGCGACTCATAAATAATATGCATTACATGAACTTAGAATACTTGTTTACAATCATTGCAAAGTAAGAACGCATGACATGACTTCATTAAGCAGGTAAGATCCCTTGAAATGGATCTAAACAACACATGGCAAGGTAGAACAAGTTCCATCTTGACATAGCTGACTCAACTTCTTCCTGTTATAACGAAAACCTGGGGAAAAGGGGGAAGAGTAGTGAGATGAGCAACCACACGCTCAGTGAGTGTCCCCCAACCCCCTTAAAACCAAAACCGTTGCAGGCAATAATATTCTTACTAGTCACATATCACGTATCCATACTTTACTATCATATTAGGCATCCATATAATTCCTACGAAAACATTACTAATCATAAACTTGACTGGCAAGATATCATAGGACATGGGAACATGAACGTCTGACAAGCCATGACTGATATATGCACTAGGCACGTATAAATGTCATTGCATACATCACTAACATGTCACAATTTCTAATGAAGTCATATTCAAACACAAGTAAAAACATTTTCTTTAAACTTTCATTGAAACTTTCTTTGAACATTGGAAACATTTCTTAACCTTTGAGGTTCTCGCTCTTTTGAAAGAGTTTACATTTTGTATTAATATGATATGCATAAGGAACACACAGATTTCAAGTCTCATTCAGATCTCATATCTCATTCATAGGTTATGCATGAAACATGCTCATAAGGCCTTTTTTTTCGTAATCGCATATTACTTAGCATCTCATTCACATATCATTTATAAGAAAACCATAGAGCATACAAAGAAAACTTTCCTTGAAAACATTTCATTTAGCCTCTTGAGGCTCATAAAAATCCTTCTCTTAGACTCTTGAGCCTCATCATATTCTTTTATATCGGTCGCAGACAGACCCTTATAAACTTTTCACATTTCATTCAACTGGCCTCTTTGGGCCCGCCAAACATTCCTTTTATTTAAAACATATAAAATGGCAAAGGCCAATTGCTTTTCTTATCTTGGTAGAAAAATACTTCTGGCATAAGATCACTACAGGGTGCTGATTGGGTGAGAACTATTCTCGACCCCATAGTGAGACCTAACGCTCACACTTAAGCTCTTACTCCCGGGATGGCTACATATAACATATCGGACCATTACATTAGCCCTCGTCAGGGCCTCTAGGGTTTATCCGGACTTATCCCCTAGGGTAACATTGTTCTTTTCATTCTTTTCATATAACATCATTCCTTTCATATGGTCCGAAGCACATTATCTTAGCCACTTTAAAGCGTATGAGCCGTAACGGCTATAACTTTGCGTTTCAAACAGTAAAATCATTCAACGTATAACTCACACCTTTTTAAAACTCTTTAGGGATTCCCCCGTCCAAGCGAGTTCACTCCCAAAACTGTTTTCATTTAATTAAAATAGGCCATCATGCACTAATAGTTATGGCTACTATCATTTCAAAACATGAAATCCTTCTTTGGAAAGCTCACCCTTATACAGATAGTGCAATTTGAGCATTTAAGCACATATCACATATATCACATTGGTAAGGGGCGTTCAAATGCATCACATTTAAGCACTTCATAATCAATTCAACACAAAGAGCCACACATGGCCTCGTAATCCACACGATTGCGGTCAATACACAACCCAAACTCCCTCCTCACAAGCACCGTATCACAAGATCCTCGAACCACTCATAGTTCTTCCTCAAAGCATCCAACTACCATCTCGGTTTCAATTTCATAAATCATAACATATTCTTAAGCTAGTTTAAACGGGGACAGGGTTTAGGTACTCACCTGGTAAGCATCACCATTCAGCGGTGTGTTGTAGCAAGCATACGAACGCATACGTACCATTACATTCACGTATAAACCATAGCACTTTACTTAGCAATTCAAACATGTTTGGGTTCTAAGAATTTATAATTTACTTCGGAGTTAGTAAGCCATTATGGGATAGTTAAGCGTATAAATGAGCATAGAATGATTCAACATTGATATATGTCGATTTTAAACTCGTACGATGCAATTCAATGTTCATAAATGGTCATGGAACGGCTAAACATTCATATGCATTGAGTTTTAAGCACTTATGATTCATTTCGAAGTTCATAAATGGTCATGGAACGACTAAACATTCACATGCATTGAGTTTTAAACATATATGATTCATTTCGAGGTTCATAAATCGTCATGGAATGGCTAAACATTCATATGCATTGAGTTTATTATACGTGCTCGAGACGATCATAAACATGTATAGCTCATTTCAATCTAAATCTTCAGGCATGGATTACTATATGCATTCGAATTAACGCTAAACATATATAAACCACTTCGAATTAACATTTCATGCATAATTTACCTAAATTGATTCGAATTGAAGCTAAACATATATACATCACTTCGAATTAATATTCCAAGCATGAATTAGTTGAATATATTCGAATCGATTCTAAGCATGCATAATTCGTTTCGAACTTAACCTTCAGGCGTAAACTAACCAAACTAACATGTATCGATTCAAGCCACCTTCGAATATTAATCAACTAAACTAACATTTAACGATTCAAAGTCGTTTTCAGGCATAAACTAACTAAACTTAGCATGCATCGCAACTTTAAAGCTTAAAACGATTTTGAAACTAGTAATACTTAGGAGGTGAGAAACACCCACCTGGATTCCAAGCTAAGAATCCCCTCGAAGGGCTTTTTAGGACTGATTTGAGTGCTCATGAACCCGAAGATTCCCCATTTCTACCGCTAGACCCAGACCCGACGCAACCATGTGGATCCGGTTTCTTCCCTACCTTCGTTGCTACCGACATTACTGCTGCTAGTGGTTGCCGGAATCGTGCCTAGCTACCGGAATCGAACCCCACCGCCGACGGTGTGAGTCTCTACGATTTCTAACACCTAGGGTTTGAAAACCTAGCCCTCAAACCCTTGATTTGCGTAACTCTCAGTGGACGCTGGACCGGACCCCATCAGAACCCTAGCCGTCGACCACCGTCGTGACCGCCATGGTCACGGCCCCTCTTCTTGCCATCTCGACCTCCCTTCCTTTCTCTTCTCTGCTCGCCCTTGCCGATCTGCACTAGCCCTTGTGGTTGTCGCCGAGCCAGGCGACGGCCGGCGATGGCGCGTCGTCAATGTGCCACCATCATCGTCGGTGGCCCCCTCTTTCTCCCTCCTCACTCAGCCTCTCTCTCTCTCTTTCTCCTGTGGTTCATGTGGCAGGGACGTGAGAACTCCCCCTGGTCGCGTTTAGCTGTCAAGAGAAAGGGGGTCTCGGCCCCCTTTTCATTTCTTTTTTTTTGGTCAATTGCTAGTCTAATTCGTATCTGGAACCTGACATCCTATCTCGAATCGATAATACGACCCTTTGCCCATTATTCGATCCCAAATACATCTAGGTTCGATTCAATAAACCACAAACTAATTCTAAGGTTGAAAACCTAATCGCATTCGGGAAATGACTAAATAAATCGAATAATAACTAAATTAAACTATCGATATAATTTAAAGGTGCAAATAGCACGAATCAACTTTGAAATCAATATTAGCAATAATAATTCTTTTTAATGAAAGTATTGTTCCCAAAAGCACATTGATAATCATTTAACTCATATAACTACTAAAAATACGATTTTATAACGTAAGACACGCAACTTAACGTAAAAATAGTGAAGGCGGGTCTTACATTCTTCCCCCCTTAAAAGAATTTCGTCCTCGAAATTCTAAACCTAAGTTCGGTCTTTCCTAAAATGAATGCACACAACTAGGATCTACACGATAGGTTTTCAAAATATTTCATTTTGGAAACACTACCTTTAGATCGAAAGAAAATCGCTTATGGTTTCCAGTCTCCTCCTCGCCAGTCCTCTTCAAGCGTCTACTCACTCTATTTAGGCGCCGAGGGCAAATCGCATTAGAGAGGGGGAAATGAGTTGGCGTGGAAAACCATATTGAACTCATTTTTGAAAGGGACAACGACCTTGAATCACCTACGCACTACTCGTATCAGGACAAGGAGATCTATGCACATGCATCGCTATGGGTTGGCGTCCAAGGGTATGACTTCAGGCCACAACAACAAGGGTCATAATAGTTAACTCTGAGACCCCTATGACACTCTATAGTGATAAGAACAAGTCATAGCATCACTTAGGTTCACCTTAGCACAATGACATAGCATGAAGGCAATAATTCAATGTTTTTACCCAAGAATTACGTGCAACATGAATTAATTCATCATGTATATGTAGTAAACAACATGAAAGAGTATAACAAATTCGACCATCATTAGTCATGTAAGGATATAACTTGGGAGGGTACATAGTAAGGATATGGGTCGATGAGTGGGAATAGGTCAGTACATGTCCACACATCAACTGTATAGGGGAGCAAATATATGGATTCTTAGGTGTGGTGGGTTTGGTACAAGGTTCTTATAGCTAGTGTTGCCTTTTTACAACTCATTCATCATTTTGGTTGGTTATATTGATAACTACGCCTCACAACTCAATGAAAGGTCATGGCAGAGACTCCTATATGACCCTAAGTTCAACCAGCATATTTGAGGTGCTCATAGGTGAGTACGTACATTTATAGACGCATCTTGAGAAACAGTAATGGTAATATGCAAAACGGTACCATGCCTAGTTACCAGATAACTAGTTTGGAGGGATAGCCCCACATAATAGCCGAGGTAAGGTGAGACCGCATTAGCAGCGCGTATTATGTCTAGCAAAGCATCATTCAAGGTTTTCATATCATGTATCACATAAAGCTCATCATGCATAAAACCATACAAGCTAACTCAATCATATTATGCCAAGACACCCGAGTGAACTTGGCCAGGGGTTGGGTTTTTCACATATCCATCCATATGTCTTAAGCTCGGGCATCCAGTTAGAGTCTCGGGTATCCTAGCATGCCGTAGGGTCATAGTATAGAATGTACAAGGCAATTAGATGCGAGTGTAAATTAATCATATAAGCAACATTTCACTCAATTAATCATAAAAGACATAAGCATGTAGATGCTGAGCAACTCCACTACAACTATGGGTATTCTAGCGTACCAAGCGATGATGCACACAGAGGTTAATATTCGAATGCAAAAGCCATAGTCGTGCAGTCATAACATGAAATATGTGCACAGCTAGCCAGTTAACTACAAGTTTCTAACATAAAGGACCCATTGGTATGTAATGATTAGTAGGTGCGATTATATGAAGCAACAACTCACGTAGTTTGAATTATTTGGCATATTCAGTGACGCGCTGAACCAGAATCAAGTCAAGCAAATACCACGTCGTTTAGGTGCTAAACCATTCACTCATAAAACGTACAAATGCCCATGCATATTATTCTAAGTGACTATATACGCTCCCAAAGTCTCACATTGTGCAAAATGTCATAATTATCCTTTGAAACAAACACATGTTCACAATCATGCCATACACAAAGGCCACCTAGGCGAGCAGACATGGCTACAACTCTTATTTGCAACCAAGGCAAGGTATGTCTTGGGACTTGTCAAATAGAAAGGACACTTAGACTCGTATAAATGCGTACAATTCCAAAGTTTGCTAGGTTCTTTCTCCCTTGAGCTTTCTAGGTGTATCAGGGTTCGTTTGGGCCAAAACATTGTCATCCTATTCACGAATAACAATCCACATAATAAAAAGAATAAGTAATGCATGGTTTAGTCAATAATGGCAAAGAAGGAGAACGACAGGTACACTTATGCAATGTTCAACAAGCTACTACCACTAGCACATAGTCTTTCAAGCATGTATACAAAGGTAGTCTCTAATATATTCAGGGAATTCGGCATTCAGAAGAAAAGAGGGAAGATATCACTTAGTAGGATTACCAATTATAGAAACCGATCTCGACATGTATGGCACAATGGCATGTACCTGGAAACCTAAGCTCGCTCATCATAGCTAAAGAATATAAAGTAAATCTTAACGTGACAACGAAAAGATATTAACATTTCGAAACCTCGGATTTCAAGGGTGAAAATAGCTTGTTTCTTTTGAACTTCTTCTCTACCATCCTTTGAGTACGTATGCTCACTCCATTATGGGGCCCGAGGAGCAAATTGTACTTCAGGGGCAAAGACGAGCTTACAGAAAGACTTTTCAATGGCTCGAGTTTAAAACGACGTGCTTAAACTATCGACTGTCTTGTGAGAGTGCACGAAAAAGGCATTTACCGTTCAAAACATAACTTAGCGCACACAAGAACACGGAATACGGAAATGGATTAGGCTCACATACATCCGATTGGCTCATCCGGATCACCTAAAAGTCAATCAATGAAGTCAATTGGCGTGTTAGGAGCATATTGCACCAATGAAGTACTCACAACGTCACCTGAAGGTGTGGGGAGAGCTATTTGACTCCTATACTAATGCATAACTCGCCACTTTCACTTAATCAACCTACTCGAGCCTCACATAGGTCAAAGTTGGCCGTACTATAAAGCACACTTGCACATGAAGCAGGCATATGTCATACAACCACAAAGTGTTCCTAGGCACCTATATGAGATGTAAGACTCAGGTCGCGGCCTATGGTCGCAGGACCATGCTCTGATACCATCAATGTAACACCCCCAGCCCCCAGTGCCGAAAGCGTTACGTTTTCCTAACTTCTTACTTATAATTCTGGGACGAAACGGACAGAGTTTCCCTTGAAAACTGACCGTTTCCAGGCTAAACGCCTTGCAATAAGTCCCTGTAAACCAACGTAAGCGTAAACATACAAAACATAGCTCAACGGCCACACGCCGAAGTTCATAACTCGACGAGCCATCCGCTTAGAGTATACCAAACAAAATAGTTCATTAATATAAAAAAAGTAAAAGATACAACTTAACGGTTCACACAACCGGAGTATGGGGTTTACATCCTAAAACATAACTAACTTCGACCCAGAAGACATCTAGCTAACTGGATGGTTGGCTCATATGACCATACAGAGTGACTCATAAATAATATGCATTACATGAACTTAGAATACTTGTGTACAATCATTGGAAAGTAAGAACACATGACATGACTTCATTAAGCAGGCAAGATCCCTTCAAATGGATCTAAATGACATCTGGCAAGCAAGAACAGATTCCATCTTGACATAGCTGACTCAACTTCTTCCTGTTATAAAGAAAACCTAGGGAAAAGGGGGAAGAGTAGTGGGATGAGCAACCACACGCTTAGTGAGTGTCCCCCAACCCCCTTAAAACCAAAACCGTTGCAGGCAATAATATCTTCACTAGTCAGATATCACGTATCCATACTTTACTATCATATTAGGCATTCATAGAATTCCTATAAAAACACTACTAATCATAAACTTGGCTAGCAACATATCATAGGACATAGGAACATAAACGTTGGACAAGCCATGACTGATATATGCACTAGGCACGTATAAATGTCATTGCATAATTCACTAACATGTCACAATTTCTAATGAAGTCATATTCAAACACAAGTAAAAAGATTTTCTTTAAACTTTCATTCAAACTGTCTTTGAACATTGGAAACATTTCTTAACCTTTGAGGTTCTCGCTCTTTTGAAAGAGTTTACATTTCATATTCATATGATATACATAAGGCACACACAGATTTCAAGTCTCATTCAGATCTCATATCTCATTTATAGGTTATGCATGAAACATGCTCATAAGGCCTTCTTTTTCGTAATCGCATATTACTTAGCATCTCATTCACATATCATTTATAAGAAAAGCATAGAACATACAAAGAAAACTTTCTTTGAAAACATTTCATTTATCCTCTTGAGGCTCATATTATTTCATATCGGTCGCACACTGACCCTTATAAACTTTTCGCATTTCATTCAACTGGCCTCTTCGGGCCCGTAAAACATTCCTTTTCTTTAAAACATATAAAATGGCAGAGGCCAATTTCTTTTCTTATCTTGGTCGAAAAATACTTCTGGCATAAGATCATTACAGGTTGCTGATTGGGTGCGAACTAGTCTCGACCCCATAGTGAGACCTAATGCTCACACTTAAGCTCTTACTCCCGGGATGGCTACATATAACATATCAGACCATTACATTAGCCCTCGTCAGGGCCTCTAGGGTTTATCCGGACTTATCCCCTAGGGTAACATCGTTCTTTTCATTCTTTTCATATAACATCGTTCCTTTCACATGGTCCAAAACACATTATCCTAGCCACTTTAAAGCGTATGAGCCGTAACGACTATAATTTTGCGTTTCAAACAGTAAAATCATTCAATGTATAACTCAAACCTTTTTAAAACTCTTTAGGGATTCCCCCGTTCAAGCGAGTTCACTCCCAAAACTGTTTTCATTTAATTAAAATAGGCGATCATGCACTAATAGTTATGGCTACTATCATTTCAAAACATGAAATCCTTCTTTGGAAAACTCACCCTTATGCAGATAGTGCAATTTGAGCATTTAAACACATATCACATATATCACATTGGTAAGGAGGGTTCAAATGCATCACATTTAAGCACTTCATAGTCAATTCAATACAAAGAGCCACACACGGCCTCGTAATCCACACGATTGCGGTCAATTCACAACCCGAACTCCCTCCTCACAAGCACCATACCACAAGATCCTCGAACCACTCATAGTTCTTCCTCAAACCATCCAACTACCATCTCGGTTTCAATTTCATAAATCATAACATGTTCTTAAGCTAGTTTAAACGGAGACAGGGTTTAGGTACTCACCTGGTAAGCATCACCATTTAGCGGTGTGTTGTAGCAAGCATACGAACGCATACGTACCATTACATTCACGTATAAACCATAGCACTTTACTTAGCAATTCAAACATGATTGGGTTCTAAGCATTTATAATTTACTTCGGAGTTAGTAAGCCATTATGGGATAGTGAAGCGTATAAATGAACATAAAATGATTTAACATTGATATATGTCGATTTGAAACTCGTACGATGCAATTCGAAGTTCATAAATGGTCATGGAGCGGCTAAACATTCATATGCATTGAGTTTTAAACACATATGATTCATTTCGAAGTTCATAAATGGTCATGGAACGGCTAAACATTCACATGCATTGAGTTTTAAACACATATGATTCATTTCGAGGTTCATAAATGGTCATGGAACGGCTAAATATTCATATGCATTGAGTTTATTTTACGTGCTTGAGACGATCATAAACATGTCTAGCTCATTTCAATCTAAATCTTCAGGCATGGATTACTATATGCATTCGAATTAACGCTAAACATATATAAACCACTTCGAATTAACATTTCATGTATAATTTACCTAAATTGATTCGAATCGAAGCTAAACATATATACATCACTTCGAATTAATATTTCAAGCATGAATTAGTTGAATATATTCGAATCGATTCTAAGCATGCATAATTCATTTCGAACTTAACTTTCAGGGATAAACTAACCAAACTAACATGTATTGATTCAAGCCACCTTCGAATGTTAATCAACTAAAGTAACATTTAACGATTGAAAGTCGTTTTTAGGCATAAACTAACTAAACTTAGCATGCATCGCAACTTTAAAGCTTAAAACGATTTCGAAACTAGTAATACTTAGGAGGTGAGAAACACCCACCTGGATTCCAAGCTAAGAATCCCCTCGAAGGGCTTTTTAGGACTGATTTGAGTGCTCATGAACCCGAAGATTCCCCCTTTCTACCGCTAGACCCAGACCCGAAGCAACCATGCGGATCCGGTTTCTTCCCTACCTTCGTTGCTACCGACATTACTGTTGCTAGTGGTTGCTGGAATCGTGCCTAGCTACCGGAATCAAACCCCACCGCCGACGGTGTGAGTCTCTACGATTTCTAACACCTAGGGTTTCAAAACCTAGCCCTCAAACCCTTGATTTGCGTAACTCTCAGTGGACGCTGGACCCGACCCCATCAGAACCCTAGCCGTCGACCACCGTCGTGACCGCCATGGTCACGGCTCCTCTTCTCGCCGTCTCGATCTCCCTTCCTCTCTCTTCTCTGCTCGCCCTTGCCGATCTGCGCTAGCCTTTGCGGTTGTCGCCGAGCCAGGCGACGGCCGGCGATGGCGCGTCGTCGATGTGCCACCATCATTGTCGGTGGCCCCCTCTTTCTCCCTCCTCACTCAGCCTCTCTCTCTCTCTTTCTCTGTGGTTCATGCGGCAGGGTCGCGAGAACCCCCCTGGTCGCGTTTTTCCGTCAAGAAAAAGGGGGTCTCGGCCCCCTTTTGATTTCTTTTTTTTGTCAATTGCTAGTCTAATTCGTATCTCGAACCTGACATCCTATTCCGAATCGATAATACGACCCTTCGCCCATTATTCGATCCCAAATACATCCAGGTTCGATTGAATAAACCACAAACTAATTCTAAGGTTGAAAACCTAATCGCATTCCGGAAATCACTAAATAAATTGAATAACAACTAAATTAACCTGTCGATATAATTTAAAGGTGCAAATAGCACGAATCAACTTTAAAATCAATACTAGCAATAATAATTCTTTTTAATAAAATTATTGTTCCCAAAAGCACATCGATAATCATTTAACTCATATAAATACTAAAAATACGATTTTATAACGTCAGACAAGCAACTTAACGCAAAAATAGCGAAGGCGGGCCTTACATTTAGATACATATATAT
>JACYFF010031958.1:46405038-46418103 GCA_017589665.1 Selenicereus undatus
ACACACGCAAAAAGCAAAATTCCAAAAGTGGTTTTTCTAGTGGAAAATTTTTTGAGCTACACTTCAGAAAAAAAAAATCGATACAAGTTGTGTTTAAACCAAGCTTTCAATATATTGGCATACTAGGACATCATTGTACCTTACATCTGCTTAAGACAGAAGCACCCATTAAGGTGTTTTGTAACCCTGATCTTGAATCAGAAAAGTGAGTGAGTGGTCCTCAGTCGTGTGGACTTTGGACGTGTCCAATCTGGTGAGATTTGGACGTGGTGTAATCTACCTTAGAGAAGGAGGTTACGTGGTTGCAAGTTGTAACAAGGTGTGTTACATTTGTAATGAGTTATGCCCGGTTTAGTGAAGTGGTTAAATCCTACACGAGGTAGGTCGCGGTTTTTCACACCTCAGTTGCGCTAGAGGTGTTTTCCACGTAAAAAATTGTGTGTGCTTTATTTTTCGCATTTATCTTGGTGATTTTCGCATTTGCAATATTTGAGAACACCCTCTGCAAACAAGTAACAAGGGTGTTTGTTATTTACAACGCGAAAATCAGACACCACAATTCACCCCCGCTCTTGTGGTAGAATACTCACGATCTTAACAAGTGGTATCAGAGCAGGTTCTCTCACAAAAGGCTAACACCTTGAGAGATTCTGAAGATGAGTACACCACAAGGAATTCTTGAAGGGCAATCCATTACTCGTCCACCCTATTTCAACGGCCAACATTACAGTTGGTGGAAGAATAGGATGGAGAATTATATTCAGGCAGAAGATTATGAGTTATGGATGCTTATCAAGAACGAGCCCCTTCTTCCCACCAAGGTGCTCGAAGATGGTAAGAAGGTTTCCAAGGAACCTAAAGAGTTTGATGCTGAAGATTATAAGAAAATGGAGAAAGATGCCAAGGCCAAGAAGCTACTATATTTTGGCCTAGGACCTGATGAATACACTCGCATCTCTGAGTGTGAATCAGCCCAAGCTATCTAGAACGCCCTGCAAGTTGCTCATGAAGGTACGAGTCAAGTTAAACAATCTAGAATTGAGCTACTTATGCGACAGTATGAGTTGTTTGATATGGGTGATCATGAGACTGTGATGGATATGTATACACGGTTTACCCACATCACGAACGAGTTAAAATCCCTGGGAAAGTCTTTCACCACTGAAGAGTTGGTGAGGAAAATCCTCAGAATTCTACCTCGTACGTGGGAGGCCAAAGTAACAGCCATCCAAGAGGCTAAAGACATGAACAAGATCACCCTCGACGAGTTGATTGGTAATCTCCAAACCTATGAACTCTGAAAGAACTCACAACAAAAAGAGGAGCAAAAGAAGGATCATGGGCTTGCCTTGAAAGCACATGAGGACACTGATTCTGACATTGAAAATGAAGATATGGCCCTAATGACCAGAAAATTCAAGAAATTCTTCAAAAAGGTCAAGGAAAACAACAAAAGAAAAGACGTCAGTAAGTCCAGAAACACCCCCCAAGAACAACTCATAGGGTGTTTCAAGTGCGGCAAATCAGATCACTTAGTCAAAAATTGTCCTCTGCTTCGAGAAGATCAGATGCCTGAACATCCTCGAAAATAGGGTCGAAAACACCCTGTAAACAATCTGGGCAAGCGATTCTCGAAAGCTATGCTGGCTGCTTGGGGAGATTCCTCTGAGGATGAAGGAGAATCTGAAGCTGAAGAAGGGGTCATAGCACTGATGGCACAAAGTGATTCAGATTCAGATGATGAATCAACAATCAGCTTCTCAGATCTCAAGAACAAGGTACATGGTCTTAACAAAGCTACTTTAGAAGAACTTCAATATAATTTGATAGACACCTGTGCTGATCTAAAAAGAGAAGTTCGTGACCTAGAGCTTGAAAATGAAATTCTTAAAAATGAAAAACTCGGTTTACATGAGAGTATTAACGTGCTTAGAGAAGATCTCTTTCTAAAAGAAGGCGATTACACTCAAGTAGAGGAAAAACTCTCTAAAGTGGAAGAAACAGTTGAATCCCTGCTAAATGAAAAGCAGAGCTTGAATGCCACCATAGAAAAATTGAAAACTGATCTTGCCACAAACAACCGCTGGAACAAATCCTCACCAGCCCTTGATTGGTTAAACACTCACCACAATCGAAACAAAAAGGGACTTGGATATAAGCCTAAACGGACCGTTTACCCAATACATAAGAAGTATGTGGGATTACCTGAAAACATCGTTTGCTTTCATTGTGGTAAAACGGGTCATTATAGATACACTTGTCCTTTAAGAAAACATGCCAATGAAAAGAATGAAAGGTATGTGAAACAAATCTGGATTAGAAAAGATGAGCTTTACATGTCTAAAAGAATGGGACCCAAGTGGATCTGGGTTCCCAAAACTAACCCGTGATTTGTTTTGTAGGCTGAAGTGAGAGAGAACAACCTTACGAACAACCCCACCAACACCCTTGAAAACAGGCAGTTGTGGTTTGTTGATAGTGGGTGTTCACGGCACATGACTGGTGAAAAATTAAATTTTCTGTCACTTACAGCTTTGAATGGTGGGAGTGTAGCATTTGGAAACGGCAAGTTTGGGACAATTGTCGGTATAGGTAATATTGGTAAAACTCTCTCCCACTCAATTGATAATGTGCACTTAGTTGATGGGTTAAAGCACAATTTGCTAAGTGTGTCCCAACTGTGTGACAAGAACAACCTAGTACTGTTTTCAAAAACACGTTGCTTGGTTGTGAATGACGACACAGGAGATGTTGTGTTGAGGGGGAAGCGATGTCAAAATGTTTATAAAGTTTGTATTTCCACTCTTCCCCAAAATAATCTGACTTGTTTAAATGCATTAAATGATGGTATAATGCTATGGCACAAGAGACTAGGTCATGCAAGCCTGTCCTTGTTAAACAAACTTGTTTCCAAAGATTTGATTGTTGGACTACCTTCCATCAAGTGTAATGATGACAAGGTATGTGAAGCTTGTGCAAAAGGAAAACAAGTCAGATCTTCTTTAAAATCTAAAAGGTGTGTAAGCACTACCCGACCTCTTGAGTTATTGCATATTGATCTATGTGGTCCCATGAGGATAGCTAGTAGAGGAAGCAAAAGGTATGTGCTTGTAATAGTGGATGATTACTCTCGATTTACTTGGACCATGTTCTTGGCCTCCAAGGATGAAACTTTTGAGAATTTCATTGCCCTTATCAAAAAGATTGAAAAGAGAGTAGGACACTCATTGGTTAGCTTGAGGTCTGATCATGGTACTGAATTTGAAAATGCAAGTTTTACAAAATTTTGTAATAAACATGGTGTTGATCAAAACTTCTCAGCCCCGAGAACACCCCCGCAGAATGGGGTGGTTGAACGAAAAAATCGTACCCTAGAAGACATGACTAGAACAATGCTTATTGCTAGTGGTCTTCCTAAGAACTTTTGGGCAGAAGCTTTGAACACATCATGTTACATTCTAAATAGATGCATGATTAGACTCATTTTGAACAAAACTCCTTATGAACTTCTTAAAGGAAGAAAACCCAACATTATGCATCTAAGAACATTTGGTTGTAGATGTTTCGTGCATAACAACGGGAAAGATGCCTTAGGAAAGTTTGATTCAAGGAGTGATGAGGCAATATTTCTTGGTTATTCCTCTCACAGTAAGGCATACAAAGTCTTTAACAAAAGAACCTTGTGTGTTGAGGAAAGTGTGCATGTGTTTTTTGATGAATCTAACTCTTTGAATGAGAGTAATGCACAGGATGAAGAGTTTGAATTAGGTCTTGTCCAAAAGGAATTGTGGAACCAAGAAAAACAAGGTGAGAACACCCTGAAGAAAACAGGTACAGAAGCTGTTCCTCAAACCGACAGGCAAGGTGAACATCAAACAGGGGGAAACACCGTTGAACCCTGTTCGGAACCATGTTCTTCAGGAACTAGCTTGCAAACAGGTGTAGAAACAGGATCAGGAAGTGTTCTTGAGCCTGATCCCACACACATTTCAGTTAGAACAGAACATGTGTATGTGGATCCAATTAATCCAAGACCATGGAAACACCATAGTTCGCACCCTCTTGATCAAATCTTGTCAGATATTAATACTGGAGTGCAAACTAGATCTAAACTTAAGCATTTTTGTGCTTTCTATGCTTTTCTTTCTAACATTGAGCCAAAAAGTGTGAATGAAGCTCTAGCAGATTCAGATTAGATCGCGGCTCTGCAAGAAGAACTTCATCAACTTGAAAGAAACAAAGTGTGGCACCTTGTACCTAAACCTGCAGAGAGAACAATCATTGGAACCAAGTGGGTGTTCCAAAATAAGCTAGATGAGTCAGGAACAGTCATTAGGAACAAGGCAAGGCTGGTGGTTCAAGGGTACAATCAAGAAGAAGGGATTGATTATGAAGAAACCTTTGCACCAGTTGCTAGAATTGAGGCTATTCGAATCTTAGTAGCCTTTGCAGCTCATATGGAAATCAAGCTATATCAAATGGATGTGAAAAGTGCATTCCTAAACGGATACCTTAAAGAAGAGGTGTATGTCAAACAACCCCCTGGTTTTGAAAATGGTGATTTTCCAAATCATGTTTTTAAACATGACAAAGCACTTTATGGTTTAAAACAAGCTCCAAGAGCTTGGTATGAACGGTTGTCAAGCTTTTTACTTGAAAATGATTTTAGAAGAGGCAAGGTAGACAATACCTTGTTTCTAAAATCTAAGGGGGAACATTTATTGATTGTCCAAATATATGTAGATGACATTATATTTGGTGCAACTCATCATGATTTATGTAACACCCCTAGCCCCTAGGGTCAGGAGCGTTACGTTTTCCTATTTCATACTTAATTTCTGGGGTGAAACGGACAGAGTTTCCCCTAAAAACTGACCATTTCCAGGCTAAAAGCCTTACAAAAATTCCCTGCAAATCAACAGAAGCGCATAACATTTAAAATAAGCTCAACGGCCACACGCCGGAGTCCATAACTCAACGAGCCACCCGCTCGGAGTACACCAAACAGAATAGTTATTTAACGCATGAAAAGTAAAAGATACAACTCAACGGTCTACACCACCGGAGTACTGGGGTTTACATCCCAAAATACAGGCAACTTTAACCAAGAAAACATCTAACTATTCAGATGGTTGGCTCACACGGCCATACAGAGCGACTCATGAACAATATGTGTTATATGAACTAGAAACTTAGTTTACAACACTTACAAACTAGGAATACATTATATTAAATCGTTATCACATGAATCTACTTCTATATGGCACACATACCTCCTTTTCATGTAGGGGTAGACTCCAGCTCGCACAAGTAGCTCGATTTTCACCTGCCATAACAAAAGACTGGGGGAAAAGGGGAAAGAGTATTGGGGTGAGCAACCACACGCTCAGTGAGAATTCCCCTACTCCTTAAAACCCAAAACAGTTGCAGACAATAATACTAATAATAGCCACATATCACGCATTCATATTTTACTCCTCATATTAGGCAATCAAAATCCCCAAGGAAAGATCACCACCCTTAAAACTTCATTCTAACCCCTCAACTCGTTCCTAGGTCCTTAATGACCAATCTTTCTTTCTAACAGGCATTCATACACTTAATCAAATGGCACAAGGATGAATATGATGCTTTCAAATACTCCTGTGAAAACATGGTGACTCATTATATTCAAAGAACAGTTTTTAAACTATGCTAACTCCTTTAATGCTTATAACTTTTCTAAAAGCTCTTCAAACACCCAATTTGGTAAGAAAGGCTTCGGAAGAACATTCTTTCATAAGATAAGCACCTTTAAAAGCTTAAATGTACGATGCGTTACTAGGATTTAGCTATACTTCACTTGAAACTTCATTCGAGAACATATTCATAAAAGATATGAAGGTTTCGTACATTTAAAAGATTCATTCTTTTCTTTTAAACAAAAATCGCTTTACTTGGCCTCTTGAGGGTCGTGTTACTTTAACGGAACTTCTTTTCTTTTCTGAACTGCTTAGAATGGCAATTTGCCAAATCTCCTCTTTAACAACTTACTTATAACATAAAACATCTTATTGTGCTGGCTAGGGGGGTCAACACCGCCCTTCAGTGAGATCGTCACTCTTATTTTACGTTATCCCAGGGGTGTACGTACTTAACTTTTGGCCAAAACGCGTCTCAGTAGATAAATTCAAACTTCGATATTGTCCTCTGTGGGGCAACAGCTCACACCAGGATAATCATATCCTGAGTCCAGTCCCCCTCAAGGTTTTCTTACGCGTCACACATCATAACTTATCTGGGGAACAGCTCACACCAAGATATTTCATATCTTGAGTCCAGTTCCCAGGAACAGCTCACACCAAGATAATTTATATCTTGAGTCCAGTTCCTAACTTATCTTAAGGGAAACAGCTCACGCCATCTTTGCGTCCAGTTTCCAGGAACAGCTTACACCAAGATAGCTCGTATCTTGAGTCCAGTTCCTAACTTACTTATCTCAGGGGGAAACAGCTCACGCCCTTTTGCGTCCAGTTTCCGCCCTCTGGCCAACTTTCCAGCACATTCTTAGACTTTAAAGACATATTTCATTTCTCTGTTTCAAATGCTTACTTGGCTGAAAACTCGCTTTTTAAAGTAAACGACTATAACCTTTTGAAATGCTTATAATTCACTTCCTTTTCAACTTAAAACCTTCTTACAATGTTAATACGTTTGCTAAATCATAAATCGTCTTCGTAAATAGCTTAAAAGCTTCTTATAGACGTTATAAGTTTATTAACACATAAATCGACTTTCTTTGAAACTTGAAAACTTCTTAAAAACGCAATGAGCTTGTTAAATCGTAAAACGATTTTGTTTTGAAATTAAAAGCTTCGTATAAGAGTAATACGGCTACTAACTTGTAAAAGGAGTTCGTTTTTTAACTTAAGAAGCTCTTATAGACGCAAAACGTTTGCTAATTTATAAAACGACTTCATTTCTCACTTAAAAGCTTAATATAAACGTAATGCGTTTATTAACTCGTAAAACGACTTCCTTTTAGTCTTAAAGGCTTCTTTTAAACGTAAAACGTTTACTAATTCAAGGAACAACTTCGATTTTAGCTAAAAGCTTATTATAAACGTAATAGGTTTGCTAATTCATGAACGAGCAAACTCAAAACGCTTTAGTTCATGTTTAACTCAAATTAAATTCGTAATTGAAACCTCAGTTGCTATTATATAACTCCTTTCAACTCTTTTTTTTTTTAAAAACTCAATAAGGGTGTATAAATGAACTAAAGACTTAAAACGCTCCAAACTTGCTATTATTCAAAAACTGTAAGCATTTGGCTTGTTTATAAAATAACGAGGTTTCTTTATAAGCTTTCAAAATGAATGTTTCTTAAACATGATGGAGTTACTAACTTGTAACTCAAAACTTAGTAGAAATTTAAAAGGCAAATAGTATACAATCAGCTAAACCCATAATTAGCCTTGAAATGGCCCTTTTTAAGTCGTTTAAATTCCTTAAAACATAAATAAGGGTCATAAACAGACCGATGCCTTAAAAACCTTTTTGAACTCACTTTTAGTTCGCTTTTGAAATTCCTAAACCTATCGACTATTCAGTCGAGTCACTAACTGAGCAGTTCGACAGTTTAGGACCTTTTTAACATTTTAGACATCCTAACACGCAAATAGTCAACTGATAAACTTAAAAGCATTCTCAACGAGTAAACCAAGCTTTCTAAACGACATTTTCTTTTTGAAGACGTCTAAAGTTTCAAGAATTAATTACATAATGTCATGTAGCACATCGGGGGAAGAGGGTTTACACATAGCACATTCATACACTTCATATCACAACTTATTAAGCCACACACGGCATCGCAATCCACACGATTGCGGCAATTCACAACCCTATCTCCCTCCTCACACACCACCGATTACCAGATCCTCGAATTTCTCAACAGTTCCACCTCAAGCCATCCAACTACTAACTCGGTTTGATGTTGTCATAAATAAACCAATAATTCATAAAACCATCATGTATAAGCATAACATTCTCAACAATAGCCCCATATAGAAATTAATACAGTTGTACTGGTTTAACGATAACTTCTAAGCAAAAAACGACATGCTTGTCTAATGCCTCAATTCGCCCGATTGGCATTTCCAAACTTCATAACATGATTCAGTAAACTTCATAACATGATTCAGGGCTAACAAACTAACATTACACAACACTAAGGTGACAATCTGATTATTAATAATTCAATGAACTTTCAAACTGTCTAGCTATGAATAATCCAACACCAGTTTCAACATCCAATTAACCCACGATTAACACCATGTTCATGGGTTCTCAACTTTGACTCCAATTTCACCCAAACTGATTTCCAATCTCATAATTAACATGTACTACTAATTTAGTTAAAAATCATTGAAAGTAGTAATAATTTAGGAGGAAAGGAACCCTCACCTTGAACCGAAGCTGGGGTTCCGTTTGAAGGCTTTGGGCTCGACTTTCAGTACCCGAACACCTCTAATTTCCGACCTTGCCCACTGGTCACGCCAGCAACACCAAACTCACGCCCAAGCTTCACCATTTCGAACCCTAAAAACGACCCAAAATCACATCCTAAACTGAGGTTCAATCGGGGTTTGAAAGCAACCGAAATTCGTAGGAAATTGGAGCAATTAAGAGTGGAATTGAGTGGTCATACCTGAGCATGCGTTCAAGCCCCGATTCGGCGCCCAGAGCAGCCGCACCCGTGGTGGGTTCGCTCAAAATTCTGCCCAAATTCGCACCCAACGGTGGCTAACTTGAAGGGGAGGTCGAGTGGGATGATTTTACAGCGAAAAATGGCGAAAATGTCCTGGGCTTCGAGCTTGAAGGGCACGCTAATGGAGGAGGAGAGGAGGAGGAAGATGAAGCAGAGAGGAGAGAGAGACCATCGGGGAAGGGGGGTTTCACGGGCTGCCAGGGAAAGAAAAAAGGGGTGTCACGCGCAATTACCAAAAATGCCCTCACCCACTTTACTTTTTGTCCCAAATTCAGTCATATTCGATACCGTTAGTTTACTTCATAACCCGAGCTAAACCCAAATCGATAATATAATTCTTCATCACTATTCGTTCCCAAATATGACAAGGTTCGATTTCATAAGCATCGAACTACTTCCAAGGTCGACGACCTAATCGCATTCAGGTTCCTAATCGATTTAGTAATCGTTAATAGTCGTTAATAACGCTTATTAAAAATCATTGAAAGATTTTCAAAACTAATAACTTTAATAAAATTATCGATCAAATAGGCACATCAATAATTAAATTAACTTGCATCGTTAAATAAAATAGGTTTTTATAACGCAAAAACGCGTCAGGAACAACTTAACATAAAATAAGGTACGTGGACCTTACAATTTACGCGATGAATTTTCAAATATGATGAGGAGTGAGTTTGAGATGAGCATGATGGGTGAGCTTAACTTTTTCTTAGGCTTACAAATCAAGCAAACTCCAAACGGCACCATGATCCATCAACAAAAGTATATCAAGGAGCTACTTAAGCGTTTTGGGATCGAGTCGGCCAAACCCATAGACACTCTTATTTCTCCTTCAACCAAGTTGGTTATGGATGATGGGAGTCCCTCAGTTGAGGAAAAACTCTATAGGGGCATGATTGGGTCACTCCTATACCTAACTGCTAGTAGACCGGATATTGTTTTTAGTGTTGGTTTATGTGCCCGTTTTCAGTCTAGTCCTAAAGAGACTCATCTTAAGGCTGTTAAACGGATACTAAGATATTTAAAGCATACACCTGATTTAGCTCTATGGTATCCTAAAGGTTGCAATTTTAATCTTGTTGGATATACTGACGCTGGCTATGCAGGTTTCCTAGTTGATAGAAAGAGTACCTCAGGTATGGCTCATTTTCTTGGACCTTGTTTGGTATCTTGGGCTACCAAGAAGCAACATTCAGTTGCCATGTCCACAGCAGAAGCTGAATATGTTGCAGCAGCTTCATGTTGTGCTCAACTGTTGTGGATAAGACAACAACTTAAGGATTTTTGTGTTGACACTGGATGCATTCTTATTTTTTGTGATAATACTAGTGCTATTAACATTGCCAAAAACCCATGTCAACACAAAAGGACAAAACATATTGACATTCGACATCATTTCTTGAGAGATAATGTTGAAAAGGGTTTAATTTCTATGAATTTTTGCTCAACGGAAAATCAAATTGCTGATATATTCACTAAGGCACTAGCTAGAGATCAGTTTGAGAGAAACAGACTGGAATTGGGGTTGGTGAAAACACCCTGAGAACACCTGTTCTCAGAGGTAGATCAAGCTGACAAAAACACCTTATAATACCTGTTCTATTCCCTTGTTTGCAATTCTTGTGGTCTATGCTTAACGAATATGTGTAGTCTGTGTGCTATTATGATTATATACTGCTGTCTTGGGAGATGGAGAAAGAGTAATCATGACAGACCTTGGAATAAGAGAAGCATGTTCAAGAACAGGCGGCTCGAACAGGTATGCCTTAATTGCCATTATTGTATGATGCCTGCTTAAATTCTAGGTGTTCCCTAGGTGGCCCTTCATAACAGGTGGGGAGTTTAAAAAACCCCCTTGCGTACGTTTGTCTTCCCCGTGTTGCTCTCTCTCTCTCTCTCTCCTCTGTTCTTGCTTTCAAACCCTAGCAAAACCCTCAAAACCCGAAATTCTTCCTTGCGATAATGGCTTCCAAAACCAATTTTTCATCAATCTCTGAGAGTAACAACATGATTACACTCTCAATTCCGGCTCCTCCTCGCCCAATTATCCACAAAACCTTCGGGTATCTCACTCAGTTAAACCTCAAAAGTGTTGGGCTTGAGTTGAATGATATTCCCTACCCCTTTGGTTGGGAATTAATGGTGTATGTGGGAACAATCCCTTGTCCCATTTCTTCTGCAGCAGGTGCTGGTTCTTCGGGCTTCCAAGACCAATTCTTGGAGAACTCAGAAACCATTGTTGGGGATTTTGAACCCTGTTCTTCTGCACCATTCCCGGAAACAACTAAAAGAACAGGGGATGTGTTCTTCGATGATCTGTTCATGGATCTGAAGGAGGATTCTGGTGAGAAAACAGGAGAAAGTCCTGTTCAAGGGGATGACTCTGTTCCTCTAGTCTCTTAAACTGGAGAGAAGAGGAAAAGGGTAAAGATGGTGGCTAGGCGCACCCGAACGCCAAGAACACGACCACAACCAAGGTCTCACCCCTCACTAACTCCCTCTTCTCCTCCTTCTCAACCTTCTCGTATATCTGCGAGAATTGTCTTCAGATCAACCCCCAGATCCTCTAAACCCTCAGCTCCTATCATCGAGGAGATTTCCTCTTCTACTGAAGGGTTCTCGAGTTCTAACTCTGGAGACACCACCTTCAAACAGGGGACACCGGTGTTTTTCGAGTCCTCTGAAGATCAAGCCCCTCCAAAATCAACCACTAAACCTGCTGTGAAACCCTCTCCTGCAAAAACACCCCTCAAGCGAAAACCCAGAACAACCCCCCTACCAAAAGCCACCACCTCTGTTCTTGCCCCCAAACGCCCAAAGCAGTTCACTCCCTCTCCTATGACTGACAAACATGCGCAGTTGCTTAAGCGCAATGTCGTCAGGGGGAAGGTAGTATCTGTAAGTTTTTTTGAGGAACAGGGTCTGGGGGTGTTCTTGACCAAGCTTCGAGCCCAAGGCTGGCTTGAGTTGTTTGCAAACACCCAGTTGGGGTGTTCTGTGCTTGAGTTGGCTAAATTTTATGCCAACTGCGAGGTCACCGAAGGGGTGGTGACAAGTTTTGTGAATGGGCAAGGCATCAGGGTCGATGCGCCCAAACTTGGGAAAATTCTGGGAGTGCCTTCACACGGCTTTGCTGTGTATGTGAGGGAAGACAAAACAGCCCTGGAACTAGCCAGGCTCCTGGAGGTGTCCAAACGCCTTAGTCAGAAACAGGGTCTGAGAACACCCTCCTCTGTCAAAAAGGGTGATCTGATCCCTCCCCACCAACTCCTTTTCATGTTCGTCATTAAGAATGTGATTCCAAGGGGTCAAGGGAGAAACTCAATAGCCCTTTTTGATCAGTGCCTGGTCGACTTATTGGATAGGGAGGAACCCATCAATCTTTCGGCTATCATGATTCGCCACATTGGGCGAATTGCGAACACCACCCGGGCTCATGATCTCAGGTATGGGTTTCTGCTGACAAAGGTGTTTGAGCACTTTGGCATAGTGCTCACACGGCGAGTGGAGGCCCAAGTCGTTGATGCAATTGGGATTGACACTCTGCCAGGGTGTGGCTATGAGACTGGCGGAGCGTCAGTTTCCAAACAGGGTCGTCGACCACCTCGACCACCTGTTTCTGAGTAACCGTCCACCAAGGTTGAGGTTGTTCTTGAGGACAATGCTCGCCTCAAGGATGAGCTATCAGCTGTCAAGGCTGCTCTTGCTGAGGAACAAGACCTCTCTGCCAAACGCCATGCAGACCTGCTTGCTCTTCTCTCCGCCCTTGCCCCTAGCATTCCTCCTCTGCAGACGAAACCACCTCCTGCTCCCTGATTGTCTAGGTTTTTTTTGTTGTTTTTTTTGTTGTTTTTTTGTTTTTTTGATGCAATTGTACTGCCTTGCTTATTAATAAAATATCTACTTGCAGTCTCTATTGCTTGTTGTTCCTTCTCCTTTATACTTGCTGTTATTGCTTTTTAATGATGCCAAAAGGGGGAAGAAGAAGAGGAACACCTACCTATTGACAATGTGACAATGTATGAATCTGAACCTGACCTACCTATTGACAATGTGACAATGTATGAATCTGAACCTGACCTTGACTTATGTGGATCCCTATTTTACGTGGATCCCTATCAACATTAATTTTTGTTTTTGTCAACATGGTCACTTGGTTTGTCATCATCAAAAAGGGGGAATTTGTTGAGTTATTATATTTAAGTTTTGATGATAACAAATCCAAGTGTAAAAATGTGTCCAAGTAATGTTGCTCCAAACACGATATCCAAACAGGCCTAACTGATGTTTGTAATCTTTATTGTATTAACTGG
>JACYFF010031958.1:46418203-46471309 GCA_017589665.1 Selenicereus undatus
GTGGGAAGAATGAAGAAGGAAAGGGGCCAGGCGCCCCTTTTTACAAAAATGCCCTCCCCTTTTTCTTTTGTTCTAAGCTCTTCAATAAATAGCACCGCTAGTTTAGTTCGTAACCCGAACTCTAAGCCCAAATCAATAGTATAATCCTTGATCAAATGTTCGATCCCAAATACATCTAGGTTCAATTTAATAAACCCTAAACTAATTCTAAGGTTGAAAACCTAATCGTATTAGGAAAACGACTAAATAAATCGAATAACGATTAATTAAACTATCGATATAATTTAAAGGCATAAATGACACGAATTAACTTTGAAATCAATAATAGCAATAACAATTCTTTTTAATAAAATATAACTCTCGAAAGTACATCGATAATCATTTAACTCACATAGTTACTAAAAATACGATTTTATAACGTAAAAAGATAATACAGGCAACTTAACGGAAAACGAAAATGCGGGGTCTTACAGTATGTCTTATGCACCTCATATCAATGAAATGCCAAGAAAGGTATGATTATAAAAAGAGATAGCCGTATGTGCACATCATGTGAATAGGGTTTCATGCATTGTTCGAATAGAATGCTAAGAAGTTATGTTTGCGAACTAGAATGCTAAGAAGTTATGATTATGAAAAAGAAAGATTCCTATGCTTAGCCCTCGATACTTGTTATGTGCTTATCTGCTTATTAGTAAAGGAATTTAGTCATATGGGGACCTAGAAATATGTTTGAGTGGTTAAAATGAAGTTTATGGTTAGTAATCCTTCCATAAGGACTTTATGAATGCCTAACACAATAGTAAAGTTCGAATACGCGATATGTGACTAATATGAATATTATTGCCTGAAACGGTTTTGGTTTTAAGGGGGTCGGGGGACACTCACTGAGCGTGTGGTTGCTCATCCCACTACTCTTTCCCCTTTTCCCCCAGGTTTTCTTTATGACATGAATAAGTTGAATTAGCTGGAATCTGTTCTTGCTTGCAAAGTGTCATTTGTGCCCATTGGAAGGGATCGTACGTGTTTAATAAAGTCATGCTATGTATACTTAGTTTATACTCGTTTGTAAACAAGTATTCTAGTTCATGTAATGCATATTGTTTATAAGTCGCTCTATATGGCCATATGAGCCAACCATCCAATTAGTTAGATGTCTTCTTGGTCAAAGTTAGTCATGTTTTACGATGTCAACTCCAATACTCCGGTTGTGTGAACCGTTGAGTTGTATCTTTTACTTTTCTTGTATTAATGAACTATTTTGGTTGGTGTACTCTGAGTGAGTGGCTCGTTGAGTTATGAACTCCGACGTGTAGTCGTTGAGCTTCTTTTAAAAGTTTTGTGCTTTCATTGATTTGTAGGGATTTATTGTAAGGCTTTTAGCCTAGAAACGGTCAGTTTTTAGGGAAAACTCTGTCTGTTTCATCCCTGCATTTAAGTAAAAAGTTAAGAAAACGTAACGCTTTCAGCCCTGGGGCTGGGGGTATTACAATATATATGTATCTCTATCTCTCTCTCTCTCTCTCTATATATATATATATATATATATATATGTATATATATTTATATGTACATATATATATATACATATATATATACATACATACATACATACATACATATATATATATATATATATATATATAAATATATATATATATATATGTATATATATATATATGTGTGTGTGTGTGTGTGTGTGTGTGTGTGTGTGCGTGTGTGTATATATATCTATGCAAGTACAAACCATCTATGGCTCTATATCTGATGCGATGTGCATTTATCTAGAGGATTGTGGACTATTAAGTTATGTTTGAAGTATCTCAATTGAGGTCATGCTATGACAAAACTGGTGTACCAACATAGCCCCAATTATGGGTCATGAGTCAATTGTCTCATCTGTAAGTTGCAAGGCTCAACGCCAAAATGTATCTACCTTGAAAAAATGACCAAAAAATGAAATAAAATAATTTTTTTTTTTCACTTTGGTGTTTGTTAATAACTTCATGTTTGCGATATTTGTGTTGGTAGACAGGAACAGGTTGGTTCAAGTCGATATTTTCAAGATCAATTCAACATTCTTTTGATAGGTCGTTCAGTGATCATATATCAGGATTCATTTGTCTTTTTGAGATTAATAACTTGATTTATATGTTCCCAATGAGTCAAAACTCTAAAGCAGATGGAATGTACAAGTATGTGTTAATTATCGTTACGTTTATGTGATTGTGATTATTGCATATCGAAACTCGAGACTTGGAATTTTGTTGTCTAAAATTCAAATGGGTCACATTATTATGAGATCATATGCAAGCATATATTTCTTGAGTATGATTATGTAGAATTAAAATCTAAACATGTTATGAAGATAGTTTAGGATGGCAAATCATTAATGTAATATTTCTAACCGAATGATGATAGTCACATAATGATATTATAATCATAACATGCATTATGTCATTAAGTGAATTAAATAGCAAAATAATATTTGTAAATCCTAATAAGTTTAATAATTTGTCAGTCATGCTTGTCTTTTCTTAATTCTTACATTGAGCAAATATTATATCTCTCATATTTTTATTACATATATATGAAATTAAAAATTAAAAACTATTAATTATTTTATTTTTTCCTCTTAAATTTTCTTTGATTTCATTTGTAAAATTTCCCTCTTAAGTCTTAAGTCATTTTTCTTTTTCCCTCCTAAACATAACTAATTAATTTAAATGTTTGTATTACATATTTATCAAATTAAAAATTTAAAACTATTAACTATTTTATTTTTTCCTCTTCCTTTCCTTTGATTTCGTTTGTAAAACTTCCATCTTAAGCCTTAATTCATTTTTGTTTTTCCCAGCTAAGCCCAACTAACTGGATTTTAAAATTTCACGATTCCCTCCCCCTAAGTCTAAAGCCTGAAACAAAAAATAAATGCTAATAATAATTTTATAATTTTAACAAAAACAAAACCAAAACACTCAAACCTCACAGTCCTCTCTAGTTTCCCACTCTCTTAGTTCCCACTTCTCAAAGGCATGGGCAGCTGTGAAATGCTCAGTCTCACAGTTGGTCGTGCCTCACTCGCCCCTTGCTTAGTGCCTCAGCCACCGGCAGATTGATATTGTCCCTCTCTCTATCCCTCGAGGCCTCAACCACTGACCGATCTACCCTCGACGCCCTCCTCTCGGCGCTCTCCAACTCGCAGCACGCCTGAGGCACCTGACGCTGCCCCTGTTGACACCTTGCGCCACCCCTCTCGATCGACCCCAAATTGTTGCTACGTCATTGCACTTGATGCCACCCACTCACCCCGACCATCTACATCACGCCGCCCACAGCCCACTCTTGTCGACCATTCAGATTTAGCCCCCCACAGTGAAGCTCACTAGGAGCCTCAGACCTCTCGGTTAGTGCCTCATGACCCTCAATTCTTCTATTTGCTCTACCTAGTATTACTGATTCACGGATCTTAGATGTTCCTTTTTATTATGAGAATATTATGAGTAATTATAGAGATATTAATAAAGATGGCTAGTGTGACCGTGTGAGGTCCGTGAGGAAATCATAATTCTATACTATCAGAGAGTTTTTTGTCCCTTTTTTGTTTTGGCAGTGTGCATCCCTGAGAATAATCAGAACCTGATGTTGATCTATAGAGATAGCGAAGACTGCACTAAACCTTACGATGTTCAATCGCTGGATTCAATTCTTTTTTATTTTGTTGGTTTATGAGATAATCAATCAACGAGTATTCTAAGAAATTCTTATGATGTACATTTGATGAACATGTTGGTCTTTTTGTTTGATTATTTTCAAAATGAAAATGGTTCCCACAAAAGGCATGGGTATTGTTTTTCTTGGTTGAGCATAAAGGAAATAGGGAGATTGACACATACTTGTGTTTGACTGCTCACTATGTGGATTCTGATTGGAAGTTGACGACTAGAGTTTTAAATTTTCATCATTTAGAACCTTCTCATGCTGGATCTATTTTATATGGTGTTGTGTATGGCTAGTTGCAAGAATGGGGCATTCAACATAAGATCTTTTCAATAACATTCGACAATGTATCTGCAATGACAAAATGCAAGATGAATTAATATCGAAGCTATATGAGAAGGGGCATTTATTAAGTGATGGATAATATTTTCATATTCGGCGTTCGGCACACACTTTGAATCTTGTTGTTAAAGATAGCTTGAAAACAATTGATAATTGTGTTGTTAAGGTTAGAGACAGTGTGAAATATGTCAAGGGATCAGAGTCTAGAAAGAGGACTTTTGAGCATTATGTCAAACGGTGTATGATCTTGGAAAACAAGGCTTTGTGATTGGATGTGCCTACTGGGTGGAACTCTACTTATGAAATGCTTGATAGAGCACTTCTTTATGTTGATGCTTTTAAGTTACTTGCTCAAATTGATCCTATGTACATGACTCTTCCCACATATGATGAGTGGGAAAGGATTGCAAGAATTCATGAACTTCTTGGACCTTTTTGTGATATAACTCACATGTTCTCTGGTAGTAAGTATCCTACATCGAACATGTCCTTTGAAAATGTGTGGAAGATCGATATGTTCTTGAAAGAGCGATTAGATTATGATAATCCAATTATCAAGAACATGGTCATGGAGATGAGAGCAACGTTCGATAAGTATTGGACTGAGTATACCTTATTATTTACTTTTGCCACAATTCTTGATCGTCGATGTAAGTTGGTGTTTATCAAGCATTGCTATGAGAAATTCTATGAAAATAAGGAAATGACAATTAGAAAAGTGAGCGATATACAATTTAAGTTGGAGATGCTTCTTAGAGAGTATAATAGAGAGTATAACCAAAGTACTAATCCTCCACCTCCTATTGTATCATCAACACCATCATCAAACACTGGTGGAGTGGGTTAATTAGAAATCGCAAACGCAAATTTGACTATTTGTCTTATGCTTTCTTTAATTCTATAGTATCTTACTCTTTTTTTTTTATGGGCAACATAGTGCTATCAAGCGAGTTATTTTTTCCCTAGTTGAATTGATATTAAGGTCACAAAAATGTATTTCCAATTTCTACACATTAATTATACTTTTGTATTTTGTAGGAATTTGATGAGAATGATAGTAAGTATTCGAGTCAAATTGGAATGTCAATACTTGATACTTATTTTGAGGACTGTAAAGTTGAGCGTAAAATGAATTTGGATGTTTTAGAGTTTTGGAAAACCAATCAAGAGAAGTATGGTGAACTCTCTTATCTACCTAGGGAAATTTTGACCGTCCAACTCACTACCATTGCTTTGGAGTCAACCTGTAGCGTTTGAGGTAAGATTTTAAATAAGTGGAGAAGCTCTTACATTCTTGAGAATGTGGAAGCATTGATAACAACCCAGACTTGGTTCTATGACTTTTAATGTAAGTATTGAATATTTTCTTTTTTTATTGGTTTATATTTATATTTTTTCTTACTTTTTGTGAATTTTGATTGTGCATTTTGTTTCACTTTAGCACAAGAAGAAGAAGAAGAATTCATTAGATCAAATGTGGACTGGTCAAGTACTAAAAGTGTTAGATCTTCCCCTCGACGTAAATGATTGCCAAGGTAATTGATCACTTACTTTATTACTTGGTTAGTTAACTCACCCTATGTCCCTAGTTTTTGGGTTACTGTGATGGGTTTGAACTATTTTGGAATTTTTTCATTTTGACAGGACCTTGGTTTGGGTTTCTTTGACGAATTTGATGCGAGATGCGAGGCAGTTGCTCTATTCTTTTTAATTTTTCAAATCTCATTGTTGTGATGTTATAAGTGATGTTATTTGTCAATGGAGGGAGCAAACTACAAAGACTCATACAAAGTGAAAATAGCAAGATGCCAAAATCATTGTATTTGTTTTTGTTTCCTAATCCTTACTATTATCTCATTTTCCAGGTTTAGAAGACCATTGAGATTGTGGCTTCTGTACTTGCTCAGGTTTGGAGACCTAGTCACATAGCCTTCCTCTTATCACTGTAATTTGTGTGAACTTCGTTAACCCTTAGCTATGTAACTAAGTAGAAGATTAAAGATTAATATGTGAACTTCTAGATTTGATGTAAACTTTATTTTGGATTGGTGTTGCATACTTGCATTTGTATTAGTTGAATTAAGAATTGGCATGTGGTACTAATGCCATAGTTTGGGGGATGTCAACCCCATGTCTCCAGGTGGGTTGCCCGTTGAGTTTGACATTGTGATGTGGATAATTATTTATGTTACGACCAAGCTACCTTTACAAGTATTGAACTACTATAATGGTTGGCAACTTATTGGATTAGCAACTTACGGGATTAACCACAAGTCAACAAGTCAACAAACAATAGGTTGAAATACAACAAAAGTATTACATTTCACCTACTTGGTTAAAGACTTTAATGAATTATGTACTATGGTTGTTTATTAAAGTTGAGCCAAATTGTAATGGGAGCTTTTCTTCTAGGCCTTAACAATGAAATTTAGGGAATTAGAAATAGTTTTTGGTTGACTGGTTATAGCTTACGAGTATGCTTGGGTTCGGGTTACATTCGAGTTGGGTATACTTAGGTTTTGGTTTTATTCTGGTAGAATTGAGTCAGGTAGGAATCGGATTGGTTTTAAAATGGGTACGGTTCAGTTCGTGTTCGAGTTGTTTATTTTCGGTTGATTTTGGATCAGGTCACTACAGATCAGGATTGAATTGGGTCGGGTCATTTCAGTTCATGCTACAATTTGAGTTTCATTCGGTTAAGGGTTGGTTTATTTCGGGTGTTCGGGTCCAAATCGGTTCATCTCATTTTGGGTCTCGGTTCATGTATGGATCCAGGTCGTTCGGTCTAGGTTTCAGGTCAATGGTCAATTTTGCCAGGTCTAGTCACAACATCCCAGGATATGTGCACTGGGTACTTTACTTCCAAGTTACGAAACTAGTGTAATACACTAGTTTCATAACACAGTAACAAATAAGTCAATGTTTCCTGATAACATGTTGTTCATGGTGTAGTGTCATGCAGAACATCCCGGGATACGTTTAACAGTATCTCAGGATGGTAATTCACTTATCACAGACAAGCGTAGTCAAAGTGCACATCATAGGATGCTGCAGGTGAGAACAGAGGTACAAATGACATAGCAGTGGTGATCGTAGATGGGGGTACATTAAGTGAACAATGATAATATACATGAACGTAGTACATTTCTAGAGCATACTATGTAAAACATTTACTATGGCATGGGTGACGCCCATGTAGAGGTAGTAAGGTTTAGAAGTGAAAAGGCAACACTCAAACCAAGCCCTGCGTACATGTCAACATGACTAAAGTTAGGTGGTGAATTACTTTGTACAAGACACCTGGACATCGTAATGTTGGTGTCTATCATACCTTCACGACAAAGGACACATGTGTGGTCTCCTTAGTGATACAGGTGACGTACACTTGGGAGCTATCCTACAGTAATGCAACACCTCCAAAAAATCCAAGAGGCTTAGTGTAGACGTAGTTCAAGACGTGTGCATGGGACAACAACTTCCCTACGTTTCGTGTGCAACTGCACCGGTGTCTATAAGTAATAGAACTGCAACGTCAATCGTGAACTTCATAGTGAACAAGTTTTTGGCCGGAATTATGCTTATACAATACGTCTACAATTCCAAATGTATAGGTGCACATGTTGAGTTTAGGGATGACAATGGGGCGGGTACGGGGCGGGTTGAGCCGTACCCTTACCCATACCCGTTTTCAAAAATCATACCCATACCCGTACCCGTACCCATACCCATTGGGTATTAAAAAATAAAACCCATATCCATACCCAACGGGTTTTGCGGATTTACGGGTTTTATTCAGGTTCACATAGAAAATGAAAATTAATACCCATATGAAACCCATATCCAAGTACGATATATGTTTTTGTCATTATAAGATTGCAAAGTTGTGATATTTTGGGAATATATTGTTCCGAAATGTGAATTCAAATACATTATTGACTATTTTTTTGTTAGAATGGTTTGGATTAGACTTTAACTGGAAAAGTATTAATCAAAAATAATTTTTTTTTATTATAAAAACGAGTACGGGTAAGGTACGACTATGGGGCGGGTGAGGGCTATACCCATACCCGTATCCATACCCATACCCGTTTTCCAGTACCCGCCCCATACCTATTTAAAACCCATTTTCACCACCCATTTGGATTTTAAATGGGGAGGGTTTTGCGGGTTTTAAATGGGTATGGGTTTTATTTCCATCCCTAGTTGAGTCGTATGTTGTGGAACTGCAGGCAGCATCCTGGCCATAGAGTTTGTTGAATGACTAAGTATGTTATACACGACTTCGTCTAACTCTTCCAACATCGTAAAGTTGATGTTGAATTCGGCAACACGCAACTAGAGTGGAGAACATCTAAGTATGTGTCATCAATCCATCCACCAAAGTGGATAGTGGTGACATCTCCTCTTATTTGGTATGTCCGCTCAAGAGTGTATCGAGGGGTTGGAGATGGTTAATGTCGTATGCCTCATACAAACCATCTCTTTTCATAATATGTTCGATACGGAAGCAACGCCTTCCGTCAGCTCATAATTTTCTGTTCCACTCAGCGGGCTAGTGTGGGTCGCATACCCTGATCATGGGTACTTCTCCTAATACAAGACGGCCAGATGGTAACATGCACTTGAGATTCATCAATCGCAATCGATCGTCCATGGTTAAGTTGTTTCATGAACGGACTGGGAAATCCATGAACATCTACAATGTCACGTTGTCAAGAGCGATGAAAGTGTTGTCCTGAACCCACCCTAGCATTGGTAGGTCACACACGTTATCTGCAAATGCAGCTATCGGAAATGGGAGACAGGTGTTGGGTGTATTTGTGCATCACGGAATAAGAGATTTTGGCATGGCGTTCACATTGCGTAGCATGTAAATGCGAATGAACGCATGTATATGTAACGAAGTGCTTTAAGGAGGTACACATTTGAAGGTATGATATGCCCAACCTCCAACATACTATTGTGCAAACCAATGTCATGCATGTGCGAAGCAAGGGCCAACCATCAAGGTCACCTACTCTTATATTGTGTTCCCATTAAAAGGGTTTCACAAATATAACTCACTATGTTAATGCACATAAGCCATTTGAGACAATTAATACAAACATATTTTATGGTCCCAAGTGGAATGAACTACATTAGTTTAATAATTGTAGAAGGTCCATCATTAGAAAGGAATTAATGGGCTCACAATCATACAATTAAAGGTATGATGGGCACGCACCCTGAATCACAGCTAATAAATGACGTGGGGCGCATACATTATAAGGTGATCTCTATTTGGCCGGAAGTGGGATTAAGTTGGTCCCAACATATATCAATCCCCACTACAGTGACACTATCAGGTGCTATTAAATATACCCACCCCCAATTCTTCCACTTCAATTACGTCACCTACAGAAGCCACCCACAATTACTGTTCTAACCGCCAATTTGCTTTTTGTTGAATTTATGAGTATACTTCCACAAGAGGGGGGGTGAATTGTGGTGTTTGATTTTCGCGTTATAAGTAACAAACACCCTGACAGAGGTTGTTCCCAGATGACGAACACCCTGTTGACTTGTTTGCAGGGGGTGTTTTCAGATATTGCAAGTGCGAAAATCACCAAGATAAATGCAGAAATAAAGCACAGACAATTTTTACGTGGAAAACACCTCTAGCCCAACTGAGGTGTGAAAAACCACGACCTACCTCGTGTAGGCTTTTAACCACTTCACTATAACCGGGCTTAACTCGTTCCAAATGTAACACACCCTGTTACAACTTGCAACCACGTAACCTTCTTCCCTAAGAACGGTTACACCACGTCCAAATCTCACCAGATTGGACACGTCCAAATCTCACCAGATTGGACCACTCACTCACTTTTCTGATTCAAGATCAGGGTTGAAAACACCTTACTGGGGGTGCTTCTCACTAAGCAGATGTAAGGTACACTGAAGATCCTATTATGCCAATGGTTTGAAAACTCAATTTAACACAGCTTGTCACGGTTTTCTTTGCGAATTGAAGCTCAAGAAATCTTTTCTTACTTTTGAGTAAAAACCGTGTTTTCAGAAATTTTTCTTTTTACCACACTGTGTTTTCTCAATATCTGTTGTGTCTGCTGTGTCTGCGAAATGGGAGAGAAGAGCTCAGCTTTTAACCAAGAATATCAACGGTAAAAAAATCAAGGAAGTTGCTGAGAATCTGCCAAGTATGGCATCAAAGGAGATTTCCAAGCAAAGGGTTTTCCAAACGGCTAGTGGATAAGAAATTTCCAAGATAAAAGGGATTTGTTTCTAAAAGATAAAAACTTATCCTCTTCGTTTGAAATAGCCGTGGGGAATTTCAAATAAGGAACCAGAAATCTCAACTTTGAAATTTGAATAAATCACTTCCTAAAATATAGGTGATAAAGATCTTTTGGTTTTTTGGAAAATATTTGGCAAAACAATTTTGTCAAATCTCCCATAATATTTCGTATCTCAAAAATATCCTATCTTGGGATTTTAAGAAAGTATTTTAGAGCTTTTGGCCAGCCGAAATAAATTTTTCCAAAATAATCGGGCATAGCCGTTTCAGTTCAGAAACACCCTAGGCACCCTGTTTGCAGGGTTGTTCGCAACTGGTGTTCTGAAGCGCTTAGCGCAACTGCCAATTCAAGAGGTGTTTAAAATGATGTTTTCAATATTGGCATATTAACAAGAGTCTAAATAAATAAAACCTATATACCCAAGACTTCTTGTTTTGAACCAGTCATCTTGTCCAAGATTTGTAGAGCTGCTATGAACACCAAGACCACCTTGTTTGCTAGGGTTGTTCTTTGCATTGCTAGAGTTTCGGAACCACATGCTTTACATCGAGCTGATCTTGCTAGAGTCCAGGAACAACATGCTTTTACAATCGAGTTGTTCTTAATATAGAACCACCAAGTAGAACCTGTTTTAAAGACTTGTTCTCTCATGTAGCAAACGAGTTAATACACAAAAGAAAACACCAGTTAGGCCTGTTTGGAGATCGTGTTTGGAGCAACATTACTTGGACAAATTTTTACACTTGGATTTGTTATCATCAAAACTTAATCAAAATAACTCAACAAATTCCCCCTTTTTGATGATGACAAACCAAGTGATCATATTGACAAAACAACACAAAAGAATTGAATGCTGATAGGGATCCATGTAAGTCATTTTCACTCTCCTTTATTCTCATATTCAATCATATTCAATCAAAAGGTTTTTTGTCAATTTCTCACTCTGCTTCCCCCTTTTGGCATCATAAAAAGCAAGAACAACATAAGCTAAAGCTTATAAAGCTTAAGAAACAACAAGCAAGAAAGACTGCAAACAGATATTTCATTAATAATCAATGCAGTACCATTGCAACAAACCACAAAAACAGAGAACAAGCTTGACAATCAGGGGGCAGAGGGTGGTTTCGTTTGCAAAGGAGTAATGCTGGGGGCCAGAGAGGAGAGGAGTGCAAGGAGTTCTTCATGACGTTTTGCTAAGATGGCCTTTTCTGCTTCGAGAGCAGACTTCACAGCCGAAAGCTCTTCTTTGAGGCGTGCATGATCCTCAAGAACAGTTTCAACATAAGGGCTTGGTGTCTCAGAAACAGGGGGTCGAGGTGGTCGAGGACCCTGTTTGTGAGTTGACCCTTGGCCAACCTCATAGGCACATCCCATAAGGGTGTCCACGCCAATCTCATCAACCAGTTGAGTTGGCACTCTCCGTGTGAGCTCGATACCAAGGTGTTCAAATACTTTGGTCAACAAGAACCCATACCCGAGATCATGGTTTCGGGTGGTGTTTGTAATTCGCCCAAATTGACGAATCATGATCGCAGGAAGATTTATGGGTTCCTCCTTGGACAAGAGGTCAACCAGGCATTGATCAAAAAGGTCGGCTGAGTTTCTCCCCTGACCTCTTGGTATCACGTTCTTGATGATGAACATGAAAAGGAGTTGGTGGAGAGGAATCAGATCGCCCTTTTTGACAGAAGGGAGTGTTCTCAGGCCCGGTTTCTGGCTTACCCGCCTAGATATCTCCAGGAGCCTGGCTGGGTCTAGGGCGGTTTTGTCTTCCCTTACATACACGTCAAACCCACGTGAGGGGACGCCCAGTATTTCACCAAGAGTAGCAGCATCGAAGGAAAAATGCCACTCATTGACAACACTTGTCACCACCCCATTGGTGACAGAGCAGTTGGCATAGAATTCAGCCAACTCAGCCATAGAACACCCTTGGTGGGTGTTTGCAAACAGTTCAAGCCAGCCTTGGACTCGCAACTTATTCAAGAACACCCCCAGACCCTGTTCCTCAAAAAACGGTATGTTCACAACCTTCCCCCTTACAACATTACGCTTAAGGAATTGCGCATGTTTCTTAGACAAGGGAGAGGGAGTGGTCAATTTTGTCTTTTTGATTTGAGGAGCAGGGGATGCAGTTTTAGACAGAGGGGTTGTTTTCAGTTTCCTCTTGAGGGGTGTTTTTGAGGCTGAGGATTTTGAGGAAGTGGTTGGTATTGACGGGTTTTGTTCCTCAGAAGGTTCTGAGAACACGGGGGTCCCTTGTTTGAACGAGGGTTCCTCAGAGTTAGACCCAGACAAACTTGAGGAGGAGGAAATTTCCTCAATGACCGGAGCAGATGATTTTGAGGTTCTAGGGATTGACTTGAGAGCAATTCTCGCAGACTTACGAGAAGGCTTGGAAGAAGGAGGAGAAGAGGGAGTTTCAAAGGGCTGAAACCTTGGTTGTGGCCTTGTTCTGGGCGTTCTGCTACGTCTGGCCACAATTTTTATCCTTTTTCTTTTCTCTCCTGTTTGAACAGCCGAAGTGGGGAGTTCGTACTTAGGGAGAGAATTTTTCTCCTGACCTTCCTCGGATGTCTCATCCGGATGCAGATCCTCTACCCACACAGCATTCAAGGATTTGTCCCTAGTTTCTGGTGCTGTTTCTGGAAACAGCCCAAAAGAACAGGGTTCGAATTCACCATAAAGCTCTGCAGAAGGTTCCAAGATTTTGTCTTGAGCCCTTGATGGTACATCCTCCGACTCGACTTGGAGAGGGCAAGCAACTGACCCAACCAAAAATACCAATTCCCTTCCACAATTGAAGGGAATGTCATCCATCCCTATCCCCACTGTTGCGAGGGACAAGCTTTTCAGAAATGTGAAAGGCTTGTAAGGAATTGGGCGAGGGGGAGTAGGGATTGAGGACGCAAGAACCAGAGAGTTTGAGTTGGAGGGTTGGTTGGAAGCCATTGTTTGCAGAGGAGAGAGATTAGGGTTTGAGAGCTGTTTGCGTGAGAGGACAGACAAGACTGCAAGCAGAGCACTTAAGAAGAGAGGGATAGAGAGAGAGAGAAGTCGAGATCTTTTAAAAGATTGCAACGGGTGAAAGTATTAAAAGCAAAACATATTCCCTATGTATCGAACAACCAAGGGACATACCTGTTCGAGCTGCCTGTTTCTGAACATGCTTCCCTTATTACTCTGCTCCATTTCTGAAGGTAGCAGTCTTCATGCATGAACTTAATAGCATATAGACTGCACAAATTCGTTAAGGGAACAATTTCCAAGCAAGGAGAGAGAGCAGGTATTATAGGGTGTTTTTGCCAGCTTGGTCCAACTCTGAGAACAGGTGTTCTCAGGGTGTTTTCACCAACCCCAGTTCCAGTCTGTTTCTCTCGAATTGGTCTCTACTCAGTGCCTTAGTGAATATATCAGCTATTTGATTTTCAGTGGAGCAAAAATTCATTGAAATAAAGCCTTTTTCCACATTATCTCTTAAAAAATGATGTCGAATGTCAATATGTTTTGTCCTTTTGTGTTGACATGGGTTTTTGGCAATGTTAATAGCACTAGTATTGTCACAAAAAATAGGAATGCATCCAGTGTCAACACAAAAATCCTTAAGCCGTTGTCTTATCCACAACAGTTGAGCACAACATGAAGCTGCTGCAACATATTCAGCTTCTGCTGTGGACATGGCAACAGAATGTTGCTTCTTGGTAGCCCAAGATACCAAACAAGGTCCAAGAAAATGAACCATACCTGAGGTACTCTTTCTATCAACTAGAAAACTTGCATAGTCAGCATCAGCATATCCAACAAGATCAAGATTGCAACCTCTAGGATACCATAGAGCTAACTCAGGTGTATGCTTTAAATATCTTAATATCCGTTTAATAGCCTTAAGATGAGTCTCTTTAGGACTAGACTGAAAACGGGCACATAAACCAACACTAAAAACGATATCCGGTCTACTAGCGGTTAGGTATAGGAGTGACCCAATCATGCCCCTATAGAGTTTCTCCTCAACTGAGGGACTCCCATCATCCACAACCAACTTGGTTGAAGGAGAAATAGGAGTGTCTATGGGTTTGGCTGACTCCATCCTAAAACGCTTAAGTAGCTCCTTGATATACTTTTGTTGATGGATCATGGTGCCGTTTGGAGTTTGCTTGATTTGTAAGCCTAAGAAAAAATTAAGCTCACCCATCATGCTTATCTCAAACTCACTCTTTATCATTTTTGAAAATTCATTGCATAAATCATGATGAGTCGCACCAAATATAATGTCATCTACATATATTTGGACAATCAATAGATGTTGCCCCTTAGATTTCAGAAACAAGGTATTGTCTACCTTGCCTCTTCTAAAATCATTTTCAAGTAAAAAGCTTGACAATCGTGCATACCAAGCTCTTGGAGCTTGTTTTAAACCATAAAGTGCTTTGTCAAGTTGAAAAACATGATTTGGGAAATCACCATTTTCAAAACCAGGGGGTTGTTTGACATACACCTCTTCTTTAAGGTATCCATTGAGGAATGCACTTTTAACATCCATTTGATATAGCTTGATTTCCATATGAGCTGCAAAGGCTATTAAGATTCGAATAGCCTCAATTCTAGCAACTGGTGCAAAGGTTTCTTCATAATCAATCCCTTCTTCTTGATTGTACCCTTGAACCACCAGCCTTGCCTTGTTCCTAGTGATTGTTCCTGACTCATCCAGCTTATTTCGGAACACCCACTTGGTTCCAATGATTGTTCTGTCTGTAGTTTTAGGTACAAGATGCCACACTTTGTTTCTTTCAAATTGATGAAGCTTTTCTTGCATAGTCGCGATCCAATCTGAATCTGCAAGAGCTTCATTCACACTTTTTGGCTCAATGTTAGAAAGAAAAGCATAGAAAGCACAAAAATTCTTAAGTTTAGATCTAGTTTGCACTCCAGTATTAATATCTGACAAGATTTGATCAAGAGGGTGCGAACTATGGTGCTTCCATGATCTTGGATTAATTGGATCTACAGCCACATGTTTTGTTCTAACTGAAGTGTGTGTAGGATCAGGCTCAAGAACACCTCCTGATCCTGTTTCTGCACCTATTTGCAAGCTGGTTCCTGAAGAACATGGTTCCGAACAGGGTTCAACGGTGTTTCCCCCTGTTTCGAGCTCACCTTGCCTATCGCTTTGAGGAACAGCTTCTGTACCTGTTTCCTTCAGGGTGTTCTCACCTTGTTTTTCTTGATTCAACAGCTCCTTTTGGACAAGACCTAATTCAAACTCTTCATCCTGTGCATTACTCTTTTTCAAGGAGTTAGATTCATCAAAAAACACATGCACACTTTCCTCAACACACAGGGTTCTTTTGTTAAAGACTTTGTATGCCTTACTGTGAGAGGAATAACCAAGAAATATTGCCTCATCACTCCTAGGATCAAACTTTCCTAAGGCATTCTTCCCGTTGTTATGCACGAAACATCTACAACCAAATGTTCTTAGATGCATAATGTTGGGTTTTCTGCCTTTAAGAAGTTCATACGGAGTTTTGTTCAAAATGGGTCTAATCATGCATCTGTTTATAATGTAACATGATGTGTTCAAAGCTTCTGCCCAAAAGTTCTTAGGAAGACCACTAGCAATAACCATTGTTCTAGTCATGTCTTCTAAGGTACGATTTTTTTGTTCAACCACCCCATTCTGCTGGGGTGTTCTTGGGGCTGAGAAGTTTTGATCAACACCATGTTCATTACAAAATTTTGTAAAGCATGCATTTTCAAATTCAGTACCATGATTAGACCTCAAGCTAACCAATGAGTGTCCTACTCTCTTTTCAATCTTTTTGAGAAGGGTAATAAAATTCTCAAAAGTTTCATCCTTGGAGGCCAAGAACAAGGTCCAAGTAAATCGAGAGTAATCATCCACTATTACAAGCACATACCTTTTCCCTCCTCTACTAGCTATCCTGATTGGACCACATAGATCAATATGTAACAACTCAAGAGGTCGGGTAGTGCTTACACACTTTTTAGATTTTAAAGAAGATCTGACTTGTTTTCCTTTTGCACAAGCTTCACATACCTTGTCATCATTATACTTGATGGAAGGTAGTCCAACAACCAAATCCTTGGAAACAAGTTTATTTAACAAGGACAGGCTTGCATGACCTAGTCTCTTGTGCCATAGCATTATATCATCATGTAATGCATTTAAACAAGTCAGATTATTTTGGGGAAGAGTGGAAATACTAACTTTATAAACATTTTGACATCGCTTCCCCCTCAACACAACATCTCCTGTGTCGTCATTCACAACCAAGCAACGTGTTTTTGAAAACAGTACTAGGTTGTTCTTGTCACACAGTTGGGACACACTTAGCAAATTGTGCTTTAACCCATCAACTAAGTGCACATTATCAATTAAGTGGGAGAGAGTTTTACCAATATTACCTATACCGACAATTGTCCCAGATTTGCCGTTTCCAAATGCTACACTCCCACCATTCAAAGCTGTAAGTGAGAGAAAATTTGATTTTTCACCAGTCATGTGCCATGAACACCCACTATCAACAAACCACAACTGCCTGTTTTTAAGGGTGTTGGTGAGGTTGTTCGTAAGGTTGTTCTCTCTCACTTCAGCCTGCAAAACAAATCACGGGTTAGTTTTGGGAACCCAGATCCACTTGGGTCCCATTCTTTTAGACATGTAAAGCTCATCTTTTCTAATCCAGATTTGTTTCACATACCTTTCATTCTTTTCATTGGCATGTTTTCTTAAAGGACAAGTATATCTATAATGACCCGTTTTACCACAATGAAAGCAAACGATGTTTTCAGGTAATCCCACATACTTTCTATGTATTGGTTGAACGGTCCGGTTATGCTTGTAACCAAGTCCCTTTTTGTTTCGACTGTGCTGAGTGTTTAACCAATCAAGGGCTTGTGAAGACTTGCTCCAACGCTTGGTCGTGGCAAGTTCGGTTTTCAGTTTTTCTATATTAGCATGCAAGCTCTTGTTCTCTTTGAGCAAGTCTTCAACCATTCCTTCCACCTCAAAGAGTTTTTCTTCCACTCGAGTATATTCTCCTTCTTTTATAAAGAGATTTTCTTTGAGCATGTTAATATTTTCATTAAACCAAGTTTTTCATTTTTAAGAATTTCATTTTCAAGCTCTAGGTCACGAACTTCTCTTTTTAGATCTGCACAGGTGTCTATCACATTATATAGAAGTTCTTCTAAAGTAGCTTTGTTAAGACCATGTACCTTGTTCTTGAGATCTGAGAGGCTGATTGTTGATTCATCACTTGAATCTGAATCACTTTGTGCCATCAGTGCTACACCTTCTTCTTCAGCTTCAGATTCTCCTTCATCCTCAGAGGAATCTCTCCAAGCAGCCAGCATAGCTCTCGAGAAACGCTTGCCCAGATTATTTATAGGGTGTTTTCAACCCTGTTTTCGAGGTTGTTCGGGCATCTGATCTTCTCGAAGCAGAGGACAATTTTTGATTAAGTGATCTGGTTTGCCGCACTTGAAACACCCTGTGAGCTGTTCTTTGGGGGTGTTTTTGGACTTACTGAAGTCTTTTCTTTTGTTGCTTTCCTTGACCTTTTTGAAGAATTTCTTGAATTTTCTGGTCATTAGGGCCATGTCTTCATTTTCAAGGTCAGAGTCAGTGTCTTCATGTGCTTTCAAGGCAAGCCCACGATCTTTCTTCTGCTCCTCTTTTTCTTGTGAGTTCTTTATGAGTTCATAGGTTTGAAGATTGCCAATCAACTCGTCGAGGGTGATCTTGTTCATGTCTTTAGCCTCTTGGATGGCTGTCACTTTGGCCTCCCACATACGAGGTAAAATTCTGAGGATTTTCCTCACCAACTCTTCAGTGGTGAAAGACTTTCCCAGAGATTTTAATTCGTTTGTGATGTGGGTAAACCGCGTGTACATATCCATCACAGTTTCACGATCACCCATATCAAACAACTCATATTGTCGCATAAGTAGCTCAATTCTAGATTGTTTAACTTGACTCGTACCCTCATGAGCAACTTGCAGGGCGTTCCAGATAGCTTGGGCTGATTCACACTCAGAGATGCGAGTGTATTCATCTGGACCTAGGCCGAAATATAATAGCTTCTTGGCCTTAGCATTCTTTTCCATTTTCTTATAATCTTCAGCATCAAACTCTTTGGGTTCCTTGGGAATTATCTTGCCATCTTCAAGCACCTTGGTGGGAACAAGGGGCCCGTTCTTGATGAGCATCCATAACTCATAATCTTCTGCCTGAATATAGTTCTCCATCCTATTCTTCCACCAACTATAGTGTTGGTCGTTGAAATAGGGTGGACGAGTAATGGATTGCCCTTCAAGAATTCCATGTGGTGTACTCATCTTCAGAATCTCTCAAGGTGTTAGCCTTTTGAAAGAGAACCTGCTCTGATACCACTTGTTGAATTTATGAGTATACTTCCACAATAGGGGGGTGAATTGTGGTGTCTGATTTTCGCATTATAAGTAACAAACACCCTGACAGAGGTTGTTCTCAGATGACGAACACCCTGTTGACTTGTTTGCAGGGGGTGTTTTCAGATATTGCAAGTGCGAAAATCACCAAGATAAATGCGGAAATAAAGCACAAACAATTTTTACGTGGAAAACACCTCTAGCCCAACAGAGGTGTGAAAAACCACGACCTACCTCGTGTAGGCTTTTAACCACTTCACTATAACCGGGCTTAACTCGTTACAAATGTAACACACCTTGTTACAACTTGCAACCACGTAACCTTCTTCCCCAAGAACGGTTACAGCACATCCAAATCTCACCAGATTGGACACATCCAAAGTCCACACGACTAAGGACCACTCACTCACTTTTCTGATCCAAGATCAGGGTTGAAAACACCTTACTGGGGGTGCTTCTCACTAAGCAGATGTAAGGTACACTGAAGATCCTATTGTGCCAATGGTTTGAAAACTCAATTTAACACAGCTTGTCACGGTTTTCTTTGCGAAGTGAAGCTCAAGAAATCTTTTCTTACTTTTGAGTAAAAACCGTGTTTTCAGAAATTTTTCTTTTTACCACACTGTGTTTTCTCAATATCTGTTGTGTCTACTGTGTCTGCGAAATGGGAGAGAAGAGCTCAGCTTTTAACCAAGAAAATCAACGGTAAAAAAATCAAGGAAGTTGCTGAGAATCTGCCAAGTATGGCATGAAAGGAGATTTCCAAGCAAAGGGTTTTCCAAACGGCTAGTGGATAAGAAATTTTCAAGATAAAAGGGATTTGTTTCTAAAATATAAAAACTTATCCTCTTCGTTTGAAATAGCCGTGGGGAATTTCAAATAAGGAACCAAAAATCTCAACTTTGAAATTTGAATAAATCACTTCCTAAAATATAGGTGATAAAGATCTTTTGGTTTTTTGGAAAATATTTAGCAAAAAAATTTTGGCAAATCTCCCATAATATTTCATATCTCAAAAATATCCTATCCTGGGATTTTAAGAAAGTATTTTAGAGCTTTTGGCCAGCCGAAATAAATTTTTCCAAAATAATCGGGCATAGCCGTTTCAGTTCAGAAACACCCTAGGCACCCTGTTTGCAGGGTTGTTCGCAACTGGTGTTCTGAAGCGCTTAGCGCAACTGCCGATTCAAGAGGTGTTTAAAATGATGTTTTCAATATTGGCATATTAACAAGAGTCTAAATAAATAAAACCTATATAGCCAAGACTTCTTGTTTTGAACCAGTCATCTTGTCCAAGATTTGTAGAGCTGCTGTGAACACCAAGACCACCTTGTTTGCTGGGGTTGTTCTTTGCATTGCTAGAGTTTCGGAACCACATGCTTTACATCGAGCTGATCTTGCTAGAGTCCAGGAACAACATGCTTTTACAATCGAGTTGTTCTTAATATAGAACCACCAAGTAGAACCTGTTTTAAAGACTTGTTCTCTCATGTAGCAAACCAGTTAATACACAAAAGAAAACACCAGTTAGGCCTGTTTGGAGATCGTGTTTGGAGCAACATTACTTGGACAAATTTTTACACTTGGATTTGTTATCATCAAAACTTAATCAAAGTAACTCAACACTTTTCATTAAAATGGGCAGCATCAAACAACCAACGTATTTATGGATATCCCAGGTGATGTGACAGAAGATGGTAGGATTATTTGTGACTACGGCCAACCCGTTGACGTAATCCCTGCAGCAGAGGACCGGTTCTATAGGCACACAGTTTGCCACCAGGTACGTGCAGATAGGGATGTTAATGTTTACATTTTCATTGATGTCATGTAATTGCATCCGTACAATTGCCATTCATAACTACATATCGTTTGTACTACACTATCTTAGTGAATCTATCAGCACTTTAATTGGGCTGATCACCCAATCACTCGGGCATAGAAGGTGTGTGTTTTGACATTGGAGAGCGAATGACGGAAGCTCAGGTCTTAACTGCTGACAGCCATAGCGACAGTGCGCATATCCCGGGACATTCATAGGGAACTAAAAGTGGAGTTGCATGATGCCATGAGTGGTAAGCTATTGTGGATGACTTAGTTTGTAATGGCGAGGGTCATGTATGTTATTGTTATGGGTCTAGTGGTCTAGATGAATACCACACCATCAACATGCGGTTGCGTAAATATTGAACTGTATAATTATTTTTTGAGCCATGGTTGATGTAATGATGTCCATTAACCACCTTTACATAATTGAAGTTGACTAGTAGTTACTTCATCCAAAGCGTCGTTTAACCTCAATTATGTACGATAAGCATTGACGCAAATAATTACCTTTTTGTGTACTTCACTCGACCCTATTAAATGTAGAATCCTCCCCAGCCCACACATGAAATGTACATTTTACAATGTGTACAAGTTGTCTGTGTGCAAGTGCTTCTGTAATTTAGCGTACTGTGATGCATGTAATTTTGTGCTTGTTTATAATGTCAAAACTAGTGGTTGGCTACAACATGTGCACATATTCATATGATTATCCCTCGTTATAACACACTCAACTGAATATTGAAACTTTGCACAGATGACACACATCATAAGGGTAATACAGTACTTATAAGACACAATATCCCAAATATTAGGCCTAACTATCCCCAGATGTCAGTTACCACATCATGGGATACCAACACAGCAAATCGAGGGATGTAAGCACTATCCTCAAATGTACGGTACAACATTCTTGGATACCAACCTAGCAAAGGATGGGATGTCCCAATGAACATCCTAGGGTGCCAAAATCTTACTGTCGTGTAACACTTTACTACTACGTAATACGACATAGTATCCCACTTATTAGCCATACTTATCCCCAGATGTTGGCAACAACACCCTTGGATGTTGCTGACCACATGGTGGGATGTCCCCATGGATATCCCACGGTGGTAACATTTACAACTGTTGACTTATCTCTATTGTGAGAAGTAGCATATTTCGGCAGTGTGTTCACAGATTTCTATGGTGGTCGCTGAGTTTAACACACCCAAGCATACATTCAAAGGTTGCAAACATGGCACCTATTCTCCTGGAAATACACTGCTAGTAGGATAAAATATCCCACATATTACCCTTACCTATCCTTGGATACGAACAAAAGGAAGTCATGGGATGTTCCAATGAACATTTGAGGGTGTGCACCGTTTACTATCTAGGATAATCCCCTCCAACACCTTGGAATTCCCCAGGTGATGAGCACCACCTGAGGACAGTAGGTTGTGTCATGGTTCAGACAACTGTACACCGACACCACCATCATAAACCCATGGTTGAACAAGAAAAACACCCATCTTGGGACGGGAGCACCGACCCACAGTCATGAATATCGTGGCATATGGTTATCAATATCCCAGGGTGTGAACTTCCTAGTATGTAAGGAAATCTCCCATCTGAGACCTGGACAGTGGAGTACCTGTAAGGAGTAGCATGGAGATGATAATAGTACTTTGTCCCATGATTCACACAAGCGTACAGATACATAACGTAACCATTATGGGATGATAGCACAATGTACATCCCAGGGTACACCAACATTAATGTTCACACCAACAATTGTGTCCACCACATAAACTGCACAACATCACAACCCACTACCGTTGTTGTTCAAATTACTTATGTCCACCCTAATGTAACCTAAGCATGAGAGGTTTTCAATGGAATCAATATCCAATGCGTAATTTAGCCATCCATGGTACGAACAGTAATGCAGCCACATGCCTGATTCAGGCATGCATTTTATGCTAAATAATGGTGTATAAATCCACCATAAATAAATAAGTTGAACATACACAACATCATCAAAGAAGGACCCCTCGGCATCCCCCTATGTTGCAAACCACGTTTAGTCTGCCATACATGAAAAAATGGTCTGAATTCACGTTCGATTGTGCCATATGCAGGGCAGTTGTGCAAATTGAACTATGACGGACATCTAACCTTGCAAGGCATCCGAGAACTGTGCAATCTTCCCTTGTAGTAGGCTCAATAAGCACTTGTCCCTGAACTATTTCACGTCCCCATGGTTGAAGTACAACCCATAGACATTCATGGACAACAACTTCATCAATGCGAGGATAAACAACCCACAATCATGGTCGTTGCATGAACAACATTAAAAAAGTCAGCACTAGCAATGACAACTGAAAATTGGTATTAATTAGGGGCGGCAACTTTAGTACTCAACGTGTACTTCTGCTGTTCTGGACATGGAAGTCGCTCCATCGGCCAAGATAGTGGCGCAGTGAACTCGGGAAAGCACATCAATGCCATACCGATGTTGTACCTCTGCGTTCAATATTGTGCGTCACGTTTCAGTAACCTCAACAACCACAATAACAACGAATGTACTAAAGTGTGATCCAGCACTTACAACACTGTTGATGACCTCTTCGCGTGTCTGATGATCCCGTGCTAGGGAGGTACACAACAAACACCTCTGCTGCAAATCAATGGCCATCAACAACAAATGCGCACTGATGTGGGCGCATCAAATAACGACATAAACAATTACACCACCATTACAAGCAAGGCAGTTATGTATATGAGGTTCAGATAGAGGTGGTTCTTCACATATGTCGATATCTTCCCAGGATACCTTTACCCCCTGTAAGCATTTATTGCAATGTATGCAACAGTTACACTGTTAAACCACTATTTCATGACCAATCAAAAGTGTACTTAACCTGTATAGCCTGGCCCACCCACCATACCTAATAATGTAGCAAAAAAAAAACACGTACTGCCACACTAACTCTGGGCACATATGCTGCCTCTACTGAAGAAGATCGAAGTACAAATTAATAGCAATTCTCCCTAAACAATATTTTCCCGCATCATCTCCGGCACCGTGCTTGGGGATGACATGTATGAGGCCCTTGACATGGTTTGCAAACACATGCTTCCATCGTGCCTCCTCTAGGTCAATGCTCTGAATTAGTATTAAACATAGTCCACAATTACACCGATGTCTGCAAATACAAACCAACTTCACTCATATAAACAGATACCCATGAAGTACTCACCAATCTTTTCGCTTTGAGTACTTCCCCTGACAAGTACACCTTGGCAACCTCCGAGTCCAGAAATGTGGCTAACAAGTATGCCCTGACAGCTTGCGAAACACAACACATTCTGTATGTAAATATTGGTAAGAGGTGCCGGTGCAACGCATATCAACGACACTACGACCCAATACATCACCTTCTCACTATAGAACACAAAGGCATCATGGAATTGTGGGGGATCCTTGAATGAGAGCGCGGAGGTTACGTTCTGTATATATCCTACACAATACACAACACACTATCAGTTGAAAATGAACAACATTAATAAAAAAAACACATCGACATACACTAGTATGGCAGTCATGTGCAAACATATCAAGGCGAACCCCCTGCGTTTCTGGGATATCACCCACACCCTGCACATCTGTACCATCCTCCTCCTTGCCCTTCACCAAGCCGGCTATGACAGAATCTCTGCATTGCGTTTCTCCTTTATGCTGAGTAGTGGGGATCACATACGGGGAGCCTTAAAATCGAGCTGCTCTCTTGGTCCTAGGCCTCCTCTTACACCGATTAGCAACTGTGGATGTCGGGTTCCTTCTTATACCGCCGTTCGACAGTATAATAACTTCCTCCTCTCTCAGAGACCCACTGCCTTCCTTCACAGCACTTATGAATTTACTTGTCCCCGCCTTTGTACCGTCCATATGCTGTTGCTACTCCACTCTCTCACTCTGACCCTACTCAGTATCCTCCTATAGTGGCTCCTCACTGTCATGGTCATCGACTTCCACATTGTCCCTATCATCATCAGTGGAGGAAGCCTTCATATCAATGACGTGGACAACAGCTGTAAAGTGAACACTGTCACCGATACCACAATAGCAGGATCCGCAGAATGCGACACCATAGTAGTCGGGTGCTCAGCTTCGGCCACGTCAATAGCCTGCTCCTCCTATAGTGGCACGTAGACAACCGCCACCTCCTTAGCGGACTACTCCATAGGCAGCTTCTCCATAATAGGTCCCTGCACAGCCGACTCACAACGTTCGGCTACTCCACCAATGGTACCTAAAGCGGCCTCTCCTCACCACCTAACCCCTCAACATGGTCATACTGAGATGGTGGCACCTAAAAAGAATGCTCATCAGTAGCACCTCAACAACGTGCTTCTCAATAGTAGGCACCTAAACCTCCCGCTACTCATCAGTGCATGCCTCTTCACGGGTTATGTCATCTGCACTCTGAACATCGTCAGCCGCTGCCAATCCACCGTCACCGTTTGCAGGCGGTTGGGCCCCACTCACTTGGAAGTGGTTAGGAATGTCTTCGTAGTTCCGCAGTCTAGCCTCCAAATCATGAACACGAATTGCCAACTTATCCACCTCCGTCTGCACTGGCTTGTCGTTCTCTTTCCCCAACCGCAACTCGTCCTAAGCCCACCACAGTAGCTCACCATATGACAACACCCACTTCATGTACGGACACCATCAGAAGCAACTTACATAATGCACTAATGCCATCACAACTACAACAACTAAACCTCGTGCATTACGTCTCCCTCCAAATAGTATCTGCATTCATCGGTGTGCAAAAAGTCCTCCAAAATCTGCTGCACCTTGTCCTCCTCTTTGGGGTACAACACCGGGATGACCTACACAAGTCCACAGCTTACAAACCTATACTTCAAAGCGCAAATTGTACAATCAATGCACAAACCTACATAAGTTTGTTGCCAAGACTAACACACGCATAAGCAACACATACCTCTTTCTCCTTCAATCTGGCTAGAAGAGCATATGCATAGTAATGACCCCCCATGATCCACTGCATCCCACTTGGCTATCCTAGGGAACCCTCTCTTAGCATGGCTAGAGAATCTTCTTGCATACTCGTAAAACCACACCTACATATTCCACACCCATTAGCGGAAACACAAACCTGTAAACAATTGCTACACATTCACATCCAACTCATGAATACCACCATTTCCATTAACCATTATCACCACATTATTCTACATTACTATACATTTGCACCATTCACAAACATCAACACGTAAACATGTCCACAGATAATTACACATATATGCACAAGTGTGTAATTTAAGATATACATACCTGAAGGATAACGCATCTATTCAGCTGCACCTCATTGGTAGGTCCCAACAACCTCACTTGAAACTCTTCCAGGGACTGCACAAAAAACTACCAAACAGCCTCTACCCATGCATACTCTCCCAAACACTGCATATCATCAGCATATCTCTTCATTCACCACACCGCACCATACGACATCCGCAGGAAGAATAATTTGCTCAGCACCATCCACACAAACAGTCGTATCCACATCCTCGTTGTTGTTCTCATCTCCATTGTCCTCCATATATCAAACATTACACGGATGTAATTCCGTAATATATTTCTCCTCTATTCTTTATGAGACTTTCACTTTCCTACTTTGCTGCTACAACTTCAGCCATGCGCTCCCTCAGCATCCTCCCTAACTTGCCATTGACCTCCTCACCATCAAACTCCACCCTTCTCTCCCTTCCTAGAAGACTAGTCATTAACGCCACATCCAAAACAGTGAATAAGACCAACCTCCCCCTATCCTAAATACCCTCCTACGTGGAACCCAACGCCTAACAAGTGCAAGGGTCAACTTCTTATAAAAGCCAAATGATCGATACTGTAGGATAGGCTTCAATGTCGTCCCTTTAATAGCTTCAACATGCACGGCTCCCAATTTACTCACAAACTCAACAACTACATCCAACGTCACTCTCCCACGTAATATAGGATCAGGACCTACAAGCACCCCTACCTTTGGGTCTTCCCCAACCATGACCCCATCCCCTGCTGCCCTACGCCACTTGCATCTTCCGTTCCCCTCAACCTGTACCCTCTTTCTCTCAACACACTATCCGCTACTGCCCTTTATATCCTTACCACTAGTCAAATCAAGATCATCCTCCTCAACTAAGGATAGTGAACTATCAGTCTCTCTCGAAACATCCTCAAGATGATAGTCGTTTTCGGAATTGGAACCCCAACATTCTTCTTCTAGGGTCGGCGATTGTTATCATCTTTTTTTGGACTCCACCTTTCTCGAACTTTCTCCCTTCTTACCCCGACATGCACCCATGTTATGTAGCGTCATTATACCTTACTGCATTCCTATGGTACGTACAAAAATAATATCAGCATCATAACCACGACAGCCTCACTTCAACAACATTGGTCACAAACACTTACCGAGAACCCCCACACCAACATCCCACACAAACAACATCCCAATATAATCTACATCCTTGGATATGTTGCAAACATTGAGGGGTACTCCACATATATCCCAGGATGTTAATCACCATAGATAAATATCTCAGGTTGTAAACCTGCAGTTGAGTTGAATCTATCCACTAAACTGTAGACAACGACCTAGGTTATGTACTTGCAGTTCAGAGGATATAATGTAGTCAACTGTAGATAATTATCCTATGTTGTACACCTGCAGTTCAGTTCACTATATCCACTCAACTGAATTATCCACATATATCCCAGGATGTTAATCACCATAGATAAATATCTCAGGTTGTAAACCTGCAGTTGAGTTGAATCTATCCACTAAACTGTAGACAACGACCTAGGTTATGTACCTGCACTTCAAAGGATATAATGCAATCAATTGCAGATAACTATCCTAGGTTGTACACCTGCACTTTAGTGGATTGTATCCATAATAGTGCTACAACCATCCAGGGTTAGACATCACCATTTCACATGATACAACACACTCACCTACATACAAAGATCCTGGGATTTACCTACAGTTCAGAGCAACGTATCCAGTACAGGGCACAAGATTATCCCCGAGCAATTCAATTGGAGTTAAATAGACAACTCATTCCACTTCATCAAATTCACCTTACAACCTACAACCATCCCATAAGCTGAACAATTCACCCCCCCAAAAAAGGATGCCCTCACCATTCACCTTTTCCTTGGCACACGAAACCTGCAATCACCATACCTATCACCCACCCCCCACCACCCCCCTCTAATTTTAATTACAACACTAGACACAATCAATTACCATCACATAATCCCTGCATATTAACATCCTATATTTTGCACAAAAAAAAACCATGCATCACAAAATTAAGTTGAAATCGAACAACTTACCTCTCACTAATGTGCCTTCACCACAACAAAACTTCGCCTCGCTGCAGCCTCCATCCACCGTCGACAACCACCGTCACCCCAACCACACTTCCAAACAACAAATACTCAACCACCGCCATTGTCTTCCTTTACTGAGAAGCCTTCTCTACTGCCCTGAACTCCTTCCTTACTTTCGAACTCACCCTCTTCTTCCACTTCTGCTTCTTCTCCAAGTCCCCAACTGGTTTTTTATTCTCACTATCTCTCCACATTAAGTGTTGGCCATGCCTAGCGAAATAGCATTCAAAATGGAAGTTAATAAGAAGGGTATTTCCGGCAACTCACCCCTTCCCTTGCCACCTGCACTGCCACGTAAAAAAAATGCCTCCCTGAGACCCATGTAAATTAACACCTAACAGTCCCAAAAAAAACCATATAGGCTGTTGTAAATTGGCCCAACAATTTCTGGGCATTTTCTCTTTTTCATATAGATGGTGGGCGTGGATGATGATGGTGTGATGATGGTGCTCTAAGAGATTGATATGATGGGAGATGATGGAGTGGAGTTACGTCTACTTGTGTGGGCAAAGAAGGGGGGCTAGAATTATTTCACTAGGTACAGTTAGCAATCACAATTATATTCGAGTTCGAGCTACGTTCGATCCGATCTGAGGTAAATTATTCTGAATCTGATTCGAGGAAAAGATATTCGAGTTTGAATCCCAAAAAAATATAAATCTAAATTCAGTTCATATTTGGAATGGATTCAAAGAGAAAATAGCATTTGATCCAATTTTCCAATCCAATTTGACTATTTTTCTTAAGTAGTTGAAATAAAACTTTAAAATTTTACGAAAGTTCACCCTCTGATCTCAACCCTAGGTCTCTAACACCCCCCCCCCATTTGTAACACCCCCAACCCCTAGGGGCGAAAGCATTACGTTTTCTTAACTTTCTACTTAAATTCTGGGACGAAACGGACAGAGTTTCCCCTAAAAACTAACCGTTCCCTAGGCTAAATGCCTTACAATAAGTCCCTATAAATCAACGGAAGCATAAAAATATAAAACATAGCTCAACGGCCACACACCGGAGTTCATAACTCGACGAGCCACCCGCTCGGAGTACACCAAACAGAATAGTTCATTAATGCAGAAAAAGTAAAAGATACAACTCAACGGTTCACATAACCGACGTATGGGGTTTACATCCCAAAACACATAATTAACTTTGACCAAAAAGACATCTAGCTAACTGGATGGTTGGCTCATATGGCCACACAGAGCGACCCACGAACAATATGCATTACATGAACTTAGAATACTTGTTTACAATCATTTCAAAGTAAGAACACATGATATGACTTCATTAAGCACGTAAGATCCCTTCAAATGGATCTAAACGACACCTGGCAAGCAAGAACAAGTTCCATCTTGACATAGCTGACTCAACTTCTTCCTGTTATAAAGAAATCCTGGGGAAAAGGGGGAAGAGTAGTGGGATGAGCAACCACACGCTCAGTGAGTGTCCCCTAACCCCCTTAAAACCAAAATCGTTGCAAGCAATAATATCTTTATTAGTCACATATCACGTATTCATACTTTCATATCATATTAGGCATTCATAGAATTCCTATGAAAACATTACTAATCATAAACTTGACTTTAAGCACTCAACATAAAATTAGGCAACATATCATAGGACATAGGTTCAAGAATATGAACATCGGACAAGCCATGACTGATATATGCACTAGGCACGTGTGAATGTCATTGCATAATTCACTAACATGTCACAATTTCTAATGAAGTCATAATAATGTCACATAACTTAAGCTTATCAGGTTATGCATAAAACATGCTCATAAGGCCTTCTTTTTCGTAATCGTATCTTACTTAGCATCTCATTCACATTTTATTTATAAGAAAAGCATACGTGCAAAGAAAACTTTCTTTCCTTTGTTTGAAAACATTTCATTTAGTCTCTTGAGGCTCATATTCTTTCATATCGGTCGCATACTGACCCTTATAAACTTTTCATACTGCACAAAGACTTTCTTTCCTTTTGAAACAATGAAAATGGCAAAGTGCCCATTGCTTTTCTCATGTTGGTAGGAAAATACTTCTGGCATAAGATTATTACAGGGTGTTGATTGGGTGAGAACTATTCTCGACCCCATAGTGAGACCTAACGCTCACACTTAAGCTCTTACTCCCAGGATGGCTACATAACATATCGGACTATTACATTAACCATCGTCAGGGCCTCTAGGGTTTCCGGACCTTCCCCTAGGATAACATTGTTCTTTCATTCTTTTCATATTGTCCGAAGCACATTATCTTAGCCACTTAAAGCGTATCGGCCATAACGGCTATAACTTTGCATTTAAAATAGTAAAATCATTCATCGTATAACTCACACCTTTTTAAAACTCTTTAGGGATTCCCCCGTTAAAGCGAGTTCACTCCCAAAACTGTTTTCATTTAATTAAAATAGGGCATCATGCACTAATAGTTATGCCTACTATCATTTCAAAACATGAAATCTTTCTTTGGAAAACTCACCCTTATGCATATAATGCAATTTGAGCATCTAAGCACATATATCACATATATCACATTTAAGCACTTCATAATCAATTCAACATATTGAGCCACACATGGCCTCGCAATCCACACGATTGCGGTCAATTCGCAACCCAGTCTCCCTCCTTACTTGCACCATACCACAAGACCTCGAACGCTCATAATGTTGCCCTCAAACCATCCAACTACTAGCTCGATTCATCAATTTATTAATCACAATATATCATCATATTGCCTTATAGAAAAGAGAGTGAGGTTTAGGCTCTTACCTGAGCAAACAGCACCATTCAGCCACATATAACCACATTTATTTATAATCGACAACACTTTATTCAGTGAATCAAACATTCTAAACATATACGATGCATTTCGAAGTGACTTTCCTAAGCATGAGTGTACTAAAAAGGGTTCGAATGAAAGCTAACATATTCCAATAGCTTCGAATTTAATACATTTACAAGCATTAGCTAGTTTAACTCGAATCGGAGCTAAACACGTTTAAACAACTTCGGAATTAATTCTTTTTCATACATTAACTCATTCCTCGAATCGAGGCTAAACATGTTAAACTAACTTCGTTTTTAATTCTTTTTATACATTAGCTAACTTTAATCGAATTCAAGCCAACCACATGCAACAAATTTTAATTAGTCTCATGTACTTGCATTAACTAAATATGCTAAATATACTACACATGATTCTAGACAAGCATAACTTACTTTGAACCAGCTTTCAGGCACGTGTTAACTGAATGTACTAAAATCGATTCTAAGCATTCATATTTCTTTTCGAAACTATTAATTAGGCATGAGTGAACTAAGCATGTTTGAATTGATTATAAACGAGCATAATTCATTTCGAAGCCATTTTTCAAGCATGAACTAACTGAAGTAACATGCATCGATTCGAGGCGTCATTCATTGTCTCGACATTGCATTTCAAGCCTATTTAAGTCATTTAAACATAACATAACTTTAGGCATTCACTTATCACATCGAAGTTACTAATCAAGTCAACTTTTCAGCCATGCACTAACTGAATTTACTTGAATGGAATCTAAGCATGCATAACTCATTTCGAACTATGTTTTCAGGCGTGAACTAACTAAACTGACATGTATCGATTCAATCCACTTTCGAGTATTAATCAACTAAACTGACATTTAACGATTCAAAGTCGTTTTCAGGCATAAATTAACTAAACTTAGCATGCATCGCAACGTAAAGCTTAAAACGATTTCAAAATTAATACTAATTTAGGAGGCGAGGAGCACCCACCTCGATTCCAAGCTAGAGGATTCGCGAATCCGACTTATTTGGAGAAGGAATCGAGCATCTAAGGGCCTAGAACCTGCTCACTGCTCGTGATGCCTTGACCGAATTAGACCTCAAACCCTAGTTCGCGATTTCTGTCTAATTTTCACACGATTAGTGAGGGTTTGAGATATATATTCAATTTAAAGAAGGCTAAAGGCTCGGAACTCACCATGCCTGTGAATTTTGTTCGAGCATCAGCTCTACCCGTGCTGAATTCGACCAAACCGTGGCTTGTTTTCACTCAACCACCGCGCAGAGGTGCTCACCGGTGCCTGGGCTCACCCGTCCACGGTGACGGTTGTGGTGGCGTGGGGTTGAGGGCTTCAAAACCCTAGCTTTTGGACCGAGCACCTCGTTCTAACTCTCACTCGAACCCTCTCTCTCTCTCTTCGTCGGTCAACGACCGTGGCTGGCTGCGCACCGCAACACCGGCGCCGTCGCTCCCTCCTTCTCCGTCCATCGCTCAGCCTCTCTCTCTCTCTCGCATTGGTGGTCATCGAGGCAGGGGCAGAGAACCCCCCCGGTCGCGATGAGTGGTTGAAGAAAGGGGGTGGCCCCCCTTTTCCTTTTTGTTTTTTTGTGGGTCTTAAGCTAATCTATAATTGGTGTCGCTAATCTAATTCATATCCCGAACTCTACACCCGAATTGTTAATACGACTTTCTATCAACTATTCGTTCTCAAATACGTCGAGGTTCGATTTAATAAACCTCAAAACTAATTCTAAGATCAAAAACCTAATCGTACTCGGGAAACGACTAAATAAATCGAATAACGACTAAATTAAACTATCGATATAATTTAAAGACACAAATAGCACGAATTAACTTTGAAATCAATAATAGCAATAATAATCCTTTTTAATAAAATTATTGCTCCCAGAAGCACATCGGTAGTCATTTAACTCATATAACTACTAAAAATACGATTTTATAACGTAAAAAGGTAATACAGTTAGCTTAACAGAAAACACAAAAACGCGGGTCTTACACCATTAGTTGCGTAGTCGGCTCTCTCTTGATCTCACTATCTCAGCCTTAGAGTCTTAGTCCCACTCTGTTGCCAACTAGCCCCTTGGCGTGATTTACCTTCTTGTCACTTTTCAATCTGGCTAGTTTAGCATTAAATGTTCAAATATTCCATTAGTGTAACAACAAGGCGCATGTTATCACATCATAGGCGAACAGAATAAGTTATGATGAAAAAAATAATACAAAATTACCATGTGGTAAAGGAAATCAATTCAGATTGGATTTAACTCCAACTCCGGTCTGATTCAAGTCAGAATAGATTTAGAGGTTCCCTCTAACCCATCGGATCGAATTTTGATTATATTTTTAGATCAGAAACTTAATTACGCTCGGATTTAGATGGTCTAACATCTAACTCAAATATAATCCATTGTCATCCCTAGACACAATAACATGATAGAGAAATTAAGGGGGAGGGAGGAACACATGAGATGGCTAGAAATTTAATGTTGTGTTTTTATTTTTTTATTTTATTTATTTTCCTTTTTTGGGTATCAAAATAGCTTGGAAGGTGACATGAAATGGGCTAGGTATTTGGCCCCAACCTTCAATCCATCAGCACTTTCTTAGCTATTCTAGTCCTATAAAAATGAAAAGAAGAGAAAAGCGAAAACCCAGTAAACTAGAATCAAATTTTAGTGCTTTTGTTATAGTTTCCAATTTTTAAAATTTTTTTATAAAATAAGTTAGGAAAAATAAAATATAAAAATTAATCATTAGTAAGAGATAAATTAAGGGTTTAACAGTGTAAAGGATGTCTGAATTTTTGCATAAAAAATAGGCATCCATTTCAAGCTTAGGGAGAGTAACCTTAAAGCTCTCTTAATCGAAAACCCCATTTTTCTTTATACCATTCTTCAAGTACGTAAATCCACTCCAGGCAAAGAGTTGGATTGAACTCATCTTTCGAATAAGGCATATCCCTGAAAAAAGAAATTAGCTAGGGCTTAAGTTGGCGTAAACAAATTGAATTTGATTGGAGTCTTCTTGTGCAGCTAAGGGTTCTTTTATTGCAAGCAATGTATTTGGTGTAAGGCTTCTTTATAGTTTTATGTTTGAAGCTTTTAAGATCCTCTTATTTGGGTTGAAAGTTGGAATAAGTTGGTATGAGGTAGTACGAGTTGGTAGCAGTTTTACCTTTATACAATTTGATAAGTTTTATTTTGAATTGTGTTGTCATGTTTTCATTTTCTTAAATTGATAGCTGATAACCTTTGCATATCATAATTGTTTTTATGCAAGAAGTTGCTCGATTCCCATTAGCTCAAAACTACACCACCACGAAATGTCATGTAGACAAGTCTTCTGTTTCTGCGTGTGTGTACATGTGGGCTTGCTTCTAAATTAAAAATTGAGTTTTTCAATCGGAATACAAAATTTGCGAGTACCTCACATGTATATGTACACACACTCACACACAGGGGCCGAATTCGAATGCAAAGCAAAGGGGATCAAGATTAATAATACACATAACATAAGCTTTAATAGTTCTAAAAATGAAGTCTATAGCTAATACATTCAAGAAAGTTGTCCTCAACAAGATCTCAGGTTTTGAAAGTAAAGCATAATATCGTCGTTCAAAAAACTTTTAAAAAGATCAATCACAAAATTAATAAATTTACCACAAATAAACAACAACAATCAACAAATTATCCCAATTCTAATTCATAAATCCTCAATCAAGAAAGGCAAAACCTAATTTTTTAATTGATGAGTAAATCTCTAAATTAACCACTTATTCAACACAAATTCAATAAAAATTAGTAAACTAAACATAAATAAGCAAGCAATTACAAACAAAATTCGTCTAACTTTAAATCTTCAACGAAGAAGACAATTAGGTAAAAATCATCATTTTTCAATTCATGAATCATGAGTAATTCACTAAGCTAATCAATTATTTAACATGAATCTAACTCAAATCAATCAAATAAACATAATTATTAACAAAATAACAAAACTAAAAACAAAAATTGGAAATTTTTGGGAGTTACCTCAAATTGGATTTGGCCTTTGGGACTAAGGAGGAGCGCCAAGGAGGAGAGGAGGGTTGGAGGCGGTGGCACAAGTGGCGGCGGCTGAAGGTGACTGGGCAGAGAGTGAGAGACAGAGAGAGAGTGCATGGTGGGTGGTTCAGCGTGCGCGTGAGTAGGCCTGGCAAATGGGTCGTTCGGGTCGGGTCATAGTTCGCGTCGGGTCACTTTCGGGTTAACTATGTTCGGGTCAGGTTCGGGTTCGGTTTGGGTGAAGTTCGGGTTTGGGTCTTTTCCGGGTCAATGATGTTCGAGTCGGGTATAGGTTCGGTTCGGGTGAAATTCGGGCCGGGTTTGTTTCGGGTTGTCTACAACAGTCCGGTTTGGATCGGGTATGGGTCGAGTCTAATTCGGGTCGGGTGAGATTCGGTTCAATGTTCGGGTAAATGTCGGGTCGGGTGTAAATCGGGTCAGGTAGAAATTAAGTCGAGTTAATTTCACACCAGTGTATATTTTGATTTTTGAATGTGTTCAATTCTAATCTAAAATTATATTTAAAAGATAAAATCCGTTTAATTAGACAAGCTTCTTTATTCTATATTCTTGTTTTAATTCATACGTTAATATTTATAGTTTATACGTCTCTGTGTGTGTGTGTGTGTGTGTGTATATATATATATATATATATATATATATATATATATATATATATATATAACTTAAGTAAAATTAGAAGGAACTTTTGTAATGGAAATGTTCATAGAATCATACGCTTAATTATACATTTACTATGAAAGTTAGTAAGTTACAAGTACATGAACATCCCATCCATGGCCTAATATGGCTATATCTGATGTGACGTGTAATTATCTAAAGGATTACCGGTTGTTAAGTCAAGATTCAAGTATCTTAATTAAGGTCATGTTATGAGTCTATGACAAAACTAATGAACCAACCTAACACCAAAGTCTCCAATTTTGATTCTTATTAATTCATGAGTCAATTGTCTCATTTGTAAGGGTCAACACCAAAATATATTATATATATACCTTGGAAAATGACAAAAAAAAAATAAATGATGAAGTTTTTATTTCACCCTGGTGTTGCCGTGCTAGTGCATAACTTTACGTTTGTCAATTGTGGTATTTGAGCCCGTAAATGGAAATAGTCGACATTTTCAATAATTGATTCTATGTTCTTTCGATAGCTCGTAAAGTGATCGTATATCAAGATTCAAAGATTTGTCTTTGTGAGATTAACAACTTGATTTACATATTCTCAATGAGTCAAAACTCAAAAGCAACTGCAATATATGAATATGTGTTAATTATCATTATATTTATGTGATTGTGAATGTTGCTTATCGAAACTCGAGGCTTGGAATTCAGTTGTCTAAAATTCAAATGTGTTACATTATTATGAGATCATATGCAAACATATATTCTTGAATATAACTGTGTAGAATTAAGTCACTCTTGTACTCAATTTGTTAGAATGCCTTGAATCTGTTTTCTGTATCCCCCTTTGCAGACCTAGCACATTCCTCTTTTCTGCCTGTGGACATAGCTAACACATTGTTAGTGAACCACGTTAAATCTGTGTGTAATTGTCAGTGTGTTCATACTTTCTTGCATCTGTTATAACACAATTAATTTTAACTTTTTAAGTCATTGTGTCACTTTTGCCTCTCTTAAATTTTAAGTTATTTTATTTTTCTATCCTAAACTCAATTAATTGAGCCCAAAAAATTCAGAATTGCCCTCCCAAATTGAGCTCAAAAAATTTAAAATTCCCCTCCCAAATTGAGCCCAAAAATTTTAGAACTCTCCCCCCAAAAATTTGCTAAACCTAAAGTCTAAACTCTTTCTTCTGTTCCTCACTTCCTCTGCAGCTGCTCCGCTGCTCGTGCTATCTTCTTCCCCCCAAAATCACCGTCGCCTCGCCCCCCAAGCCTGCAACCCCTCTCTCTGTCTCTCACAGTCGCCCACTGCCGGTCGTCCCCTTAGTCGCCCGTCGCCAGTCGTCCCCTCAGTTGGTTGTCGCCAGCTGACGCCAAGGGCTGAAACCTTCCTTCTAGTTTTGGGCAGAACCTGCTGGAGCCACCAAGTGAACGAACCTGGTATGTCTTCCTCTCCCACCTTAGTCCATTATATCTTGCATTTTTGCTGGTTTTATCATAAGTTGATGTTTTGCCCGCTTTCTGTACTTGAATAACAGTAATAGCTGAATACCGCCTTCTGGATTCTTTGTTTGTCTTATGGGACTCGAAATTTTTCCAATTCAGATTGGGTTTCCCTTTTGTTTACCTGAAGCTCTTTCAGGGCTCCAGCTGAATTGATATCGCGAAGAATAAAATTCACCATTGTCTTCTCTTTTTAGTTTTGCCCTTGATTTTCTTCTGGGTTATCTTTCTTTGCATCAATTCTTCAAATCACTTGGCCTCAGGTTAGCAATTGGGCACCCTATTTGATTTTCGGTTTTCCAGTGCAGTATTCGTTGCTTCTATCTCATCTAGTTCATTGAATTTCACTGTTAGCATGATTTTATGCTTAAATTCTAGTAGGTGCATTCTTGTTTCTGGTTATGGAGTAAACTGTAACTGTAAACTGTAATGTTTGGCATACAAGCAAATTGTAAAAGCCACAAACATTAGCTTGGCTTGGAACTATAATGTTGTTCATAAAAGTTCTCTTATAATTGTAACTATAATAAGTGGGTGTTTGGCATAGGTTTTTGGACTGCTATCAAAGTTTAAAAACTTATTGTAACTATAATTTTTTCCTTAGAGTGGTGATTTAAATAGTTTAGATATTTTAAATATAAAATCTATGAAATCTATACTCATGTAATATAAAAATAAGATTATTATAAGTTGAGGGAGATCCATAATCATCCATTGCTCTTTTTGGTGTTTCTAGGTACTTTTTGTGTGTTAATTTGTTTGATTGTATACTTTAATCCTATCCAGGACAAGAACTTTTCATATTTTATAGACTTGATGAAGTTCCTAGTTACAAGCCTTATTGTCCTATATATTTGCGTATATAGTTCATGTTTTCTTTTGGATTGAACTTTCTAGTCATTGAGTTACATTATGCTACTTTTGAATTAAATGCAGGGAGCTATGGACATTGAATGACAAGGAAATGCAATACACGCCCACGAATTCTATTTCTACAATAACAACCCTTGACACCCTTGTCGAAGATGATAAAAGAAGAAGTTTGGTGTGGCATGAGTTTCTTGTGATTGATGGGGCCAATTTCAGTGATGGCAAAAAGCGAGCGAAATGCTCACATTGCAAGACAGCAACCTTTATTGCTATTGCACAATATGGGACTAGCAATATGAAGAAGCATTTGGAGAAGTGTAAAGCATATCAATCTGCAAAGTCATCTGAAGAAGGATGAGGTGAGAAAAGGTTTGAACAAAAAGTTTATCGTGATTTGCTAGCTAGGGCGATCATAAGGCATGGGTATAGTTTTTCTTGGGTTGAGCATGAAGGAAATAAAGAGATTCATACATACTTGAACAATGAAGTTAGAACCATAACTAGAAACATAGCGAAAGCTGATTGCCTTAAGTTACATGCTCAATTTAAGAAACAACTTAAGTTAGCTCATCTTGCACTTCCTGGACCCATTTCTTTGACTTGTGATATGTGGACCTCTTGCTAAAGAGAGGGATATTTGTGCTTGACTGCTCACTATGTGGATTCTGATTGGAAGTTGACTACTAGAGTTTTAAATTTTCAGCATTTGGAACCTCCTCATACTGGATCTATTTTATGTGGTGTTGTGTATGACTTGTTGCAAGAATGGGGCATTCAACATAACATCTTTTCAATAACATTGGATAATGCATCTAGCAATGACAAAATGCAAGATGAAATAAGATCTAAGCTTTATGAGAATGGACATTTATTAGGTGATGGGGAACATTTTCATATTTGGTGTGCAGTGCACACTTTGAATCTTGTTGTTAAAGATGGCTTGAAAACAATTGATAATTGTGTTGTTAAGGTTAGAGAAAGTGTGAAACATGTCAAGGGATCGGAGTCTAGAAAGAGGACTTTTGAACATTGTGTCAAACGGTGTATAATCTTGGAAAGCAAGGCTTTATGGTTGGATGTGCCTACTAGGTGGAACTCTACTTATGAAATGCTTGATAGAGCACTTCTTTATATTGATGCTTTTAAGTTACTTGCTCAAATTGATCCTATGTATAAGGCTCTCCCGACAGATGATGAATGGGAAAAGATTTCAAGAATTCATGAACTTCTTGGACCTTTTTGTGATATAACTCATATGTTTTCGGGTAGTAAGTATCCTACATCGAACTTGTACTTTGAAAATGTGTGGAAGATTGATATGTTCTTGAAAGAGCAACTAGATTGTGATGATCCAATTATCAGGAGTATGGTCATGGAGATGAGAGCAAAGTTTGATAAGTATTGGAGTGAGTATACCTTATTATTTGCTTTTGCCACAATTCTTGATCCTCGATGTAAGTTGGTGTTTATCAAGTATTGTTATGAGAAATTTTATGAAAATAAGGAAGTGGCAATCAGAAAAGTGAGCGACATACAATTCAAGTTGGAGATGCTTCTTAGAGAGTATACCCAAAGCACTACTCCTCCAACTCCTATTGTATCATCAACACCATCATCACACATTGGTGGATCAAGTTCAAGAATTGGAAACCGCAAGCGCAAATTTGACTATTTAGCGGTATGTTTTCTATAACTCTACACTATCTTCTTTTTTTTTAAGGACAACATAGTGAGATCAATCAAGTTATTTCCCCCCAAGTTGAATTGATATTAAGGTGATAAAAATGTATTTTTAATTTCTATGTATTAAGTGTAATCTTGTATTTTGCCGGAATTTGATGAGAATGATAGCAAGTACTCAAGTGGAAGTGGAAAGTCAATACTTGATACTTATTTGGAGGATCCCAAAATTGAACGTAAAGTGGATTTGGATGTTTTAGAGTTTTGGAAAACCAATCAAGAGAAGTATGGTGAACTCTCTCATCTAGCTAGGGATGTTTTGAGCGTCCAACTCACTACTGTTGCTTCGGAATCAACATTTAGCATTGGAGGTAGGATTTTAAATAAGTGGAGAAGCTCTTATATTCCTGAGAATGTCAAAGCATTGATAACAACCCGGACTTGGTTATATGGCTTCCAATGTAAGTATTGAGTATCTTCTTTTTTATTTGTTTATATTTATCTTTTTTTCCACTTTTTGTGAATTTTTGTTGTGCATTTTGTTTCAGTTTAGCGCAAGAAGAAGAAGAAGAATTCGTTGGATCAAATGTGGATTGGTCAAGTACTTAAGGTATTAGATTTTCCACTCGACGTAAATGATGGCCAAGGTAATTGATCACTTATTTTGGTACTTGGTTAGTTAATTCACTCTATGTCTCTAGTTTTTGGGTTTCTCTCATGGGTTTGTACTATTTTGAAATTTTTAAAATCTTGATAGGACCTTGGATTAGGTTTCTTGGATGGATTTGATGCGACATGCGAGGAAGTTGCTCTAATCTTTTTTAATTTTTCAAGTCTCATTGTTGCGATGTTATATGTGAATATTTTCTATTGTCTCAGTTTCCAGGTTTAGAAGACCATTGAGATTGTTGCTTCTTTTACTTGTTCAGATTTGGAGATCCAATCGTGTTGTCTTCCTCTTGTTATTGTAATTTGTGTGAACTTCATTAACGTTTAGATATGTAACTCAGGAGATGATGAATGATCATCATGTGAACTTTTACATTTGAAGTAAACTTTATTTTTGATTGGTGTTGCATTTGTAATAGTTGAACTAAGAATTTGCATGTGGTATTAATATCATAGTTTGGGGGATGTCAACCCCATGTCTCTGGGTGGGTGGCCTGTTGAGTTTGACATTGTGATATGGATCATTATTTATGTTTCGACCAAGCTAGATTTACAAATATTGAGCTACTATAATGATTAACAATTTATTGGATTAGCAACTTACGGGGTAGCAACAAACCAATAAGGCAACAAGCAATAGGTTGAAATATATCAAAAGTATTACATTTTACGTACTTCATTAAAGGTTTTAATGAGTTATGTACTATGGTTATAGATTTTAATCAAACTTGTGCTAAATTGGGAATTTGTGATAGAATCTTTTCTTCTAGGCCTTAACAATAAAATTTACAGGATTAGGAACAGTTTTGGGTTGACTGGTTATGATTTATGAGTATGCTTGGGTTCGGGTCATATTCGGGTCGGGTATACTCGGGTTCGGGTTTAATTTGGGTCAAATTGAGTCGGGTAGGAATCGGGTCGGTTTTAAAACAGGTACGGGTCGGGTCAGGTTCGGGTTGTCCATTTTCGGGTCACTTTGGTTCGGGTTACTTCGGTTCGGGTGTGAATTGGGTCGGGTCATTACGGGTGTGGGTAATTTCGAGTCGTGCTACAATTCGGGTTTCGTTCGGTTACGGATCGGTTTACTTCGGGTGTTCGCGTCCAAATCGGTTCATCCTATTTCGGGTGTCAGTTCGGGTATGGATCCGGATCGTTCGGTTGGGGTTTAGGGTCTCGGGTCAGTTTTGCCAAGTCTATGCGTGAGTGAGGCCAGGAGTCAACTGTCGAGGGGACTAGAGGACGAGAGCTATGAAAATTTTGAAAATAAAGGGCACTTCCAAAAGCTAAAAAAAAAAGTAGAACGCAGAAAAAGGAGTCGAACTTGCGACACCCACAGCGAATAAGAGGCAACAAACCACCATACTATGCGTGTATTTGTTGAGTGTTTATGCACAAATTAATATATATCTATTTTTGTTATTCAGAAAAATAGCCCATATTTATTTTTTTTCCCAAAAAGTTGGGGGGTTAATTGACCCCCCTTGCCTCTTATTAGCTCTGCCCTTACTCACACACACACACACATGCACACACACACACACGCACACACACACACACACACACATATATATATACATATTTACATATACATATATATATATATATATATATATATATATATATATATATATATACATACATATATATATATATATATACACACACACACACACACACACGTATGCACAAATATATATCTATGCATGTACATATATACTTCGCCCCATCGTCCCGTGGAAGGCATTTCTCGGATAAATTTGTAGGTCCAATGGTTTTGAGTAACCCGTAGGGGTCCCCATTGGTTGCTCCTCACTACTGCTTCCCAGAAAATGACTGCGTTCCAAGTAGCCAACCAGAATGGAAGGTACTCAAATCAACGAGCTTAAACACCATCCTATATCACCACACCTGGTTAGGGATAGAACTAGCAAGCATGCATTCGTATAGGTATCCTAAGCCATATTTCTAATTCGTGTATAGAAGTACGCATTGCAAGCACATAGTAGGCTTATATAAGCACTTTAAAGCACACATTTCTCATATCAGAACTTCTAATGTCATATCTAGATGCATATGCAAACCTATGGCTCTGGTACCACCCAATGTAACACCCCTCTACCCACGAGAGACGTCACACCGCCAGGATCTCCCAGGGGAGACCCCTAAGGCTCCTATAACTGGAGATCTCTTTTTTTTTTAGCTAACTTGAAGTTAGTTAGGGAATTTCTGGAACAAAACTGCCAAAGTTTCGCCTATATTCGCAACGTTTGTAAAATTTTCATTACGAACTAAAAGGGAGTACCTGTGATACGACAACCAAAATTCAAAAGGAAACTAGAAGTTTCCCCACGAGTCACATACTCGCGGTTGAGGCTTAAGCCTTTAGAAACATTTGTTAATAATTTACATAAGTTTACACACCGCCAGAGCCACTACATGCTTGTTTCTCACACTTTCTTTACCCAAAATAGTAATTCAGGCAAATTCACAGACACTACTTCACATGAGCCCTTACAAAACGACTGGTGGCCATAGAGAGCAAACATGGCCTTTCATTCATCACTTAGGGAAAAGGGGGAAAGGAAATTGAGTGAGCCACCACATGCTCAGTTAGTGTTCCTCCACTCCCTAAAACAAAACCATTTACAAGCAATACTACTCATATTAACCACGTATCAAGCATTTCTATATTACCAATCATTATACTAAGCAATATGACACTTTCATAGGCTATTCACATGTCAAACACTCATTCATTCAGTCATTCAGGAGACATGTTCTTATTCATAGATTTTCACATGCTAGGCCATTCACTTGTTAAACATTCATTCATTCGGTCATAGAACTTTTAACACGTTAGAAAGCTTCATATTCAACTCATGCATGTTTAATCAATGGGCTCAAAGTAGTAAAATGATGAGGCCACATAATATTAGAATCCACATTCAGCTATGCTTGAAAGTGGAGCGTGTGGTCATGGGCCGGAATGTAGATTGCTTGAGTTTAGTTGCAAATTTCCACTTTGATGAAGGATATGACTTGATATAAAGGCTAAGCCACCAATCAAGCCTAAGGATCCACCAAGAATTGCATAAAGGCAATGCCACCAACAACTCTATAAAGGATTCCACTCAAGACTCACCACCTTTGCAAAAAAGGATAAAGAGAACTTAAGATTTTTGAGAGAGAATGAAAGCATAAGCTTCTTTGCATAAATATTCAACAACCTCTTCCACATCCTAAGGATCCTCCTTATATAGGAGAGCTTCACAAGGCTTCAAATCAGAAAAAACAAGGCCTTGGTCGACCATAAAGCAATGAAGGGAACCAAAAAGCAAGAAACAAAAGCTGAAAGTGCTTTTTACTTTATGTCAGCACTTTTCAGTTTACATGGTTCAACTTTAAAAGGCTATATCTCCTAGGTTTGTTGGACAAATGAGCTGAAAAAGTACTTGTTGGAAAGGTATGGAAGTAAGCTTTCCATATCCTCCTCTTTCCGGCAATTTGGATCACTCGTTTGGGAGATATCATGCAAAACGTGCAAGGTGGTACAGTCTGGGCAGAATCCGCAGCATGGGGAAAAAGCCTTCACTTGACTCATGACCTATTGCTTTGTCCTAGAACTATTTTTATTCCCTTTGAGCTGACATTAGAAGGTTCCCAAAAAGTGGGTTTGCAGCAAATTAAACCCATTCTAAGCTTGGTTAATTAAGCCCACAAAACCGGGTTAAAAACCGGGTAACCTTGCCGTTAGAGTGCCACTTGCTGTTTTGACTTCTTTTATTAATTTCGAGGGTTTGACTTCATTTTGATGACCCAAACCCTTTAGAAGGCCTCTTGACCTTCCCAAAATAGGTGCGTCATGCATCCCAATGGTTCGGGATGAGTTTGGAATTGGAGTTCCAAAACCGCACAAGGGCCAAGTCCCCTTTGATGTAGCTTGTGAGCATGAAGGAGGAGTTGTGAGTCCTCTTGGACTTGTGTAGGCATGACATCCGTTTCATCCTCCCCTTATTGAATGTGATTTGCCCTCAAATCATCACCTTCTTCCCCATCTTCAAGGTAGGGTGTGAGGTCACCCACGTTGAATGTGGAGGAAATACCCATGTCCCCGGGAAGCTCTACTTTGTAGGCATTGTCATTGATCCGTTCAAGGACCTTAAATGGACCATCACTTCTTGGCATGAGCTTGTTCTTCCTTCTAGAGGGGAACCTTTCCTTTCTCAAGTGTATCCATACCAAGTCGTCGGGTTTGAAGGTAATAGCTTTGCGGTGCTTGTTGGCTCTAGCTTTGTACATCTCATTTGTTTTCTCAATCTTGGCCCGGATTTCCTCATGAAGCTTCTTCATCTCTTTGGCCCTCTCCTCGGCCTCATAGCTCACTCTAGACTCAAGTGGAAGTGGTGTGAGTTCTAGGGGAGTTAGAGGGTTGATCCCATAACATGATTCAAAGGGAGAGTGGGCCGTAGCAAAACTAGAAGTCCGGTTGTATGCAAATTCAGCATGGGGAAGCTTGAGATCCCACTCCTTGATGCTTTTACTCACCAAACTTCTACGCAAAGTAGCAAGAGTTTTGTTGGTGACTTCGGTTTCGCCATCGGTTTGAGGATGGTGGGAGGTACTATACAAGAGCTTAGTACCAAGGAGCCTCCATAAACATCTCCAAAAGTGGCTAAGAAACTTTGTGTCCCGGTCCGACACAATGCTCTTAGGGATGCCATGAAGCTTAACAACTTCTTTGAGGTAGAGGTGGGCTATGTAGGGTGCATCATCCGTTTTCTCTCATGGAATGAAGTGAGCCATTTTTGAGAAACGGTCCACCACCACCATAATAGAATCTTTACCTCTTTGAGTCCTTAGAAGAGCAACAATCAAATCCATGCTCACATCTTCCCATGGGCCATTAGGAATTGGCAAAGGAGTGTACAACCCTTGGTGGAATTGACTCTTGCCTTGTTGACAAATGGGGCACTTGGAGATTACCTCATGAACATCACCTCCCATTCTTGGCCAATAAAAGTGCTCTTTAAGCATGTCAATGGTCTTGTTGATCCCAAAATGACCGGCTAGACCACCACCATGAACTTCCTTGACAAGAAGCTTCCGGATTGGACCCTTTGGAATGCATAGCTTGTTGCCTTTGAATAAGAAGCCCTCTTGAAGAATATAAGGGCCTTGCTTGTTGCCCTCTTGATCATTGAGGTAGGGCTTGAAATTCTCATCTTCTTTGTAGTGATCATGGATAAATTGGAAGCCAAGGACCCTTGCTTCCATCACGGCTAGTAGAGAATGCCGCCTTGAAAGAGCATCCGCAACCACATTTGGTACTCCCCTTCTTATGTTTGGCCACAAATGAGAAACTTTGCATGAACTCAACCCATTTAGCATGCCTTGGATTGAGCTTGTGTTGGCCATTTAAGTACTTCAAAGCCTCATGGTCCGAATGGAGTACAAATTGCTTTGGTCTTAAGTAATGAGACCAATGATCAAGAGCTCTCACCAATGCATAGAACTCCTTGTCATATGTTGAGTAGTTCTTCCTTGAACCGTTGAGCTTCTCACTAAAGTAGGCAATGGGGCGTAGATCTTGCATAAGGACAGCCCCTATACCAACTCCACTTGCATCACAATCAACTTCAAAGAGCTTGTTGAAGTCGGGAAGGGCTAACACCGGGGCCTCACATAGCTTGGACTTGAGTTTCTCAAAGGCACAATGGGCGGCCGTAGTCCACTCAAAAGAACCTTTCTTCATGCATTCGGTGATGGGGGCCGTGAGGGTGCTAAACCCCTTGATGAATCTCCTATAAAAAGATGTCAAGCCATGGAAACTCCTAACCTCGGTGGTGGTGGTGGGAGTTGGCCATGACTTGATAGCTTCCACTTTGCCTTGGTCCATGGAGATGCCATCACTAGAAACAACATACCCCAAAAAGGTGACTTGGGGTGTAAAGAACTCACACTTTTCAAGCTTGCCAAAGAGCTTTTGAGCTCTTAGAACCATGAAGACTTCTTCCAAGTGATGTAGATGATCTTTTTGATTCTTTGAATAAATAAGGATATCATCAAAGTAGACCACCACAAATTTCCCAATAAAAGGTCTCAAGACCTCATTCATCAATCTCATGAAAGTGCTAGGGGCATTAGAGAGGCCAAAGGGCATCACTAGCCACTCATAAAGCCCACCCTTGGTCTTGAAGGCCGTTTTCCACTCATCACCTTCCCTCATGCGGATTTGGTGATATCCACTCCTTAGATCAATCTTGGAGAAGATGGAAGAGCCATGGAGCTCATCAAGCATGTCATTATGTCTAGGTATGGGGTACCTATACTTGATAGTAATGTTGTTGATGGTTCTACTATCCACACACATGCGGTAACATCTATCCTTCTTGGGCACTAACAAAGCCGAGACGGAACAAGGACTCATGCTCTCCTTCACATAACCTCTAGCCAAGAGCTCATCAACTTGCCTTTGAAGTTCTTTGGTCTCTTGAGGGTTGCATCTATAGGCCGCTTTGTTTGGAACTGGGGCACCCGGAAGGAGGTCAATTTGGTGCTCAATGCCTCTAATTGGAGGGAGGCCGGGGGGTAGTTCTTGTGGGAAGACATCTTTGTATTGTGAGATGAGGGGGATGATTTTTGGATGTAAAGGAGTCACTTCCTCACTTTTGTTGCTTTCAAGCATGAGTAAAGCTAGGACTTGCTTACCCTTGCTCAAAGCTCTCTCAACCTGTGTTTCACTCAACATGAGGAGGTCTCTCTTTTTCTCACTTCCCACCCCGGGTTTTGTTTTGTGGATTTGGTTTGGGGGTAATGGGTTTAAGACTATCTTCTCCTTTTCAATAACCAATGAATAAGTGTTCTTGAACCCATCATGCACAACATGTCTATCAAATTGCCAAGGCCTACCCAAGAGTATATGACATGCACTCATGGGCACCACATCACAAAGCACATTATCTCTATACTTCTTGCCAATTGAAAAAGAGATGAATGCTTGCTTAGTTACCTTAATGTCGCCTCCATCATTGAGCCATTTGAGAGAATAAGGCTTGGGATGTGAAATAGTGGGAATGCCAAGCTTCTCAATAAGTGTGGTAGAGGCCACATTGGTGCAACTTCCTCCATCAATAATCAAGTTGCAAACCTTTTCTTGAATGGTGCACCGGGAGTGAAAGATCATGTCCCTTTGAGTCTTGTTATAAGGAGTGTCTTGGGTGTGTAAGACCCTCCTCAAGACAAGTAACTCACCTTCATCGGCTTTAAGTTGAGTCTCTTCTTCCATGGAGTCCGATTCTTCCTCATGAGCTTCCTCTTGAGTTGCCATCAATAGGGCATCTACTTCCTCAACCTCTTGGATGGTCATAACCCTTCAGTTGGGGCAATCATATTGGAAGTGACCATACCCTTGACATTTAAAGCACTTCTTGCCTTCAAGAGTCTTATGCAATTCTTTGGGTGTAGGAAGTGCCACGGTTTTGCCCTTGTCAACCCGTGAAGTGCCCTCGGGTTTGGAAGGAAAGAAGGGCTTGAATGGGGGCTTTGAACTTACTTGCTCCCTTGGGAATGGTTTGGTGAAGACCTTCTTTTCTTTCTTCCTCTTTTCAACCTTGAGAGCTAGTTTGAAGATATCATCCAAGGTGAAATATGTTTGAAGTTCCACCTTCCTTGCAATAAGAGGGCTCAACCCATTGAGAAACCTAGCCACGGTTTGCTCTTGGGGCTCATGGATGCCTCCCCTCAATAGGAGTTGCTCAAATTCCCTCATGTACTCACCCACACTCATGTTGTTTTGCTTGAGTGAGAATAACCGGTTGTAGATGTCTTGCTTGTAGCTTTCGGGGAGAAATCTCTTATTCATAAGAGACTTAAGCTCTTCCCAACAATTGATTTTCCTTCTTCCTTCTCTAGCCCTTTGCTTCTTGACATTTTCAAACCACAAGGAGGCATACCTTGTAAGTTTGAGACTAGCAATCTTGAAGCTCTTCTCATCATCATAGCCTTTTGCTTCAAAGATTCGGTCCAAGGCTTGGACCCATTCAAGGAACTCATCGGGATTCAAGTTGCCATTGAACTCCGGAGGTTCCACTTTGATGTCCCTAAACTCATCCATAGGAGGTCTTCTACCTCCCCTTCTTGGATTGCTTCCTATGCTAGAGTCACTAGAGAAGCCATGTTCATCTTCATCATCAATAGGCTCTCGAGTTCTTTGGCCTCTTTGGAAGGCCATAAATTGGTTGGTCATTTCCTCAAGTTGCCTACTAAGTTGCTTCACACTTTGTTGCAAGGCTAGAATGGCATTGTCTTGCCTCATGATATGAGCTTGTTCTAGGCTCATACCCCTTGGTACCCTTGCCGGTTGGGGGGAACTAGTTGAGGGATCTTCTTCATGAGACATGGTGAAAGGTGGGAAAGGAGAAGAGGAGAGGTTAAGGTTCGGAAAGGAGGTGGCACGGGCGTGCTAGGGGGGCACGGTGCAAGAATCAGCTGGGGAAAGGGTGGCACGGCCGTGCAGGGTGGCACGGGGTGGCCGTGCCAATGCTCTGGAGGAAAGGAGGGGTGGCACGGTCGTGCTTAGTGGCACGGTCGTGCTTAGTGGCACGGGGTGCCCATGCCACTTTTCTGCCTTGTTGCACGGTTTGGTGAAAACGTGATTTTGAGGGGGGTTTGTGTTTGACTTTTTTGTGGGGGTTCTTTGAGGGTTAAAGGAGGTATTTTGGGGAAAAGGAAGTGTGGTTAAAGGGGTTTGTGAGTTTGGTCAAGTGTTTGGTCAAGTGTGTTTTTGTGGAGCTCAAACTTGAAAGGGTGTAGATGCACTATAGTTTTCTTAACAACAGTGAATGAAAACTTAGCAAGGATGAAACCAAAGCTAGGAAATGTGATATAAACTCAAGAACACCAACCTGGATTAGCTCTGATACCAACTGGAGCGTGTGGTGATGGGCCGGAATGTAGATTGCTTGAGTTTAGTTGCAAATTTCCACTTTGATGAAGGATATGACTTGATATAAAGTCTAAGCCACCAATCAAGCCTAAGGATCCACCAAGAATTGCATAAAGGCAATGCCACCAACAACTCTATAAAGGATTCCACTCAAGACTCACCACCGTTGCAAAAAAGGATAAAGAGAACTTAAGATTTTTGAGAGAGAATGAAAGCATAAGCTTCTTTGCATAAATATTCAACAACCTCTTCCACATCCTAAGGCTCCTCCTTATATAGGAGAGCTTCACAAGGCTTCAAATCAGCCAAAACAAGGCCTTGGTCGACCATAAAGCAATGAAGGGAACCAAAAAGCAAGAAACAAAAGCTGAAAGTGCTTTTTACTTTATGTCAGCACTTTTCAATTTACATGGTTCAACTTTAAAAGGCTATATCTCCTAGGTTTGTTGGCCAAATGAGCTGAAAAAGTACTTGTTGGAAAGTTCTGGAAGCAATCTTTCCATAGCCTCCTCTTTCAGGCAATTTGGATCACGCGTTTGGGAGATATCATGCAAAACGTGCAAGGTGGTACAGTCTGGGCAGAATCTGCAGCATGGGGAAAAAGCCTTCACTTGACTCATGACCTATTGCTTTGGCCTAGAACTCTTTTTATGCCCTTTGAGATGACATGAGAAGGTTCCCAAAAAGTGGGTTTGCAAAAAATTAAACCCATTCTAAGCTTGGTTAATTAAGCCCACAAAACGAGGTTAAAAACCGGGTAACCTTGCCGTTAGAGTGCCACTTGCTGTTTTGACTTCTTTTATTAATTTCGAGGGTTTGAATTCATTTTGATGACCCAAACCCTTTAGAAGGCCTCTTGACCTTCCCAAAATAGGTGCGTCACGCATCCCAATGGTTCGGGATGAGTTTGGAATTGGAGTTCCAAAACCGCACAAGGGCCAAGTCCCCTTTGATGTAGCTTGTGAGCATGAAGGAGGAGTTGTGAGTCCTCTTGGACTTGTGTAGGCATGACATCCGTTTCAAAAAGTCATTTCATCAAGCCTTCATGGCAAAAAGAAAGATAAACTTTCTTTCTTTCTTTGAAAACATTTCCCTTAACCTCTTGAGGCATTTATTCATTCAAAAAGGATTTCATTTCGTTTTGGTCGTACAAAGACCCTTGTAAGCTTCTTTTCGTCTCATTCCATATGGCCTCTGTTGGCCCATAAACTTTCTTTCCTTTTTGAAACACTTAAAATGGCGAAGGCCAATTACTTTTCTTAGCTTAGTAGGAAAATACATTTGGCATAAGATCATTACAGGGTGATGATAATGAGACCTAATGCTCACGCTTGAGCTCTTACTCCTGGGATGGCTACATATGACATATCGGACCATTACATTAACCCTCGTCAAGGTTTCTAGGGTTTCCTAGGCTTTTCCCCTAGGTTAACATCATTCATATCATAACATTAACCCTTGTCAGGGTCTCTAGGGTTTCCCGTTGCTAGGACTTTCCCCTAGGTAATCATCATTCATCTCATAACGTTAACCCTTATCAGGGTCTCTAGTGTTTCCTGTTGCCAGGACTTTACCATAGGTAATCATCATTCATATCATATTGTCCGCAACACATTATCTTAGCCACTTTAAAGCGTATCGATCATAACGGCTAATAATTTTGCTGCCCCTCACAGCGAAATCCTTTTTCATACAACTCACGCCTTTATAAAACTCTTTAGGGATTTCCCTGTTTTGAGCGAGTTCACTCCCAAAACTATATTCATTTAGTTAAAAATAGGCCATCATGCAGGAATAGTTATGGCTACTATCATTCAAAACATGAAATCCTTCTTTGAAAAACTCACCCTTATGCACATAATGCAATTTGAAGACATCGAAGGGAAGGGGGATCCACATGTACCGCATTTAAACACTTCATAATCAATTCAACACAATGAGCCACACATGGCCTCGCAATCCACACGGTTGCAGTCAATTCACAACCCGAACTCCCTCCTCACAAGCACCATACCACAAGAACCTTGAACCACTCATAATTATTCCTCGAACCATCCAGCTACCATCTCGGTTTTTCAATTTCATTAATCATAACATATTATCATGCTAGCTTGTAAAGAGAGATAGGGGTTAGGTACTCACCTAGGCAAGCAGCACCATTCAACGGTGTGTTATAGCAGGCACACGTACATATATTTATATAATCACACGTCATTAACTTGAAAAGAACATTTAGCAAACCGAATCGAACTAAGCATGAAACATGATTACATCGATGCATTGCAATTAAGGGAAAACAAGCTCGTTTCGTTATTCAAGAATTATTTCAAAAGCTACTTCGTTATCACATTTTTAATCAAACAATCAAGTATCAATTCGAAGTTACATTTAAGCCTATTAGGTCATTTAAGCATATTACGTTTCATGGCGTTCGTTTATCACACCATGGTTACTAAGCAAGCCTAACTATGCTATTCAAGCTTAACATGAATTGAGTTTCCATTTAAACATAAAACGATTCACTATTTAGGCTAATTTGGTCATTTAAACAGAAAATGATTCAAACACATACATCCATGATTCAAGTCACTCCATAGTCACTATTTAAGCCTAATTTGGTCGTTTAAACATAAAACGATTCAAGCATTTACATTCATGATTCCAGTCACTTTTAAGCAGCGATTTATGCATAATCTGATTCGAACCAACTCAGGCATAACTAAAAGCGTAACTACAGCCTATAAACAGAATTTTGTGCGTGTTCTAAGCTGGAATTAAAGGCTGATCGAGACATGCATAACTGATGGCAGCAAGCAAAGGTCTGGGTGTGCACTCTGGTTGTGCATAAACGGGTATGAAATCATCAGCCAATGCATTTTCATTCAATTCTTGACATTTCTAACTAATTTTGCTAACCCTAATCTGACATGCAACATGAATCTGCTGAAAACGTTCTTGACAATAATAATAGCCTAGGAGGAGAGAAACACTTACTTGGATTAGCCTAAATTCCCACTGAATTGGCAGCAAACTCATGCCCTAATTCCCCAAATTCGAACCCCCAATCGCACATTTGCGAGGCTCGAACCCTAACTTTTGACTGAGTGGTGATTGTGGCTGTTTTGAGGCTGAATTTGACCCCCAATTTATAGAGGAGGCCGTGAGGGGTGTGGGTTGTCGGATTCCGGCACATGGGTGGCGAATTTCAAGCCGGAAGACGCGTGTTTTTGAGTCGTTTTGGCCGTGAGAAATGGAGGAAGATGCGTGGTGGTGTTTGGCGGTGGTTGACGTGTGCTGGGGGGACCAGGCGTCCCTTTCTCTCACCGGCGACGAGTGGTTGTCGTCGGTAACGCCAAACGGCGACCGGTGGCCCGCAAGAGAGAGAGAGGGGGAGAGAGAGAGAGTAGCGAGTTAGAGAGAGAGGGAGGGCGGGGTGTTTTTCGGTCCCTAGGCCCAACCCCCCCTTTTGTTCCATTTTCTCTTTTCTTTTTTTTTGGCTCAATTAACGTACTTCAGCTAGGTTCCAGCCCCAAACTCATTAGCGATTAGACTAAACTCGAGTTAAAACATTCTACGATTAACATCTTTAATTAAACTTCGGGAATCGACTAAATAAAACGAAAAATGATTTTTTTAAAAAAAACTTGGGTTAGCATTGATTTAATGATTTTATAAATAAGTAATGTCAGTAATAACATTAATCATATAGTCGTTCTTTTTAGTGAAATTAATAGTTAAAAACGCACACAACTGACTCGATATCCTTGTTGAAATATGATTCAAACGCAACTTCGTAAATTTAGCAACTGAAACAAGTAGTCAGCAATAGAATGAAGGTGCTGCCCTTAC